>OY728134.1:1309389528-1310029349 GCA_963277665.1 Viscum album | reverse complement strand
GATCGATCATTTTTACAGGGTGGGATATTTGCGGGAATCATGGGATTTGATTCTTGATATTATTTTGGTTTCTTCTCAACCTTATAATGGTGACGAACCAAGATCGACACAAATATTGATCGTGGTTTGTCCATCTTGATTGTTTTGTTTTTCTCTCCTGATTCTGACACGTTCTTCATGCGCGTTCTTCGCATTGTTCTGGAAAATTGATCGTTGCACACTCGTTCATTGGAATAATGATCTGAATATTAGAGATCCAACATCGAGACGACCTAGCTGAGGTGTGATGGCAACGGCGGCGGACAAATCGACGTGGTTCAGACGTTCCCATTCTTCGAGCGTTTTCATGTAGATTGATCGGGATGCGTTTTCAAGGCCGATTGAGCGCCGAAACCAACAGAATTGGTTTCATAGGGGTGGGGACAACCCCAAATCCAAATTTTTGTGATTATTGGGTGGTTGGATCATGATCCGGAGGTTTTCCAAGGCGCGTGGAGGAAGACGACGTATCTGTAAATTTCCCGACTACACGTCGTGTAGTATGGGATACACGGTGTGTGTTCTTCGATGGACTGAATGGCGTGTACTTCGGGATTACCCAGACACGGGAAGTGTACACGACCAAGGACATGCCATGTATACCCCTCCTAGGCCAGACCCGGCCAGTTTCATGGGATACCCCATGTACTGCTACACGGGCTGGCGACACGGACACGGGCAGAGACTATGTACGGGCACATCGCCAGTGTACATGGAGTGAGCCCCAGGTTCTCGGACACGACGTGTTGTCCTTCGAAACTCTATGTAGTTTCTTTCTAACTGTCAAGATGGGTGACACGGGCCATTTACATAGGCTGTAACCAGAGTCAGGAACACAGCGTGTAATTTTCCACACGTCGTGTAGTTGAGTTTTCCATATACCGGACAGACGACACAGGTCGTTTACATGGGCAGTACACGGTGTCAAGGAACCTGGTGATTAATCATACTACACGATGTGTAATGATTTCTTAAATACATAAGCTACTTTCCTTTTGTGGCGTGGACTAGTTTTCTAAGGGTTTGTGCCCTTGGTCCTTTCCCTGAAGGTTCTGGTATCATCTCCTTTACACAGGAGTATCACTTCAGAAGAACTTCCTGAATAGAGTTGTTGGAATCCCCTTTGTGAGACATATAGGTAGATCCTCTATTTATTCGTGTAACCCTAGGTAAAGTTCTCAGTATCGATGTGACCAACCTTACTCGGGCGCTGATCCTCTGCTATGTGGATTAGCTCAGTCTGAGTTGTCGGAATCACCCCATGACTTGGCCATGATCCTCATCTGATCATCATGTTCTCATAGTACATGAAGAGTGTGTTCTCCCGGAATGAGTACATCATATCTCTCTCTTCAAACCAAGGAGTTGGTTCTCCTTGTTATGTGCTTATTGGAATCTTAGAGCTGGATACTTGGGTCTTATCGCGATGGTCGTTTGTGTATGAGTATATCTGGATATTCTTATTATATATTCAGTTGAGATATACTATGTGGAGCTGATTGTATCATTCCTTTGTAGTATTTTTCCCTTGTTGTATTTCATTTGTGGTTTCGGGGTGTCCTACTAGGTATTGGTATACTCACCCATGTGCGGGCTTTGCCCCTACGTGTCGTGTCTTGTGCAGACGAGCGATCTTTTTACAGGACTCTAGGCAGACCAGGACCGGACGATACTCAGTGAGATCAGACAGGCTGAGGTGCATCCCTATTGCTACAGAATGCAATCCCAGCACCTTTCAATACAGGTTGGACTTTGTTACGAACTCTCTTTTGGTGGGCTTGTACTTTTGGTCTAGGGTTTTACACTTTCTGTACTTTACTTTCCTTTCGTACTATGTTGGTTTACATTTTCAGTGTATGCATGCATTTATATTTTTTTTTGTAGTTTTAAATTTTCGGCTTTGTGGGCTTGGAGATGTGTGTGTGTGTATAGGTTTATAGGAAATTCCACCCAAGTTAGTAGCATGCCTACTCAGTGCTAGTCACCAGCCCATGGCCTATTGGAGGCGGGCTTGGGGAGTTGCGACTTGGGCCCCACCCTGACGGGTCGTGACAATTATAGTTCTTTGATGCATCAAAAGGTCTCATGAGAAAAATTATTGTCTTGTCATAAGGAATTGACCAAAAATTTATTTTTAGTTTTGGAAGAGGCCTTGAATATTTGGTAATGATGTACGATGATAGGCATTCCCTCATAACGAAATTATTTATTAAATGTGATTATTTGACTAGTAGAATATCCATGTGAATAAGTATATTGAATTATTTTTTATTTTTATTTGCCATATTATGAAGAATTTTATGTTTAAAAAGTCAGTTGTTTTAGTCATATAAATTTCTCTAAATTTTTATACCTATTTATGAATGATTATTTTATATTGTTATCCTTAATAAGCATCTTATTTCACCACTTTGTAATGTTTTATTTTTCCCAGGATGTGTAGAAGTAAATTTTGTTTTACCTATAGGATAAGCTAAGAGATATAAGTGTATTCATAGGAGACATAATGTTTTTGTTTCTTTATTTAATGATTTAATGAAAAAATTATGTATGTATCTTGTACATCCAAGGATACTAAACCAATCGGTATTTCAAGACAAGATTCCTTGTATCATGCCAATGCTATGTAATAATGAACTGACTCAGGATATCTAGGGTTGGGGCATTACAGTTGGTATAAGAGGAAGTTTCGTACAAACATTGGAACCATGACTCAGAAAAACTCTGAATAGAGATCATTACCCTTGGATAGATTTTAGGGATTAGTACAGAAGTAAATCATATGAGCTGGTAGAAGAAGCTCTGGAACAGATGTACCTAGGTGTGAAAACTCTGACATGGAGTTTCGAGCTTAACCCAGGGTTTCCTACTACACGACAGTAGGCCTTGTTTCACTCTTGGATATGATACTCCCAGAGGATATGAATAGGATAATTCATATTTTATTTATAGTCCATTATGAAGGATTTATGAGTATATACATCCTCAAAGAAGTTTTTTTATGAATATAGATGATATCCATAAACTATTCAATTCGTTTTATGTTTTTACATGTTTCGAATTATGTATTGCGATTCATAAACTATACTAGTGTATGTCATTGTTTAGAAATGGTTATTAGTGGAAACAGTGGAACCTGTATCAACACATGTAATCCATGTATGGATTTCCCTCCTTCTCAAGAAATTTTAGTGGAGTTAATGATGCAACTGGTCCTCATCAGCTTATAACCATACAAGGACAACTCACTCAGGTTATCAATAATAACCTTACCTGTATGAAGCACACTGATGCACAATGTAGAGGATCAATGATAGACCACTTCATGATGCAAAAACCACCAAAATTCAATGGGACTACAAATCCATTTGTTAGTGAGTAATATATAAGTTACATATAGAAAATATTTCATGATTTGGGTTGTAAAAAAAGGGAAAATGTTTCCATGGTACTTTATCGCCTCACCAGAGATGTAGATAAATGGTAGTCATTAATTTAGAACACAAAAGATGTTGAATAAGTATCAAATATGGAATGGAGGGTGTTTAAAGAGAATTTTTTAGGAAAATAATTTCATCGTCACCATCAAGCGGTTATGGAGATAAAATTTTTGAGTCTGAGGAAAAAGGAGGATGAGAATTTCCTAAAGTATGAAGCTATCATTACAAGGTTATCAAGGCATGCTGCTGATTATATATGTAAAACAAGGAGTAATATTGATCTACTTTTTGAAGGGTTAAAACAATTTCTCCATCGAGCTATAGTCATGTAATCCTTCTTTTCTTATGAAGATATATTGTCGTGTGATATCAAGACAAAAAAATAATTCTCTTAGTTAACCGACTTTAAAGAAGAGTAGTAGAAGAATAGAACTACTGAACACTATGGAAATGGAAATAAGGAGAAGAAGTGAAATTTTGATTTTCCATCTTGCAGTAAATGTGGGAAGAAACACCCTGGTACTTGCCTAAATGTAATGGGAGTCTATTTCTAGTGTGGTGAATGAGGCCACAAATCTTGTGATTGCAAAGGGAAGAAAGAGGTTGTTAATGTTGAATTGAAATATTGTTGAGAAATGGGGCGCTATGAAAATTAATACCCTAATCGCTAAAGACAATTAACATCGAAAAAATGAGGGATTAAGGCCAAGTTTATGTTATCACTATAGCTCAGGTTGATGCTCTGAATGACGTGGTGGAAGGTAATTTAATGGTTTCCACAAAATTACCCAATTCATTATTTGATTCTTGATCATCTCATTATTTCATATCAACCTAGTTTTATATGAAAATTATATATTTACAATTTGATTTAACATGGGAGATGTCAGTAAAAACTCCTAAGGGATGTATCATTGCAACAATTGTTTTCCAATCAGTTCCCATTAGGGAATATAAATTTGCTTTATCTACTGATCCCATCATCATACCCATTATTTGATTTGATATAATCCTTGGTATTTTTTGGCTTTCATACTTTTATGTGAAAATTTATTGTAAGAAAATGATGTTACAATTTTCGATGATGATATGTAGTTCCTTATATTCAGAGAAGAAACGTCACCATCTGATTCTTATCAAGATCCACCCCTAGTAGATATACTAAATTTAATTATTGGGCATGAAGAGATTGAAATAACTATGGCTTAGGAATGAAATGTTCAATTAGAGGACGTACCTGTTGTGCAAGAATATGTTGATTTGTTTCTAGAATATTTACCAAGGCATCCTCGAGAACAAGAAATTGTGTTTTTCATTAATTTCATTCCTTGTTCAAGGCCCATATCGAAGACCCCATATAGAATGTCTACTATGGAGTTTTCGTAACTAAAGAAACAACTAGTGTAAAGTACTAAAGGATTTATTTTCCCTAGTGATTCTCCATAGGGAGCCCATGTTATTTTTTATGATGAAATATGGATCTGTTATGATGTGCATTGACTACAAGGAGATCAATGCGATAACAATAGAGAACAAGTATCCCATACCTTGCATTGATTATTTATTTGATCAACTTAATGGATCTCAACATTTTTCAAAGATTGATCTTCGATATGGATATCATCAGTTGTGCGTGATGAAAGAAGTCATTCCAAAGATAGAATTTTAAACCAGTTACAGACATTATGATTTTACCGTAATGCATTTTGGACTGACTCATGCACCCTCTTTTTTCATGGATATAATGACTAGAGTCTTAAAAGAATATCTTAATGACTTTGTAGTGGTATTTATTGATGATATCTTAGTATACTAAAAGAGCTACGAAAATCATAAAAATATATTGTGTATTATTCTGAAAACCATCAGAAGAAATGAATTATATGTGGTGTTTAGAAAGTGTGGATTCCTACTTTGGGAAATTTCGTTTCTTGGACATATTGTCTCTAAGGATGGAATATATGTTGAACATTCATAGACCAAGGCAATATAAGAATGTCCAGAACTAACAAGTATAACTGAGGAATGCAGTATCATTGGATTAGCATGTTATTACCGGCACTTCTTCAGTAATTTTGCCCGATTGGATAACCCATTAACCAAGATCACACATAATGGGGTTAAATTTTTTTGCACAAAATATTGTGCAAAATGTTTTTAAGAATTGAAAAAAAGATTATTCAATGCTACTATATTGAATCTATCGTTGCAGAATGATGGGTTTGTAATTTATAGTGATGCTTCAAAGAAAAGACAAGGTTTTGTCCTAATGCAGAATGATAGAGTTATTTCCTATGCATCGCAACATCTTAAAATTCAAGAACAAAACAATCTAACTCTTGATCTTGAGTTAGCAGTAGTAATCATTGATCTAATGATACGGAGACAATATCTATATGGTGAAAAACATTATATTTATACTGATCACAAAATTTTGATGTATATTTTCTCACAAAAATAACTCAACATAAGATAATGGAGGTGGATTGAGCCACTCAATGATTATGATTTCACTATATACTAAAACCCCGGGAAAGAAAATAAGGTCGAAGATGCTTCTAGCAGAAAATATCACTGCGTTATGAAAAAGATGAGAGTTGAAGGGGATCATATCTTCATGGATATGGTAAATATGGATATAGGAATAATCATGGAAGATGAAACATCAATAATTTTTCAAATGGTATCCAATCCATCTTCACTATAAAGGATAAAAAGTTCTCAGACTGATGATGATGAGTTCTAAAATAAAATTAATGTTGCGAATGATGGGAGATTCATCGAGTTCATATATGAAGATGGAATTTTGAAATTTGGGAGGATACATTGTTTTCATGGTATAACTGATCTAAAAAAGGGAATTATTGGATGATGCCCATAGCTCTAATTTCTCTATACACCATGTTAGTACTAAGATGTATAGAGTTTTGAAGGAACATTTTTGGTGCAACAAAATGAAGAGAGACATTGCTGATTATGTGTCAAGATGTATGGTTTGTCAATAGGTGAAGGCTAGAAGACAACATCCTAAAGAAGTCATGAAACCGGTTCCTAAACCTGAGTGGAAGGGGGATGATATTACAATGGTCATTTTCATGGGGCTACTAAAGACTCATAGAAGGAGAAATTCAATTTAGGTATTTATTGACCGTCATACCAAGGAAAAATGTTTTCTTGATATAAGAGAGGATTTACCACTTGAACGTTTAACAAGACTATATATTAATGTTGTTTTAAGACTTCATGGCGTACCCCTATTGATGGTTTCTGATCGTGATCCCTGTTTTACATCAAAATTACAGAGAACTATTCAGAAGGCCCCAGATACTGAACATTGTTTGAGCACTGCATATCACCGAAAAACTGATGGACAATTAAAACTGAATATTCAAAACTTAGGAGTCATGTTGGGATCTTTCTCACGTGACTTTCAAGGTATGTTGGATCTGTATTTACCACAGGTAGAATTTTCCAATAGCAATATCCTCCATTCAAGTATTTAGATGGCACCCTATGAAGCATTATATGGAAACAGATGTCGCACACCAACTTGTTAGGATCATGTTGGTGAAATAAAACTCATATACCCATAACATGTTTTTGGAACAATAGAAAAGGTGAATATTATCCACACTCACATCAAAGCATATCAATGTATGAAAAAGTGCTATGTTGATAACTGTGGAAGGATTTGGAATTTAAAGTAGGAGATCATGTTTTCTTGAAGGTATCTCCTTGGGAGGGTTTTATATGATTCAGTAAGAAGGGTATGTTATGTCTCAGCTACACCAGATCATTAGAAATTCTATAATGAATTGGAGCTATAGCTTACCTTTTGGAAATGATGCCATGTCTCTCCAAAGATCATTATGTGTACCACCTATCACTGCTTAGAAAATAAATTCCTGACCCAATGCATGTACTCACAAATGATGAAATAGAATTGGAACCCGATCTATCTTATTTTGAAGAGCCTGTCAAGATTCTTTATACTAGAGAACATTTGTTGAGAAACCAAACAACTCATTTGCTAAAATTTCGTTAGAGAAACCATTAGATGGAAGAAAAAACGTGGGAACCTAAGGAACTTTTGATGAAGACCCACCCAAATATTTTTATGCATTAGTATCCCAGAAATTTCCAGGATGAAATTTTTTAGACGAGGGAATAATGTAACACCCCAATCTTCCATATTATGTTTCCTTTTGAATAGTATAATAGCATGCGTTGTATGGAACTTCGAGTTCTAACACACCATGACCAATCAAACTATCTATTAGGAATACTAATACCAACATTCTTAAATTTTATAAATTTTATTTTTCAAAACAGACATTAATTTTAGATTCTGAATATCAAAATTACCTTTGCATGAAATTTTTGTATTTTGCTGAAAAATTTCAATTTTTGATAAATAGTGAAAAAATGTGTTATTGTTTAAAACCAATTTTTTTAAATAAATATTTATTTTATTTAAATTTATTTTAAGTAAAAATAGTTACATAATACCTATATTAGTTTAATGTAACTCATTGAATTCATTTTTTATAACAAAATTGGATTTATAAAATTTTATTAAACTTTTTACTGTATTTTACCCACCCTCTAGGCACGTTAGCAAATTTTCATGAAACATAATTTTACTGCTTCTGTGAATTTAATTTCAAAACTATGAGAAACATGGTTGATATCAATATTTAATATGTTTTTAAATAAGATGAAAATAATTTTTGGTGAATAGTAACTTTTGACATTTATTTACCACGGTTAAAAGTCAATAGGGTAATTAAAGGTAAAAATGAAATTATTATTACCATAACACATGTCCTAATTATATTGGATTAGATTATTTAGACCAAGATACACCTTAGGACTAAAATATAGTCCTTTTAGTCTACTGGGATTAGATTAAGAAATTTATTATATTTTATTTAATGAAGAGTTAAAAGTGATAAATTCAAAGATTAATAACTAATAAATTTTTAATATAGGGTCACACATAAGATAAATTAGACTATAAATATCCATTAGAAAGATAAAACAATTTACAACAAAATTTTATCTTATATATTATCTTTATACATTAAATAATTAAATTTATTTATGACACAATGATGATGCAGTAATTACTTTTTTAATGAATGATTAAAATAATCAATTTTATAAATATATAAATAAATGTACATTGATAATTTTGAATAATTCAAATAATTTTATAGATTAATATGACATTTTATGTTTGAATCAATGAATTTTTTTCAAAGTAAAAATATTTTTATGACTTTCATTAAAATTAAATAAAAAAGAGTGTCTAAATCTACATAAATGAGTTTTTAAAACAAATACTACATTATTAATTGAAATTATTTTCATAAAAATAAAAGGTTCTGTAAAAAGTCAAAGATAAGGTTATATATGTGAATAATAAGACACATGGGGTTCTAATGAAATTTTATATTATGCTCATTAATGATATAATATAAAAATACAAGGAGACATGGTAAATGTTAAACGAATTAACCAAGAGTTAAATCTAAAATATAATGTTAATATGGTGACCTAAACCAGTATAAAACCAATTGGTTTAGCGGATATAGACCCATACCAACCTTATCCTAGAAATAAATATTTTTGGAGCCATTAGAAACCGAATATGACTTTATAATAAAAGTATATTTCAATCTATTCCAAAGATTCCCCTCACCTCTCTTATAAAATGGAACTTCCCCTTCTCTCAAAATCACACATCCAATGCCTTTTAGCTCAGCAAAACTCTACCCAAAATATCCACTGAACTACCCACAATTCAGCCTATAGTCCTTATATTGATCATAATTCCAACCTAAGAATCCCTTTTGATCAAATCTAAAGGAAGATCCTGAAGAAGAGGTAAATATTTCATCACCTCTTTCAGAAGTTTTTTTTCTTCAACATCGTATTTCATTGTTGTTTCAATAACAAAATAATTACTCCAGCAACATATACATACTGTGATGTTATTATAAATAGGTTACAATAATATTCATTATTCTATCCATCATACAAATGAAAAAGTTATCATACGTGCATACGTACAACATACCGTCTCCATTTCGTGGTGTAGTTTGTCATTCAACACTTCACTATTTGGATGGGTACAATAAGGATAATTATTGATGTAAAAAATAAATATAAAATTTTAATGATTCGTTATATATTATATAACATCCAATTACATATGATTTTAATTTCAAAATAAATATAATTTCACTCCTGCGTATGTATGGATTACCATCTCCACGAACGGGAGGAGATTCATTTCCCGATAGTAACCATTCAAGAATAATTTTCATTTTATGATTAAAAATAATTTTTAAGAACATAATTTCATAATTTTTGTGAATCAAAATCATCCTATCCAAAAAAATCATGATTTATGTACCAAAACATATAAAGGAAAATGAATCAGTTAACACCCAAAACAATGATACTACAAAAATACTATTAACAAATAAATATTAAAAGATCGTATATGAAATCATATTCATGTATAATTTAATAAAAATGGTTTTAGTATTATACAAGAGGTTAACGTATCATCGAACAAGATAAATTAGATGGTAAAGGTTAATTTTACAATCTGTTAACTTATTTTAGGTTGTTAATATGCAATTATCTACTACGACCACTTTATCATCCACATCCATGATTCATAAAAATGTATTTCAAAACATTTTTAATATTTCCTAGACTATGGGTTAAATTAATTTATATTCTTGTTTTACTTTTTATAAAATGGTTTGATAGGAATATTTCTATCGTTTTCCAAACAATGTACTTTATGTCCTTTTCGAAAAATTAAGGTAAGATTGTTTTTTAACTTATACGGAAAGTGCGGCTATTATCCTCCATCATAACACCTTCGAAGTCACCCTTACATGATTATAATAATATTATAAAATTAAATGTTTTATTTTATAATTATGCTACTTTTAAATGATTTATGAATAGAAAGAGATATTTCTCTCAAATAGTTTTCTTTTCATCTATGTCAACATCATTTGGTAGATTTTACACTTTTTTGGGTTTTATTTATTATAATACAATCGTCCATATTGTATTGAATGAGATATGATATGTTTGAATGTGGAAGTTCTATTTTTATACACGTCATGATTTATATTTGATTTATTGAAATTTCTTAGGATAGTTTTAATACCAATTATTATGTAATGTTTTAACATTAGCATATGATGAAAACAATGGAATTAGTAAGTGATGGGTGGGGCCCTCTATAGAGCCTTGATTCATCGGTACATCTCATGAGAATATTATTGCCTTGTCACAAGTCCTTGAAAAAAATATTATTTTTCATTCTGGGCACGAGGTCTTGAATATGTATTAATGATGTCCGGTGTTAGGCATTCCCTCATTAGGAAATTAATTGTTACATGTGATAATTATACTAGAAGAATATTTATTTGAATAAGTAAATAGAATTATTTTATTTTATATTTTCTATATTATGATGTTTTTTATGTTCAAAAAGGAATTTTTTAGTCTTATATATTTATTTAAGTGTTTTACATATTTATAAATGTTTCCCATATATTTTTATCCTTACCGAGCATCTGATCTCACCCCTTTATTATGTTTTATTTTTTCCAGAATGTGAATAAGTAACGTATGATTTACCTGCAGGATAGACTAAGGGATATAAGTGTGTTAATAGGTGACACAATGTTTTTGTTGTTTTTATTTCATGATGTAATGTAAATCTTATGTATGTATCTCTTACTTCCATGGCTAGTAAACTGAGCGGTATTTCAGGACATGATTTCTTATATCATTATAATGTTATATAATAATTCACTGACTGTTGGTATCTAGGGATGGGGTGTTACAATGATTCGTATAATTTCCATTAAAAGTTATAATTTTTTTAAAAAATAAATTTCAAATCAGATTTCCATTAAAAGAAAGTAAATATACCTTTCAAAAATATATATATTTTAGCAGAAAAATTAAATAATTATTATCTTAAAACAATAAAAAAATTAGTTAATTAAAATACATTTTCTAAATATTTATAATATAGTTATACTTATTCCCACACACCAATAAAATTTCTAGGTAAAAAATTCCATATTAAATTATAATAACAATACTATATCATAATCTGGTAAGACTCGAATATCAATGTAACATATGTTTTCAATGAAACTAAACGTTACGTGAAATCCAAGTTACACATGGTGTTGTTTATAATTCAATAAATACAACAAATTTTGTTTAACACATGATATCAAACTATTTTAATTAATTTGAAATATTTTATTGCTTAAAATCTTGTGATGCTACATCATAACACCCAATAAATGAATTTATACCTTGAAAATCATCTTGTTTTTCATTATATTAATATTTTTAGAATTCCATTATTCAAAACCATATCAGACAATGGGATAATAAAACAACTTCATAAACAGAGATGGTGGAAAAAATATAATTCACATGATGTTATGCATTACTATCATTCAACATTGTTTGAACATTGGTAAGAAATAATAATATTGATTTCAAATGGAAAATGAATTCCCATGGATTAATTTAGAGTGATATAGAACTTGGTTAAGAGGAATTCAATGAAAAACAAATAAAAAACCAAATATTTATGTAGATGGTTATTTATATCATCAATATAAGATGATAATAATATTAAATTTTATTTCAATATATATTTTCCTAAAGTTAAATTATTTCATTCACCATATATAATAAAAACATTATGAAATATACGTAGATTAATTTTTAGTTTCATCTGTTACCACAATAGTTTTTATATGTAATGAGTATTCAGGTCGAAATTTTTACAACTCGGGTGCTAAATAAAAATTTAAAGACCACATAACCACAAAAGGTATATTTATGATATTCCACCTATCCTCATACATTTACCAAAAACAAAAATATTGTAACATGGTAAGATTATTCCCAAATTAAATAAAACTCTATATAAAAAAATTTAAGCACTAAATACCAATACCCAAAACATAATTTAAACCATTTGTAACCACATATCCCAAATAACCTCAATAACATAAAAAATTAAGATTATAACCTATGGGGTTATCAAATTACTTCCTAATTTCTATCCAAAATTGTGTATATCTTCTTTTTAAATAATATAAGATTATTAGTCACCTAATAACTTCTCAATCATGTGGTTGTATATATGATAATACTTGTGTTTAAATATTTTTCACACTATCGAAGAAAATATAGACTGTAAATATTATAATTTCCATAATTATTAATTATTTAAAATGTAATGGAATGCATCATATTAACCCATAGATTTATATATACATAAAACCAGTAAAACTTTTCATAAAATTTCACAAATAACATAAAACAATTTACTGTTAAAAACCTTGAAGGGGTGTCTTAATACTATATGAATATGATAAACCATAAGCATGTAGTCCTTTCATTGTATGCATAAATATTAATATTACCTCTTATGAAAACATCCTAATATGAAATGTTATCTAATCCAACCTTGATACCTATAATAACTACCCAGAACCCTCACTCATGTATCATGTGCTGAAATACATTACATTACTTTTCCAGCATTAATGTCTATAATTGTGACCCAATTTTTTCATCTAAATCACCAACATCCAAAATAAATCATATAGTGTGTATAACATTGAAGAAAATTTTTGTTATTATTTTTTGATTATTGAGAAAATAACTTACATAAAAAAATCATATCAACTTGATATCATAAGACATCAAATGAAAATTTCTCTCATTTAACCTAGATTTTCATATTTCAAACTAGGTCTCAACATTATCCATGTGAAATTATTTATTAAACAAAATATTACAACTTTATTCATTAAAAAATAGTGAAAATTAATCCTAATTTGGGTGATCTCAAATAATCACTATGGGTAAACCTAATAATTAATAATCAAATTTCATAGATGAGAATAAGAGTGTGTAAGTGTATGACAATATAATCACTATTCATGAGAGAGTCATAAAATAAATTGTACCAATACAATCCAATATTATTAGATATAAAAACATGAAAAAACAAAAAAAATCATCAAAATAATTAATCAACAGCAATGTGTTATCAATCATTGTCATTAGAATCTTTGTAAACCAATATAAGGCACAAAAAATTGGAATATGGAAACAACATATAGTTATGTGATTAAAAAACCTTACAAGACCCTTGTAGAACCCGTAAAAATTGGAATAATAATACATAAAAATATATATTATTATATGGATAAGATAATCCTTACTCAATGCGTGAGAGTGCTATATGATCACACACACGATATAAGACACAGTAGGCTCACAAGGTGTTATCTAGGATCACCCATAATTTCTGGCATCCATGACTTGAATAAAAAGAGAATTCATTGAAAGTTACTTAAAAAAGATTCATTATTTTCAGATTATTATTATATTGTGACATGAAAATGTGTTCCAAAATAATCTCTATGAATCCTAGATAACTAGTGGAAATGAACCTAGTTCTGTAACAACCGCATTAAAACATGATTAAATTGTGGAAAAAAATCTGTTCCATCACAATATCATTATAAAATTATTATACCATGGAAATTAAATGGGTTCAATAACAATATCTTCAAAAATTGACTGACCCATATAAAAGAAATAGGTTATATACAAATCTTTTTGGGACATAATCAACTAATAAATAATAAATGACATTCATAACAATCTATTTTAAAAAATCACGATCGATACCAAGAATAAATTAGTATAGTTTCAATGAAATATATACCCAATGGAGGATAAGTAACAGTAAGATATTTTTGACCTTAATGGGAGGAAAATCCCACAAAATTTTATTATAATCATTCATGTGAAAAATAATATTTAAACATTCTGAAACGTCCCATACTTCCATGAAACATTTAAATGATAAGCCCCATGAAATAATAACATTAAATAAATCATAAAATAAAAATGGAATAATGATATATATTATATATCATTTCAATTGATTAGTATACACACATCATGAAATAATATAGGTGTATAACATAACAAACCTCTTTAAGAAGGAAAACTGTGGCAAAGGTCCTTTACCCCTTTGGTATCATTGAAACTGCAAACCCCATTAATTAAAGATAATATGTTATACCCCATATAAATAAATATTATAAACATTAATTAAACATAATGTCTGTGCATATCACATATAAAAGAAATTATGAGAATAATAACAAATAATTTTCAAATTAATGTAAATTGAGACGAGACCCCTCACAATTGCGGTCACATCTAAATTATATAATCCTAGTGTAATAATAATTTAATGAATCATTTAAATAAAAATAATATAAAATAAATCATGATATACTATATCTAAATGGTCATTTTATACACCATACAATATAATGTTTCTTTATAAAATCAAAAAAACAACTACTCAATGAAAGGAGATTGAGACGAAGTCCTTAACCTTGAGTCTGACATGTCATTTTTTCTTTGTATTCCTGAATATAAAATATATGTTAATTATTTAATTACATGAGAAATTAATTATAATATGTTATTATATTTATTTCACTTATTACAATGTTTTATACAACTTCTTAAAAAATTCTTTTTATATTCAATATTTTGACGTTATTCGGTTTACGTGTTAAAAACATATTTGGTAGATCGATTATGTTCAATGTTTTCATTATATAATCAACTAAAAAATAATAATAACTAAATTATTTTAATATTAATACATCAATTTTACTTTTAAATGTAATCATAAAGTATGATTATTAAATATAAAAAAAATGTTTCATTCATAGAGATAGTAGGTCGTACGTTCGCATGATTATCATTCCCATTTTAAAATAATAGTTATTGAACCAACGTATGTAATATTTATATTTATAGAATTATTATTATATCCTATATACTATATTTTTATATAATATATAATCATATATATAATTATTTTATGTAATAGGAAATGTTTAACTTCGAGGAGGCAGTGGTCTAGACGTCTACGAAGAACATTATCATATTTTTTGTGTGAGAAAAGGAATCAAATGAAAATGATATATTATATCACATATTTTTATTAAACCCACTATTTATATATTACATGTAATTTCTGATTATATAACATCTCTTTAAGGATATGGGTGTCAACACATCCACAAATGATATTATCATATTTTCCAAAACAAATAATTTAAGAAATATGGTGTTTATTATATAAAATTTCCAAAAGTCTTAATAATACATAAAACATAATATATATCATATAAAAATAGTATTTCCATCATAATTCCCAACCATGATAGGTTGTAAGAGAAAAAATGAACGAATTCATCTCATAAGGAGATAGTTTAATGTACACATGAATGGTAATTTCATTACCCATTTAATTGAATTGTTTTTATTTATATTTAAAGAACATAACATAAAAAATACAAGTATATTTATAAAACATATGTTATTATATAATAATATAATAAGAATAATTTAATTGTTTGGGAATGAAATAAAAATAAGTGATCGTTGAAAAATATTACCTCTTTTTTGGGTAACTCCTTTTGGTTTTCACTAAATAACAACCAAGAGAGGATTTATGAAAAATTTATGGCTTCTAATATTAGATTATGAATGTTTGGTGGTTAATTTTTCATGGATAGGATCATCCAAAATTATTTAGATTTGTGTGTGAATGCGAATATTGAATTCTTTTTTATATTAGAGGAAGAGTGTAATTATTGAAAATACAAAAAGGTAAACACTATTGGGAGGCCTATCATACCTAATCAGAATATGCAATGATAAATAATGGGTTAAATTTGAATTATGGTTCTACCATACTAACACCCTGAAAAAATACATGCATTTCTATCATTTATTTCATTAGACTTTATATTTAATATTTTTCATTTTTGTGTTTTCATTTAGATACCATGTATTCTAATCTATGGAAGAAATCCCATGTAAAATCCTGTGTTTTTGAACCAGGTTAAAATACGATTGTTTTCAAATTTATTTTTTTCAGTTTATCAGTGGATGAGTTTTTTTAAAACCGAGCTCACGAAATTTGTTCTGAGTGTTGAAAAACATAGAGGTTTCGTTTTTTGACTTGTGTAAATAGCCTATAATTTTAGATGGAGTCCCGATGTGTATCAGGAGCACTGGATCTAGAAATTTTCTCTTTAATGGATATGTGCAGGTAGCACACGGTTGCGGTCCATCTCGTGCTGTTTATCCTGTTTAATAAAGTATTTAATTAAATTAAATATGTCTATATGAGATATTTTGAGTAATTAAAATAATGATTTAATAATAATAATAATAATAATGAAGTTATTATTATTTTAATTGTTTTTTTAATTAAATGAATGAAAATGAATTCATTAAATGACGATTGAAGAAATTAATGTGGATTTGTCATTTATCGAAGAATTTTTTTAATTAAATTTGTAATTAAAGAATTTTTAAAGAACCACTTATTATTAAATGGAGTAATGTCATATTAATAATAATGTAATTATTATTATTACTATTATTATTATTATTATTAATATGGTGTCATAAAATATTTTAATTCTTCATGATTTTAATTTCATGTTTATAGAGTGTATTATTTATGAGAGTTTAATGTGGGTTTTTAGCTTCTCAATTAATCATTAAATAAAATGAGGAGTTTCAGATTTTATGAAGCATTGTTTTTTAGTAGTGGTATTGGGTTTATCAAATGTTTCAAAAATAATAATAATGAGATTATTATTATTTTAGTTTTGCCAATTTAATTATTATTATTATTATAGATATTAAATTAGTGGATATGGGACGGATTTTTTTTCATATTAATGATATAGTTACAAATTGGAAGTTTCATAATTAATTATGAAAAGTTTATTAAGATAATAATGAATAGAGAAGTGTTTTTAATTAAATGGTGTGTAACAATTATATTAAAAGATTTTAATTGGATGTTTAATGAGGTGTAATAGTTATGAGAAATTAAAGATGCTAATGGTTATCTCAACAAAACATCTAATTAAATAAAGAGTTTTGTAATTAATAAATAAGTGTTTTCATTTAATAAGAGGTGTTAGAATTTATCTAAGGTTGAATAAGAAGAATAATAATAATGTGATTATTATTATTATGGTTTTATGAGGGATTGTTATTATTATTTTGATTAATAATAATAATTGATTTTTGGGGGGTTTCATTTTATTAAATAAAAGGTCAAAAAGAATATAATTAATTGCTTTGAAGCGGATTTTTTTTATTTAATTAATTTTTTTTTGAGATTATTAATTAAATAACGATGATTTGGTGTTTTTGAATTTTAATTAAATTATGTTGAGAAAATTTAATTGAAAAAATGAAGTGGGGAATTTATTTAATTAAATTCTGTGAATGAATTTAATTAAAAAATGTATAAATGAGGAGTTGGGAATTATAAAAGATGGGTAATTTTAAAAGGAAATATTAAATATAGAATAAATGTGGAGTTGGATTTAATTGAATTAAACCATTTTAATTGAAGATATCGGGTTGCACAGGGTTAGTCAAATGGTGTGGGTCAGATGTGCGGTTACCAGGGTTTTAAATGATTTGTTTTAATATTATTTTCATTAAAAGAAATATTTAATAATAATTATAGAGATATTATTATTATTATTGTATTAATTTTATTGGATGATTATTGTGGGTTTCAGAATATATTGGGAAACATTTATTTAAATAGACCATTAGCTTATCATGGGGGTAATTGATATTCAGGGGAGAGAACATGAGGGTGGCACACCACCCTATGATAGAAACTACAAAAAAGCACACGAGGCCCCTCCTTTGAGGCGCACTACAACCACCTCGTCAGCTCCTCACCATATAATTGAATCCTCCCAGTTTCATTTCAAATCTTGTCTGTATCAGTGAGGTGAGTCTGTTTGTATTTGTTTTGTGGTTCACATTGCCCATTTGGCTCCTCCCTCACCTTGTCTTCTCGACCAATACCATAAGGTTCAAGTTTTATTGCGTTTCCTTGTTTCTTCGGATCTAGGGATGTGCAAGGGACTCCTCTAGACCATTTGGACTGTATTACGGCATCTTCCAACAAAGGCGAGGCAGATGAGTTCGTTTTAACTTTTACATCATGTTTCGGTTAGGTTATATAATTGTGTATTTGTTACGCATCATTTAATAAAGGGTTTGATATCTTATATGAGTCTCTGGTACCTATTTATAGGTGTGTTGGTCCTAACTTCTTTTATCCATAGTACCTATTTAATATTCCTAATTTTATTTATAATGTTGCAGGGCGTGGATGGAATATACATTTATATATATATATATATAATTAAGGAATATATTTATATAATGTGCACGCGCGTGCGATTGCGGACCAATTGTGGAATGGTTTCCACCGAATATATTAAAGTGCTTCAGATTTAAAATGGTGCCACCCCGAGGTAGGGTCCCAAATTCGTAACGTATAACTTGTGAAATATAGATTCTTTAAATTAGTTGATAATTTTATTTTCCTTGTTTATTATATGTCGATGTATGACACTTTTTATGTTATTTAATGATTCCATCCGCATGAGATAAATGAGGACTTGAATAGGTGTTGATTTTAAGCATGTTTTTCTAATTTTGATAAAGTTATATGATTAAACCATTAATTGATTTGGATGGGAAAAATAGGTAATAAGTTAATTAATTGTAGAATTAATTATCAAGTCATGAATTTTAATAAAGTATTGTATTTTATTGATTATTGAAAATATTGAATATTTGACGTGTTTGGAATATTTATTAGAAACTATTAATAATTTATGGATGGATTAATTATTAAATTTTAAATGGTAAATGGTTTATTAATTTAATATTGGTTAAATATATTAGAATTAATTAATTAATTATTGAGAATATTGAATATTGAGAATAATGAATATTTGACTATAGATGGTTATTCTCGGACACTATATTCTCTTAGCTAAAACACTGTGTTGAACGTGACTCTTCATGGAAAATAAAGAACCTCTTCCATTCCATTATTTCTAAGCTCTTACATCTGATCTGGTATGATAGAAATTCAATTACTCACTACAATTACTCATTTAATCTTAATGCGGGTCGGAGGAGGATTCTTATTTCCATTAGGGGAGCATCCCTGCTTCCGAAATAACACTACGATAATCTGGTTGGGGACATTGTGATTCTTTCACGAGTCAAAATTAATTGCATTTATACTATGCAGAAATAATATCTTGAGGTGTTTTGGAAAGCTCTAATTTCTAGATGGATCAAGATCAACATAGATGGAGATTCTAGAGGAATCCCAAGTCATGCGGGATGTGGGGCCATTTTTAGAGACTCTCTAGGAAGATTTCATGGATGCTTCTTTGGGAGTTGTGGAAATGCCTCTTCTCTTGAAGAAGAAATGATGGTGGTGATCCAGGCCATTAAATTTTTCAATATTAAAGAATAAAACAACATCTGGTTGAAAGTGACTCTACCACCATTGTGCATGCTATTTGGAATGGGATGATTCACCTTGTCTGACCTCTTACCGCACGTTGGTTGAACTACCTCAATTCTCTTCTTAAAATCATATATAATTCCACTCATACGTACATTGAAGCAATCATAGTGGTGGATGGCCTTTCCAACAAAGGAGTCAACCAATCTATGACATGGAGTGATACATTACCGGTTGACCTTCTCCCACACTTTGAAAGAGACTTTAATAAGATTCCATCATTATGCTTCATGTAACTCATTTCCCCATCTTATTTTTAAAAAAAATTCTTGCTCTCTGATTAGGATATTACCCTAAAAAAATTTAATTAATGTTCATGCATTAAATTATGATTGTTAATTTATTATTTGTTACGACTGTTTTCTAAGGGTACCTTTTAATGCGTATTATTTTTTCAATGCCATAAATTTCCTTGGATGGAGTTGATAAAAAATATGTTATGTTGTGTGAGATGGTTTCAAATTGTGTATGATTTGTTCATCATGATTTTAGATGATTTTAACATGCTTGTAAAATGATAATATCCTGGATGAATCAATAATTGAGTCGATGGGTTTCGACTTGTTAAATAATTTGTATAATTAAATTTTGAGTTTATTATTTAGTTGGCTTGTTAAGAATAATAAATTTTTAACTAATAATTTATTATTGATATGTTGAATGGTTTACAAATTATTTACTTATTTGATTGGTGATTTATGTTTTTAATTATTTATTGAATTAATTAATGGATTTGATTAATTAATTTGTGAATTAATTAAAATATGGTGTTGGGGTGTAAGACATGGTCTTCTACAGCAATGATAAATATATATGTATGATTGGTAAAATTGTTTTGAGACAAGGACTTAAGCTCCAAATACTCATAAGGTTCTATATATGGTGTTCTAAACCAATTATAAATATGTACGTATAATTGAAAACGGGTTGTGAGACAAGGACTGAAGCTCCAAATACTCATGGGGTGCTAGAAAAGTCATTCGACACCAAACATTCAGGAAGATATTTGTTTATGGGTCAGGGACTAATATTCCCAATACCCATGGGTTGTGAGACAAATACTGACGCTCCAAATAATCATGAGGGTGATAGACATGATGTTCTATACCCATTAATTGAAATTGGCATGTTGGACCAATTGGTCGTACATGAAATGAATTAATGGTTAATCAAAACTATTATTACATAATGATTTTTGAATTTTATATGAGAAAGGGTTCTGAATTATTATTGAATTGGGTGAATCACTATTAATGGACAAACCCATGAGCGAATCACTATTTTTGTGGATGGGATCCGTTATAGTACATGTATGATTAAATTGAATAACTTATGATGTGTTATACAAGGCAAAGAAAAATCTTGGATTCAATCTTAACATTGATTTCGTATAAAAAAATTAGAGACATCTATGGTGAGTGACTTATATGGGTGATGTAGGGCCTAAGACTAATCTCGAGACTTTTGTAATTTAACGTGGTTTGAATAATTGAAAAATGAAAATGATCATGTAATGATTGTTGAGTATGCAAGACAAACATATAATGCATGTTTAAACACCAGTTGAGGGCTGAAGCAGGTATATGGGTATATAGTCACTTTGTACTACATAATGTATTTATAAATGCTTTCACATAGTTTAAATTATTTACTAAATGTATGGAATTAGGGTAAACATTGGTGGGTTCATCCTACTAAGATCTATATATCTCAAAATACTGTGGTCTCCATTGCACTGGGGTACCAAAGTAGATTCTATTTGGTTACAGGATTGTGTTGATTGCATTTACATAGACGATAGAAGAAAAAGACAAAGCGGAAGATTGGGATGCTCAAGGAGACTGCCCTCAGGACTTGGATTCATTGATTATTTATTTTTTTAATGGAATATTCAAAAAAAAATTTCATTTTTTCCATTTTTGTATCATTTTCATGTCATGCATGCATCTTTTGTATAATTGGAATTGTTCATTTGTATGTACAATATTTATAAAATCTAACTTCAGCTGATTTCTCATATTTAAAACTTCTTCAACTATATATTTGCATTTTTTGTTATTTACTTTGATATACCACTTTGCAACTCTAATAAGATGGTATAGTCTCCCCACTGACAATCCTTAGACCCTCACTGCTAGTCAGCAGCCTCTGGTGTACGGGGAGACATGCTTGAGGTCATGTGGCGTATGGTCTGTCCACTAGTTGATGGGCGAGCAAGTTTGGGACGTTACAAAGTGTTATCAAAGGGTTTCTTTTTCCTTTGTCTTACTGTTCTGGGGTTTGTAGAGAGGTTACATTGAATGTGTCAGTGCTTCAGTTAATAGTCAGGCTTAGGACAAATCACCCCGTGTATGAGAAATGATCAAGTGGCGAGGGATTACTATTAAAGGTTATAATTGACATGATTTCCCCTTGATTGACTGGTGTATTTTCTGTAGTTTAATGATTTTGAGAATTTGAAAAAACAAATCTTGGACTGATATGGGAAGGAAGTTTCATACATGCATCATCATAGTAACTTATTTATTCACATGACATGCATATAACATGCCATGTAGTTGCATTAGTAGGATTTATTTTTAATTTGGATTGTGTTTCATTGGTGTAATGCCATGTTTTGATCCTCTTTAGAATGACTCTCTATATAACATGTTTCCGTGATAGATTTAAAATTATAGAGTGATTAATGCCACAATGCCTCAGTTATTAGCATGTTTTGTTGTTCTGCCGTGATTTTGTCTTATATCATGCTCTTGCGAAACTTATTATCTAACATGTTATTGATGTTTAGATATATGAAAGGGATACTAATGATAAAATGTTAAATGAATGTATATGGTGAAAAATGGGCACCAAATTCGAGCAATAACGTGTATGGGTGCCTTATCGGTTGGTAGGTGGCAACCCACGTGACTAAACCATTTAACCATAGTATGTTTTGAAAATGGTTATGAATGTAGAACTGTTAATATTTGATTGTGAGAAACCATTTTGGGGTTGCTTTTGAAGATCTCGGATTAAAAAAATGGGACCTTTGGAAGTATCTTTTTTGGTAAAATCAATTTAGATGCTAAATTGCTTGTTTATATTTGAATAGCACTGAATGATAAATGTTTAAAGTAGGTGTTTGTGATAACATGCATATTTCTTCCATAGTGATTTTTTTGGAAACCATGTTTCTTGTTGTGAAAAATTAAATTTCTCTTTTTTGAAATTCATTCAAATGATCAAAGATTGAAATGAATTAATTAAAATGGCTAAAATGAAAAAAATGGGCTTTTGAATCATATGATTTTGGTTTTCTTACCAAAACAGATGGTTGGCATCAATGATCATAAGGGGCTAACCTGTGGTAGGTAGTACCCATAGAAGGTTCTAGGATATTAAGGTAGATTCATCCCACTTCTCAAGAGTTCTTCTTGGGACTCAACTATTTTTTCTCACTAATTGTTTTATGTTACGACTTTTATGATCCATGATTAACATGGTGATCGTGGTTCAATGATTTTCACGTGCATGTGTTAATGTGTTATAAAAACAGATGTTGGTGAGAGGATGATTTTTTCTTGTGACTTTATGGAAAATACTAGGGTGGGTATTTTTTCATCGTTTTCAATAAACGTGTAAGCAGGTGATGTCGAGATTTTAGAACAGAGTTGTTCGAATATAGTTTGAATGATCTTCTTAATGAACTTTTTTTCATAGTACACTTTTCTAAATACGTCAATCATGTCCCCTATCTTGACATCATGATGGAGACCCTATGATAGAGTTTATCATAGGTCACGATATAGTTTTAATGATGTTGGGCTTGATGGGTGGTTGTTATCTGGGTAGTTTGTGGGATGCGTTGATTGTTTGGTCTATTTTTTTTGTTAGAGAATAGTTTTTTTAAAATATACTTTCAATTAATTGACTTATAAATTTCACTAGAGGTCGTGTAATTACTTAGTTTTACATGCAGATGGTTTTGGATAGTTTTAAAGGAACGTCGTCAGATAAAGGGAGAAATGGGGTTTGGGTCTGTGACGTCTTTCGAGGGAATAATATGAATCATGTTCTTTTCATTGATCGATATTCAACTATTTTAATTGTTGAGGTTCTTATAATAAGGTATGATAAATGATATGTTTCGGTGTTTAAGCTATAAACTGAGCATTGTCTCTCGTTTTAAAGGTTTAGTTGTTAGGCATGTGAAGGGTTAAAGGTGTGTTTCATGTTGGGAAAACAACACATCACTTGTAATAGGATTTAATAACCTTGTTGGATGGGTTTTTAAGTAGTGGTTCTTGATGGTTCCTCAAGGAGAAGAATTTTTTAAGGTTGTAATATTGTAAAATCCCATGTTTTTGAACCGGCTTAAAATATGATTGTTTTTGAATTTCTTTTTTTCGGTTAATCAATGGGTCAGTTTTTTAAACCGAGCTATGGGATTTTATTCTAAGTGTTGGAACACCTAAAGGTGTCGTTATTTGGACTTGCGTAATTCCCCAATAAATTTATTTGGTGTCCCAATGAGTATCAGGGGAACTAGGTCTGGAAAAGTCCAATTTAATGGATATGTGTAGGCAGCGCACAGTTGTGGTCCACCATGTGCAGTTTATCATGTTTAATAAATTAGTTAATTAAATTAAATAAGTTTATATGAGATATTTGAATAATTAAAATAATGTTTTAATTATAATAATAATGAAGTAATTATTATTATTATTGTGGTTGTTTGATTAAATGAATGATAAAGAATTAATTAAATGACTGTTGAAGAAATTAATGTGAATTTTTAGTATATTGATGAACTGTTTTAATTAAATATTGAGATCCATAATTATTTAAGGACTATTTATTATTAAATTGAGGAATGTCCTAATAATAATAATAATGTTATTATTATTATTATGCTGTCATAAATTATTTTAAGGCTTTGAGATTATAATTTCATGTTAATGGATTGTATCATTTATGATAATTTGTTGTAGCTTTTGAGATTCTCCAAGAATCATTAAATAAATGGAGATTTTTAGATTTAATGAAGCATTGTTAATTAGAAGATGTGTTGGTTTTATCAATTGTTTGAAAAACAGTACCAATGATATTAATATTACACTAGTTCTACTAATGTAATATTTATTTTTATTATGGAAATTAAATTAGGGGTTATGGGTTACCGTTTTTATCAAATTAATGATATTGTAACAAATTGGGTGTTTCGTAATTAATTATGAAATGTATATTAAGATAATAATTAATGGAGTAATGTTTTTAATTAAATGGGGTTTAACAATTATGTTAAAATACATTATTTGGATGTTTAATAAGGCATAATAGTTTTGTGAAATTAATTAGGATTTTTGGTATCTCAAAGAAATGTCAAATTAAATAAAGTGTTTTTTAATTAATAAATAAGGGTTATTATTTAATAAGTTGTTTTGGGTTTTATCATAAGTTGAATTATAAAAATAATAATAATGAGATTATTATTATTATGGTTTTATGATGGGTTATTATTATTATTACGAATAATAATAATAATGGATTTCTTTTGGGTTTCATTAAATTAAATTAATTTTCTATAAGAATTTAATTAATCCCTAAAAATATGAGGTTTTCATTTAAATAATTTTTTTTGAGATAATTAATCAAATAACGATGAGTTGGAGTTTTTTAAAATTAATCAAATTCTGTTGAGAGAATTTAATTAAAAAATTTATGAAGTGGGGAATTAATTTAATTAAATTATGAGATTCATTTTAATTAAATAATATGTAAATGGAGAGAAAGGAATTATCCATGAAGGGTAATTTTAAATAGTAATATTAAATGAGGAATATATTTGGAGCTGGGTTTAGTTTAATTAAACAATTTTAAAAATAGATATCGGGATGTGCACGGTTAGTGAAATGGTACGGGTCACTTGTGCGGTGACCCGGGTTTCAAAATGATTTATTTTTATTTTTTTATAATAAAAATATTCAATAATATTAATAAGGATATTACAAGTAATATATTAATTTTACTAGATGATTAATGAGGTTTTTCAGAATTAATTTTGATCATTTATTTAAATATACTATTATTATATATTGGGGGTAATTGATATTTGGGGGAGAAAACATGAGGGCGACACACGACCGTATTGGAGGAACAACAAAAGCACGTGAGGGCCCTCCTTTGAGGTGTACTACAACCGCCTCACAGGATCCTCATCACGCATTCAAATCCTCTAGGTCTCTTCTCGAATCTTGTCTGTCTCGGCGAGGTGAGTCCGTCTGCATTTGTTTTCTGATTCCCATCAGCTGTCTGGCTCCTCCCACACCCTGGTTTGTCATCCAAATCCCTAAGGTTGTGGTTTTATTGTGTTTCCTTGTTTCTTTGGTTCTAGGGAAGTGAAATGGGCTCCTTTAAACCCTTTGAACCATATTCTGACATCTTTCGACAAAGGCGATGCAGATGAGTACGTTTTCGCATTGCGATGTATTTAAATGATGCCTCCCACATGAGATAAATGATGACTTGAACATGTGTTGATTTTAAGCATTTTTTCTAATTTGGTAAAAGTGATATGATTAAATAGTTAAATTATTTGGATGGGAAGAATGGTTAATATGTTAATTAATTTTAGAATTAATTATCATGTCATTAGTTGTAATAAAATTGTGTATCTTAATGATTATTGAGAATATTGAATGTTTGACATGTTCGGAATATATATTGGAAACTAGTAATAATTAATGGATGGATTAATTATTAGATGTTATAAAGTAAATGGTTTATTAAATGATGATTGGTTAAATAGATAAGATTTAATTAATTAATTATTTGTTGAATTATTTAATTTTCACGTATGAAATTAAGATTGTGAATTGATTGTTTGTTATGACTGTTGGACATGGTTACCTTTTGATGCATATTATTTTTTCAATGCCTTAAGTTGTATTGGATGCAGTTGTTAAAAAATATGATATGATTTTTAGGTTGGTTTCTAAATATCTAGGCCTTATTCAACATGTTTTGAGATAATTATAAAATGCATGTAAATTGTTAATGTCTTGGATGAATCACTGATTGAGTGGACAGGTTCAGACATGTTACTCAATTTTTATAATTAAATGTTGTGTTAATTATTTAGTTTTCTTTATAAGAATGATTAATTGTTAATTAATTATTTACTATTAAGATATTTAATGATTAATTATTTGTTGAATTATTTGATGGGTGATTTATGTTGTCAATTAGTTATTGAATTACTTAATGGATTGGACTAATTAATTTATGAATTAATTAATAGATGTTTTTGGGGTGTTATTCATGGTGTTCTACACCAATGATAAATATATATCTATGATTGATAAATAGGTTGTGAGTCAAGTACTGAAGCTCCAAATACTCACACGGTGTTGGACATTGTGTTCTACAGAAATGATAAATATATACGTATGAATGATAAATGGATTGTGAGAAAAGGACTGAAGAACCATAAACTCACTAGGTGGTAGACATGGAGTTCTACACCCAGCTTTCTTGAAAATATACTTTTATGGGTCAGAGACTGATGCTTTAAATTTCCATGGGTTTTTAGACAATGACTAACCCTCCAAATTCTCACAAGGGTGCTAGACATGATGTTCTACCCCAATGAATTTACATTGGACTATGGGTCAAATTTTTTGTATATGAAATTAATTAATTGATAATGAAAACTATTATGGAAAAATGTTTTGTGAATTGAATATGATAAAGGTTTCAGAATTATTAATGAATTAGGTGAATCACTATTAGTGGACATACCTAGGAGAGATTCAGTATTTTAGTGGATGGGCCCTAACATATTATATGAAAGAGTAAATTGAATAACTTATGACTCATTATCCAATATAAAAAACAATCTAGGATTCAGTCTTTACTTTGATTTCATAGATGGATATTAGATGCATCTGTGGTGAGTGACTTATACGGGGAATGTTGGGCTTAGGATGAATCTTCATAATTTTATAATTTAATGAGGTTTGAATAATTGAAAAATGAAAATTATTGTCTAATTATTGATGAGTATGAAAAACAAATGTATATAGAAAATTCAGAGACCATTCGAGGGATTAATTAGGTACTTTGGTATATAGTTAATTTTTACTACTTACTTTATTTATACATGCGTTCACATGAAAAAAATTATTTATTAAATGTCTAGATTTTGGGTAGTCACTAGTGGTCCCAGCCTACTGATATTTATATCGTACACCCTACATGGGCCACCATTGCACTGGGGTACCCGAGTAGAATCTATTTGGTTGCAGGATTGTGTTGTTTGTATTTACATGAAATATTGAAGCAATGGACTGAGTCGAAGCTTGGGATGCTTGAGGATACCACACTCAGGACTTGGATTATTGTTTATTTATTTTTGTAATGGAATGATAAAAATGTTGTTTATTTCACTATTTTACATTTTTGTATCATTAACATTTCATGCCTGCATCATTTCTAGAATTGGCATTTTCCATTTGTTTGTAAAGGTTTTATAAAATCTTCATTTTTCTACATTATCATTTTTTAGACTATTTCCACAATTTATTTCAATTGTTTGTTATTTAATCTAATATACCTCTATGAAACTCTGATAAGAGGGTATAGTTTCCCCACAAACTATCCATAGACCTCACTGCTAGTCGACACCCTCTAGCGTACGTGGAGACGTTCTTGAGGTGTGTGGCGACCGGTCCGGCCACCGGTTCAAGGGTGAGCTGGGTTGGGATGTTACATCGAATAAGTCTAATTTAAATTCAAACATACAATATAATTTATACACCATCATTCTATAATATTATATCTATTTTATAATAATCTAATCCAATAATTTTTAAAAATTGGTTTTTCAAAAAGAACATGTAATGCATAAAAATAGTGCTCTAACCCTAACTTTACTAACAATGTTTTTACTATTTATTGGTAAATGTGTTTCTTGTAAAAGATATATTCTCCCGTGGAAGGTCATATTTTATATTTATTAATCCATACATATCTCTATATAGAAGATAATTTTTTTAAATAAAATTTAAATTATATAATTTACTGTTATTATTTTCATTTAATTATAAACTAAATTATCAATGCATTATAATTTCATATGATTTTAATGTATTTATATGACATATAAAAATTAAATATAAATTATTATGATAATAATAACCCATTTTTATTAAAAAAATAATATTTATAAAAACCCATATGTAGCTTCATACCTACTCCAAATATTTATAATTGTTATCATCAAGGTAGGATCCTTTTTTCCATATCATTATTTATATTCCTATATTGTTAACATTCATTGAATAGTAACATGAAAACTCATAAAAATAATACTGATATTATGAGGTTATAAATATGTCTGTCTAATGGCTTTTCTATAAATTTTTGGTCATTTATACATTATATATTCTATATTTTAAGAATGATAATTTTTAACTTAATCAGTGTAATTATTTTTAATTACTTTCATTAGTAATTTGGGTCAAAAAAATTAAGTTAAAATTATTAGATTAGAAATTTAATACTGATTCTAAATAATCATATCTTTTTTTTCATAATTTACTTCAAAAAATTGGCTATAATTAATTTAAAATTAATCTCACCAACGATTTGAGACAATGTGGTTTTAAGTAGAGAATATCATAAGTTTGAAATGTTTTAATATCATATTTTCATGTGATGTTGAATAAAATGTCCTAGATTAGATTAATCAATTTATAATATAACTAATTATACTAAAAAAATTATAATATAATTTAAGTATAAAAATAAATTCTTCAAAAAAAGAAGTTAGTAATTAAAATGTAGTGTTTTTAAATATACATTACGAAATAAATATTCTCCCAAAATACCAAAAATCGAAATAGATAAATTTTTAGAAAAAAAATTAAAAAATTATGTTCATTTCATACAAAAATAATGAATATTTCAAAAATAATATTTCAAATTGGATCACCATTAATTATCAGTAATACATAATTTTAAAAATATACATTTCCCAATCATTAAACTGTATTTATTTATATCTTAATCTGGTAAAATCTAATGTATGAATTCCAAAGTATTTTATAAATATCTAGAATATAGTTAGTATTTTTCGGTCCCACCAATATAATGGCTAGAATATAAAATAAGTATTAAATTATAATATTAATATAAAATCATTTTTTGGTAAGACTCAGCCTTGCATGTAACAGAAGTTATAAAAAAATGATGTTATGTGTAATGCAAGTTAAACCTTTTATTTACTATAACTCAATATAATTTACTAATTGTGTGTAACCGATGGAATAAAAAAGTATACTCTTTCCAAAGTAGTGAGTTCAAAAAAATTCTTGATGTTACATTATTCGAATTTTACTGAAATTCAAAGGTAAATTCTTTTAATATAAAATAGTAAAATTATATATTATATTCATTTTATACATTGAATTAAAAAATATCAAATTATAAAATTTATTATAAATTTAAAATATTTAGAATTCATAATTTTCATATTTAAATACCATAATATTTCTTATAATAGGAGAAATACCACAATAATATATTACCTAATTTTAATTTTAAATATTACATTAATTACTTAATTGTTTTTTAATATTTATGGAATAATGTAATATTATATGGTCTTTCACATCATTATAAATGTTCATCATGTGGTAAACCCCCATATAACTTCAACTAATTTTCAAGATCTCATAGGAGAACAACAACATATTGATTTCCAAAATATTGGAAATAATGAAACAACAAATGTTTTTTTAGGATGAATGAATATTCATTTTTTGTTTATTAAATAACCAAAATCCCTTGAAAAGGGAAAATTAAAATGAAATGATAAATGATTTCTATGAAATCATATGAATAATGTATCTAAGTTATTTTAAGTGTTCATCAGCATAATACATGTCAATATAACCTCTCATGTGCATGGAATGATTTAATACTAACGGTTTACATGTAGGAAAGTCGTTAAAAACATTCCTTATTGGATAAAAACTATGTAGACAACCTTTTCTTTTTTTCTAAATCACTATATAGTAACTCAGGATATATTTTCTACATTGAAAAAATATAACTCATTTAAATACGATTTATCTTTTTTTTAGGATCAAAAGCTCATTTTTAGTGTTTTAGAATACTAAAACATACATATAGAATAATATTTTTAATGAGAAAATATTGATATATAATAGCTGTAATAATAATTTCTTTTATTAATTTTTTATCTATTGAAGATAAGAGAACATCAATATGATGTGTTCTATACTAATATTAGATGAATTTTTAGTATTTTAAGATTATATATCATTCAAAAAAAATTAATTTGGTCAAATTATAAAAACTCCTTGTTATCCCTAAAATATGATGTAAAAATATGTGATTAATATATGAAATATAAAAACTGAATGACTGTAAATTTTAGTTTACAATTTTTTTGTATGATAATAATCTATTTTTGCTGTTGATAAAAAAAACTTGCTTTTAATTGTAAAAAACATAACAAATTACAATGTATTGAAGTATAATTCTAGAAATTATATTTTTGAACAAAATATAACATGTTACTGTAAAAGGTAAGTTGGTTGAACTTGTTGTGTCCTTGAAAAACATGAAAACTATTTTTTAAAAGATTTGATAGTCCAATAACACATGTATTATTGGGGTTAAATATTGAAAAATACTTCAAATGGAAGTTATAACATATTTCAAAATCCTTTGATTGAATTATGAAATTTAGGAACAGCCAAAACCCAATCAGTGTTTTTGATTTGTTGAGACGATTGTAATGACATTTTTTATATCACAAAACACTAAAACATGTGTGTAATGGTTTAAGCTATAACAATAAAAAAATTATTATGTTAACTTATTGGAAATATTTTGTGAATCATTTTTTATGTGGAAGTGTATACATAAGAAAAATTATACATTTGGTATACTTAGAGTCACTCAATCAGATGTTTTAAAATGTTTGATAGTCTTTAAAAACATGTGTTTGGGGGTCAAAACCATGGTAATGGAGTTTTATTTCCATGGAATCATATGAAATAATTATCATATTTATTTAAGAAATTTATGAAGAAAAATCATTTTAATATGAGTTTCCATTTGATATAGATGACCATATATTCATTTTTAGTGTATTAATTCACTAAATAACTCATGTATGAGTGAAAACCATAGAAAATGACCATATATTAACATAACATAATTGCAATAATATATGTGAATAATTTTTGATTGGTTTTACTAAAAATAATTTCAATATTATGTGTGAATATCACGAATTTAATTATATTGTAATTTTTACTAATTTTACCATCTATTGAAACATCCATTATGGGGTTATAATTAGGGAAGGAAAAAATAATTCTTATTATACTAAATTTTAATTTAAATATTTTAAGGGGTAATAATTATTATTTTCTTTTAATTAAATTTATTTTAAGTTTATTTTATTTTTAGTCAGTGGTGATGATGATTGTGGGGAATGGAAGAGGATTAGGCGATGTTAGTTATGAGATTATTCAATTATATATAACAAAAGAACTTACAGAGGATCCAAATTAAGGTTGTTATTTAGTATTTTCAAAAACCACTTATAGAGTTTTTGAATAGTATTTTTACAAAAAGTATTATTTTTCTATAGTATCGACTATTTTATTGTCAGTATAGTCCATGTTTCTCTGCCTTATAGTGATCGATAAATGATAGTCACCATTGGTTGTTATAGCAAGGTAAATCCATTATCAATTAGTTACTAATATATAATACTAAATAAGATAATCTTTATCATGTATTTTAATTGAATTCATTGGGTTGGTAATATTTCTTCCTTTCACCCATAACACAACCTCCCATAATATTGAAATTTATTCATTGAACTATTCTTTTAATTCATGTGATATTAATGTATTGGAATCCTCAAATCTGGGGATGCTATTGTTCCTCATAAAATATCTTCAAAACATATCTTGCAATCAATCCAGAATCAAATTTCATTATGACATAGTTTAATAGATAAAAATTAATTTTTTTAATTCCTTCATCATTTTACGTAATTCATTATAGTTTTTAATTTGTCAATGGTCCTTCATTTATAAAATTATTCTGTATTTTAAATTCATAATTATATTATTCGGGATTGTAGTTTCTTCTCTAGAAATATATTACCTATTTTAGATTATAGAAAAACATTATTTTATTTATTTATTTTATTTTATTTTTTCATGTAAAAAAATAAATTTCTATAATGTGTATTAAAATAAAATTTCTAGTGAACCATTTTAAATGCTAATAAATTTTTAATTAACAAAAATTTCAATAACATTACCATTGAATTATTGAAAATGTAATAAATGGAATAAACATTTATTCCATTATCATGGAAAAAATATCATTTTTTGATACAACTATCAATGTTTTATTTTTATAACCAAATATATTATTTATCATTTATACAATTCAATGAACTAAATCAACATAAAATAATTATACAGAGTTTATATATATTAGTGGAATTGATGAAAAAATTGGAATAAATGAAAAAGATGACATTTTCATTTGTAATGTAGACATAATAATCCATAACAAACCCGATTATTTATTATTTATTATTGTATATCTTTGATTCCCCAATTTTAAATTTACAAAAAAATATTATAGATCATGATATAATCTTATAAGGTTAGTTAATGTATGATATTATTAATATAAATTTTATTTCTCAAAACATGTTTCGTAATTTATAAACACTATTACAAATTTATATTTTTTAAATGTTGGAAATATATATATCTAGTTATAATAATTTAATAGAATTGTAAGAACTATAGAAGAACTAATTTTGTTTCTATCCTTAAATTTTGGTTTGTTTTATGAGTTCAAAAAAATCTAAAATATAACTTCATATAATATAAAAAATAGCTAATAATGTGTTGAATTTATCATCATGTGTATTAACTCTTATAAATTGGGATTTTAATAGAACAATTCCTAGCCCTAATAAAATTCATAACATATAATACTATACTACTAAATTTACAAGACACTGTAGAAACCATTATGAATGAAATTATTATTTAATTTAAAAAAAAAATTAATATGAGTGGAATATAATTTTAAATATGCTTATGTTTCAAAAATTTCTATATATTATAATTATATTAGAATTTACAATTTATTTCAAATATTAAAGATTCCATCCAAATAAAAAATAATTAAACATGTGTGTCCAAATATTTCATTTTTTTGGGGGCCCATTCTCAAAACATATGACCATGCTACCAATTTCTGTATGCAACAATACATCCCAAAAAAACCTATCATCATAAAATTCATATGTTATTAAATAATTAATGAAATAATTAAAAATATATATTATAAATATTGAATTGATAAAAATGTAATATAAAGTACAAAATAAAAGAGAAATGATAGAACATAAATATATTTTTTCAGAAAACACATGAAAAAAATAAATAAAAAATTAAATTTCATTAAATAATTAGTTGGTTTTCTTATTATACACTAGACAAAAACATTTTAATCTAAAATTTAATTTTTATGATAAAAAGACATACATTGGGCCAAATCTACTATGAAGTGATACATATTGATGTTTGGTTTGTTCTTAAACACCCTAAATGACATACATATAATTTTACAAATGTTTCAGTACAATCTGAGAATATTTTATTTGTTATGTGTTTTTCATTTTTTTTAAAATAGAATTTTAATTTTTAATAAACCAATAAATACAAGTCATATCGGTCAAGATGAATGTTGGATGCACATTTAATTAATTCCTAGATATTATAAATGATTAGAAAGTATTTTTTTAAACTACTAAGATAATTCGTGTTCATTTTTATAGTTTTGAGTATATGATACTTGTTTTGAACTAAATTATAAACATGGGATAATAAACTACACTTTTATACATATTGATGACAAAATGTATCATATTGATCTTATAATAGTTATAACATCTCAAAAGTAATTCATCATTCATTATTCTAATATTTCTTACTATATAGGTTTTTCAATGTTTTATTATGCGATTATTTGTTTTGAAATTAATTGTCTTTTTTAAATAGAAACCTAATATTTCTGTCATACAACCAACATAATGCTCCATATTTACCACAGGTTTATTACTACGCACCCAAAATGAATCATGGAGAGTTTTTGTAACATATAAAGAAAATGAATTTCTTTTCTTATTTTTCTTTGAGTAACACCTTTTTTGATATAGAACAACCTTTTTAAACTAAAAGCACACACATTGAGTAATACGAGTCACACCAAATGATAGATTGAGGTTCGGCGGATTATAATAAATCACTAATAACATATATATCATTTTATAAATGTAGCAATATCATTCATTTTTTATTTTGGTTTTTAGTAAGTGTTGCGTGTTTTGAACAGAATTTTTAATTATTGAATGAAAACACATGATTGATTCCATATTTGTGGCACAAAGTGTCAAATGATGTGTAGTATATTCCTAACATTAAAAAAATTTGTCATTTTATGTTATTTTTAAGATAATATATGAGAGATTTATAACTACTAATTGAATGATATATGTATAGAATTACAATTTCAAATTTGAAAAAACACACAATCAGTCATACATGATACATCATGTGTTGAATTGGATTGTAGCTAAAAATATTATATCAAATAAAAATTTAGCTTATTACAGAAATGTATCATGAAAAAAAATTTATCATATTTAACCAATATATTCACATTTTAAAAAAAATTACTTTCAAATTAAAAATAGTCACTTTTAGTCATATTTATCCCAACTTGTATCTGATTTATATTTGGTTATTTCTTACATGTCACAAATAATTTATCTATAACAACCCAAAAATTCCAATCCAATATTAGATAATTAGTTCATGTTTTAGTATATTATGTGTACTAACCATGTGATATTGATATTCATTATTTTATTTTGTTTGATAATATTTGATGTCTTTATATAGATTATTGAATTTACTAAATTTCTAGTCCTTATGTTTTGAAATTGATATAATTTCATTATATAATAGTAAACTCATATATTAATGTGAAATATATTGGTGCTCCTACAAATGTCTTGAAAACCATTTCAAAGTAGTTTTTTATAGTTAGTTCTAGATTATTCCAACGATGAAGAGACTCTGGTAAAATTTTCATTCTGGTATGTGTAGATGTTTACCACTTCATGTTTGGGGTATTCATTTATAAATTTTGTCCCAACCCATGTATTATTGTTCCTTATATTTATAAAATTAAATTATTTGTTTTCCCCATTTTAATTAAAATAAATAATTCCTTACATTTTTCTTCCTCTTATTCAAATGGATTTTTGTTAATGTAGGGAACTCTTCTAACTTTATTTTCTTCAATTTTGAAACATTCTCTAGGGAATCCATGTAAAATCTTCTTTGACACTCTCTTCGACATATCATAATGTAGTTTTTTGGTTGAGGATATGGTTTAACATTTGGGTCAAATATGAATTTATGGTTTATAGGGATTACACTGGTAATCTTCATCAATGGTTGACCACCCACAATCATAAGAAACATAGTATATAATGGTTTAGAAAAGGTTCTTCCTTATGTAAGGTAATTATTTTTGTATGTTTCCCTTAAATAACATGTCATTTAATGAATAAAGATTTTAAATTATTTTATTATCATTTAGTACTATTTAATATAGTACTATGAATTATAAACAAAATAGAGGAATTATACCCTTATCATAATAGTTTCTGATGTTTTTTCAAAACATTTAGAAGGTTTTTTTATTAATACATGTTTTTTAAATACCTAAAAGGCTTGTTCGGAATGGGTTTTTGGTATAGGGTAATATTACCCGTTTGGGTAATAAAATAAGTTTAATGTGTTACTTAATGGAAATTCATGTTTTCTCAATGGATTTATAATATATTTTTAGAGGGATCAATTCAAAATGGGGATTTAGAGAGGATTTCGGTGGTATCCAATGGTGGGTAATTTCAATTAAAATTATTTTATTATTTTAAAATTAATTATGTATCATATATGTTTAATGATCAAATTCGATTAAATCGTATATATAATTATTTTATTTTTTATAGTAATGGATGGAGACCACTTATGAGAATTTTAATATTGTGGTATATGTTATAGATTCTTATTAATGGATGTGCAAGTGATCATTTTTCTAAGGGTGTTAGAGATGAGATAATATTTATTTCAGATATTGTATCTTTTTTAAAATTTATTACTATTACTATATTTTTCCAACCTTCATTATAATTTTCATTTAAACCATGGGTAGCTAATGTAATATTAGGAATTGTGTTACATTACTATTTTTTCTCCACTAAGAAGTGTCTTAATATATTTTTTCCCACCTGTGGGTTATTTTTACTATATAAATCTAACTGGTGTAAAATGGTATTGTAATGGTTTTCATAGGGGGTCCATATATAATGATAATCAAGGGATCCAAATCCAATTTGGTTCTCATTATTTCTTGATGTGTTATCCATGATACTTAAAATCCTTATATGATAACATATAAGGTACAAACATGTATACATATTTTACTTAACCAAACATTCTTTGCCCCATGTTATCATAGATATAGTTTTGTTTTTTAGTATGATATATTTATGATTTTTTTTTCATTTTGATGTTTCAGTTAGGATTTTTAATCACATTACAATTTAATTTTAAAAATATTTCAAATGATCATTTTAAATAGGATCTGATTAGTTTTTTAATGTAAGGATATTTCATAAAAATATGTAAAGAATTAATATGATCTATATTATTTTTATGGTACTTATAATTAATCCAATTTAATAATTTATAATTAATAATATTAATAAGGCTTTATATTTTAAATTACATTTTATAAAATGGGGAAAAATATTGTAAATGAATTTCAAGGAATTATATATATATATATATATATTCCATCTGAATAGATACATTCTGTTTATTTTTTAATTAAAAATTGTTAAATAGTTTCATAATGGGAGATGGATAAAAAATATTTGTTGAAATCATAATTTGTGTATTTTTCTCACACCATAAACACACCTTTAGTGTATGTATCTTATGTGTTTTATATCATGTTCTTAGTTTGGTCTATGGTAAGAGTTATGATTGGGTTGGAATATTGATTATCAGTTTTGGTATATAGTGACTGGCCATGGGATATAATTATATGGGTGTAGTAGTATTTGATTATTTTTGGTGTTATTTTGGAAAATTTATTGATGATCCTTATATATCATGAACCCTACTCTACATAATATTATACATATGTTCTTAACTATCTCAATTCATTTGATTGAATTTCATACATTACATATTTTATTATAACAACGATAAGTTATTATAATATAAAACTACTTTTATATTTATTCTTATTGATTTTATGGTTCGGATGTCTTCAATTTGGATTGGTTATGTATAATTTCTCAGTGGAATATTTTATGTAGTGTTTTATACACAGAAGGAGAAATCATTCCCTATATTATGTTATTGATATAATGTAACTACCTTCAACAAGGTAGGTAATATGAATACCCTTATATCCATGTATAGTGTTGTTCTGGTTGTCATGTACAGTAATCTTTAACTGGTTGACTATAAATATTTATTATAGTATATGTTATTCTACAGTTGAGGTTTATCAAATTTCAATTTTTTAGGATGTTTCTTAGTTTGTATAATGGTTCTATAGAATAGATGAAGTAGTGTTGGGAGACTGTTGGGAGATCTTTCATATTATGAATCTTGAGTTACCATGGGTAGTTAATGTTTTTTTTTGGATTTTAGGTTGGTTCTAATTTTTTATTTATATGATTATTTTGGATCCCCAATGAGAAAACAAATGATTTTGTTGTCTCTTTGAGAATTGGGTCGATAATGGGATGAGAACCAGAGTCTAACAGTTCACATACATAGTCTAAAAACCATGTAGATACCATTTAGATGGTCAGTAAACCCATTTTAGTGTCAATTTCATGGATACCACATTGTTATCAACCTCATTCAACCAATATAAGGATTCTTTTTCTCTCATACTGAATTTTTTATTTTAGGATAACATATTCCTAAATCAACCCAAATGGTAAATCTGTTTGGTATGAGGTCAATTTATTTAGTGATATTTAGTTTTATGTTATTATATGTGAATTTATTACAATCCAGTTACATTTGGATTGGATTTTTGTTTTATGAAACTGGTTTGGTGTTATAAATTTTTTTAATGAGAAATTTTATTTTTTTATGTTTATGAAATGATTGGGAAATAGATGGCCAAAAAAATTAAATTTGGAAGATAATATTTATTGTTAATGGTTTTAATAATTTTATAAAATATCATGGGTTATGATAAATGCAACCATGATTTCATTATAATATGGATTCTGACAATCATGTAATGTTTTACAACTAGTTAACTTCATTATGAGGTCTAGAAAATTAATTTTATGTTGATGAAAATATTTTTAAATTCATGTTTATTTTGTTACAAAAAATATAATAATTGATATGATATTGGATCTTTTTTGATGTTAATTTGAGATTATGAAATAATATTAAATGATAATTGGTTATCATTAAAATATATTGAAACACGAGTGTGTTTCATAAGAATCATTAATTTATAACGGTAACTATGAAACATATTTGGAATTATAATTTACATTGTGGGGTTTAAGTAGGTTGTTTTATATATAAATGTTTATTCCATTAAGTCTTGTGGTTATTTGAGGGAAATTTTTATGATTTCCTTTATTTTGGAATATAGTGTGTTCCAAGAATGTTTTATATCATTGGAATTTTTTTCGGATCTTTTTTGAAAGTAATGGTGTATTAATAAAAATGAAGTTTCAATGAGAATATATTTTTTGTGTTTTCCTCATATGGTTGTACATTTTGATTTATCCTATAGTTTTTGTGAGTTTTAAAATTTTTGGTCAAATATTGGTCGATTGGATTAATGTTTTCCATTATGTTAAATTTCCTCGAAGAATGTTCCAGAAAAAATATGGATGATTTTATCAAGGATGATACTAATGGTGAATGCTCTTGTTTTTTGATGTGAATATTTTATTCATTCACTCTACATAGTTTATAATGGAAATGAAAGATTTTTAATCTTTCTTGTATTGAATCTTTATGATTTGTTATAATTATCTATATTTAGTATATAATGCCTTCATTAATTCAGCAAATAATCATATTTTTTATTAAATTGGGTACAATTATTTAACAACGATAAGGAAAGTTCTAGATGAATATATAGAGTAATCTAAACACAGGTGATGGATTTTTATGTAATTTTTTCCCATGGTTTTTAAATTGGATTTATATTTTATAATTAATAACATGGATGTATCCCTTATTTTTTTAGGTCTTTATTTGATATGTTTTTATTACAAAATTCTTGAATACACCACATAATTTTATCTGTGATTATGTAGATGGATTTTCACACTTACCTTGGTTAGATTTATTGGACTGAACATAGATATCCCTTGGGTGTGATTTATTTCTTATTATGAAAGATGTGATCGTAGTTGAGGTAATGGGATTGGAAAAAAATATTAGATATTGTTGGATTCTCCATGATATAGTGACCTTGGTATGAGGTTCTAAATTACCCATCATTTTATGATTTATTACTCAAGACAATAACCAATGTTCCTTTTTCTATTTAAGAATCTACTAAATTGAGGTGTCCAATACCACTTTTGTGATATAGTGTGAGAGTGTTATTTAGTGAGAAGAATATGTTACATTTGTATTCCATTACCATTTGAGCTTTGGTAGATATCTCAATGCTTGGTAGTATAGTATTATAAATTGATAAATCCAGTTGATGATAGTGGATTGTTTTTTGGTGATGATACATTAGAGAAATTTCTTTATATTATTTTTAAATTTTTATAAAACATAATTTGTGGGGAGACATAGGAGGTAGCCTATTTTTTATAACCTTGGCGTAGATGAATATGGTATGGAACCACATATGGACATTTGATGTTGTTTGAGGAATTATATTATATCAATGGGGAATTTTTTTATGTTTCTTAATATTCTATGAATCACCCACTGACACTTGTTGAGTTGTTCTGAGGGATTCATTGTAACATCCCAGGTAAATAAAGAATAATATATTTTCATATTTATAAATATTTACTGATTAAATATTAATTTTACTTTAAAGGGGTTGCTATGTTCGATATCGTACCTGATACGCAACAAAGAGGTTCTTTGAAATATTACGTTTCACACTAGTAATAAAATAATATTATTTTAAATGGTAGTTAACACGTAGCTGTTGTATTTGCGGGAATGAATATAAATGACTAAAATATGATTATATATGTTTGTTAAATTATTTTACATTTATCCAATAAAGGATAAATCCTTAAAAAACGAAAAGAATTCAATTTTAGGCATAAATACTCAAATATTCACTAAAAGGTCGAACTATCACCTTTTGACGGAGAACCCTCTTTAAATATTATTTTGGTCACTCTTATACATTCTATTGGACCAAATAAAATTCTTCTTTAGAAATGTGACATCAAAATTTACTTTGTGTAAATTTTTGGTATTTTTCCGATAAAGTTCATTTTTTAATGAATAGTGATAAATGTTGTATTTTAATTCAAGACCCCTTTTTAATCTATTTTATATATATGATTATATTATATTTTTAATTGGTTTTAAAGTGAAATTAGAATATATTTTTACCATTTAATCCAATATTGGTCATTCAAATTAATTTCACTTTGAAATTGGACTTAAACTAGTGTCAATCTTTTGATATATATTGTTTCAAAAAAACACGCTATTTGTTCTGACAGCAGGAATTAATTATTAAATTAATTAATGTAACTTATATGATTTGAATTTTGTAAAATAGACAACATTTTTTATTCAGAATATCAAATATATCTTAGGGTGAAGTGTTGGTATTTTTTGAAAAACTTTAATTTTGATGAATAGTGAAACCACTAAGTGGTACTTAAAAAACTGATTTTTTGTTTAATTGAAATTTTTCCACCTCTGTGTTTTGAATTTCAAAAATCCGACATACATGGTTGTCATTAAGAAGTAAAATTTGGTTCAATAGGATTGAAATATTTTTTGGTGAATAGTAACTTTTAAGTTTTTAATCGCGATAAGAGGTAATTAGTGTAATTTAAGGTAAAAATAGTGTTTAAATAATATGAAATGACCTTGAAACATGTCCTAACCATATTGGATGTGTCATGGCCGACCAAGAAAATCCTTGGGTCAACTTGGGGACCCATGGAGCCACTTTGGTTGGAAAAAAGGACATTAATAACTTTTTATATTATGTTAAAATAAAAATGTCGCAAACATGTGTTGTTTTACTAAAACAATTTTTAAATGGGGTTATACAAGTCATATTTTTGACTATAAATATTCATTAGAAATCTACAATGATTTCCTACATCATGATATTTTTTTTTATAATTTTTATACATTAAATAAATTAATTCATTTATGACACCATGATGATGAAGCAATTACCTCATTATTTAACGATTTAAATAAAAAGAAAAGATAATATAAATTATAAGACATAAAAATTTCAAAAACCTATTGGATGGGTGGATTTAGATCTCTTATCACCTTATCCATGAAATATATAATTTTGGTACCTTTTAAATCTGATAATCATTTTATAATAATGTAACCTTTTATAACATTCTATGAGTTCCCCTCCTCTCCTCTTTTAAAAGGCCCCCAACTCTACCACCTTACCCACACATCTCAAGACTTTGGATCAGCCAATCCCTACCCATTTTGTCACTCCACATGATTCTATTACCCCTAGAATCCTCACATTGGGATAAAGTCTTTCCAAGGAAGCCATTGAGCTCAAATCAAAAAGAGTTACCAGATTTAATGGTAGTGTCTTCTCTTGTGTTCTTATGTTTTATTTGGATTCTCAAAACCCCTAAACTCTTTTTATTACATTATTTTGTAAAAACACTAGTATCTTTAATATACTAGAATGTTTTTATGATATTAATTAGAGATACACCTACTCACACCTTTATCTAATGGTTAAAGAACATACTATTTTTGTGGTTGGCGATTTTCTGTCTCACGAAACGATGATTGTTCAATATTCTTTTAACACATTTCATGCTGGCCATTAAGATGTCACTCTGTTTATATATGATATATATTATGTTTATGTTTTCTTTATGCTTCTGTATTTTTCATTTTTGGAATACCTTTATGGTTTCCATTGTGGGTAAACACGATAATTTCATTTTAGAAAGTATGGACTACCGCCCCCTGAATGTTATTTGTTTCGTTAGTGACCTATGTAGGATGTATAAATGATGGAGTTAATGTTATTATATATGATTTTATACTAGAATTATAATATACCTTTATATAATTATGATTTTACTCCATTAAATACGAAATAGAAATGAAAGTAGCGTTCATGCGTACGTACGGCTTACCGCCTCCATGAACGGTGCATTTCATTTCTTAACTATAAATTCTATGTACTATTACAAATACATGTATATGCTGGATATATATGTTATATATGATATCCAAGTCATGAATAGCATTCTTGATATAATAAAACTTTGACCACATAAACAACATGTAATTGTAAGAAGTCCATTTTTGACTTAAGTACCAAATATCGACAAAACGATCTTTATTAAATTAAATGATTAAATAACGTTTATAGCATGGAAATAAGTTGTAAAAAAGGAATAATAAACTTGAAAAAAGTTCTTAAGCAAGTATAAATTAACTTTACATTTATATTCAGGAGATTAAAGAGCAATCGAGTCACATCGGACACAAGGTAAGGGACTTCTTCTCAATCTCTTTTCATTGAGGCATATTTTGTTCTAAAAGAAGACATTCTTTTATATACAGTGTAAAACACCTTTTGATTTTTATTTTATTTAAAGGGAATCTTTTTCTATGAAGAATTTTACTAAATGACAAAAAGGAATGTTTATTTTAACGTACGCGTGACAACGACCTTTTCCACCGCTGCGATACTATTTGGTCTTTGGCTTCCTCAACATGCCGTAATGTTTTTAAAATGAAATAAATACCATATAAAATTCTATGTATTTTGTTATTGAAAATGGTTTTTATAATGGATTTGTTATGTCAATATATTTAAGTGATATATTGTGATCAAAATTTGGAAATGTTTTCTTTCCATTATATTTGTCTTATGTCTTATGATTTTATAATGGTACGCGGACATTTGACTGATGGTTACGTGATAAACCATATGATCGGTGGTGTCGTGAATACCAGGACTGGTGGTTACTTTATAACCTCAAATGCATTGGGTATGGAAGTCGGTCGTATGGCTATTCTATTAAGTGATATTTGTGTAAGTCGACCGGATGGTTATTCCACTAAAGTATGTTTATGTCCAAAGTTACCTTTATATGTTATATGTTCTTTATATGGGTTTTATGGTAATATTTTGGTTACAAAAGGGTAATAATTGATATTTTATTCGGTGAAGAGTAATTACTACTCCATAAAGGTGAAAAGTATTACTTTGATAAAGTATTCATGGTATACTTATTGTTTTGAAAAAATAACATTTTCCTTCTTTGTGTATCCCTTACTGAGCTTTTTATGCTCACCCCAATTTTTTTTGAAATGTTATTCAAAGGTCATAGTGTGGAATAGGTTCAAGGATGAGATCAAGGAAAAATCATGATTTCTTAAGCATGGAACTAGAAATGACTTTTTTGAGTTCATGTTTTGAAAAAAATGAAACTTTGTAGAAGTGTCTACGGTGTAATCTTTTGAGATGTAATAATTGTTATCTAATTATCTAAAACTCTAAAACTGAAAAGATCCTTAATGGGAATTATTCATTTAATTAAATATTATGTAATGTTTATGCTCGGGGCCTTATAGTTGGTATCAGAGGTCGGTTTAGAAAACATTAGGAGTTATAAAATTTTTAAATTATATATTAATTTATGGTATGATTGAAATGATATAGCATTTAAAGATTAAGATGTTGCGTCACCTAATATATTTCTATTTTAAGAATGGTTTTTCATAGAGGAAATAGAACATATTTTCTAGGAAGGCATACTGAGGGAAATGACCTTTCAAATCAGTATCCTGAGATGGTTAGAATCAGAACTAAACAATTTCTTGTAGTGATGGCTCAGTTGAATCAAGTGAAAAATGTTGGTTGTTTTTATTGATGATATTTTGGTGTTTTATAAAAGTTTAGAGGATAATGAATGTAATTTAAGGGTTATTTGGAAAACCTTAAAAAAAGAAAATGTATGGAAAATTTAGCAAGTGTGAGTTTTGGTTACATAAAATTTCATTCCTTGGTCACATTGTTTCAAAAAATGGCATAACTGTTGATCCTGTTAAAACCAAAGTTTTTTAAGAATGGCCAAGACCCACAAATGTAACCGAGATCCGTAGTTTTCCTGGTTTGGTAGGATACTACCGAAGGTTTCTTGAAAAATTTTCATGGTTATCTAGTCCAATTACTAAGCTATCTCGGAAGGGTGTTAAGATTATCTGGAAAAAATAATGTGATGATTGTTTTCAAAAGTTGAAAAGAAGATTGGAGAATGCTCCAGTTTTGGAACATCCTCCCAAGAATGGTGAGATTGTTATATACAATGATTCTTCAGTGAAGGGACTTGGCTATTTCCTTATGCAGAATGATCAGGTAATTGCATATGCTTCACATCAGTTGAAAACTCATGAGGAAAATTACCCTACACGTGACTTGGAATTAGCTGCTATTTGTTTGCTCTAAAAATTTGGAGGCATCATTTGTATGGAGTAAAGTGTGAAATATATACTGATCACAAATGTTTAAAGTATATATTCACTCAGAAATAATTCAACATGAGACAGAGTAGATGACTATAATTAATCAAGGATTATGATTGTATAATTCATTACCATTCGGGAAAAGAAAATAAAGTGGTTGATGCTCTGAGTCGAAAAAGTAATGCTTCATTAACCATGCTATGTTTGGAATGAGATCCTTTGGTTTTTGATTTGATGAACATTGGCATAGAATATTTTAGTGTAGGAATTTTTTCTATTTTGTTTTAGGTATCAGTGAGATCATCTCTATTAGACAGAATTAAGCAAGCATAGAAGAAATAAAGTGGGTTGAAGAAGAAGGTAGAGCTGGTTCAGAAGGGTATGTTGCCTGAATTTAATATTGTTAATTATTGTGTTTTGAGGTTTGGGATGAGATTATGTGTGCCTGGTGATTCACAGTTGAATAATGTGTTGTTATGTGAGGCTTATAGTTCCCTGTTTTCAGTTCATCCTGGCAGTACTAAGAAGTAAAGAGATATGCGGGTTTATTTCTTGTGAGATGGAATAAAAAGAGATATTGTTGATTTTACTATGAAGTGATTGACTTGTCAGCAGGTTAAAGCAGAGTGAAAGTTACTGAAAGGGATGCTTCAGCCTTTACCAGTTCCAGAGTGGAAATGGGAAAATATACCCATGGACTTTGTTGTCGGATTACCGAAGACATCTTGAGGTAATAATGCAATCCGAGTTATTGTTGATCACTGGACTAAATCTGCTCATTTCATTCCTATTTGAGATAATTTCTCTCTAGATCAACTTTCATGATTGTATCTTAATGAGATATTTAGGTTTCATGGAGTTCCACTATCCATTGTATCCGATCGTGATGCCAGGTTTACTTCTAACTTTTGGAAAGGCCTTCAGAAGTATTTGGGCACTGAATTAAATTTTAGTATAGATTTTCATCCTCAGTCAGATGGGTAGTCAGAACGATCAATTCAGACTTTAGAGGATGTGTTATGTGCTTGTTCGATGGATTTTCAGGGGATTTGGGACAAACATCTTTCTTTGGATGAATTTTCATATAATAACAGTTTCCATTCTAGTATACAGATGTCTCCTGTTGAGGAATTATATGGGAAGCGGTGTCAAACTCTAGATTTTTAGGATGAAGTGGGTGAAAGGATGCTGATGGGACCAGAATTTGTAGAAGAGATGGAGAAAAATTGATAGTTGATTCATAAGCACATGATAACAGCCCAAAGCAGGCATAAGAGTTAAGAAGATAACCAGAGGAAGGATCTATCTTTCGAGGTAGGTGATCATGTTTTTCTCAATGTTTCACCATGGAAAAGTGTGATTTGATTTGGTAATAAAGGAAAGCTGAGTCCAAGGTTCATTGGACCATACGAAATTTTTGAGAGAGTTGGATTAGTTTCTTACAGAGTAGATTTACATCCGAGTTTATCTCAGGTACACAATGTTTTTCATGTTTTGATGTTGAGAAATTATATGCTAGATCCATCTCATGTTTTAGGCTCAGAGGTAGTTCAGTTGGAAGAGAATCTCTCTTATGAAGAACAACCAGTCCAGATTCTTGACCGAAGAGAGAAAGTGTTGCGAAATAAGGTAATTCACCAAGTAAAGGTTTTTTGGAAAAACAATATGGTTGAAGAGGCAACATGGGAATCTGAAAATGCTATGAGGGATAAATACCCCCCACTTATTTTGATAAGTGAATAAAAATTGCGAGGACACAATTATTAAAAGGGGGGAAGGATGTAACATCCAGGTAAATAAAGAATAATACATTTTCATATTTATTAATATTTACGAATTAAATATTAATTTTACTTTAAAGGGGTTGCTATGTTCAATAGCGTACCCAATACGCAACAAAGAGTTTCTTTGAAATCTTACGATGCACATTAGTAATAAAATAATATTATTTTAAATGGTAGTTAACACATAGCTGTTGTATTGGAGGAAATGAATAGAAATAACTCAAATATGATTATATTTGTTTGTTAACCGTTTTTACATTTATCCAATAAAGGATAAAGGATTAAAATACGAAAAGAATTCAATTTTAGGCATATATATTCTAATATTCACTAAAAGGTCGAACTATCACCTTTTGATGGTGAACCCTGTTTCAATATAGCTTTGTTCACTCTTATACATCTTATTGGACCAAAAAAATTCTTCTTTTGAATTGGGACATCAAAATTTACTTTGTGTAAATTTTTGGTATTTTTCCGATAAAATTCATTTTTTTAAATGAATAGTGAAAAATGTTGTATTTTAATTAAAAACCTCTTTTTAATCTAATTTATTTGTATGATTAGATTATCTTTTGAATTGGTTTTAATGTGAAATTATAATATATTTTTACCATTTAATCCAATAGTGTTCATTGGATTTAATTCTACTTTGAAATTGGACTTAAACTAGTGTCAATCTTTTGATATATATTGTTTCATAAAAACACGCTATTTGTTCTGACAGCGGAAATTAATTATAAAATTAATTAATGTAACTTATATGATTTGAATTTTGTAAAATATAAATCATTTTCTAATTTGGAATATCAAATATAGCTTAGGGTGATGTTTTGGTATTTTTCTGAAAAACTTCAATTTTTTGATGAATAGTGAAACCACTAAGTGGTACTTAAAAAACTGATTTTTCGTTTAAATGAAATTTTACCACCACTTTGTTTTGAATTCCAAAAATATGACATAGATTGTTGTAATTAGTAAGTAAAATGTGGTTCAATGGGATTAAAATAATTTTTTTCTGAATAGTAACTTTTAAGTTTTTAATCGCGATTAGAGGTAATTAGTGTAATTTAAGGTAGAAATAATGTTTTAATAATATGAAATGACCTTGACAAATGTCTTAACCTTATTGGATGTTTCATGGCCGACTAAGACAATCCATGGGTCAACTTGGGGACCCCATGGATCCACATTGGAAGGAAAATTATATTAATAACGTTTTATTTAATGTAAAAATAAAAATGTCACAAACATGTGTTATTTTACTAAAACAATTTTTAAATGGGGTTATACAAGTCATAATTTTGACTATAAATATTCATTATAAAGCTAAATTATTTCCTACATCATGAAAATTTTTTATAATTTTTATACATTAAATAAATTAAATTATTTATGAAACCATGATGATGCAGCGATTACCTAATTATTTAACGATTTAAATAAAATGAAAAGATAATGTAAATTATAAGACCTACACTTGTCAAAAACCAATTTGATGGGTGGATTTATAACTCGTATCAGCTTATCCTCGAAATATATAATTTTGTGACCTTTTAAAATCGAAAATAATTTTATAATAAAGTAACCTTTTATAACTTTCCAAGAGTTCCCTCCTGTCCTCCTATAAAAGGCCCCCACCAATACCACCTCACCCAAACCGTTCAAACCTTTAGATCAGCCAAAACTGGCCCATTTTTTCTCTCCACATCCCTCTCTTACTCTTAGAAGCCTCAGATTGGGTAGAAGTCTTTCCAATGAAGCCATTGAGCTCAAATCAAATAGAGTTACCCGATTTAAAGGTAGTGACTTCTCTTGAGTTCATATGTTTTATTTTGCTTGTCCAACCCCCTAAAATATTTTTATTCCTTTATTTTGTAACAAAAATAGTATCTTCAATATACTATGATATTTTTATGAGAATTATTAGAGCTACATCTACACACACCTTCGTCTAATGGTTAAAGAACATATTGTTTCTGTGGTTGGTGTTTTTCTGCCTCACGAAATGATGATTGTTCATTCTTCTTTTAACACCTTTCATGGTGGCCATTAAGATGTCACTCAATTTATATATGATATATATTGTTTTTATTTATTCCTTATACTTCTGTATTTTTCATTTGTGGCATACCTTTATGGTTTCCATTGTGGGTAAACACGATAATTTCATTTTAGGATGTACGGACTACCGCCCCCTCAAAGTTATTTGATTCGTTAATGGCCTATGTGGGATGTATAAATGATGGAGTTAATGTTATTATATATTATGTTATACTATAATTACAATTTAACTTTATATAATTATGATTTCACTACATTAAATAAGAAATAGAAATGAAAGTAGCGTTCATGCGTACGTACGACTTACTGTCTCTATGAACGGTGCATTTCATTTCGTACCTATAAATATTATGTACTATTATAAATACATGTATATGATGGATATATATTATATATATGATATCTAAATCATGAATATCATTCTCGATATAATTAAACATTGACCACATAAACAACATGTAATTGTAAGAAGTCCATTTTTGACATAAGTACCAAATATCGACAAAATAAACTTTATTAAATTAAATGATTACATAATGTTTATAACATGGAAATAAGTTGTAAAAAAGAAATAATAAACTTGAAAAAGGTACTTTAGCAAGTAGCAATTAACATTAGATTATTATTCAGGAGATTAAGGAGCAATAGAGTCACGTCGGACAGATGTAAGGGACTTCGTCTCAATCTCCATTCATTTAGGCATATTTTGTTCTAATACAAGACTTTATTTTATACGCTGTATGAAACACCTTTTACTTTTCATTTTATTAAAAGGGAATCTTTTTCTATGAAGAGTTTTACTAAACGACAAAAAGGAATTTTTATTTTAACGTACGTGGTGACAACGACATTTTCCGCTGCCGCGAGTACTATTTGATCTTTGGCTTCCTCAACAAGCTGTAATATTTTTAAAATGAAATAAATACCATATACTCTTTTATGTATTTTGGTATTGAAATGGTTTTTATAATGGATTTGTTATATAAATATATTTAAGTGATATATCATGATCAAGTTGTGGAAATGTTTTCTTTCCATTATATTTGTTTTATGTCTTATTATTTTATAATGGTACTTGGAAATTTGACGAGTGGTTACGTGATAAACCATATGACGGGTGGTGTCATGAATACCAGGATGGGTGGTTATGTTATATCATCCAATTCATTGTGTATGGAAGTCGGCCGTAAGGCTATTACATTAAGTGAGATGTGTGGAAGTCGACCAGATGGTTATTCCACTTAAGTATGTTTATGTACCAAATTACCTTTATATGTTATGTGTTCCTTATATGGGTTTTATGGTAATATTTTGGTTACAAAAGGGTAAGTAATGATATTTTATTCAGTGAAGTGTAATTACTACTCCATAAAGGTGAAAAATATTACTTTGTTAAAGTATTCATGGTTTACTTATTGTTTTGAAAAACTAACAGTTTTCCTTCTTTTTGTATCCCTTACTGAGCTTTTTTATGCTCACCCCATGTTTTTTTGAAATTTTTTTCATAGGACATAATGTGGAATTTGATCAAGGATGGGATCAAGGAAAATTAATTCTTTCTTAAACATGGACCTAGAAATGACTTTTTTTCACTTCATGTTCTGAAAAAAGTAAACATTGTAGAAGTGTCTACTGTGTAATCTTTTGAGATATAATATTTGTGATCTAAATCTCTAAAACTCTAAACCTGAAAAGATCCTCAATGGTAATTATTCATTATATTCAATATTATGTAATGTTTAAGGCCAAGGCCTTATATTCATTTTTTTAATCTAACCTTAACAAAGTATTTAAAAGGGAAGAAAGTAGTATGGTTCAGTTAATTTTTACAACGACATGTATCTATTGTATATTATATTTTATATATTATGATTTTATATAGAATTTTAATTTTGAGAATTTTTTTCAATTATATTTTACAACTGATAGATTTTTTTTATTACACAATTATCCCACATGGTGAGTGTAAATCCAGTGAGTCTCATGTCATATTTTTGTAGACTATGGAGTTATAATTTTTCACCATTTGAAGATGGTTAATAGAATATTATACGACCACTAGGTAACCATGTAGCATGGAATGTTAATTCTAATACAACTCAAAGACTATTATATGGTCATGAAAAATATGTATCCAAGTAGTTTATATTTCCTAGTTTTATAAAAATAATAATCTATAAGTTTTCACATATCAAATTCTAATGTGTAAATTATTTATTTTCACCTCATATTTTTATCCTACAATGGTTGCAAGAAGGGAGATCCTCTCCCTTTAAAATAATGAATTTAAAATCCCCTCCAATGGTTTTGATTGGGTTCCTCTATGTTTATCCCTTTGTGTCACCATTTATCCATCACTTCCCCTTTATTTTATTCCTTGTTTGGAATTTTTTTGAGTTCCCTAAAGCGGATATCGTTCTAAGGAAATAGTTTAGGTTTGTTTTTAATTTTACATCATAGACATTGTGGATCTTAGAGGGTGCGTTTTTTAGTTATCCATTTTACAAAACAAGTTTTGTTATTGATTTTGAATAGTTCCCCCCAAATTAAGGAATGTGGTTTTTCAGTCCCTATATATTCGATATCATTTAATGCATAAAAATTTTAAATGAATTTATTATTAAATCAAAGAATTATGTGATATTAATAAGGTTTTTATAAACATTTTGGTGATTTTGATACTTGTTATATTTGTGTATAAATGTTTTTTATATATATTTAATTTCTCTGATTACTTTTTTAGGTAAAATGCCTATGAATCACATTCATAAATGATATTCATGGATAATGAAATATGGCATATTTTTTGTCATAAATTATATTGGATATTGTTTCAAAAAGAATTATTCGATTTCCTCAATGGATTTGAAATTTCTTTTAGAATGGATAAAATTTATATATAAGTATATATTTTAAAAATAATGTGTTTTTTCATAAAGCACAACTTTCCAATCTTACATTAAATCATCAATGATGACTTTTATGAAAATTTCTCAAAATAGTGTTGTAACAACCCGACCCCGGGTGCCACGGAACGGTGCCCCGAGCCCGGTTTGCCACGTGACCTCAAGCGCATTTCCCCAAACTCCAGAGACAGCCGACTAGTAGTGAGGGCCCATGTCTGATAGTGGGGAAACTATGCCCTCATTTGTCAAAGTGTAGCGCAGAGGAATACCAAAATAAACATACAACAAACAGCGGAAGCAGTAAACATACACAACTGAAATAACTACAGTAGTGGATATAAGCAACAGTATATAAGTGATGATGCTACATAATTCATGTTCTAAGAAAACATCCAGAACATGTTATACATCAATACAGTACAGTAGAAAACAGAGTACAGTAAAGAAAGAAAAACAGCTAGCAGCGGCATCATGAGCCTAGGCTCGATCACATTCCCTCCTACTCCTCAGCAACAGTCAAGTACCTGTATAGGGACTCTTGCCCCTATCTACACCTACAGCAACGTAATCTGTTTGGGCTGAAAAGCGTGACCCAAACAGGGTGTGAGAAATATATCTTAGTAGGCACCCACCAAAGGCTCGTTCCCAACTGTGTGTAAGCATGCAACAACAGTGTGCAATGGTAAAATGCAATAAAGTCAGCAGTACACAAAGGTAACTAACTTAACAAATCAATTTCCATTTTATTACTCATTTATTCCATTTAATTTTGTATCACCTTGTGCTCAACAGCACCAAGCCCTCAGGCCAACCAGTATCTCGCCCTCAGGCTAATATAGTGAACCACGCAGTCAGGCTTGCCCCTCAGGCCAACCAGAATCTCGCCCTCAGGCATTGTAACAGAATCCTCACCCTCAGGCATATGATGTGTCGCCCTCAGGCACAGAAGTCAAGACCTCATGCATGAAATGTTGCCCTCAGGCGAAATAGAACGTCACGCTCAGGTTAATACAGTCACGCCCTCAGGCTAATACAATCACACCCTCAGGCTAATACAGTCACACCCTCATGCCAATCACAACAACGCCCTCAGGCTAATAGTTAACTGAACAATTTTCAACATATCAATACACAGTAAACAAGCAATTCCTCTCAAGGAAATTCTTACAATTACTACATTGAAAACATACCCTCGGGTATGCTGGCCAAATGGCTAAATAGAGAAACACATCCCTGGGGTGGTTTCAGATCCAAGCAATAATCCCAAATAGAATTTTATTATCAAAATTTTATCACCTATGAAATTATAGGCAATAAAAATAGAAACGGCCTCAGCCACACGACACCCCAACATGGGTTCGTGGCACGAAAATGGACAAAACGCACGACAGTTGGAAAATGAACACAAAGCCACCTACCTTTAACGCCAATAAATGCTACACCCGAATGTCGACTGCAGAAACACCAAGAACGGCGTAGATCTGACGAAGAAAAAAACCCATTCCAACATAAATAACTTACGTTAGGTGAAGAATTGGCAAGAACCAACCAAGGAGGTGGAAGCCCTTACCCGTGCGGTTCCAATGAGATTGTCCGAGACAGAATCGGATTCAAGACGAACTCCCGGTGGTTATTCAACGATCCGACCTCCTCCATTGGCTCCAAAATGGCTCAAACGCCTCCTTTGACAAATGAGGAGGCTACTGCCTATTTTAATCCCGAAAAACAAAGTACACGGCGTGTAAATCAATGTACACAGCGTGTACTCTTTTCATTTAGCTGTTCATTTGGCAGCACCCCCACACTGTTCATCTGCCGACAAGAATACACGACATATACTCTCGAGTACATGGCGTGTACTGTCGGCCAGCTGGCAGCGACCTCACCGCCTTTCTATTTAAGCATGACGACTAACTACACGGCGTGTAAGGTACCACTACACGGCGTGTAGTCGGTTCCTACACCCTTCGTCGCAAGCATAGCCACACGCCCCGTGTACTAATCCCAACACGGCCAAAAGTACATGGCGTGTGGATAAAGTACATGACGTGTAGTTCCAAAATTTAGGATTTTTCCCCATTTTCCATATTTTCTCCAAAACACTTAAGGAAAAGAAAAAGAAGAAGCTCGTACCTCGAAAATAAGATCCAGGTTCTTACAAACATCCCCCCTTATAGCAATTAGTTCCTGAATTTCCCTTCGAAGGATGAAGAAGAATAAGCTTAGAACAGTTCTGGCCACTGAGCACGTACGTCGGCCTCCCGCTCCCAGGTCTCGTCCTACACTCGGCTATGCTTCCATAGCACCCGTACGAGAGGAACTGACCAGCCATGGAGAACCTTCGTGCTCTTGTCAATGATACGTATCAGATGCTACTCAAAGGACACATCATGCTGAAGCTCAACCTCCTCTGGCTGAAAGGTGTGAGATGGATCTAAAAGGTAGCGATGCAAACGAGACATGTGGAAGACATCGTGCATAGCTTAGTACCGCTGCGGTAACTGCAACCGATAGGCAACCAGCCCAACTCTCTCTGGAATCTCAAATGGTCCCACATACCTCAGTGAAAGCTTACTATGTCTCAAGATTTGTTTGTGTCCCAGCCTCGGCGAAACATGTATGAAAACCTGATCCCCGACCACGAACTCCAAAGGTCATATGGGGCGATCAGCATAAGACTTCTGACGAGACTGCGCGTTACCCATTCGCTTCCGAATCAACTGGACCTGCTCAAATGTCTCCTACACGAGTTGTGGCCCCAGTAACACTGCATCGCCTGCCTCTAACCAGCACAAATGTGATCGGCATGGCCTACCATATAAATCCTCGTATGGTTCCATATCAATAGTCGACTGAATTCTATTGTTATAGGAAAAATCGACTAAGGGTATATGAATCTACCAAGAGCCCCTAAAGTCTAAGAAGCATGCATGCAGCATGTCCTCAAGCACCTGTATCGTCCGCTCTGACTAGCCATCTGTCTGAGGGTGGTATGTTATGCTAAGAAGCACCTGTGTACCCAGTTCCCTCTAAAAAATCTGCTAGAAACGAGATGTGAAGTGGGCGTCCCTATCTGAAACGATAGAGCGAGGGACACCATGAAGACGTACGATCTCTCGGATATACAGCCTTCCGAGCTCGTCCACAACGAAGGTCCCTATGATCGGAAAAAAGTGAGCTACCTTTGTGTGTCTGTCCACAACAACCCACACGGTGTCATTGCCACGAGGTGACCTCGCCAAACCCGTCACGAAATCCATCGCGACATTATCCCATTTCCACTCTGGAATGGGTAACTACTATAATAGCCCAGCTGGTCTCTGATGCTCTGCCTTCACCCGCTGATAGGTGGAACACCTCATAACAAAACCAGCTATCTCTTTCTTCATACCCGACCACCAGTACTGACGTCTCAAGTCATAGTACATCATGGTAACCCCGGGATGAACTGACCAAGCTAAAGCATGAAACTCCCACAATAGCTCCTCGCGTAAATCCCCTGGAACCTATACGCATCCATGGAAATGAAAAACCATATCATTACCTATTGTCCAACCAGGAGGAGGGTGCTCACTTGCCACCGAATCCCGTAGAACTCGGCCTTCTTAATCTTATAGCTACCTCATCCTCACTCTATCCAGGAGGGTAGAAGTCACAGCTAATGTGGAAAGATAAGTCTACCCCTGACTGTCATGAACCTCCAGATGCATCTCAGAGAACAAAGTCATGAGTTGCCACTCACCACTAGCCTCCTGCACTACCTATATCTGAGTCTTCCTTCTCAGTGGATCAGCTACTGCATTACCTTTACCAGGTGTATAGGCAAGCTAAAAATCGATGGACTGTAGGTACTCGACCCACCTTCTATACCTCAAATTAAGGTCACGCTGAGTAAAGATATTCTTGAGGCTTTTGTGGTCGGTGAAAACCACAAAATTCACTCCCAACAGATAATGTCTCCAATAGCGAAAAGCCTGCACAACTGTAGCCAACTCGAGATCGTGCGTCGGGTAATTCCTCTCATGTGGCCTCAACTGCCGAGACCCATATGCCACAACTCGGTCACCCTGCATCAAAACGTCTCTCAGCCCAATCCCTAATGCATCACAGTAAACTGTATAGCTCTTCCCTTGCTCTGGGAGTATCAGGATCGGTGCTGATGTCAGCCTTCCCTTCAGGTCCTGAAAAGCTATCTCACAAGCTTCTGACCAAACGAACTTCATACCCTTCATAGTCAGACGTGTCAACGGTGCTGCTAAGCGGGAGAAGTCTTATATAAAGCGTCTGTAGTAACTAGCCAGCCATATGAAACTTCATATCTCAAACACATTCTTGGGCTGCTCCCAGGAAACTACTGCTCTCACATTCTCTGGGTCCACTGCAACTCCTGTCTCTGAGATGATATGACCCAGGAAGTGAATCTAGTCCATCCAAAAGTGGAACTTCGAGAGCATATCATATAGACGATGCTCTCTCAGTGTACTCAATACGATCTCAATATGGGTGGCATGGTCATTTCGAGTGTGAGGGTACACTAATATATCGTCCACGAAAACTACCAGAAATGAATCAAGATACGGATGGAACACATGATTCATTAGAGCCATGAAATCTGCTAGCGCGTTCGTGAGTCCGAATGGAATAACCCTATACTCATATAGACCATACCTACTCTTGAAAGCTATGAGAGGTATATCAGATGGTCTAATGCACAACTGATGATATCCGGATCTCTAGTAAATCTTCGAGAACTCTCGTGATCCACAATGCTGATCAAACAGATCATTTATCCTCGGCAAGGGATATCGGTTCTTAACCTTGAACTGGTTCAGCTTCCGATAATCCACACAAAGTCTGAGGGTACCATCCGCCTTCTTCAAAAAAAGGATTGGAGAACCCCAAGGAGAAGTATTGGGTCGGATAAAACCCTTTGTCTGTAAATCCTCAAACTTCCTCTTGAGCTCTTGAAACTCAGGTGTGGCCATTCTATAAGGAGGAATGGACACCGGTGCTACTCCTTGAACATGCTCGATAGATAAATCCACCTCACACACCGGAGGTAGACCTGAAAAGTCATCTAGGAAGACATCCCTGAAATGGTCAACAATTGGAGGGAAATCCGTCTTACAAGTCCCCTGGTCATCCAGATATAAGCTCGCAATCTGGGTTGTGACTCCACCGTGCCCATGATGCTCTGGTCTAGCTCGACTCGCCTGAACATCCCACTTGCCCTTGTATAGAAACTCCTCATCCTCTGGTGACGTGAAACACACCCTGCGACAATAGCAGTCTACAAAGGCTTGAAAGGGAACCAACCATTCTATCCTAAGAATGACGTCATAGCTCGTCATCTCTAGGACATAGAGGTCCCAATGGAAGTGACACCCACCAACCTCAAGGGGGCACTACTTGCACTGATGCACACCAACCGTCGTAGTCCACAACGGAGTGTCTAATGTCAAGATATTAGAATAAGTAGAAACACTGAGCCCAAGGCTCTCCAAAACGGGTACATATATAAAACTATGTGTAACACCCATATCAAAAAGTACTGAAGACAAGACAAAAGCTACTAGAATAGTACCTTTGACTGTCGAAGGTCCGGGATCCTGCTCCTGCTGGTTCGGTTGCACTACATATGTCTGCCCAGTGACGCGGCCCTATGACACAGCCTTGCTACCTTGAGCTTTCCCGCCCTGTTGCCTCTGTGATCCTGGTGTCTGGCAACCATGGCCACGACCACCATCTCTGCCTGCACACCCTGACGTATTCCAGTTCCCTGACTGGTAAAAATCCAATGGTACTGCTCCCGCATGCGGAGTCTGCACATAACCCCTCTCACTAGCCACTGGTAGAAATGCTCTGCAAAAGCACTGCAGATGGCCCATATTGCCGCAAGATCGGCACTCCACTGGGTCTCGTGGACACTGCGGCCTCTTGTTCCCCTCTATACCACACTGGTAGCACCTGATCGGGCCACCTGAAGAAGCTGCATGGCCGGTACTGCCGCCCTGAGAGAAGTCCATCTGTCTCTTCCTCTTGCCAGCAGAAATAGTACCAGTAACTGGTTCTGAACCAGCCTGGGCCACACCACTAGATTCTCACAGGTTCCTCTCTGTAATCAACGCCTGCTTCACAATCGCGTGTACAGTAGGCAACCTGAAAACATTTACCAGTATTCAGATATCATACCGAAGACCATCCCCAAAACGTCTGGCTCTCAGCATCTCATCACCCACCAGCACGGCTGAAAAACACTGAAACTCCATAAAACTAGCAGAGTAGTCCATCACCGACATAGCGCCATGCTGCAGATTCATGAACTCTCGAGCTCTATATTCCCTTAGCATCTCGGGAAAGAAGAATTCATAGAATACTTCCTGAAAATCTTCCCACGCCTTGTCCCTGTGATGCTCTGACTGGGTGGTAACATCCCACCACCTATTGGCGGAATCGCGCAGCATGTAAGTCGTGAGCTTGACCCTCCGCCCTGGAGGTGTCTCAAGATGCTCAAAAATAGTCTTCATCGATCCTAGACAAGACTCTGCAGCCTTTAGTCTTCCATCCCCTTAAAATGTAGGTGAATGCTGCTACTGAAAGATACGCGTCAGCTCGTCCATAGATGTGGCAGCATGCGGTGCTCCGTAAAAGGTCTGCATGAACCGCATAAATCCTTCACAGAACTGCACCTCTGCACCTGTGTCCGGTATAATAGTTGGTGCTGCATATGGCTCTGCTAGATGACCAACTGGTAGCCCATAGCCCACCACCTCCGGAGTATACTCATTGCTGGTCTCCTGGCGAACAATTCGCGTTCGTCTAGGGGGCATGACACTACAAGGTCAAAAGCACACCTCAGATTCAAGATTATCAAGACTGAAATGAAGGAACCACAAAGGAACAAGAGGAAGAAGGCATTTCAAATTTTTCAAAACAAGACTACACGGCGTGTACACTGACTACACGGCGTGTACTTGACTTCCTTTCCCCTGCTCGGGTCCTTCCACACGGCTATGCCACCCGGCTTTCGTTCGAAAAACTACACGGTTTGTATAATATCTACACGGTGTGTATGATGTAATTTTCCAACTACCTGTGTCATCTGTGACATGGCCTTCTACTCCGCTTTACTCTACATGGCATGTTACACCCGCACAGAGTGTGTACACCACCCCATTTCCCAACCACACGGCTAACTCCACACAGTCTGTCATCGGACAAGACTACACAGCGTGTCCCAAAGGTACACGGCGTGTTCTGGAAGAGGTGACACCGGCCCATGTTTTTAGTTACATGGATGAGTCCCCAGGTCACACTACACGGTGTGTCCATAACTGACACGGTGTGTTCTGTCAAGGAGTTTGCCGACCTGTGTTGTTAGTTACACGGTCGGACTCCGGGTCAACACTACACGACGTGTTTTACCCAAGGCTTTCCTTACCCCATGTCGCCACCCACACGGTTTGTTACACGAGAAGAGACTACAGGGCATGTACTCAGGGTACACGGCGTGTACTCACAAAGTTCATTTTTCTTCCCGAACAGAAGAACATATACAGCGTGTATAAAAATACTACATGGCGTGTATACTGGGTTTCAAGACAGTATGCCTCAGAATCTTCTCCAGAACCCATAAAATACTGAAAAGAACACGTAAGTGTCAAATTCCGATCCGTGGGGGCCCATACACCTCACGAATCAATGTTTGACATCTTATTTGTGTTATAACCAATAACCAGTCAATGATCCACCAGATTCTGGTTAATGGGGGACCATACTCCCCAAAAACCATAGTTTGGAATCTATTCTATGGACAAGCTCAAACAATAATACCATATCACTAGGTAGGTATTTATCAAGTAACTATCACAACCGCATGCTTTAGTAGCACAACAACTATCACAACAATATTCAAATTCTAATGCACCTACATGGCATGGAAACTATGCATCGAATGTGATATCTATAATGTGTCTATATGATTCATGAGACGGCATACCCTCATCTCATCGTGTTTCAACTAAATAGAAGACACAGATAAAATATAACCGGCACAATCCAAGTGCGTCACCCAACGGTGAAAATATATCAACAGTAAAATTGCAAGATCAAAGAATGCAAAGTACGAGGTAGATGGATTTTCCCTGTACATGGGTTAGCTATGCCCGGGCATAGCTTATTACCAACTACTGTTCATCCTAACTCTGACTACGGCTACAAATAGTCAGTCAAAGAAAAGAAACACCTCTGATACCACTTTGTAACGACCCGACCCAGGGTGCCACGCAACGGTGCCCCGAGCCCAGTTCACCACGTGACCTCAAGTGCATTTACCCAAACGCCGGAGGCTTCCGAATAGCAGTGAGGGCCTAGTTCTGATAGTGGGGAAACTATGCCATCATTTTTCAAAGTGTAGAACAGCGGAATACCAAAATAAACATACAACAAACAGCGGAAGCAGTAAACATACACAACTGAAATAACTACAATAGTGGATATAACCAAAAATATATAAGTGATGATGCTACATGATTCAGGTTCTATGAAAACGGCAAGAACATGTTATACATCAATACAGTACAGTAGAAAACAGTGTACAACAAAGCAATCAAAACAGCTAGTAGCGGCATCGCGAGCCTAGGCTCGGTCCCATGCCCTCCTACTCCTCAGCAATAGTCAAGTACCTATATAGGGACTCTTTCCCCTATCTACACCTCCAACAACGTCATCTATTTGGGCCGAAAAGCATGACCCAAACAGGGTGTGAGAAATATATCTCAGTAGACACCCACCAAAGGCCCGTGCCCAACTGCATGTAAGCATGCAACAACAGTGTGCAATGGTAAAATTCAATAAAGTAAGCAGTACTCAAAAGTAACTAACTTAAAAAATAAATTGCCATTTTATTACTCATTTATTCCATTTAATTTAGTATAACTTTGTTCTCAACAGCACCAATCCCTCAGGCCAACCAGTATCCCGCCCTTAGGCTAATATAGTGAACCACACCATCAGGCTTTCCCTCAGGCCAACCAGAATCTCTCCCTCGGGCATTGTAATAGAATCCTCGCCCAAAGGCATACGAAGTGTCACCCTCAGGCACAGAATTCAAGCCCTCAGGCACGAAAGTTTTCCCTTAGGCAAAATAGGACGTCGCCCTCATGCTAATACAATCACGACCTTAGGCTAATACAATCACGCCCTCAGGCTAATACAGTCATGCCCTCAGGGCAATCACAACAATGCCCTCAGGCTAACAGGTAACCGGGCAATGCCCAACATATCAAAATGCAGTAAACAAGAAATTCCTCTCAAGGAAATTCTTACAATTACTACATTGAAGGCATACCCTCGGGTATCCTGGCCAAACAGCTAAACAGAGAAACACACCCCCGGGGTGGTTTCAGATCCAAGAAACGATCCCAAAGTACATTTCATTATCAAAATTTAATCACCTATGAAATTCTAGGCATTAAATATAGCAAAAAACTCAGCCACATGACACCCCAACATGGGTTCGTGGCACAAAAAAGCACAAAACGCACGACAGTTGGAAAATGAACACAATGCCACCTACCTTAAACGCCAACGAATGCTATATTCAAACGCTGACTACAGAAACACCCAAGAACGTCGTAGATCTGACGAAGAACAAAACCCATTCAAATTTAAATAACTTACGTCAGGTCAATAATTGGCAAGAACAAACCAAGGAGGTGGAAGCCCTTACCCGTGTGGTTACAACGGGGTCATCCGAGACAGAATCAGATTCCAGTCGAACGCCTGACGGTTCTTCAAAGATCCGGCCTCCTTCTTTGGCTCCAAAAATGGCTCAAATGCCTCTTCTCCCAAATGAGGAGGCTACTACCTGTTTTAAGCCTGAAAAACAAAGTACACGGCGTGTACATCAAAGTACACATCGTGTACTCCTTTCATTTAACTATTCATTTGGAGGCACCGCCACACTGTTCATCTGCTGACAAGAGTACACGGAATGTACTCCCGAGTACACAGCTTGTACTGTCGCCCAGCTGGCGGCGACACCACCGCCTTACTATTTAAGCCTTCCGATTGACTAGACCGTGTGTAAGGTACCACTACACGGCGTGTAGTTGGTTCCTACACCCTTCGTCGCCGGCATGGCCACACGCCCCGTGTACTCATCCCAACACGTCCAAAAGTACATGGCGTGTGGATAAAGTACACAGCGTGTAGTCCAAATTTTAGGATTTTCCCCCATTTTCCATATTTTCTCAGAAACACTTAAGGAAAAGGAAAAGAAGAAGCTCGTACCTCGAAAATAAGAACCGGGTTCTTACAAGTGCATCCTTCATTTATTCTAATTATGTATTATTTAATTGGATGTATTGGGACCCCCTAGGGTAATGATTTTATTTTTATATGTTATGTATTCCAATACATTGATATAAAAAATTTATGTTTCTTATGGTGGTGTATGAGGAGAGATTATATTTACTTAAAGAGTTTTATTTTACAAAAAATTATTTTATTATATATTCTCTCACCACGATTATACATTTTCATGGGAAATGTGGGTGTCTAATAAATGATATGATGCATTTTACACAAGGTAAGTGGTGATCCATCTCTGGTTACATATGATAGTTACACTCTAATAATTGTTTTTATGTACTATGTGAAAAACAAATCATTCTAGAAATATGTTTTCTTAGTTCCTGAAGTGATACTAAGGTTGATTTTTTATTATATTAGCCCATCATAATTCTATTTAATTATTTATTTGTTACTCAAGGTTAATATATGATTTTTATGATGACCTTATAGATCCTGATATTTATGGATTATTTTTTTCACCAACATTTTTATTTATAATATAACCACTGATCTCAATATCATGTTTTATATTTATTCATTTCTGTTAATAAAATTTTTTAGTTTATGTTATAGATTGTTATCACATTTAATTTAAAATATAATAATTAATTTTTGAAAATGTGATTTAAAAGAGAGATTAATATTTCTTCTAAAATAAAAATGTTACAGAAAATTAATGGAATGGGGGATCGAGAACTATCTTGTTTTAATGGTGAATAAGTGTCCTCTATGTACATTTTTTAAATATGATTTTTTATCAATATTGTAGATCCACCATTTATTATTCTAAATGGGGAATGTTATTATAATGTAATTAAATATATTATGTTTTAATTTTTCTAAAAACCATTTTTTATTTCTAGTTTGAACTAGTGTAAAATAAATGAATCATGATTAGGTGATAAAACAAATTCGTTGACTATATCCTATGAGGTGTGTTTTTTAACAACATATATAAACTATTTGATTTATACAAATCTTATGATCTATCCTTGGTATCCATTTCAGGTAATTACAAAATTTATGATTGTGTAGGACCATTAAAATATGATACTAGGAAATGGTGAGTGATTTTGATCTAAATGTAGATAGATGTAGTCCTTTAGTAAACTATTTTTGTTTTATTGTAGAATATTGTTTTATATAATGTAAACACATTGACCCCTCATTTGGATAATATTGTATATGTATTTCCTCCATATGTGTAGACATATTTTATGATGTCACAAATCATTGATTTTATTATTATAGATGTGATATTCACTGATAAATTAACAATTTCATATTTTTCCATAATCATTTGATGTTGTGGATATGAATGGACTATAAGGGTAATACCAAATCTTATAATGGAATACTAGTAATGGTTATATGTTCAAAATGGGTAAAACTATTCGAAACTTCAACTAATTAATACTCACAAACTAATTTCTTATATGTGGGGATCAAAAAAATCCTTTTTTGAATTGTGGTGAGATAGGTTAGGTGACATGTCGAGTCAGCTAGATATGGATTATTACATGTTCAATTTTTTGAATTAACATATAAGATTTTCATTAAAAACACATAGTGTCTATCATACCTAGGAAACACTATATATAATTGATATGTATTGGATACATCAACATACAAAAATAGTAACAAGTTTTATTCCTATTTTATAATGATTATCAAAAAATGATTGGTTGGTTTCATGTTTGTGTCATAGGGTTCTAACGAAAATTTTTGTATTAAATAAAAAATACGCATTATATCTTTATAGTGTCACAATATGTTGGAATTATGTGTAGTTATTCTTATACAACTAAAATAATTCATCGTATATTTTCGTAATATATAATTATGATCCATGTGGGTTTTCTTAGTATTTAATATATTATGTTCATTTTGAACTAAGATGATTATTTTAAATGAGAACATGAAAATCCATTCATAAAAGGAATATTTTGTGTCATATTGAATTGATGATAATTTTTCACTTCACAAAGGACTCATAGAAAATTTTATTTATGTATGAAGACAATAAGAGTCTCTTTAGTCATCTTTCTGTGAATGAAAAAAATTTTATAACTAAAATGTCACTTTAAAATTTAAAAAATGTCCATTCACTTATAACATCTACACCATGTATCAAATTTATATTTGGTTTCTTCCTAAAAATAAAATTGATTTATAGATAATTTTCCAAATGTAATTTTGATTTTGTTTCGAAACATTTCAGAAGACATGTACATTTTAAACTAAAATGTCACCTTTCAACTAGAAACATTAAATTGGAGTAATTTTAGCTACACCATGTCTTATAATGATATGTAAATAATCCCAATAAAAAATGATTTATTGATATTCTTATAATGTATAAACACAATATTATTATTATTTTTTCTTCAATGAATAATAATTTTTTAAACCAAAATATTGTTTTTAAATAGAAAACAAACCCTTTGAGTCAAACAGTCAACACCATGTGAATAATTTTAATAAACCTGATACATAAAAATTGAAGATGATATTTAAAGTAATTTATTACATTATCAAAGACAATATATGAATTTTTTATTAGTTTTATATTTGTCATGTGTGCCTTTAACTATAATATCAGTGTTTTAAAAAGCATACAATTTTAGTTAAACAATGAAAACCGTGTCTGAGGTTAATGAACAATTTATTAATACATATATAATATTATTCAAGGGATGTTTTACTAAATTATAAATATGATATCATTAATTTTAATAAAATTTTTGTATATGATGCGTGTTTTCATCTAAAATGTAAATTTGATGAAAAATAATTATTTCTTGTCAATATAGGCCGTATTTGTATTGCATGGATGTTTAGTTATTTCATACTCATAAAAAATGAATATAAGATAATTTTGATAATTTATAAGGATAATAAAAATGTATTTTCATACTTCTGAGTATGTAATGGTCATTTTGTACTAAAAATTAGTTTTTAATGAAATCACAATCCTTCCATCATACCACTAACTATTATTGTTTAATTGAAATAAGGTTTACTCTAATGCTTCACAAATCATAAATGATTATTTTATAACGTAAGAAAAAAATATATCGTGTGTTTTATCATTTTTAAGGGAGTGATGATTAATTTTAACTAAAATAATGCACATTAAATCCTACATGCCACACCATATGTTGGGTTGATGCGAGGTTTATTCATACACATTGATAATTAATTATGGATCACAATAATAATGTATTATGACCACCTGAGTTTTTTTCTCATGATTTTTAATGACAAATAAATTTATTGATCTAAAATTCCACTTTTATAAAAATAATAATCCATTACAGTCGTACCTTACACACCATTTTTTAGATTAATATTTGAATTATTCAAACAAATCAAAAATTATATAACTATATTATTCTTTAATTATCATGAAAATATGAAAAAACATTGTTCGTTTTATATATTCATCATGGTAGAAATAAATATATACATTTACCCAAAAGGGAGTAGGTATTAATATATATAATTTAATGATTCATGATAAGATCAACTATTTTTGTAAATCTAGTAGTATGACTTTTAATCAAAAAACACAAATCCAACTCTCCAAAATTTTATAATATTTTCAAATATCCCAAATTAATTAATTAAATCCCTAAAAAACATAAATAAATCAAATAAACCAAAAATTTATTTACAAATATAACAAAATAGACATGGGTTCATCATCTTTATTGAATCCCTCATTTAAAAATTATTTCTATCTATGATTTGTTTTCCAATATAGATAATAGAATGACTCCATATAGAATCTATATAAATTATTAAAGACTAAAATCATCTCTGCTTCATAATATCAGTTAATCTCATCTATATTACTTACAAATTCATTATATAAAACTAATAGAATTCAAATTAATTGGTATATTGAAGGGGAAATCATTACAGTATTCAAGAATAATCCTATATCTAAAGAGGGTAATTCTGTGCTTTTTATATTCACAAAATATTTAAATATGTTCCTTGAACCCTATTTAGAATATGTTCCTATATTTCAAAAAAAAGCAATTTGTAGCTAACCTAAATAAGTTGTTTACAAAACAAGTATTCATGATCTCTATGGAAAAGGAAAATTTCAATATTGATTGGAAATTGAAAATTATGGACTTCTATAAAATTTTTGAAACCATATATTCTTACAAATCATTTCAAAACAAATTTACATCATTTTCATGATTATATGGACATTTTGTAGTAATTTTTTTAATTTAAAAATGTAAATAAATGTTTATTAATTATTTTAATTAAAAACATCATTGTCATCACAAATACCTCCTTGGGGATTATTATTTTTAGTAACTGTAATATATTTAAAGAATTTACAACCATGACCTATATAATCATAATTTTTAATTTGATATGAAAACTACATAAAAATTAAGAAGAATAATTAATTTATATTCATATATGTTTTTATAGTGAAAAAATATTTTATATATTGTAAAAATTATCAATTCTTTGAAATGAATTTTATTTTTACGCCCATATACCATCATCATACCATGATTTTTACGATACCAAAATAGTACCCTCTCATAAAAATATATCCATTAATACATAATATAATATGTAAAACATGGGGATTATTTATAAAATTTTAAAATTTTAATATTAATAAATGAAAAAGTACATCAGATGTGGTTGATTTTTTGGATTCTTATGCTTTGGATACTAAAAAATAATTATTTGGACTATCGAATTTGATATAAATAAAAAAATAATACATCCAAAAACCAAAAATTATTGTTTAATTATTGAAATTAATAAATATTATTTTGTAATTATATTATAGAAATTTACCCTTATATTTTCTGTACTAAAAAAATTCTATAATCTATTAGCTAATTTTCAAAACTCATGGGGTATTACTATTCCAATAATGATATTATTTTACTTCTGGGTAACATTTTCCATAGATGTTTTTCTAGGAATAACAAATCAAATTATTAATTATAAGGTTTTCCTCGGACATTTTTCGTATATTTAATCCTTCAAGAAAAATTAATATTTTATAACTAAAATTTATATAGTTGGTCAGCTATTGTATAAATATATTTTTAAAATATATGTCATGTATACATTAAAAAATAAGACTCTTAGAAATTCATAAATTTGATTTTAATCTATTCTATTTGGAAATATATTTAATATTATAGAATCTCCATATATTTTATTATTTCAAATTAATTTACATTTAAGGATTATAATTGAAAATTTAATTTCCATGAACTTGTAATATTACTAAATGCGGATGTTGAATTGGAAGGTTAGTTGTACTCAATGTAGTTTTTTTCATTTGATGGATATTCTTATAGATTTTATTGATTTTAGAATAAATATCCCATTATTTTTCTGTATATATAATACCATTCACATGTTCAGACCTTTCTTCTATAAATGTTACATTATTTTCCTTAAAAATAAAATGCAATGGGCATACCGTGTTATCTTCATGTAACATAACATGTTTAAATTCCCATGAAATGAATGAGACAATGGAATTTCTGTCCATGTGAGCTACCATATAATTAACTTGAATATTAATCATAGTTATTAACAAGGTATATCCATAAATCCCAACCCACATATGATGACCATAAATATTTTTTTATTATATTTTTTAATATTATACACCATACACCTCACAATAAGGCTATGAGTTGTATATTTTTGAACTGAATCCTTTTGATGACTTATTTATCACAAAATAAATTCTTATAAAAATATTATATAGTACCATTACATGAAATATAAAAACACCTTCATAGTATTTTTGATATTTTTTCAAATAAATTTAATTTATTCGCATTCAGTCTTTACATGAAAAAAAGAGTTTTAAAGAACTATGATACACTATTAAAATATTATTATCACCTTACTATTGGATTGAAATAAATGAATAAAAAAAACAAATTATGAAAATATATGTATTAAAATTTTTTAAAATTAATTCACTGGATATCAATTAACTATAAATTAAAATAAAATATTTTATTAAATAAATATGTTGTTTTCGTGAAAAAATCATTCTTATGTGACTAATATATTTTTAAACTAATAAATAGTATAAATAACTATTGGTAAGGATTTTAATGATATTTATATATGATATATACAATAAAATTTATTAATACTCTTCTAATATTTTTTTATTATGTCTAGTATAATAATTCATCTTATTTTACACTTAAAAATGTATTTTTCCAAAAAAACAATTTTGAATAGAGTTTTATGGAATTACTTTTAAAATATGTAATCTCATTCATATATATATAGATAGATTAAATAAATTATATTTATATAATATGTTGGTTACATTCTGTTAAATATTGTCGTTTTATTTTTTCATTATATATAGTAACCATGATAGATTTTATCACCACAATAAATGGTAAAACCGCTTAATCTAGTTTAATGATAAATGTTATGGGAATAATATTTCTTCTTTATTCATATTTTATTAGTGTAACTAAAATATTATCACCATATTCTAAATTTTATTATTTTAATTGAAACATGACCATCAAAATGACCTAAAAAATTATAAATAAAATAACGGTTAAAAATATCACTCAAAATTTTTTCAGTATATATTATACATTCTCATTAAGACCAAATAAATATATGAATGAATATAAAATTTAATTGTTATATTAATGAAACTATATTATTGATATAAATTTATTATTAATTTTGATTAAATATATAAAAACATTAAAGTATTATTAAAAAATGACGCATGATTTCCCTATTTAACAAATAAAATATAATAAATGATTTTAAAATATTAAAAAAGATAGAATTTTGAAGTGTTAGTGTATAATATGTATTTTATAGATCTATATGGAATACTTGGATTTTTTGAGTCATCATATCAGAATCTACACATTTAATATTGTATTTAAATTTAAATAAATGAATTGTGTTTTAAATGACATTAATTTTATTTTATAGTATATTATATTTTATTATATTATATAAAATTCAGAAAAATCATATATTAATTCAAATGATTTGGATTTATGTTTAAAAATAATTCATTGTATGATTATGGTTTTCATTAATGTTTTTAGAAAAGTTATTAAACCTTAATTTATAGAAAACATTATTAGTACAGAAATTTTCAAAATAGATATATGTGGGTTGAAACTAAAATATAAGTGAATAATGTGATCCAGACATTTCAAAAAAATTATATATGATATTACATTGAATGGTATTCATTTTATATTATAATATTATTAGTTTTGAGAAATTTTTACTTCAAATATACATTATATAAAATTTATATTTTAAGATATTTCAATAGTACCTATCCATTAAATAATAAAAGGATGAACCTCCTTTCACTTATTCAAACCACATTGATACTTCTAGGTCAACCAAAATCTTATCAGATGTCTTTTCAACTTCCATTTATATGTTTTCTAGGTTATTCTACTCCTAATGGACCTTTCTAAAATCTCGTAAAAAGTTATCTAAAAGTGTCTTTTCAAAGAAGAGGTAATCCCCTAAAATGATCACTTTCATTTTTATAGAACAATCACCACCTCTAAATTTTATATATTATCAATAAAATAAGATAATCACTATAATAAATATATTGATATGTTATTAAAACTATGAAAACACCATTATTCATACTCATTTTCATAAAATGGTATGTGAAAGTATCGTTGATGCGGAACTATTACAAAACAAATGCATGTAAGAATATAATTCATTTCAAAATCAAATATTTTATTGATGGAAATTACGATTACAATAATATCTTTCTATGATTTTTATTGCAAATTTATAATTATTTAATGATAATCTAATGACATAATTCTTAATATAAAATATATACCTAGATGATAATTTCTCACATGTGTAGGTGTGGACTAACACCACTTTAAAGTGATAATGTTCATTTTTCGTCTATATTTTACATCTATTGTGATGAGAATTAATTTTATTAATATATTTTATATATGTGATAAATTAAATATCAGGGAAATGTGAGGTAATATAAACCTTTCTTTAAATCCATCAATCATAAAATGGAAATAGAATTCATGTGTATATACAAATTACTATCTCCATGAATGATGTCATTCATTTTTATATCCATTTCATTTATGAATGAATATATATATATATAATTTAAATATATTTTATTTATATCATTATTAACATTATAAAAAATATGTAATAATGATAATTGTACAAGGAATTAATCATTGTGTCCAAAAATATATATTAAAATTGAATCAATTATAAAATAAAATAGTTATTTTAATAAATATTTGATGGTTAACGGATAATAAAAATATAAAAGAAAATTTTATATGTTTTTATAAATGTATTATTTTGTTTAAAAAATAATTATTTTACAAAAATATATTTTTTATAAATTAGTTCTGAAAAATTATGAAGTAATTTCGACCTCAAGTAAGGGATTTTCGTCTCAATTTTATTTCCATAGGAAACATTCAATATTAACCACTTGAATATTTTTTTGACATAACTACTATCCATGAATTATTATATATTATTATTATCATGATAATTATGGGATACAAATATATATCCACATCTAATTTTTTCATTATGATTATAATTCAAATGTTTCCATAGTGGTAAGTCGCTTTATGTTATAATCTCACAATTTATCGGGATTGTTTAACATTAAGCTATGATGATGAAATATTATGATCTACAATTCCAGATACATATTAGTTTTATATTTATATTATTATTTATGGGAAATAAATTTTTTCATTTCATTTTTATCACCATATGTACAGAGGATATCAAAAATAGGTTTTATGAAAAAATGAATCTATTTTACCCTTCAGTCATGGAACATTTTTTATTCAAAACCATGATTTTTAGAAATAAAACATTAAGTTAGTTTTTATTGTAACATTATTATTTAATTTAATTTTTACCCTTATATTCTATTTAATAAAATGGATTGAAATGTATTATCTTCTTTTTTCCCAGTGAGGCACTTTTTACTTTTTTATAAAAATGAGAAAAAATATTTTCTTTTAACTAATATTGAATGAAAACAATTTCCCATAATATTGAACACTTTTAGTTTTGATGAATGCATTAAAATATTCAATAATTCTTTTGAAATAAATTTTATTACAAAATATATTGGAAATTTTTATACGTTATGATGTTTGTTCAAAATTGAAATGTTTTTTTGACAAGAATGTTTTTAATGGTATTTTTACTCATCAATGAAAACATCTTTTATAGTATCAGATTCATAAATGGGGATATAAATCAAGTACATCAACCTTATTTTTTCTATGGATATTTTATCTTTATTAGGGCATGACATTTATGAAAACCATGTCTCTTCCATTGGATTTCGTATGATTAAATTTTTAATCATCCCATTTATTTACATTGGTTTTGGTATGATAAATAATAATCTTGTGGAAAACATATTTCTAGATTTATTTATGTGATAAATGAGAAATTAGACTCACTATAATGATTTGGTTATGTATTGATATCTCATGAGTAAACAATAATAGATTGGTAAGTGAAAAAAATTCAGTATGGGAATTTTCCACTACGATTATCTTGGTAGGAATCTTAACTAATAATATGATTTTTTGAGTGAACATATTCCACTAGGTTTGTAATTGAAACGACCATTTATTACTATTGAAATATTTTTCTATATTCCACAATTCCATGTCATAAGCCTATATTATTCTCCCAAGGCTCATGTCATTTGACTCAATTAAGATTAATTTATTATTAAATTGTTCTGATATACTATTTATCTTGTTATGCTTATATGATAGTTGATATGTCTCACATTTTCTATTATTAAGAATCATATCTCACCCATTTCTATGTTTCATTTCCTAGATATGAAGAGAGGTAGTTTGTTTGATATGTCTAAGAAGGGTGATAGTTAAGAAGATCTAAGTTAAAGACAATGTTGCCTTTTCTATAATAGTAGTTTATGTTTCCATGTTTCAAAATACATTATAAAAATATGATTATAGAATGGATTTTTATGGTATGTAAAGAATATATATATATATTTAGATGTAATATATTTGTAAGATAATTTCATGACCCACCATCACCAAATGGTGGGAAGGTCCAACAGATTTCTTGGCCCTCCCTTCTTTAAGTTGAAGGAGAGATAATGACCCCTGAAACCCGCCTTCAATAGGTCCCGGAGTGGCGACCAGAACCAAGGGTATAAAATAACACACTCAATGGAAGGCATTACCATTTTTCTTTTTATCAGATCGGGAGATAAGATAGTAAATCCCACAAAAACAAAACTGAATTGAAAATACGGCTGAAAATAAACCATTCGCATATGCATGTTCAATGGTAAAAGATACAAGTCACAAAACTCCGAAGGTAAAAACATACCAAGAAAAAGGGAAACTACAACAGCAACTGCCCCGAAGGTCCAAGCTAGTACGGCCCCGCACGATCCCAGAAGTCCTCCTAGAAACCAAAAAGTAGTTTTATATTCATAGGGGTAGTATACAAGTATACTTAGTAGGGAAAAACCTAAATCGTTCATGCACAAGTGGGGAGACGTACTAAAGTCCCGTGATAAGCAGACAACCAAACTCTATCAAGGAGTCTATCCATCCCACTCACCGGCCACGTTCACCAAATAACGCATGCAGTAAGGTATTAATAAATCACAAAATCATATTTGGGTACCCCACACCACCTTCCTACTAGTTATTGAAGAAATCCTACAAATCAGACCAATCCCAACATTCTCATCGCAATCCCACTGTTATACCCCGCCCGCACACACCTAGGCCACAACCACACATCCCATCCGCAATCACCTGGGGCACAAACACTAACCCTCCTGCAGACACCTGGGCCACAACTATCACATGTAACCATTCCTGCAAACACCATGGCCAGAACAACCACTGCCACACCCGAATACTCCTGGGCTAGAAGAACTACTGCCATGCCTGATAACACCTAGGACTCATCCCAAAGATACTTGGGAACCCACCTGACCACACACACCATGGCCAACCACCACACTACCCTGCACGAAGATTCCTGAGCTAATAATGGACATCAGGCCATCACATCCTACATGTAGAGTCTTGGGCTATTTGGGAAAGGGAGTAGAAAAGGAGCTAATAACCAGCAACTCATAGGAGTGTTCGGAAAAACACCCTCCCCCATGAAATGGAGGTGTTCGGCACTAAGTACTCATCTTGTGTGGGGCACGAATAAGAAACAAAAAAACTACAAGTATATGTATAGGTAACAAGCCGTCACCCAATCTAGATTTTTCTTCAACCAACCTAAAGAACACTATCTTTACTATTCATTCATAAGAGAAAAGAACAGCACACATACCCAAGTCACAACTCACACCAGACCAAGTCCCCATTTTTCCCATCCTTGTTTCCATGTTCAGTAATAATGTTTAAATAAGTTTCTACACCTACTTGGGCATCTAGTAAGAATAAGCACAATCCAAGGAAAGAGTACAACTAACGGCAATTTAAACATTCACAATCATTTATCTTGTAAAATCACATCATGTGAAACCACTCCATGTATTGGAACCAAAGCAGGTCAAAGATAGATATAGTCCCAAGTTCTCAGAACTATGAATAAGAAGGATTCACAACACAAGAGGATCCCACCCCAATTCATGATACAAACAGAGGATCCCATCCTCACGCACATCACCTCAGCAATCTAAGCCCCTATCCAAGAAAACCATAATGTCACCCGTACTCGGCCCGTAGAGGAAACAACCAAACCAATACAACCAACACAAGGCAGACTCAATAGGTGTTTTCATATTTAAAAGACTTAACACACTCCTTGATTTCAATTCCATTGGGTTTAAACTGGGGTTAGCATAGAAAAGAGTTGATCCTAGTGCTTCCAATTTATTTAGACAAATATACATATTTAACCAATTTCCATTACACAACAAAAGGTTCATAACCAAAATATAAGACATTAAAACATCACAAGAGGTAAGGGTCTATTACTCCATAGAGAAAGACCACCAAAAGCAATGATTTTTAGTAGGTGTAAGCCCGCACAATTGAAAATTCATTAATCAAGAAATAAGAGAAAAACATAGCAGCATCATCGATCACACCCATCCCCTTCATTCGTTAGAATCCATTTATTATCTTCATTAAAGTATGGTTCATCCAATTCGATAGAAGCAATAGCGTACCCACCCTGCAAGATACACAGAATGAGAGACGAGGGTAAAACCCCTAGTAGAATGATCAAGGATCGACGTTAAGTCCCCGCACGAGTAGTAGGAGATCCATGGAACACGGTCAAGGAAAACTTTTCCAGTATATAAACCGACTGGAGGAAGGGTACTCCGACCGTAGGGTGATCAAGAAAAGTAAACGTAGGGAGAAGCCTTTATGATATAATGTCTAATAAAGGCTGAGATACAGCACGCCCAGTACATTTAAGATACAGAGGGAAAAACTCAAAACCATGTAAGGAGCGGGATCATTGGTTGACCACGCGGCTGGGACACCCCACACGTCATTAATGGGTCCCCGCCTTTCGGGGCGGTTTAAACCGATGCACACCAGGGTACCTCACCAACTTTAATGGGAATTAATGGGCATTAAAACATGCTTAAAGGGGTCAATAAAAGGATTAAACCCCAATTCTCGCAAAAAGGAAGGGCTACTGAAAACCCTGTGGGGGGTAGGCGAGAGCTACCGATAGGCAAGAGCTATCGGTATTCGAGAGGTACCGGTTGGCGACAAAAACTAGTAGTCGAGAGCTACCGGTTGGTGATAGCTACCAGTAGGACAAGGCTACCGGTATGCGAAGGCTACTGCTAGGAGTCACCGAGAATCTGGGATGTCCTTCCAGAACACCCAAAATACCTCAAACATCATATTTTTACATAAGTAATGAATCCCCAAAAAAAATCAGGCCATTACATCAGATACCTCTCAAAATATTCAGACCCTCGAGAATCAAAACAACCCAGAAGGGAAGAGAGGGTCTGAAAAACCACCTCAAATGATACCTCTCAGGAGTAAACCTCATCCTTATCTAAAAACACCTCCCTCTCAAGAACCAAGCAACATACCAGGGTCAAACTGCCCGGTCATATGGGTTGGGGGGTCTCCTCACCCATGTCACGATATTGTCCACTTTGAGCGGCACTAAATTGCTCGCACGAGTTTAATCGCATCCACCTTAATGTGTATTGATTAGGGGTCGGGTCCTCCCCTCACTATATTGGGGACTTTTAACACACATTCAGAGAAAATAAAAAAAAACATATTTTATAGCCAACAAGGTAAAACTCTCCATCACAACATGTATAAATATAACTGAACAAAACTCAAAACAACTCTGGGTACTGGGTACGCATCTGTGCCTCCCTCTCCCAGGTAATCTCCTCAAGCCCACCATGTCTCCATAACACACGAACCAAGGGAATGGTTCACCCACGAAGCACATTCTCCTCACAACACTCGATCATCACAAGACTTTCCACAAAGGTCATGTCATCCTGAATGTATAGCTCTCCCCAGCCGAGGACGTGTGAATCATCGTGTAGATACTGACAGAGCTGGGACACATGGACGATTTCATGTATCCTTAGTAGCGGAAGTGGTAGCGCTAGCTGATAAGCCACTTCGTCGACCCGCCGCAACACATCAAAGGGTCCGATGAACATTCTGAAAGGCTTACATCCCTTGCTGAACCTTCATTGTCCACGCTGAGGGGAGACCATAAAAAACATGTGTTATCCTACCCAAAACTCCAAGGGCATTCTCCTGCTATCAGTATATGACATTTGTCAGTCCTGGGCTGCCTTCATCCTTTCCCATATAAGCTGAACCTTCTCTGTCGTGCCCTGCACCTCCTCCAAGCCAAAGACTCCTGCCTCTCTGACTTCGGTCTAGCACACGGGTGAGCTGAATGGCCTCCCATACAAGGCTTCTAATGGATCCATACTAATTGTAGAGTGACAGCTATTATTGTAGGAAAAATCTATCAGACGCAAGTGTTACACCCACGATCCTCCTGAGTCCAGAACACATGCCCGCAACATCTCCTCCATGGTCTGGATGGTGCGCTCTGTCTGTCAATCTTTCTGGGGATGGAAAGCAGTGCTAAGACATAGTTGGATGCCAAAAGCGTGATACTATCCTCTTCATACTTGTGATGTAAACCGTGCATCCCTATCCGAGACTATGGACCTCGGGACTCCATGCAACCATACAACCTCATCCACGTACTTTCGTGCTAAAGAATCTACTACAACCAATTATTTAATAGCTAGAAAGTGAGCCAATTTCATCAACCGATGCACTACTACCCAGATAGAGTCGTTTCCCCCTTGTACCTTGGGCAGTCCCGTGATGAAATCCATCGAGATGTCATCCCATTTCCACTCCGGGAAATCTAGAGACTGTTGTCGGCCGCCTGGAACACGGTGTTCAGCCTTCACCTACTGACACACTATGCACATGGCCACAAACTCTGCCACCGCTCTCTTTTCTTTGGGCCACCAAAGCTGTCTCTTCATACCCAGGTACATCTTGGAAACTCCCGGGTGAACTACTAGGGGTGAGTTGTGTAACTAACTATGAACCTGGCTGCGCATCTCCTCTGGAACAAACAACTTTCCTCGGAAAATCATATGGTTCTGACCATCCTAGATCCACCCTTACGGAGTATTTCCCTGGTCAACTCGGTCACACATCACTTCACACTCTGGGCCTCCCCACTGAGACTCCTCCACTTGCTGAAAAAGAGAATACTACACTGTCATCTGATACATGCAACCTCCACCGCTATCCATCCTCACATCTAGGTGCAAGGCAGCCAGCTCCTCCATTTCCTTCTAGGCATCTTCTGACTCTCGGACTGCATCCTTCTGTGACCTCCTGCTCAATGAATAAGCCACTATAATCCCTTTTCATGAAGTGTAGGAAATCTCGAAGTCGTAATCCTGGAGGAACTCCATCCACCTTCGCTATCGTAAGATTAGGTCCAGCTAAGAGAAGACATACCTCATGATTTTGTGATCCGTGAAGACCACAAAGCATTCTCCGATGAGGTAATTACACCATAACTTTAGTGCGAAAATGACCATTGCATGTTCCAGATTGTGGGTGGAATAATTATGCTCATGAGGGTGTAGCTACTTAAACCCATAAGAGATCACCCTTTGTTGCTGCATCAACACACATCTGAGGCCTTACACTGAAGCATCACATATCACCTCATACGCCGCCCCTTCTTCTGGTAGTCTCAGCACAGGGGCACTAAGAAACTTCACCTTAAGATAGTTGAAGGCCGCCTTGTACTGGTCACTCCACATGAAAACCTGGTCCTTCTTGGTCAAGGCTGTCAAATGGACTACTACTCAGGAGAAGTTGGGTACGAACCTCCGATAGTAACCTACTAGCCTGAGGAAATTGTGAACCTCTACCACATTTTTGGGTGCTTCCCAAGAAACCACCACCCCATCCATTGATGGGTCCACTTTTACCCGCTGCTCGAACACTACGTACACACAGAAGTTTACCTCCCACGTCCAGATCATGCATTTAGAAAAATTCCCAGAGAGCTGGTGCTATCGAAGGACCCCCAAAACCGTCCTCAGATTCTCCGCATGGTCCTCATCTGATCTTTAATAGATCAGGATGTCGTCAATGAACACGATTATGAACCGATCCAAGTACTCTCGGAAGACAGAGTTCATAAGCCCTATGAACACTGCCAGGCCATTCGTAACACCGAAATGTGTGACTACAAACTCAACGTGCCCATATCTTTACCTGAAGGCCATCTTCAGGATGTCACCCTCCTTCACCCTCAACTGGTGATACCCAGACCGCAGGTCGATCTTTGCAAACCATCCTTCCCCTTTCAGTTGGTCGAAAAGATTTTCTATCCTTGGAAGAGGGTAGATATTCTTGATTGTTACCTAATTCAGCCTCCTGTAGTCTATGCACAACCTGAGACCATCGTCTTCCTTCTTTGCGACCAAAACTGGAGCACCCCACGATGACGCAATTGGTCGAACATAACCCCTCTTCATCAGATCATCAAACTGAATCCGCTGCTCACGTAGCTCCGAAGGCGCCATCTGGTAAGGAGCCATCGAAATCGGACGAGCACCAGGCTGTAAGTCTATCCCAAACTTGATATCACGTTGAGGGGGTAGAGTCATTACCTCCTCAGGAAAGTCGTCCATAAACTCAATGAAGATCCCTAGTACCTCTACTATCTCAGCATCTACTGACTCTGCAGACTGCTTGGCTAACAAGGAGAGGTGGTGTTCCTATAACCTTCAGCCCTTCTGACCGCTCTGATCGTAGGTGAAAGTAACACGATGGCCACCCATGTCTGAAAACATGACCCTTCCTTGGAATAAGTTGATCTTGGCACACACAGAGAACAACCTGTCGATGCCTAGGATGACATTGTATGGTTGTATCTACAAGAGTAGGAGATCCCTGACTGACTGATGTGGCCCAATCATCAGTCTTCATCCTCTAAATACATATAACAAGTTGGCCTAACCTTCGACTGGTTTGCTCAACACCAGGGGCATTGGAAGTCTCTAGGCATCTAGGCCAAATTAATGGGCTAGACTGGGTGCAACGAAGGATTGTGAAGCTCCGGTATCGACCAAGGCATAAGCAAGGGTGCTAAACAAACTGATCGTACCTCAAACGACCTCTTGTCCTGCTGGAACTACTGCCTTCGCGGCATGCAACTTCCCACGCCAAGCTTCTATACCTCTCGGTTGTCAGACACCTCCCCGACCACACCATGGTTGAGGTCCCTGAGGAGCACCCTGAGGTCGGCCTCCCCATACAACGCCTTCCCTCAGAGGAGAGGGAGTTCGCTGGCCCTGTTGCTGCTGCTGGAAAGGCCTATTTGGAAGCTGCTACTGGGGCGGGTGCTAGGCCTTCCCCTTCAATGATCTCAGATGGATCCCCTCTTGTGATACACATCCTAGTGTGTGCACGCTCTCCACCACTTCGGCCTTCTTTTAGACCTCGAAGTATGTCGGTAAGGTGAAGGGGGTTACAGTGTATTGGAGGGAGGGTTGAAGTGCCTCCTCTAAATGTCTCGCTAGGGACTCCTCATCTGGAAATAGGTATAGAGAGAAGCAGAGGAAGTCCTTATACATGATCCCCAACTCTCGTACTGACATACTCCCCTGCTGGAAGTAGATTATCTCATGTCTTTTCTCCGCCTTCATCGTAGAAGAGGGGAATTCTGCCTGGAACTCCATCCCAAAATCAGCCCATGCCACCTCATCCCCTCTCCTCTCCCCCAGGTATAGCATCCAACACTGATGTGCTACTCCCCAAATTTGGCTGATGGCCAGGGGAACCCAGTACTCGGTCAGAGCCCGAATCAGGATGAAATCTATCACTAGCTCCTCTAGTCATCTCTCTGTCTTCATGTCAGAGGTGTTTCTCTCATACTTCTCATGGATCTATCACTGGAAAGATCGAAGAATCTTCTGCCACTGGTATTATTATTCCTCTCAATCAGCCCTCTACCGATCAGCTAAATCGACCTCCTGGGCCTCGATCATCCGCACCGCCTGTGGTCGCCTCTTAGGTGCCATAGCGGTAACGTAAACAACAAATGCCTAAGACCAAGTAGTGCAGAATATTGTTCTTAAATTTTTTTAAACATATTACATATTTAAATCACCAAAAAACCCATGAAACATGAGAACACAAGTCATTATGATGCATGTACCTTTACTAGGGCCTCTACCCTACAATCAACATGGCCTTACCTTGTCGTTCGGTAAGTCCAGAGTCCTTGCATTGGATCACAAAGGGCCCTAAAATCCTATGTCCAAATAGGTCTTCCCTGTCCTAATTCACACACCAAGGTCACCCAACAATTTCGCCCTACCATCACATGCAATCTTCACTGTTCCTAACTCTAAACTCTATCCTATCTCTCAACAATCACCTTTGATACCATTCTGTCACGACCCGCCTTCACCAAACGGAGGGAAGGGTCAGCAGAATGCCAGGACCTTCCTTCTTTAAGATGAAGGAGAGATATTGTCCCCCGAAACCCACCTTCAATAGGCCTTGGAGTAGAAACCATCACCAAGGTTATAAAATCACACACTCAATGGATGGCATTACCCTTTTTCTTTTATTAGGATCAGGAGATAAGATGGTAAATCCCACAACACCAAAACTAAAAGTGAAAATATGGCTGAAAATAAACCATTACCATATGCATGCTCAATGGTAAAAGATACAAGTCACAAAACTCCAAATGTAAAAAGATACTAAGAAAAAGGGAAACAAAAACAGCAACCGCACCGAAGGTCTAAGCTAGTACGGTCCCGCATGATCCCTGAAGTCCTCCTGGAAACCTAAAAGCAGTTTTATATGCGTAGGGTGAGCATACAAGTATATTCAGTAGGGGAAACATAAATCTCTCTTGCACAAGTGGGGAGACGTACTAAAGTCCCGTGAGAAGTAGACAACCGAACACTATCAAAAAGTCTATACATCCCACTCATCGGCCATGCTCACCAAATAATGCAAGCAGTAAGGTAATAGTAAAGCACAAAATCATATTTGGGTACCCCACGCCACTTTACCCCTTGTTATTGAAGACATCATGCGCATCAGACCAATCCCGCCATTCTCATCGCAGTCCCAATGCCATAACCTACCTGCAAACACCAGGGCCACAAGAACACATCCCGTCCGAAAACACTTGGGCCACAACCACTAACCCGCCCACAGATAACTGGGCCACAACTGTCACACGTAACCACGCCAGCAAACACCTAGGCCAGAACAACCACTTCCACACCCAAAGACACCTAGGCTAGACAAACTATTTCCACGCCCGAAGACACATGGGCCTCATCCTAAAGATACATGGAAAACCACCTGCTCGCACACACCAGGGCCAACCACCACACTACCCTACCCGAAGATTCATGGTATAATAATGGGCTTCAGGCCATTACATCCTGGCTGTAGATTCTTGGGCTATTTCGATAAGGGAGCAAAAAAGGAGCTAATAACCAGACACTCATTGGAGTGTTGGGAAAAGACCCTCCCCCATGAAATTGGGGTGTCTGGCACAAAGTGATCAACATGGGTGGGGTGCGAATAAGAAACAAAAAAACTAAAATATATATATAGGTAAAAACCACTCACCCAATCTAGGTTTTTCTTCAGCCAGCCTAAAGAACACTATCTTTACTATTCATTCATAAGAAAAGAGAACAACACCCATGCCTAAGTTAAAACTCACACCAATCCAAATCCCCATTTATCTCATCATTCTTTCGAAGTTCAGTAATAATGTTTAAATGTGTTTCTTCACCTACTTGGGCAATTAGTATGCATATGTACAAGCCAAAGAAAGAGTACACCCAATAGAAATTTAGACATTCACAATCATTTCTCTAGTAAAAACACATCAAGTGAGACCACTCTATGTATTGGAACCAAAGCAGGTCAAAGTGAGATAGAGTCCCAAGTTCCCAGAACTACGATTAAGAAGGTTTCACAATAGAAAATGATCCCACCCCAATTCTTGATACAAACAGAGGATACCATCCTCACCCACATCACCCCAGCCATCTATGCCCCTATCCAAGAAAACCATAAGGTCACACGTACTCAGCCCGTGGAGGAAACAACCAAACCATTACTACCAACACAAGGCCAAATCTTCAGGTGTTTTCAGATTTAATATATTTAACACACTCCATGCTTTCAATTCCATTGTGCTTAAACTGGGGTTATCATAGAAAAGATTTGATCCTAGTGCATCCAATTTATTTAGCTAAATACATGTATTTCACCAAATTCCTTTACACAACAAAAGGTTCAAAACCAAAATACAATCCATTTAAACCTCACAAGAGGTAAGGGTATATTAGTGAATAGAGAAATACAACCAATGGTTATGATTTTCAGTAGGCGTAAGCCCACACCATTCAGAAATCATTAATAATTAAAGAGGAGAAAAAATAGTGCAGCATCATCTATCACACCCCTCACCTTCATTCATTAGAATCTGTTTATTATCTTCATTAATGTTTGGTTCATCCAATTCTATAGAAGCAATAGCATACCCACCCCGCAAGTTACCCATAATATAGATATGAGGGTGAAACCCCAACCTAAATTGATCAAGGATCGACGTTAAGTCCCGGTGTGAGTAGTAGGAGCTCCACCGAACATGTTCAAGGGAAAATTTTCTAGGTTATAACCCGTCAGGAGGAAGGGTACTCTGATCACAGGGTGATTGAGAAAAGAAAACATAGGGAGAAGCCTTTAGGTTATAATGGCTGATAAGGGCTGAGATATAGCATGCCCGATATGGTTAATATATAGAGAGAAAAACTCGAAACCGCGTAAGGATCCGGATCGTGGGTTGACCATGCGGCTGGGACACCCCACATGTCATTAAAGGGTCACCACCTTTTAGGGAGGCTTAAACCGATGCACAGCAGGGTACCTCACCAACATTAATGTGCATTAATGGGCTTTAAAATAGGCTTAAAGGGATCAAAACAAGGTTTAAAATCCAATTTTTACAAAAAGGAAGCACTACTGAAAAACCCGTGGGGGTAGGTAAGAGCTACCGGTTGGTGAGAGATACCAGTAGGTGAGAACCGGTAGCTCTCGTCTACCGGTTTCCAACAGCTACCAGTATCTGAGAGCTATTGGTTGGCAAAAAAAGCGGTAGCAGAGAGCTACCGATAGCCGAGAGCTACCGGTAGCCGAGAGATACCGTTACACCAAGCTCACCGATATGGCTAATTCTATCGGTAAGCTGAGGCTACCGGTAGGCCAAGGCTACCTCTATGAGTCACTGAGAAGCTGGGATGGCCTTCCTGACCACCCAGAATACCTCAAACATCATATTTTTACATATTTAAAGAATCCCCAAAAAACATGGGCCATTAAAGAGAATCTTGGGTTTCTATATTTGGTATCAGATAATGATTATGTTATACATTGAAAATGAGGATAAAAACCCATTAATGAGAACCAAATGGGTGTGATTACGTATTGGGTAACTTCCTAATCTTTTGGTAATGATCCTAAACGTCATAGGATAAAAAAAAGATGTCATATAAAAAGGTTTCATAATTTAAAATTCATATAAAATATTTTATGTATTTTGTGGTTTCCCACTATGATTATTGTTTCTTATAGTCTGATTTTTGTCTTATTAAATATCTATAACATAATGGAATCATTATATTGATGAATGTGATGGAAAATGAATTAATTTAAGAACTATATAATTAATTCCATTTGATATAGGATGAAAAATCTATTTGATACGATCATGTATATTTCTCATGATATGGATCATGCAGATTTTCAGAAGAAGAAAAGGGTAAAACAATATTATATTGAATCCATCATTTGTGAATGAAAAATGTATTTTAGTGTGTCCATTGATCCACTAGTCAGATAAAAAATAAAATATGTTCAACGATTTCTATATCATGAGAATTTTATAATGTATTTTTACTATTTATTAGGAAACAATATCAATAGTGGACTCTTAGAAAGTACCCAAAGTGAAAAGATGATATTGAATATATAGAGTGGGATGAGTTTAATGACTTATTTACCATTATTATTCTTAATAAAATAGAGAATGCATTCCTTATTTTTAACTTTTATCATGATTAATTCATTAATAGTTAAGAGGAAACATTGAAAAGGATTTAGAGGTAAAAAACCAGTATTATTATACATCATGAATGTAAGAATGATCAATTTTTCATTAGTTTAAAACATCATTTAAGGGCATTATTCCTTGGAGACTTTAGTGTCTATGAATAAATCATTATATGTTCTATCATGGTGGACATAAGTGGTATTTTACCAAAATTATCATTATTTTTAAAATAAAATAAAAATCTAATTCAAATGAATTTCTAAAAAACATGTAGAGAAGATTATACGAATTTCATTTTCCAATAAATATGGAAGGAAAATATAATGAAAATTACATTAAATATATATATATTAATTACAAATATATTAATTTTAATTAAATAACTTAATAAAACAATACTATAACTATATAGGTTTAGTAAATTTGGATATGGGGAAATATAAATAATAGATTCATGATGCATCCTCATCATCTCCCACTTATTATATCATACCTAGTCCCTTTTCTGAAAAATTATACTCAGGAAAATTCATCATAAAATGGGGAAAAGAAACATAAAAATTTTTAGATTATATTCTCAGTAAGGGTTAACAAGAGAGATCTTAATAATATCATAATCATAAGCCATCATAATATAAACAAAACATTTCAAAATTAAAATCTTGTCTATCAAAGATCATGATATCATGTCATGGGATAATCAAATAATATATTTCCATAGATTATAACATAAAACATTGAATTTAAGTCATATACATAATAATAGAAAAATAAATTCCATATTATCCAAAGATCATCTCAAGGACCATCATAGTTGAAAAAGTGTTTTACTCAACATTGTCCACTGCCCATTATATCCATGTGTTACTAAATTGTATTTAAATTATATTCTAGCCATGTATTATTGAACCTAGTTTACTCCACATTATATTCATTTTTATCTTGTGGGATATTAATATATTCCCAAGGTGTCAGTTCCTTGTATTCATTTTGAGGTAATCCTAGATTATTTTGTAGTATAATATTTATCCTCCATTTTCTGATTGATATTTTTCTGAAAATTTTTGTTTTGGGCTTGATAAAGTGGGTTGCACAATTGGCACAAATTTTTTCAGACCATGCGGCCCAACCCTGGTAACATTGTGACTTTTGTTGTTTTTTAATAGAGGCAAAAAACATAGTTGGATTATGTTTTGTAGGTAATGTGGATTTCTTATATTGGTTGGAGAGGATTGCATGGTTGCACACTATTTGGGAAACCGTCCGTGAAAACATTGTTCCAATAAAGGACATTAAAAATTGGGAAATTCCTAAACACCAACCTACTAATTTTACCCCATAACACCCACAACATCCTCCAAACGGGATTTATGACCTTAGGTTCCTGTTTGAGGCCCTCATTCTCTCTAGGATGTTCATTTTGGTGGTAATTTGTTTGTGATTACTCCATGATATTTCATGTAAGTTCCATCTTCTCTTGATTTCCCCTATTTTATAGAATTTACATAAATATCTCTTACTATTTCTTCTCTATAGTGGTTTTGGGGGAATTTTTGGATGAATCTTATTCTTTAGGGTTCGATATTTATGTCTGTGGGATATTCTGACCATTATCGGGTTCTTGTGAGCTGTGGTTGAGGTTTAGCACCAATTTCCAAAAAATGAGAAAATTTTTATGGGTGGTTCCATGCTCCGATAATTTTTTATTGTTTTTATATATTTCTTTTCTTCTTATTCATATTCTATGGATTTTGAATGTGATCTGAAATGTGTTTCTAAATGGTTTTTAGATGTGTATGGCTTGAAAGTGGAATTTTCTAATGTAAATTGGTAGTATATTTTGGGTTCACCGTTGTGGGGTTTTTAAATTGGATCAATGAATTTTTCAAGTGGTTTTTTATAATGTGTTAGTGGTATGAGACATGTTTATAAGTTTATTTAGTGTGTGTTTGGATTCAAAATAGGGATTAGATATAGAAATAGTAGTTATTATGCATGTTTCACTATTTGACTTGTGTATATATGAATGTGATGTTGAATGTGATATGTGGAATGTAAATTGGTTATAAATGGATTCCTAAGAGACAACTTGGTTTTACTAAGAATAGTACTCTAGTTAACACTAAGGTTGATTGTCTCAGATTCATCAAGAATGATTTTCAATTACAAACCTAATAAAACTTTTGTCAACATTGGTGACCACTAGAACATTGAATGGATTACTCTCAACTGGATCATGCATTAGAATACTATTGATTGATACAATTCCAAGTTTCACTCATATAATATCTACCTATTGTCCCAATAGAGTTATTACCTATAGGAACTTTCTATGACATAGTAATATTTTTTGATAGTGTATATAAAGTCACTATAAAGTGAACTTTTTGTTTCACTTTAGAATTAAAGAATTTCCTTCCCTTTTAAAAAGAATTTTTTCCTTTATAAAATTTCTTATAAAATTTCTCAGCTATTTTTATAAAACATTAATTATAATTATTATTATATTATTTTCGGCATGGAATATCATTGTTGGGTTTCATCCTACTGGGTTTTTCCCACACCCTAAATACAACATCAGTGTGTATAGATTTTACTATGTATGATCATCTATAAGAATTATGCTTCATGATATTGGTGGTTCCATTTTCTAGTTTCGTCTGTGTTGTATATTTTTAGTGGTGTCTTGATGATGATTCTACCCTTGTTTCATGGAGGTTTATAGGATTGTTTCATTTTTCACTTTTTTTTATTTTCATTTGGGATTATATTTTAAACAATTAACATTGAATCTAAAAATTTGTTGTGTAATGTTTGGTTATAATTATTAAGTTTTATAGGGATTTTTTTATGAACATAAAATCAGGTAAAATCAATTCAAAGTCTTTTTTTGTTACTAGGAAACAATTTTCTAGCATGTGGGGTTTATGGACACCCTTCTAGATTTTCCACAGACCAGTTTGGGTGCCAATTTTGATGAAACATCATCTTGGTTTGTGACAAAATGATATCAGATCTGGTTTCTCTCTTTTGGCTCATGATATATTGAAATGTTTCATGATATAATAGATCTTGGATTATAGGGGATTAGAATACTAGTTGTGATTAGAGTTCCCATCCATCACACCTTGTTATAGGACTCACGACACCATGGGATGTTGGTATATTGTCTAACATCCCCTCTAAAGGAGACATATAAGAAACCTACTCTATAAGGGAAATGTGTGGGGGAGTAATTTTATGGTTGTCTTGGATTTTTATTTTGATTGAATTTTTCATGTTTTGAGTTATGTATGTCATTGATATTTATTATTATTTTTTTGAAAACATTTCGAATATTTGTATTAATGACATTCATTATGGTTATTTATTATTTTATTATGATTCCCCCCCCCCCATAGACTTCATGTGCATCTATGGGAAGAGGCCAGAGAGAGTTCTCCCTCATATATTTAACATAGTCTTGCGGATATATTGGTCTTGGATATCCAATAATTCAGAAAAGGAGTTTGTTCTTCTCATACTCTGGTCAGAGAAGTTGAACTGGGTCCGTGTAAGGAAAAAAATCAAGAGTTACTCAAGAACAATCCTCCTACATTAAGAGGAAGCATGAAATATGATAAATAAGTGGAGTGTAATAAGAATATAGAGTGGGCGATTAACTTACTTGACACTCCTTAGGTTGTCATGGTAATGTGTGCTTTGGTCATGTTTTATGTTCCAATTAAAAGGTGGTTGAACTCATTAATTCATCCATGGAATAATGAGAATATGAGTCAGAATAATTTCAAGATCATTTTCATTAAGCAGTATTTTCTTGTTGTCTTGTACTATGCTTGATCTAGGATTTTATGGAGGTCGTCCCGGGTGATCAGTCTTTGATGGAATATGATAATTGATTTCCAGATGTAGTTAGGTACACACATGAGCTTGTTTCCCATGAAACAATTAAGGCTCAAAGATTCATGAATGGGTTGTAACAAAATATTAAATCTTGGGTCTTTTCTTCAAACTCTAGTCCTATTCTGAAGTTGTTGATCATTCCATAATGGTGGAGATCGATGGTGGTGACTAGCCTATTCAATATGGATCAGTCCCAACAAAGTGGTGTGGATTTTCTCTATAGAATAATGTGTTGTGGGATGAGTATGGGAATAATGGATGTAGTTTCCTAGGCTATCCACCCTACATTCTATCAATTTTGGATTCTGATATTTGGTTGTACATGTGTCATCAGTGCAGAAATGCAGGGCATGTTCGACCTTTGTGCACATCTCCTCCTTGATATTGTCACTAATTTTGAGTTATGGGACAACAGCTGTAGTGTTCCAACGGTACCATTATTAACTGATTGGTACTAGATATGTGGAATCTATATATATTAAAACCTAATTAGAACCATCAAGGTCAGTAGGATCTCTATTTGGTGGTATTTGCGGTAGGTATATGCTATCATCTTTGCAGTGTAACTTTAGGGATGAGCCATAGTCTATTTTTCATTCTAAATATTTTGCTGAGACGAAGCATCTTCATGTTGTAGAACAAAAACTAGAAGGATTGTATGTGGTGCCTTTGATAGTTTGGGGTACAATTCTGATTGAATCATCTATAACTATCATTTATTTCGAGGATGGTGCTTCAGTTTCTATTATTTCTTCTTGACTTGTTTATGTTATAGAATGAAAAACTAATCTTATTCCATATTTAGTTGACATAGATATATCTATGGGAAAGAAATATGAGCATGGTTTCCATTTTACCTATTGTTCTCTCACCATGATAGGTGTCGAGCTGTAATGGGATTTCCCAATTTTGGAAATTGGCCTCTTCGACATGATCCTCTGTGAGGATTCAATGGTGAATTTTTAAGCACAAATTGATTGTTATCAAAAATAGTTGAGTTTTATTGAACGAAATGTAAGTACCCTTATTTTTAATGGTGATTGAGATCCTCAGTTGATCCATAGTAGAAATCCACTTCTAGAGATATGATGTTTTGTTTATCCGTTCATTTTTCATATGTTAAAAAATAGTTATAGTGGTACTGGAAATGGATTTCCTCTTACGGTGGATGAGTTCCTAGTGCAATTTCATGATGCTTTCTTGGGTTTTCTTGTAGGGTGGGATGCAGAGGTAATTGTTAATTTGGAACCAACATCTCTTCCCTCATACCATATTTCCTCCACTGAGTTGATGGAATTAATGGTATATTGGGATAATTTTGAATCCAAATGATTCCTTTGCTTCAGCATCTCAACTTTGGTCACCCTAGAATTGTTTTTGAAAATTGATGATGGATACCTCTGATAGATTATAAAATACAAGAATATTAATAATCTAACACTGAAGAGTAAATACCATTTTCCATATATTTATGAATGTTTTGATCAACATTAGGGGAATGTTTTTTTCTATGCACAACTATTGACATAGGTACTATGAGGTCATAATCATAGGGATAGATATCTTGTAGACATAATTCCAATTCATGTACATTTATTTTGAGTGCTTAGGAATTCCCTTCAGGTTTACTAATGATCTTGTGGTCTTCATGGAACATAAGAACAAGGTGTTCTATCAATGTCCCAAATCTTTTTTTCAGTATTCGTGGATGACATATTGGTCTATTCTGAGAACAAATGGGAGTATGTGTATCATTTGAGAGGTGTTCTAAGATCTCTTAGGGAACACTATCTCGATTAAACTCTTTATAAGTTCACTTTCGAGAACAGAGAGGTAATTGTTTTGGGTTATGAGATATTAGAATGAGGTGTTATAGTAGATACCAATAAGATCAGTGTAGTGATGACATTAGAGAAGCCTAAGAGAATTTTTTAGATCAGAATATTTTTTATCTTGGAATGGTAGTATAGATTTTTGGTTAGAGACTTATCTCTAAATTTTTCAATAATAATGAAATTCACCATAAAGGTGGTGAAATTTTATTGGAGTTAAGAATGACATGCTTCCATTGAGGAGCATAAATATTTTTTTAAGAATTCTCTTATTATAATCCTATCTAATTCAGGAAAGGGGAATCTGTTTTATTGTAATTATTTAGGAATAGACCTTTGATGTGTGCAGATATAAGATGGTCAAGTGGTGGCCTATGGATCTTTACACCTCTGACCAGATGATAAGAATTTCCCAAAATATGACCAAGATTTGGTGGTGGTATTTAATTACATGAATACATGATTCCATTATCTCTTAGAGAATAATTTTTTGGTCTACTCGTACAATAAGATATACACTATATTTTATATTTGATGGATTTGAAATTTATGTTGTTTTATTGGGTTGAGTAACTTCAGGGGTTCGATTTTGATATATTCTACACCACTATAAAGGGTAACATTATGGAAGATGAATTAATATGAAAAGATTTTTGAAATAGTGGAACAAGTCTAGTGATGAGTAGACTTGAATGGGTATCTTTGGTCAGAAGCACATGGAGGCTGACGAGAATAAGTGAGTTTCATTATTGGAAAGTGTTAATCTAACTCCTTATCTTTTGGAGTTTATCGTATGGGAACATCCTGGTGATGAGATATACATAGAGTCTATTTATTTTCTTCATTTTGGGGAAACACCTTGTGATCGGTCATTGTATCCCAAGGGGTTTTTGTTCGTCAAGGGTCGTATTGTGGTGTCATTGTCAATTAGGATGGTGGTGATGCAGTATATCCACCACTCTCTGTGGTATGTTCATCTTAGTGCCAAAATGATGTTTTATGATGTGAATTAGTATTTATGGTGGCTAGGTATGATATGAGACATAGCTGATTTTATTTCTCATTGTTATACTTTCTATAAAGTTAAAAAGGAAGAGAAAATTCCCTCATGTTTACATTAACAACTTAATTTTCCTATTTTTATGTGGGATAAGATCACCAGGTATTTCATTATTATTTTTCCTCTTACAACTTGACCAAAGAGTGGTATGTGGTTAATGATTGAGCATCTAACCAAATTATCCCATTTCATTATGATCAGGAATTCAGACAAGGTGGATGAGTTGGGCCTATTTTATGTTCATTATATATTGGGGCTTCATGGTGTGCCATAAACTATTTTTTGATAGGGTCCCATGAATCAAATCATAGTTTTGTAATTCCATAAAAATAAAATGGGGTGGTAGATCATGTTGATTATGACATACCATCCTTAAACAGATGGTCATGTAGAGAGAGTGAATCAGATCTTGGAAGGCATGTATCAGGCTGTGTTTTGGAATATTGGGTTTCAGGGGATATCCATATGGGTTTGGTAAATTTCTCATATAACAGCAGATACAAATCCATAATTCAGATGTCTCCCTTTTGTTTTTTTGGTATTGTCGATTCAATTTGTGTTCAATAGAGTTTAGTGAGACCTCATTATTGGGACTAGGCATTGTGCAAGAGACTTCAGAAAATATCAATTTGATCAGGAATTATTTTTTTGATAGGATAGAGTCATCACAATTCATACGTAAATTATATGCATTGGTTTTTTTAGTTTCCCATGGGTAAATGGATGATCCATAAAGTATCACCCACTCAGGCCATCATCATTTGGGTAAACACAGAAGCTAATGAAGAGGTATGTCAGATCCTTTGAGAATATCTAGATTCATAGTATGGTGCCAATTAGTTTATCTTTTCCTTGTCATTAAACATCAATTCCTGATGGGTTCCATGTCTTATTGTTCAAAATGTATAATCCGAATACATAACATGTGTTAAATAGGCCACATAGTTAGCACATTATTTCTAAAACAATGTGGAACATCCCAGATAACCATGTGTCCTGTGATTTTCTTAGGTAGTGTCCAAGATAATGGTTGGAACATGATTTATAGGCCATGTGGAAATATTCTGTGGCCTTATCCTATTGGAAATAGAGGGGAACAAGGTTTCTGAATGGTTTTTAAAACTATAGTGGAAAATAGTGAACTCATTCAGGTTATTAAAAATTGAGAATTTCTAAAAATATTAATCTTTGAATTTAACCACAATAATGACCAAACAATCCCCCACTCAATATTTCTAACCCTATGAACCTCTCCTAGACCATATTTCTCTTTTAGATATCCCTTTTGGAGGATATTTTGTTGGAATTCCGCCACGATTTTTAATGTAATTGCGGAATACTCTAGATTTCCCCTATTTTCCGGGGTTTTTTCCTTCTCTCTTGGGGTTTCTTTTTCTATTTGGATTTAGTCCCTTGTTTAAAACTAAATATATTCCTTCTGGTTCATTCACGATGTTTGTGGATTATTCATTCTTTAATAGGGTTCATGTGTGGTGTGGTTATCATTTTTCAAAAATTTTGTAAATTTTTACATTTATGTTATGTGGTTTCATGATTAAACATTGTTTAATGATTTTTAATCGATTTCTTTACTTCTTGGTCATATTCTCTGGATGTTCATGAGTTGTGAAATGTTTTTTTGAATGTTTTTTAGACGTAATTTTTTAATGTGTTTTTGTAAATTAAATTTGTGGTATTTCTTGTTTTCAACATTGTTGTGATTTTAATGTTTTTATAAATTTTTTAGGTGCCTTTGTATAATGTATGAATGGTTTTAAACCTGTTATCAAGTTGATATAATGTTTTTTTTCAAAAGTGGTTTTGGATATGGAAATGGAGGTTGATTATGCATGTTTCATTGTTTGGCTTGTGTATATGTGAATGTGATATTTTATGTGATATGTGTAAAGTTAATTGAGCACAATGCGAATCATAGGTGACTAGGTGGGAATATTGGGACAGATATACTAGTGACTTAAAAGTGTTTTTTCATGAATTCATTAGTTGGATTGATGATTAGAACACTAAATAAATTATTGTGATTATTGGAAACCAGAAGAAATTTCTATGGATTCCTCTCTAGTGGGGTATACATGAAAATGTTTTGGGTGGTGGTTATTACACCTCGTTTTAGGGAGGTATGATGTACCAATTGTCCAATTAGAGCTAGTTCCTAGCGGTATTTCCCATGACATAGTGATCTTTTGTCATATTTGACATACCATTAGCTTATAGTGTCACTTTTATTTCATATTATAAGTGAATAATGTCATTCCATTTAAAAAATAGTGTTACCCATTAAAAGTATCTGATATTAAATTATTTAAAACTTTTTATAAAATTGGAATCTGAATTTGTCATAAAATTGTTTTTGCATGGAATCTATTTATTGGGTGGCATCCTTCTGGGCTTTGGCTCACACCATACATACACCTTAGGGTGTATGTAGATTTTATTATGTGCGGCCCAGTTAAAGGAAAGATGTTTCTAGATGTTGGGGTTTCCAATTTAAATTGTCACATGTGATGCATAAAGATGGTTTGAGATTATGGATGATGTTCCAATTGATTCATGGAGGTTTCTTGGATATGGATGTCATCCTGTTTTAATTTTTTATCATTTGGTTTTTTAAACTATAAAATTGGAATATGAAAATATTTTGGGGAATCATTATTTTGGATTATTTATTTGTGTGATGTTTGTTATTTACCATTTTTATGATTATGAGATTGAGTGAAATCATTCCCATAATTGTTTTTTGATTCTCCGAAACTATTTTCTAGCCCATGAAGATCTGGAATGTTCTTCAGTCCCATAAATGGATCAGGTTGAGTGTTGGGGTGGATGAAAGCCTGGATTGGTTCATGACACAATGCATTAGAGAGATATATAGTTCCCACTCATCATATAGTGAAAAAATACATATGGGTTCTACACAAACATAAATAATTTATCATATTATTAATCATTGAACTAATTGGGTTTAATAATCATAATTCAATCATAACGTACCCCATAGAAAATAAATGGGTTTCATAAATATCATTTAATCTTTCACATAAACAAAAAATGGGAATAATTGGGATATTATTCTTGAACCCATCAAAATCACATGTAACATAAAATAATGAAACTATAGATGGGAAATAATTTTTATAAATCACTTAAAATTATTTCTTGAGTAAAATATCATATTCTGATTCGAAAATGATTTCATTTCTTAAATTTCAATGCAATTTTAAAAAGAATATATTTTCTTTGAAAATAACCTTGTAATATTATAATGGATTCTTCAATTAATTATAGAGTCTTGAATGCCAAAAAATCTACTCATTCCATATATGCTTAAAAAATATTCAACTCATGCTTTTGTTGGAAAATTCATAAATTACCTCATTTGGGAAATAAAAAAATATTCCATTTAAAAATTTAGTAAAAATGTAAATGTAACATCCCGGGTAAATAATGAATATGAAATTTTTATATTTAATAATATTTTATAATTAAATATTAATTTTACTTTAAAGGGAATGCTATGTTTGATAGCGTGCCTGATACGTAGCAACAAGTTTCTTTCAAATCTTATGTTCCACACTAACAATATAATATTATTTTTAGTAGCTAACGCCTAGCCATTGTAATGGCGGAAATGAAGAGAACATACTACAAAATTATTATATATGTTTGTTAAATATTTTCACATTTATCCAATAAAGGTTATAGGCTTGAAATGCGAATTAATCCTATTTTAAACAAAAATATTCTAATATTCTTTAAATGGGAGATTAACCGCCTTTTAATGGCAAACCCTTTTTAAATTTACATTTTGGAAATTTCATATGTTATATTTGACAAAATAAAATCCTTCTTTAGAATCAAGACATCAAAATTTACTTTGTGTAATTTGTTGTTATTTTTCCGAAAAAGTTCATTTTTTAGTGAATAGTGAAAAATGATGTATTTTAATTCAAAACCTCCGTTTAATATAATTTATTTATAAGGTTATATTATATTTTTAATTGGTTTTAAAGTTTAATTAGAATATATTTATACCATTTAATTCAATAGTGGACAATGTAATTAATTTCACTTTGAAATTTTACATAAACAAGTGTCAATCTCTTGATAGATAATGTTTCTTAAAAACACGCTATTTTTTTTGAAAATGGGAATTATGTTTAAATTTATTAATAAAATTTATTTGTTTGTAATTCAGTAAAATATTTTCCATATTTTTAATCATATGGTCCAAATTATGTAATTAAAACTCTTTTGTTTTTTGACCTTATGATTAGAAACGACGACAATTATCTTTAATTATCGTGATTAATTAGTAATTGGGTAGTTATGGGTAATAAAATAAGTCATAATAATATAAAATGACCCCAAAATGTGTCTAAATCCTCTATTTTTAGTCATGGCCGACCATAGGATGATTTTAACCAAACTCGAGGCCCATGGAGTCACATGGGTGTGATAGTGACATTTATGACATTATTTTTAAAAAAGAAGAGAAATATAACAAAGGTTTGTATATCCTTAGTAAAACCATTTTAATTTTGTTTAAATAAATTATATCTTAGACTATAAATATAAATTGGAAATCTAGAATTATTTCCTACATCATGGTAATTTTTTTATAATTTTTAGACATTATATAAATAAATTTATTTTTGACACCATGATGATGCAATGATTACCTCATTAATGAATGATTTAAATAAAATGAAACGATAAGGTAAAATATAATACTTACACTTGTCAAAAACCTATTTTACGGGTGGATTTATAACTCTTTTCACCTTAGCCTCAAAATATATCATTGTGGTACCTTTAAAATCTAAAAATCATTTTATAATAATGTAACATTTCAAGACTTTCCAAAAGTGACCCTCCTCCCTCTTATAAAAGGCCCCCATCTCTACCCCATTACCCACACCTCTCAAGCCCTTGGATCGTCCAAAATATGCTCATATTATCTCTCCACATACCTCTTTTACTCCTAGTAGCCTCACTTTGGGCAGAAGTCTTTCCAAGGAAGCCTTTGCCTCAAATCAAAAAGATCTACCCGATTTATAGGTAATGTCTTCTCTCGAGTTTCATTTTTTTATTTTCCTTCTTCACTCAAAAATATCTTTTTATTATTTGATCCCATAATAACTCAAGTATCATCAATATACTAGGATTTTGTTATGATAAGGATTCTACCTACAGTTACAAACACCTCCTTCAAATGGTTAAAGAACATATTGTTTTTGTGGGTGGCGAATTACTTCCTCACGAAATGATGATTGTTCAATCTTCTTTTAACAACTTTCATGGTGTCCATTATCATGTAAATGTATTTATATATTATATATATGGTATTTATTTTTTCTATATTCATGTGAAATTTATGTTTAAATCACATCGTTCTGCTTTTCATGTTGTGGAACTGCGATAATTTCATCTAAGGGAGTGTGGACTACCACCCTCTCAACGTGATATGGCTCATTCATGCAATAAATAGAACGTATAAAGGATAGAATTTATGAACATATGTAACATATATAACATATATACTATACTGTAATTATAATATACCTATGTATCATTATTTTTTCATTCCATTAATGTATGAAAACGAAATGAAAGTATTGTTTATGCGTAGGTACAGCCTACTGTCTCCATGAACGGTGCATTTCATTTCTTATATCCAAATGTTATGTACTATTATAAGTACATATATATAATGTATATATATAATATATATTACATTTAAATGATAAATATAATTCTGGATTTAATGAACTTTGGACCACATGAAAATCATGTAATTATAAAAAGTCCATTTTTTGACTCATGTTTCAAACATCGACAAAATTTCCGTTATGAACTCAAACAATAAAATAATTGTTATAGAAAGGTAATAAATGATATAAAAGGAATAATAAACTTGAAAAATATTCTTAAGAAAGTATAATTTAATTTAATTTTTTCATTCAGGAAGAACAAGGAACATACGATCAAGTCAAGTCGGACACTTGGTAAAGGATTTCTTATCTCGATTTTAATTCCGAGAGATTTCCATTGTTCGCCACTTTTTTATTGCATGTGTTGTATTGTTTACTTAAATTTGATATATATTATAATTATTATATTTATATTCATGGTATTCTTTGATTCATGTTGTTCTTATTATCTTTTGGTCATACAACTCGATTTATTACAACGAGGTAAGGGGTTTTTATCTCACTGTTTATTCCCTTGAGATTCATGCTATATTTGGAACTATGTCCTTTGCGTATTGTATGTACAACACATTATTATAATCTTTGATTAATATACATCCATTTATGGGTACTTATATCATCATTTTATGGTTTATATTTCAGGGGGTGTGTGTTTCATATGTTACCAAATCGGTAAGGGAACCTTTCACCCGCTTCTATTTAAAAGGCTTCCTATTGATTTGTCTTTTAATTCACATCTTCTTATGTTGGTATATGTTCTTTCATATCCTTATTTTTATAAATTTTATGTCCATGTGATGAGATACCATTTTTTCACTCATCAACTCATTTTCAGAAATTTGATGTGACGTCGTTAGGCTACCGAATTTTTGTTAGGGAACTTCTTAATCCAATTTCAATTCTTTGGGTTAAACCTCTACTTCTTGATTTAATTATGCTATAAATATGTGTGAATGACCTATTCTTGTTTTACACTTTATATCCAATTTTATTGTGTGTATTTATATTTGGAACATATAATTATGTCACTGATTTATCCTTAATCTAAGGACATCGTCTTCATAAGGGACTTCGTCTCAATCTCATTTCATTGATTTGTATTTTAATTTCTACACAACATTATTTAAAAAGGTGTATAAAAACTTTTTACATTCACTTTCATTCAAAGTGAATCTTTTCTATATGTGTCATTTTTCTAAATGAAAAAATGGAATGTTTCTTTTTTTACATAAGTGGTGACAATGTCCTTTTCTACCGCCGCTATTATTATTTGATCTATGGCTTCCTGAACAAGCTGTAATGTTTTCAAAAGAAAAATAAATACCATATACTCATTTTATGTATTTTGGTATTGAAATTTTTTTTAGAATGGATTTATTATTTCAGTATCATAAATGTTATATTGTTATTGCAATGTGGGACCATTATCCTTCCTTTATGATTAAGTTACGAGTTATGATTATGTTATGGTTCTTGGCCATTATTATGTATACGGGTGGTTCCAGGATAATCCTAGGGCAGGTGAGCCCAAGATATCTCTCCAATTCATTGGTTAATGTGAAGGAGGTAAACATGAATGTTTCTCCGAAGAGAATTAGGGAATATACTATGATGGTTATTCCAAATCTGACTCCTTATATAGTTGTGATAGATACAATGTACGTATGTTATATATGGATTAAGTTACCTTTATTAATTGTGATTACTTTGTGTTATTCATTAATATTATGATTTTAGAAGCTATGTTATAATTTAAAATTATTGTTCATTGTTTTTTCTTTTTTATTGGTTAATGTTTCCTTTAATTGTGTTATAAACCTTATTGAGATTTTTATGATCATCCCATGTTTTTGAAATGTTTTTCACATGTTATAAGGATGGGTAAGAGAAAAGAAGTATTCATGAATATTTATATCAAGAAAAGAACTCATTTTTTATTTAAGGATTTGAACAATCAGTTATAGTAGAAGTGTCTACTTTGTAATATTCAAGTTGATATGTAACGATTATGTCCAAATTCTCTAAAACTCTAAAATTGAATAGATCCTCAATGTTAATTTTTCATTTAATTAATTATTATGTAATGTTTTACGGTCAGGTCCTTATAGTTGGTATCAAAGGTTGTTTTAGATAACTTTAGAGGTTAGGGTATTCTTTAAGCATAAGTAACATTACTATAATGGTTAGGATTTCAGAAAGCGTCATAGTTTTTTTAGAAAAATTTAATGAGTTAAAATCATATGAATAATTATACATTATTATTTACCCTCTTCATAAGATATTATATGATGATTTTTCTGATATACTCATATTGAACTTTTTTGTTTTAGTAAATGGCTGGATCTAGAAGGCACCAAAGTAACAGTGGATATGAAGAAAACTAGGACGGTTTTTTGAATGAGTAACTAAATGATATGGGAGCTGCAATGAAAACTCTTGTGGTTACTGTCAACAAACTATCTAGAGTCATGATTTACCACCAGATCCTTAGTGACGTTTATAATTCATCATACATGCAATAAACAAATCCCTAAGAATGTTCAGGTAAAAATAATAAAGGTAAGTGTGTACAAAAACCTATGTTTCAAAGATGTGGAAAGAAACACCTGGGAAAATGTTCTCAAATGGACAGAGAGATGTTATAGATGTGGAAATGAAAGACATAAAGCAAGAACCTACCATGGAAAAAGGAATTATCCATTTGTCTCTAGGAAAGGGAATGAATTTCTTTCTGAGGGATCAGTTGGATGTTATAAATTTGGTGTGCATGGTCATTTTGAAAAGACATGTCCTACGAAGAAAATTTTGGAATCGGATCACCATGATCATACAAATATTTGTTTACCAATACCTAATGCCATTCTGAATGAGGATGAAGAAACTGACAATTACCAATGAAAGGTATGGATTATTTATTGACATATGTTTTCCTATTATTGAAATCATTGGATATGATTCATGATTTTGTTTGTAGGAAAGAATTATTTAAGAATAAGTTGGAAAGGAATGGTTAATTGATAACGAAGAATTTTGAATGAGTAAGAAGTCAACATATATGTGATTCATGAGTTATGGTAGATTTTAGGATGGTGAAATGCATAAAATTATTAAGGCTCTTTTGATGATGGGATTACATTAGAAGACATTTTATACTATATGTAACCATGAAATTTGATATATGAAAAATTTTATTCAAGGAATATTTGTCTTGTCTTTTGTGGATATAGTTATAAAGTACCATTTGGGTTTATATAATCCATCAATTTGAGGAAAATACCAGTTATACTTTTCGGGATGAAAAATGAATGTTATTAGATAACCTTCGTGGTTAAAATATATTACAGTTCTTTTTGATGAATTTATTTCTATTTGGGAATGTTATAAAATTATATAGTTTTTGAAAAGGGAAAACATGCGGACAGTGTGACAACCCATCATGTTGGACAAAGTTACGAAAATTGAACCCACAACCAATGTGTGACTGGTATTTATTTCCTACCACTAGACTATGTGAATTCCATTGTTAGTATGACTAATTCTTTTTAGATATATGATTTTATGAATCAAGAATATGTTTATTTTGGGTTATCTAGGGAAATTATTAACCTATCAGAGAGGATATGTGATTAGGTAAATTACTTTTCAATATGAGTCTTTAAGAGTAACTTATGTTATTTGGAGGTAAATGTTAAGATTTATATTTGAAGACTATGTGATTAAATCCTTTGGAGATTTGGGTTTCAATCTTAGTTTGGATTACATTGTAAATTTTTTTGACAACTGTTTAATGAATGGTCTTTGATGAACTTTGGGTTTTGTTTGACAAATTTTGGAGATTAAGAGTAGTTTTTATTTTTGTAAGAGATTATCATTTTTGGTGGTTATATGATCTTGTACTAACCATTTTGGTTTCGGTTAAGGTCTAATGACATGGAAAATATATAGTTCATCTTTTTTGGATTATGTGATTATCTAAAAGTTAATTTTAGCACTATTAATGCGAACAAGTCATCCTAAATACTCATCGTTTGGGGAAAATATGAGTTTATGTTAGAAATATAATAAAAGATGAAGTCTACAAGACAATTAAGTATGTATTTTTAAGTTATAGTTAAGCCCATAAATAAATTCCTCAATGAAAAGTATCTTAAAACAAAAACTTTTTATGTTAACTTTTCTGACTCAGGAATCAAATAACATTTAACCCATCACAAGTTTGTGATTTTCTGGTGGTTAAATTTCTCCTAGACATGTTTTGAATCACTCTACATCAGAACTTGATGGTTTTTTTTCTCCTCCATATCCATGTTTTCATGGAATCCAACTATCTGATGTCTTGGGTGACTTTTTTTACTTCTCTTTCTTTCTTTTAATGTGATAGTTTTATTGACTACTTTTCTGATTTGGGGGTTTCAAAAAAGTTTCTGAGCCAAATTTTAAAAATGCGAGGATGCAATTCCCAAAAGGGTGGAAGGATGTAACGTCCTAGGTTAATAATGAATACGACATTTTCATATTTAATAATATTTTAGAATTAAATATTAATTTTACTTTAAAAGGGATGCTATGTTTGATAGCATACCTAATACGTAGCAACAGGTTTCTTTGAAAACATATGTTGCAAACTAACAATATAATATTATTATTAGTAGTTAATTCATAGCCTTTGCAATGGAGTAATTGAGCATAACTTACTAAAAAATTATTATATATGTTTGTTAAATATTTTTACATTTATCCATTAATTGTTAGAGGCTTAAAATGCGAATCAATCCAATTTTAAGCATAAATATTCTAAAATTCTTTAAAAGGTCGATTAACCACCTTTAGATGGAGAACCCCTTTTAAATATACTTTTTTAAAATATTATATTTATATTTTACAAAATAAAATCCCTCATTATAATCATGACATCAAAATTTACTTACTGTAAGTTTTTGTTATTTTTCTGATAAAGTTCATTTTTTTAATGAATAGTGAAAATGCTTTATTTGAATTCAAATCCTCCATTTAATATAATTTATTTATATGGATTGATTATCTATTTAATTCTTTTTAAAGTGTAATTAGAATATATTTTTACCATTTAATTCTATGGTGGTCATTTTAATTAATTTTACTTTCAAATTGGACATAAACAAATGTCAAAATCTTGATAGATATTGTTTCTTAAAAACACACTATTTGTTTTGAAAACGGGAATTATTTTTAAATTAATTACTGAAATTTCTATGTTTGGAATTTTCGTAAAATGGATTCCATATTTGTAATTAGAAGTGTCATATTATGTAATTAATACTCTTTTATTTTTGGACATTATGAATAGTAATGACGCTAATTATCTTTAATTATCGTGATTAATTAATAATCGGGTAGTTAGGGAAATAAAATAATATCATAATAATATAAATTGAACCCAACATGTTTCCAAACCCTCTTTTTTGAGTCATGGTAGACCATGGGAATCCTTTTACCAAACTTGAGGGCCCATGGAGTCACATAGGTGTGATAGTGACATTTATGACATTATTTTAAAAAATGTAGTGAAATAAATCAAAGGTTTGTATATCCTATGTAAAAACATTTTAATTTTGTTTAAATAAATGATATATTAGAATATAAATAATAATTGTAAATATAAAAGGATTTCTAACAACATTTTATTTGTTTTATAATATTTATACATTTAATAAATAAATTTATTTATGACACCATGATGATGGAGTGATTACATCATTAATGAATGATTTAAATAAAATGTAAATATAAAGTAAAATCTAATAATTAAACTTGCATAAAACCAATTGGATGGGTGGATTTAGAACCCTTATCACCTTATCCACAAAATATATCATTGTGGGGCCTTTAAAATCCGACAATAATTTTATAATAAAGCAACATTTCAAGACTATCCAAAAGTGACCCTCCTCCATCTTATAAAAAGCCCCCACCTCTACCCCTTTACCCAAACCTCTCAAAACCTTGGCTCATACAACCTCTGCTCATATTTGTTTCTCCACATCCAAATATTACTACTATAATCTTTACATTCGGCAGAAGACTTTCCAAAGAATCCTTTGGCTCAAATAAAAAAGAGTTACCCGATTTAGAGGTAATGTCTTCTCTTGAGTTTCTTTCTTTTGTTTTCTTTCTCCACTCAACATTATATTATTATTATTTGATCCCATAATAACACCATTATCCTCAATATACTATGATGTTGTTATGATATGTATTATACCTACACGTACACACACCTCTATCTAATGGTTAAATAACATACTGTTTCCGTGGGTGGCGAATTACTGCCTCACGAAATGATGATTGTTCAATATTCTTTTAACACCTTTCATGGTGGCCATTATGATTTAAATTTATATATATATGATATATACCGTATTTAGTTTTTCTATATTCTTTTGAATTTTATCTTCAAATTACATCGTTATGCTTTTCATGTCGTGGAACTGCGATGATTTCATCTATGGATGTGTGGACTACCGCCCCCTAAAATTGATATGACTCGTTCATGCGATACGTGGAACATATAAAGGATTGAATTTATGAACTTATGTAACATATATAACATATATATTAAAAATTAATTATAATATACCTATGTATCATTATGTATTCATTTCATTAAAGTATGAAAGATAAATGAAAGTAGCGTGCATGCGTACGTACGACTTTCCGTCTCCATGAACGGTGCATTTCATTTCTTATATCCAAATGTTATGTAATATTATAAGTACATATTTATAATGGATATATATGATATATATTACATATAAATTATTAATATAATTCTGGATTTTATGAACATTGGACCACATGATCATCATATAATTAAAAGAAGTCCATTTTTTGACACAAGTTCTGAACGTCGACAAAATGTCCATTATGATCTCAAACAATTAAATAATTGTAATAGAAAGGTAATAAGTGATATAAAAGTAATAATAGACTTGAAAATTATTCATAATCAAGTATAAATTAATTTAATTTTATCATCCAGGAAGAACAAGGAACATACGAATGAGTCAAGTCGGACATGTGGTAAGGGATTTCTTATCTCGCTTTTAGTTCCATGTGATTTCCATTGTTCGCCACTTATTTATTGAATGTGGTGTATTGTGTACTGAAATTTGATATATATTATCATGATTATATTTATATTCATGGTATTATTTCATTCATTTTTTTCTTGTTATCTTTTTTCCATACGAATCGATTTATTACAAAGAGGTAAGGGGTTTTTATCTCACTTTTTATTCCCGTGAGATTCATTCTATATTTGGAACTATGTCCTTTGATTTATGTATCTACAACACATTATTCTAATCTTTTATTGATATACATCCATTTATGGGTATTTATATCAACATTTAATCTCACTTTTTATTCCCGTGAGATTCATGATATATTTGGCACTATCTCATTTTACTGGTGTACGTACTGCTTATTATTCTATTCGTTGAGTAATATAAATCCATTTATGGGTATTTAAATTGAAATTGTATGGTCCTTTTTTCATGGGGTGTATGTTTTGTAAGTTACCAAATCGGTAAGGGGACTTTTCATCCTCTTATTTTTAAAAGGATTCCTTTTGATATGCCTTTTAAGTCACATGTTCTTATGTTGGGATATGTTCTTCTATATCCCTGTTGTAGTATAATTTATATCCATTTGATGAGATATGATTTTTTTCTCTCATCAACCTTATTTCTGAAATTTTATGTGACACTGTTAGGCTACAAAATTTTTATAAGAGAACTTCTTAATCAAATTTCAATTATTTGGGTTCAACCTCTACTTCTTGATTATGTTGTGCTATGAATGTGTGTGAACGACCAATGATTGTTTTACAATTAATATCCAATTATATTGGGTGTATTAATATTTTTCACACATAATCATGTCATTGATATATCCTTCATCTAAGGATATTGTCTTCATAGGGGACTTCATCTCAATCTCCTATCATTGAAACATCTTTTGATTTCTGGACAACTTTATTTTATATAGTGTATAAAATCCTTTTGACTTTTCATTTCATTCGAAGGGAATCTTTTCTCTATGAAGAATTTTTCTAAATGAAAAAAAGGAATGATTATTGTTTTACGTAAGTGGTGAAAACAACCTTTTTCGCTGCCGTGGGTATTTTTTGATCTATGAAATCATTAACAAGCCATAATGTTTTCAAAAGAAAAATAAATACCATATACTCTTTTTAGATATTTTGGTATTGAAAATGGTATTTAGAATGGAATTATTATTTCCGTATCTTAAAATGTGATATTGTTATTTCAATGTGGGAACGCTATCTTTCCATTATGCTTAAGTTATGTGTTATGATTATGTTATTATTCTCGGCCATTGTTACGTATACGGGTGGTTCTGTGATAACCCTTGGGCAGTTGAGCCCGATATAACTCTCCAATACATTGGGTAATGTGAAGAAGGTAAACATGAATGTTTCTCCAAAGTGATTTAGGTAATATACTGTGATGGGTATTTCAAATGTGAATCCCTATGTAGCTATGACAGCTATAATGTAAGTATGTTATGTATGCCTTATGTTACCTTTATGAATTATGATTACTATGTGTTATTCATATATATTATGATTTTAGAAGGTATGTTATTATTAAAAATTATGGTTTCATTGATTTTTATTTTTGAGGGGTTAATGTTTCCTTTAATTATGTTATAACCCTTACTCATCTGTTTTTACTCATCCCATGTTTTTGAAATGTTTTTCACGGGTTACAAGGAAGGTTAAGAGAAAGGAATTATTCAAGATGATTTATATCAAGAAAAGAACTCATGTTTTATTTAAGAATTTGAAGAATCGGTTATAGTAGATGTGTCTACTTTGTAATATTCAAATTGATATGTAATATTTATGTCATAATTCTCTTAAACACTATTCCTGAAAAGATCCTCAATGTGAATTATTTATTTAATTGCTGCTTTTGTAATGTTTTAAGGTACGATCCTTATAGTAAACAGTGGAAATAATGAAATAAAATGACTATATAATAATAATAAGAATATTTTTGAGTAAAATTTTAAGAAACATGTACATGGATGATATATATTCCCCAGTAAATACTTATGTATGGACAATACGAGATAATAATAAGATTGTGAAATATACCATTACCACGGGTGAGATTTCCTTTGTACGTACCTTAAAATCAAGTGTAATTGTCTAAATGGTTTTATTAATTTATAAAAGAATCATATCAATGTTTATTATATTATATATGATTTTATTATATCATTATATCACCCAATTTTTACAATATTTCATTATTACCCATTTTTCCTATGTTAACTACTTCATTTTCAATTACATGTTCTTTCGTATAAGATAAATTTCTATTCAATATGACATAGATATATCCTTAAAAAATATTAAGGTAATATATATCATATTTATATATTATATATCATTATATAATTGGTATTAAATGGTTATCTGGGAGAATGAGTCACATCATGTCGTAGAGACTATAGGCAATATTTACGCATGAGCAACAATATCTTTCCCTTAGTGGTGAAATGGATATTAAGTGAAAGGTTTATTTTTTTGGAAACAATATAATTTAATAATTACCATATATGTATATATTTTTTCCATAATTACAGCCATAAATGTAAATTTTGTATCAAAATTATATTACACCATGGCGGGAAGATGGTATGTCGTACGCACACATGCCTAATTCATTCATTTTTTTGATTGGTGGATAAAAGATATATTATTTTTGTTACATAATGATTATAACATATAATAAAATAAGTTACACTATATTTATTAATTTATAATAGAAAAATTCAGGATTAAGAAGTTGTAGAAAAAAATATCTTCAAAGAGTCGGTAAAGAAGATTACGTCTTATTCGGTGAGCTCCCTCTTGATCTCTTCATTGAGACACAAGATTTCATATTTTCAGAATACCAAAACCTATAGAATGTTAGAATTGATGTTTCTAATGGAAATATTCTAGGTATGGCTGTGTCTTAAGGTTAAATATGATGTGAATAAGTGAGGGTGAATTTGCCCTTTTATAATTGAGATGAGGGACAAATTTGGAATTTCTAAAAATACTCATTTATAAAAAATTCAATATCAATCCAAATACCATAAAATTGAAATTAATTATAGATTAATAAGATATAATTATGTTATATCATCAACCAATATATATTTTAACTGTTTTTTAAACCCCATTATATGGATAAATCCATAAATAACATATTTAAATTTCAAATAATCAATCAAAATTTTCACTGTATTATAATTTTTTTAAATATATGAGTTAAATTATTCAAAACATGAACCATATAGAATTGTTAAGAAAATAATTTAATTATTTTTTAAATATATTTTATTATTTTTAAAAAATTTAATGAATCAAAATTTTAATAGAATATCATTACAATCAATTTAGACATTATTCATTACATTGAATTTTAGAAATATCAAGAAAATAAAAACATATATTTTTTTTATATCCCTAAGAGGTTTTAAGATTATAGAAATAGTGTTCTCTACATTAGTTATATCAAATTATATTTACATTAATATTTTTAATAATATTTAATTTAAATTTCCATTTATAAAATAATTACTAAATTAGTGATGTGTATTGGTTTAATATACATATATGTTCAATAAAAAATTAAAATGAATTACTATTATCAAAAGAAATATTTAATTTTTTATAATAATATTTATAGAATAATATATCATTTAGGTGTCAATATATAAAAATGGTATATTATTTAAAACTTCTATGTGTAATCTAAAAATTATTATTAAACAAAACATTAGAAATATCAGAATTTCATCCATGTGACCCAAAAGGTCAAAAATAAATTTATATAATTAAAATGTGTTTATTAAGATAATTATTAAAAAATTTATTAGTTCATTACATTCTTTTTTTCAAGTGTGGACACATAATTTATATCAAAGACAAAGACACTGAGATTGGCTAACATTCTTTGATTTAAATATTTAATATGTCATTTTTAGGGATAAGTATCCATTAAATGACTTAATTTATATCGTTCTGTTTTAGGTGTATATTTTTATTCATAAAAAAATTAAAATTGTTGGGGTTAATTTACTTTTTTTATAATTTAATTTTTAACTAGAATTTCATGACTTACCTGTTAGTATAGTAACAAAATTCAACATGGTTACTATTCATATGGTCCCAAAAAAAGAGACAACTTTATGAAATTTTGACCTTAAGAATATAAATTTAGAATCCATATTTCAAAATTGTAAAAATGAATTTCCAAAATTTAATTTAAAATAAAACCGGTTAAATACAATGAGAAATGCTTTTAGGAAATATTCCATTTTAAAAAATTTAATTTTTTATTATGAAATCATGTATTAAATAATTTAACAAAACATTAATTACATTACTTTTAATTTAAAATGAATGAAATAATATTTAAAACTAATCAGAAACATAATATCAAGTTGAATATATTATTGTAGAATCAATAAATATTAATATTTTGACATATTTCATTAAAAACTATTTTTAGAAATTATTAATTTTAAAATAATTTTTACATTCATCATTCAAAAATTAAAATCATTTTGTATTTCTATATCTTTAAAATTTAATAAAAATGATAAAAATAATTTTTTTGAAGATTATTAATTTCTTAATGGATAATGTTATTTTACAAAAAAATATGTGATTATTTTATAAGCAGATAAAAATAAATTAATATTGAGTTATAAATTTAAATATATTTCACAAGTTATTTATTTATATTTATTTTTCCAAATTTATGTTCTAGATTTTAATAATATTGTCTCTCATTTTGATTAAACACGTGATTTAATGCAACACAAGCTATTAAAGAATTAATATTTTTTAAAGATATATATTTCATAAAAATATATAGGTGTTATATTCCACCCCCTATTAATTTTACCTCAAAATTCATTATTTGTAAAAAAAATGTGGATATGTCTACCACATCACATCCTTATGATCCCAAACACCTTCTTTAATTTTTTGGTTCTACCATACAAATTTAATTAAACGAGTGGCCTTATTTTGTATAAAATTTTCTATAAGATCTAGAATCTCTATTATATGTTAGTAATAATAAAGATATTTATCTAGTGGTTTGAATTTTTGTTGAGTACATGTGAAGGATCAGGTATATAATTCCTATAGATAGATACATGGAACACATCATGAACATAAGAGGGATTTACTGGAACCACTATTCATTAAGCTACCTTCCCAAAACAATCTATAATTTGAAAATGATCAATATACCAAGGACATAACAAAAACGTATTCTCAACAATCAGTAATCTACTATGGGGAGATATTCAAAGAAATAACTTGTCACTCACGACTAACCATAAGTATATTCATCAATTATCACCTTTACTTCTTTCAAATCCATGCCGCTATTATGTTTTGTTGAATGGATCTAAAATTTAGATTCATTTCCTATAATAGATCATGTCTGAATAGCTACATTTCCCATATTTATTCTGGAAAATTTTATTTATGATCTTATAACCATAGATGGGTTCATAAGGATCCATCTGATTACTAGAGTGAAGGCTACTATTGTACGAAAACTCTACCAAAGGTTGGTGTTGACACCCACTAACATTAAAATCCATAGAGATATCTCCAAACATGTATTATAGAAATTGATTTCCAATTTATACTGACCATATATCTAAGGATGATAGGAAGTGTAGAAACATAAATTTATATCAAGATCCTACTGAATAATTGTACATAACATTGATGTAAACCATGAGTCATAATTAAATATAAAGGAATGTGGTACTCAATGAAATATTACTACATACTTTATATATATCCTAAAAAGATGATCAAAATATGAATATTATATTATAGAAATTAAGTGTGTTGATTTCATTAGGTGATCATATATGACCCATATAACATTATGGAATTTATGTATTGTGGGATGTCCTATGACAATGTCCATGGTGATGTTTTCCCACTTTCATTATATTATGGGTAATTGTTGTAATGTCCTCTCAATAATCTTTCTCTCAACCATAACTTGCTGACAAACCCAGCAGAAATACACTTATTCTAAAATATATCTTTTAATTTCATCCCACTAGAAAAAATATATCATGTCCTTGTAATTCTTTATTCTTCTTTTACTAATAGAGATTGATGCTCTATTAGCCTTATCCAACAACCCCTTATTTAATTATAATATGGGAGATAGAGAAACATGGTTCTTGAACATTAGTATTCCTTCATAGTCAAATATAATCTCGGGAAAATTTTCACATTATTTTTAGATCTAAATATTCCTATTGTTCCTCCTTAATAATCACTTATATCGATAGTTAAACATTAATTTGAGAAAGATAAGATTTCACCGTTTTTGATTTATAGATCCATTCTTTGAACATCCATAAATATTGGATCTCTAATTATCCTCATCATAGAAATGGAATAATTGTCATTTATACTAAAATCATCATCCAACATGTTCATATTCCCTTGGAGGTAATATTTTGAGAAGTTGAAAGAATTAGTCAACTCCATTAATCTTCATAGTCGCATACTCATCTCCTATAGATTGAAAATATACATTAATATTTTTTGATCGGTATATATATCACACCCTTCTCCAAAATGATAATTCCTCCATATCATTACTGAAAATATTAAACAAGCTAACTCTAAATTAAGAGTGTGTAAATTTTCTCATGGATTATCAATTTTCATGAGGTAGAAGCTATCACAACATCATTTTTCATGAAAACACATCTCAGACCCTACATGGATGCATCACTTTACATAAAAAATATTTTTTCACAATAGGTTAATGTGGAACAAATCCACTGACTAACATTATTTTAAACTCCTTGAAATTCTTATCACATTATATCATCCATAATAAAATAACCACATTGTGAATCATCTAGGTTAGTGGATTAGATAATCATGACAAATAATTCATGAAACATCAGTAATATTCAACCATTTGGACCATCCACATGCCCTAACAGATCATCTGACTAATGAAATTCCCCACAAGACAACACATGTTCTTTCTATTATTCATTGTACACGAAAACCAAATCCTAAGAAACATCCATCATGGTCAACTGTCCTGATCCCAACTCCAGGATAATCACGTTTAACTGTGGGGTTCCAATTAGTTTGGATCTTGAAACGAATGGTTCACCTCAATGACAGCAGTCATATAATTTATTCATTTGGCCCATTATCATTTTGGGGTTATTAATTTATCCCACCACATTTAGAGAACAACTTATTAATTATGTAACCATCATTTGAACCAAGGATGATCCAATTCACATAATCATAGGTTTATACTTTGATACCAAGGTAAAAATTGGGCTCCGCTGATAGTGCATACACCGTGCCTGAACATGGTTATGGGATTTTATCCTGCTAGGTACCAGCAACTACGCTGTAGATACTTGTACCCCTCCTTTTGGTCGTCCAATGTGTCTGAAAAAGTCATATGACTAATTAATATCCCCATATTCCATCACATGTTCATTCCAGTGTACTTTTGTCAATAGTAATACCCATGGGATACATACTAGAAGGTAACCCATACTGATCACTACTCAAGGACAACCTCACATAATTGTGGTGTTTTATTCTCATGGGACCTTGAAAATAATGAATAACAATATATACATGAGTCATATATTTAGTCATATAACACATTATTATTCTGGTGAGTGACAATATGAGGCTCATAAATGAATATTTGGGATTAAAAAAACACAGTAAATTTTGGATAGATCTTCTTCTTCCTCAGGGGATTCAATTCAATATTCAAGCAACCTTCCTATTCTTCCTTTCTAATTGATTATAAAACAAATATTTTCCATAAATACTTCTATAAACTAATCATTATAGTCTTTAATGACACTATCAATTAATTCCATAATGATTTTTGGGAAATTATAATAACCCAATGATATCACTAATGTAGGGTCCTGAAAATTCATCCAAGGGAAGAAAATACCCCCATGATCACTTTACATAATGAAAAAAGTATTTTAATAATTATAAAAAGGTGAATGGACTCATATTGATTTGAAAATTCAAGATGAAACATGAACTAATTCATGTTTTCAAAGGTTCCATGTGGCCCTCATACCATCAACGGGAATGCTCCACGGACTTCCTGGATCACGAACAACCAGGTTCACAGAATGATCTGCGAACCGCCGGCTCGTGGAGTAATGTCCCGAGAACATGATGGATGGTGAATTGTGTCTTTTATTGACTCATGCATGCGATGGTGATATGCATATCGTCCCACGAAATCATTAGTTTTCGAATGAATTGAACCGGTAGGGTTCCACGAACCAAATCCTCCACAAAACCCTGTTGATTGAGTCTTCAGTGGGTCAAGATATCTCTGCATGGGCCTCCATAAATGGATTCAAATGACCATAGATATTATTGCACTGATTATCTATAAAATGATCACACAGATGAGGATGAAAGGGGACAAATGAAGATATCATGAATCAGAATTAGAGGTTGGACAAAAGTGTCCGAAGAAGATTCTTGATTTATTCTTGATTCATCCATGAAGCTTGAATTGTGAAACACACTCCCTGCTGGTACAACTGGTCATGAACCATAAAAATGGGGAACATAAGAATAAAAAGAGGAAAACCTAATTAGTGATCCTCAAATCACATAAGTCTCATGGATGAACTTCCCAAGAACAATGACCCCCCTAACCCTCCTTTAAAATGATGCTCCATGTAGTGCAACACTACGCGGACTGAACCCGATGCCACATACTGCATCACTATGCAGATGGAACCCAATGTAGCATGATGATCCTTGCACCAATATGGTATGTGGCATACCATACCCATGATGGTGTATTGTATTGGTATGTGGATGGCCCATCTGCTCACATACCACTACATTTTGTGGAGCCTCCCCATCCCATATAAGAAATCCGTACGTGGATTGGGGTGTTTTTGGTATTATTTCCTCTAGTGACAACCTCATACTTCCACTAACATCAAGTCCACCATGGTCCCACTGTGAACTTGTCCTCCGTCATTAGGCCAATTCCTCCTCCAAAGCCACCAGACCCATATGATCAGACCATTGGGTGCCTTAGCGTGCTTCTTTGAGTCTACATACCCATGGTAAACGGAGTCATTAAGGGTCTCCCCACTACGGTTTGGGATTGGTAAATACTTGTGGGTTTATAATACCATGGTAACCCGAATTCCATCCTAGGGATTCCAACGTGATGCTACCCATTTAAGAGATTAAGGGTGATCACTTACTTTTCCATTCAATGAGGAATATTGATCAGTAGAAGAAGTTAAGTTCACTTCTCCTTTTGATAAGTTCGATTCTCCTCCCCTTCCTAGAACGTATTTTGGCACCCTAACACTGAGGTTTGTCCCCAAAATTATTAAACCATGTCACATGATCATTAATGTAATTTCACACTGAATGGTTCATTACTCTGTGCCCTCACCCACAATCGCCCCATCCTCTCCGGTAATAAGATCTCCATCTCCCATTAATATGTGGGGAAGCATGTACTTTGTTGAATCTTTCACATCTTCATGTTTCTCATGTTGATCATGACTCATATGGGATTAGTGCTTTGGGGAGATTAAAAAATCCACATGATTCTAAACTTGGAGAAATCCATTTCATGGTTAAACTAGGATACCCAGGACGCCAACCAGAATGCCTGATCTCAAAAGGGTTCCCATCTAAAAGGGTTCACTCAATCATGTCATCTTCAATGGGAATGTTCTATGCGTAATCCCAAGACATTCTGAACTATGAGAAATCTGATTCCATAATAAACCAAGATATGTAGGATGCCAAACTGAAGGCCCGATCTCAAAAAGGGTGTCCATCCAAAAGGGTCCACCCAATCATGTCCCCCAAATAGGCAGCTCCCATGTGTAAGCCCCACACCATCCGAACTATGTGGGCTATGATTCCTCTCTTGAGGATACGTAGGAAGCCCATATTATGGGTCCAATCCAAACATCAGGTAACCCTCCACAGTCCTGGATGACGATATACCCCATAGAACATTATTATTATGACACAAGTCAGTAGTACATTCATATCATCAAATATATACATGTTTATGACGATCATGAAAACAATGTGTAGCCTATGGACACACTCTCCAAGAATGAACCAAGGATTAAAAATCAAATGAGCATAACATACATAAATAAGTGATTCCTGGAATAGGAAACAATCCTCCCCCAGAAGGGTGCGATTAGCTTGACGTCACATCATCTCATCTAGTGGAATCCTTAAGTGATGTTGGTTGAATCATCAATCATCGAGCACCTACCTTTGGATAAAAGGTCCATGAGTCATGGATAAATGATCTATTTGGAGTTTCAAGATTCACTAATAAACTTGTTGGAGACCATCCAAAGAATTTATATCCATGGAGTACCAACTTCACAAGTACATGATCTAAAAAAATCGCTCGTTGGGACCATCAGACTGTGGAACCTCATTCGCAATGCGAAGGGGTGAATCACCCAATCCCTGTGGGGTTATTTCAACCTCCTGTTAATCAATAATGATGTCAATGGGGTTGAAAAAATGTTGAACATGATAGTACACCATCTCTGAATAAATTGACAGGTGATGACCCTCATTAGACCATTTCCTCCCCACCCAAGACTCACCACCTCGGAGGAAGAAAAACATAAAACTCATTGTCTCCATTCCATATTTAGAATGGATTTATTGGTATAACATCCTTCATGAACCTCAAATTAGTTTATCAAGAATTATTTTCAATCATGGAAAAGTATTGGGCTCCATATAATTGGTCAGATAAATCATCATTACCGGTAGGAGGATTATTTTTCTTGATAGTTATCTTGTTATGTTATCGATAAACAATGAATAGTTCCATTAATCAATCATTACTCAAAATAAAAACTATAGGTTCACCCTAAGCTAATTCAATAGTGATTATGAATTCTTTTTCAATATTAATAGGGAGTTTATTATTTAATTCTTTCAACTCATATGGTTTCATTCTATAATGAGTCTTTGAAATAGGAATAGAACCCATTATGATTTCCAATGATAACTCAACTTCAAAATTTGTGGGAAGTCCTAGAAATAAATCCAAAAATACACCATCAAAATTATTGTAATTTATTTTTATCTTTAAGAGTGAGTTTCTCAAAAACCATCTGAGATAGGAAAAATTAATATATATGAATTAATACCCACAATATTGATCCAATTTCTGTTGTAAGTTCAAATTCATCGTCACATCGATTGAAATTTATAGTTTCATTTGTAATATGAAATGTTACATTCCTTACATAAACATTTATATATTATCTATATAGAGATATCCAATCCATATTATGAATGAAATTGAATTCAAATAAATTATGGGTCACATGATTTTCAAGAAGAACTTACCCAAATACATCAACTATAGATGAATTATAAACATCTGATGTGATCATCATGCCATTAGGTGTTTTAAAAACTAACATAACATCTAATTATTGATTCACTATAGAAATAACAATATTGAATTATTCACAAATTAATGAGTGGTTGGATCCAAAATCCAATAATTCATTTTCCTCTATAGAGCGGATGATATGATTACCTTTCATCACTTCATTGTCGTACTTTTCAATTCCAATTGTGATCACATGTGAAGTTACTTTATCTTTTACCTTAGGAGTATGATGATTTCATTCATCATCAATAACCCCTGGTATACGAAATTGTTTTGAATAATTCCCATTTCCCTTGTAATTTTTGCATTAATCTGTGGGAGTTTCATTTTGTTCGACCTTTTCTATATTCACAACCTTATCTATACTTTTTCCATTACATCTGCTGTCAGTTTTATGATAACTATCTTTAACAAACATAAATCATTTACTAGTCCTTTTAAGATAGTTTCCTTTATATTTCCTTACTCACATTATGAATAATACAAATATCATCATCTTTTTCCTATAGTTATTTTTTAATTTTCAATTGAATTCTATTTTAATTTTTTGATCAAAACCATAAGATTTATTGGTGACTCCAATATCTATCTCATAATTGAGAGAAAATTACTTAATTTCTCCATAGGTATTGATCTCTCAAATGGATAATACCAATTGGAGAGTTGGTTTTAAGTCTTTGTCAAATTGATCAATCTTAATCATATAATTGATAATAATTCCAAAAGCATGTGTTGGATGTCTTAAACAATTTACTTGATATATACCAATAGAAACATCAACAATTTTCTTATGGTAAAAAATACTTCTCCAATTATTTTAATAGAATATGGGGAAAATACTTATCGAATAATAAGTTCATACACTCATCCCATTTTTAAGTGTAAATTTTATATCACCACAATGTATTATTAATATGATTCCACAATTGATTGGCTTCACCTTCAAAATTATAGACCTCCAAGAAGAATTTATCATGTTCTGCTCATTGGATAATTAAAAATAACTTTTCAGTGGTACTAATACATTATTCAGCAACTGTTGGATTAGAATACCCACTGGAAGAAGGTGGATTCTTACTCATGAAGTAGTAACCAAAATGTTGTTGCATAATTTTATTGTTTTGAATTCCATCACAATTCATATCTTAATAAATTTAAGTTATGATGTAAAAAAAATTATTCCATATACCTTAACATTTAGTTTCTCATAAATAAAATCGTTGCACTACCCATCACATTTTGTATTAAAGTGGTTCCATTGGGATATATTCATTGACTTGAACCAAATATCGTAGTGCAAGAAGCACTAATAATAATGGGAGAACCACATAATCAAGGGAAATTAATTATTAATTTTCAATTTAGGAATCCTTAGGTTTTGACCCTTGTTATTCATGATCATTACCAAATAAATAGTATTATAACCAATACATAGACATATCCTTTGGGTTTTTAATATGATTGTATCAACCTTGTTCCAAAGGTTAACTGAATTTGGATCTGACACCAAATATAATGACCCATACTATTCATACATAGATATTACATCCAAATATAATATTATTTATTACATAACCTAAAAAAACTGTGATAGAACCCTAATGGATAAGTGTCTTTAAATACATGGAATCAGTAACAGCTGATTCATAAAACATCTATATTCTCTCTCACTTATTCTTCTGTATCTAAATAAATTTTTGAAAAATATTACCTAATAACTATCTTCATATCATGGGGAAAAGAAACCTAAGAAAGGGTGATATCAGATGAGCAATAAGGTTAACCATGTTAGATTGAAATCATATCAAAATAATAAGATAAAATAACAAAAAAACATTTGAAAATTAAATATTCCATATCAAAGATCATGATATCATGCCATGGGATAAGAAAGAACTTATTCCTATAGTAAATTTCATAATACATAGAATTTTTTTCATAAAAATATTTATATAAAATGTTTTCCATATTAGTCAAGGATCATATCTGACAGTGAGGCCGATTGTCTCCTATCGACCGGTCAAGGTTCCGGTGCTCTGCTAATGTGTATAGCAGCACTCGGGTCGAATCCTCGGCGATGATACTTTGTAGTAGTCGTTTGTTTTTAGTTGATTGTATTTTGATTAGGGGGGTTTGTTTGCAGAGCTTAATTGAAATGATTTATGGATGATGTTTGATTTAACAAATTGATAAAGAATGGGGTGAGTTCATCATTAGGTTAGTTAACCTTGTGATATCCTCGAGCTTTGCTTTATATTGCATTTAAATTAACACCCATGTCACAAGATGATGTTGATTAGAATTATTAAGTGTTAAGGCTTTAAACCAAGACATAACTAAACTTAAGGTTATAATCTCAATCAGATCTTATTTATGGTTGTGTATTTATGGTTCCAATAATCCATGGAAACCACATGTTAAACAAAACAAGTCATTAATCCATGACATGTTAAGTCCAACATACACAATGTTAATTCAATGAATATTCATCGAGCAGAAGCTCTCAATCACTTAACATGCCTAAATTATAACTCACCCCAATGAGAGATTTACTCAGCCATTTTGGTGATTAATAATCTGGTAATATATGTTTATGGTGATGATTTATAAAGAGAAGAAAAAGAAAGGGACAAGATAAGAGTAGTGTGCCGAACACACACACGAAATAATTTAAGAATCAAAAATGGAATTTTGATTGAATGAGGAAGCTTAAGAAGGGAAGGGGATTGAACTGAATTTAAACTATTTTAAGAACATTAATATTAAAATACAGAAGGTGGAAGAGAATAAGAGATATTGAATAAGTAACTTGCATTAAAACAGAATTACAAAGAAAGAGAATTACAAGATTACAAAAATGAAGAACACAAAAGTAAGTGAAAAGAAAGAGAGGAGGAAAGGTCTCTCAAGTGAAAACTTGAGTATGGCAGGTCCTCCCAAGCCTTTGGCAAAGCTTTGGTCGTGCCAATGTGATCTCCTCTCTTCTGAAATGCCAACCCCTCTCAAGGAGAGAAGGGGAGAGTATTTATAGCCCAAGGAGTGGACTGTTTGCATTCCCAATCTGTCCCTCCAATTGCTTCGCCAATTGAGCTATACAGACAGCCGAATCTTCGAATAAATACTTCTTCAAAGTTGTAGACAATAATGTTGGCCGACTACTCTCAAAATTTGGAGGCATTTGGACAATTGGAGCCAAAGGTATGGCCGGTTGATTAAACAAAGGTAAACTGTCCATTTCTATCCATTCTTTTTCGATGGCCAAAATGTGAATGGATTTTTGAACAGGAATATGCCTTCAAATGCGAATTACTTCTTCAAAAAAGTCGGCCGACTATATCCCCTCTTTCACACTGAAAAATCTCAGCTCGATTGGATGCTTACATCAGGAGATATGTCATGCATACTATACTGATTTTAATTCTAGGCCAGAATGGTGGGCTGGACTTCAAAGGTTTATTTGGGACCCTTGTACTTGGATTTGGGCCATGAAATTTTTATCCAAGATGCAATGTAGTGTCCCCCGAATTATGGTGGAGATTGAAGGTCTTTGGACTTCTGGATTGAACCCAGTAAATCAATCTTAAAGGATGGTCCAGTTTGTTCACAGATTCTTTGGTCTTGTTTGTGAGGACCATATGACCCTTCAAATGGCAGACTTGGCTCATGGTTCCTTCTAATGAAATGTTGTATATTGCAAGGAGAATCCTACAAAACAGGAACCACACAATTTGGATCAGTATATTAACAGTTATAATTAAAACATTAAACTGACTCAATTTGACTACTTCTAAAAATGCTCAAATATTATACTTAATATTAAAACATTAATATTTCACACAAATTATGCACATTTCATATAAAATAAGTAAAGGGGGAATATAATATGTCATGAAAATATTAATAACATCAACTCCCCCACACTTATATTTGCGCGTGTCCTCATGTGCAACAAATATAAAAACATGACAAAATCATTTTCACTCACCAACAAATATTAAAATTTTGTTTTCTCCAATCAGGGGAGGTTTAGACTATTTTACTCATCCATAATGAATTCCATCACAAATTTGGTTCACAATAATGCATCATAAACAATTCATTTTTTCATGTTCAAGGTTTGAATTGGAAAATGTAGGCACTCAAAACTTACTCCTCTCAAGATGATAAAAATGTATTTTAGGAGGTTCACTCATTCACCAACAAAAAGTGAAAATCAAGAGTTTGTAAGAGCTCTCAGCTTCCATTCCCAAATCTAATGTGTACAAGAATCAAGAGGACTTTTAAGGGGTTTTTCAGTGGCTATGGGATGGTAGGTATATAATGTCCAAAGGAAAAGAGGGGTTAAAAACACCAACATGGAAAAATCAATGCACATTTTTTTTGAAATTTGAATTGAAAGGAAATAGAAACACATATTTACAAGGGCATGAATGTGTGATGAATGAAAAGTGAGGGAGATAGAAAACGGAATAGGGTGAGATGATGGAATATGTACAACATGGAAGACTTCCAATAATGACACAATACAAGATGAGTCAAGTGTTCTTTTTTTTCTTTTTTTTTGCTCTTTTTTTTCGAAAGTTGTGCTTGAAAAAAAAAGTCTCACAGTCATCTCCCAACCCATGCTTGATCTCCTCATGGAACTAATTTTAGTAGTTATAACATGATCAAAGGTTGATGATGAATGATTTTTGACCCACCCAAGACACAACCCATTCCTTTTTTTTTATTTTTTTTTAATATAATTTTTTTTCATTTTTTTTGAACACTTTTCAATGACTTTTGTACAAATGACAATTACACATATACACCCTAAAGCTCACAGAATTACAACCTCTCCCCCACACTTGAATGGAAGCTTGCCCTCAAGCATATGATGACACATTGAAAATCAATGAAAGTACGCCCAAAAATGAAGTCTATTCCCCCCACACTTAAATTTCAATAAATTATACAATGAAAATCCATGAAGATGTTGGGTGGGACAAGGTTTTAGGCTTGTAATGTGGCTATCAAAAAAAAAGGTTTTCATAGGCTCAAAGGGGCTTTCAAAAGTAGGATCAATGTAAGGGTAACGGGAGGCTATTTGGCTATTCTGATTCTCATGTGGCTTAGAAAATGCCTCTATCATATTAATGCACACAAAAGATGGAAATTCAGCTCGAAGGTCCACAAACTCAAGACTCACAATCAGTGGTGAAGACACACAATGAAAAAGATGGCCATAGATGACCTTGGCATGAAGCCTAATGTTATTCCTCACGGTAGGGGAAAATCATTTTCTACCAAAAATTGTTCATTCGAAATGTTTGTTATTGACACAAAATTGTTTACCCAAGTTTGAGATAAAAATTCAATATATTTGAGTTTAAAACAAGCCTTTTGACTCCCCAAAATGGTTGGAAAAAATTTCAATATTGGATGATGAGTAATTATGACACCCCTTTTTTTCAATTTTCATTTGTTTTTAATTATTTTTTTTTTAAATTTTTTTATTTTTTAAAGACAGATCCACACAAAAGAGAAAATAGAAAAAAGGTTGTGGAAGAATGTTGTAAAAAAATGAGAGAGAGATAGGAAGAAGAAGAAATAGAGAGAAGAAGAGAGGGATGAGAGATTGAGGAGAGATAGAGTTAAAGGGAAAGAGGTGCCCCCTGGTTTGGATTTGGCGGGTCTCCATTTCCATCTAGTGGTGGGTCAATGGAAGTGGATGTGGAACCTGAAGTGAATGGCCTCTCATGGTGATGCTTTAACCGGTGTCCATTTACCGTGAATGTTCTCTTTGAAGAAGGGTCTTCGACTTGCACTGCACCAAATGGGTAAACATTAGTAATAATAAAAGGTCCATCCCAACGAGAATTGAGCTTACCTGGGTGAAGTCATAATCGAGAATTGAAGAGCATTACCTTTTCACCTTCATGAAATACCTTTCGAAGAATGTTCTTGTCATGGAGTGACTTTGCCTTTTCTTTGTAGAGAATGGAGTTCTCATACGAATCGAGTCGAAGCTCCTCCAATTCAGTCAACTGCAACAATCTTTCTTCACCAGATTTTTCACAATCAAAATTACATGTTTTGACAGCCCAAAATGACTAATGTTGGATTTCAACTGGTAAATGACAGGCTTTACCAAAGACTAGCCTAAATGGAGACATCCCAATGGGTGTCTTATAGGCTGTTCGATAGGCCCAAAGTGCTTCACCAAGTCTATCGGGCCAGTCTTTTCTTGTGGGCTTAACAATTCTTTCAAGCACTCTTTTCACTTCTCTATTAGAAAGTTCAGCCATTCCATTTGTTTGAGGGTGATATGCAGTGGATGTTTTATGTACAACCCCATTCTTTTTCAAAAGTGACTCCATGGTTCTATTACAGAAATGAGTTCCTAAGTCACTTATCAAAGCACGTGGTGTTCCGAACCGATGGAAGATATGAGTTTTGAGGAACTCACTCACAGTTTGAGCATCATCCTTCCTAGTGGGTTTGGCCTCGACCCACCTAGAAACATAATCGACCGCAAGAAGAATGTATGAGAATCCATTGGAAGGGGGAAATGGTCCCATGAAATCGATGCCCCAAACATCGAAAAGCTCACAGAAGATTAATGGCTTTTGAGGCATTTCGTTTCTTTTGGAAATTGTGCCAAACTTTTGGCAAGTGGGACATGATTGACAGAACTCGTGTGAGTCCTTGTAGAGTGAAGGCCAAAAGAATCCAGAATCTAGGACCTTTCGAGAAGTCCTTTGTGGTCCAAAGTGGCCACCTCCAGGCATTGAGTGGCAGAATTCCAAGATGGAGGATTGTTAAGTTTCATCAACACATCTCGTAATTACCATGTCAGCCCCTGTTTTCCAAAGTTTATTATCTTCCCAAAAATAATGCTTTGAATCACTTTTCATCTTTTCTTTTTGTTCTTTTGAAAAATATTCAGGGAAAACACCGGAAACCAAGTAATTGACAATTGGGGCATACCATGGTAACTTTGGAGTGAGAGAGGAGAGGTGTTCAGTTGGAAATTCAGGATCAATTATTTCAGAATGAGAAGAATTAGAAATTCTACTCAGGTGGTCAGCCACAGGGTTTTCTTTTCTAGGTTTATCTTTTATCACAAGGTCAAACTCTTGGAGAATTAAAATCCATCTTATTAGCCTTGGTTTGGAATCACTTTTCTTAAGTAAGAACTTTAATGCCGAGTGGTCCGTGAAGATGATGATTTTGGCACCTAAGAGATAGGGCCGGAATTTATCCAAGGCAAAAACCACAGCTAAAAGTTCTTTTTCAGTCACAGTGTAGTGTGATTGAGTTTCATCCAATGTTTTTGAGGCATAAAAGATGACATGAGGAATGTTTTCTCTTCTTTGACCAAGAACAGCCCCAATGGCCCTATCAGAAGCATCACACATCAATTCAAATGGTAAGGACCAATCTGGGGGTTGGATTATTGGAGCAGTTGTGAGAGCAGATTTGATTTCAATGAAGGCTCTCTTGCAAGCCTCATCAAAATTGAATGTGACATCATTTTGAAGTAAACGAGTGAGTGGGAGGGAAATCTTGCTGAAGTTCTGAATGAATCGCCGATAGAAACCGGCATGACCAAGGAAGGACCGAATTTCTCGAACTGATTTGGGTTCAGGAAGTGATTGGATCACCTCAATTTTGGCTGGATCAACTTGGATACCCTCTTGAGAAATTATGTTCCCTAGAACAATCCCATTTGAAACCATGAAGTGACATTTTTCAAAATTCAGCACAAGGTTGCACTTGACACACTTTTGAAGGACCAAAGAGAGTGAATGTAAGCAAGATTCAAATGACTCGCCATAAATGGTAAAGTCATCCATGAATACCTCCATGCAATTCTCAATGAATTCAGAAAAGATACTCATCATACACCGCTGGAATGTTGCAGGAGCATTACAAAGGCCAAAAGGCATTCGCCTATACGCATAGGTTCCAAAGGGGCAAGTGAATGTGGTCTTTTCTTGGTCTTGAGGTGCGATTGGAATTTGGAAGTAGCCGGTGTAACCATCAAGAAAGCAATAGTGTGACTTTCCGGCCAATCTCTCAAGCATTTGGTCAAGGAAAGGAAGTGGGTAGTGATCTTTTCATGTTTCAGCATTCAATTTGCGATAATCGATGCACACACGCCATTGGTTTTTCACCCGAGTTGTGACCACTTCTCCATGTTCATTTGTGACAACTGTTATCCCGCCCTTCTTAGGAATGACTTGAATTGGACTAACCCATTCACTATCAGAAATTGGGTAGATAATACCAGCTTGAAGAAGCTTGATAATCTCTTCCCTAACTACCTCAAGTATGAGTGGATTGAGTCTTCTTTGAGGTTGCCTAATTGGTTTGGATGATTCCTCTAGATGGATGTGATGCATGCAAAGGGCAGGGTTGATTCCTAGAATATCCTCTAGGGTCCAACCTAAGGCATTTTTGTTTTCCTCTAACACTTGAACAAGTTGAGACTCCTCAGTTTCAGAATGTGAAGCAGAGATAATGACAGGGTAGGAGGGATCATGGAAAAGGAATGCATACTTGAGGTGTGAAGGAAGTGGTTTTAGATCAGTTTCAGCCTTGATTTGAGAGCTAGACAAGTTAGGAGCAGGAGAAGGGATTCTAGATGGGTTTGGATCATTTTCCTCAATACTGTCCAAGGTGGAGCAGTAGAGATCAGAGTTGATGTGGGATTCAAGAGAGTTTTCAAGTTCCTCTAGATTGATGGAGTCTATGAATGAGAGGTCCACATCAACTTCACCATTTATGACTTTGTTAATCATGGTGCAGATTTCACAAGATCCTTTATCATTAGAACATGAAGAACATGGTGGATTGGGGTTCGATTGAATCTTAGAAGTGTCCACAAAAGCATGGATTGAGAATGCAGAGTGATCCTCAGATGGGTATCGCATGGCTTGGTAAATGTTGAACTTGACCAGTTGGTCACCGAATTCCATGGATAAGATGCCTGAGTGGACATCAATCTTGGTTCTCGCAGTCATGAGGAATGGTCTTCCTAGAATTAGGGGAGATCGAGAAGAGGTCATCTCACCTTCCATGTCAAGGACATAGAAATCAGCTGGGAAGATAAGATCATTGACCCGAACAAGAACATCCTCAATTATCCCCTCAGGACTGGCAGTGCTTCGATTGGCTAATTGAATGACAATACCCGTTGGGTGCAAGGGACCTAGACCAAGGTTGGAGAAAATGGATTTGGGCATGACATTTATTGAGGCTCCAAGGTCTATGAGTGCATCATCAAAGTTGGAACTCCCTATTTGACATGGAACCGTGAAGGTCCCTGGATCTTTGCACTTTATGGGAATAGACTGCTGGGTGGAAACATTTTCAAAGGTCCTAAGTTGCCTCTTATGGGTGCACAATTCCTTAAGGAACTTGGCATACTTAGGGATTTTTTTGATGGCATCTAAGAGGGGGATGTTCACTTCAACACTTCTAAACATGTCAAGAATTTCAGGATCAGGTTCAAAGGACTTCTTAGGCTTGGAGATGGCATGAGGAAAAGGAATTGGGTTCCTTGGAGGAATGGAAGGAGGTGAAGGAGTGGATTCAAGTTCCTTTTCCAGCTTTTTGTTCTTCTCATTTTCTAGATCAACATTGAAAGGGGAGGTAGAGGAATCAGCATGGGGCATAGCAATTTGCTTTCCCGATCTAAATGCAATTGCACTTACATTACCCTTAGGGTTGGGTAATGGTTGAGATGGGAGTTGGGAAGAATTTGATTGTTGTTGCTGGCTCAGGTGGGATGCAAGTTGACCTATTTGGGTTTCAATGTTCTTGAGGCTAGAACGGGTGAAGGAAGCAAGATCTTCCACGACACTTTCCCATGGTTGCTTGGAAGAAGAGGCTTGTCCCTGGTTGGGATTGCCTTGATTTTGGTTCTTGGGAAAGCGATTGTATTGGGTGGGGAATTGGGAAGGCTCGTTAGGATAGTGGAATCCAGGAGGAGGATTGTTCCTTTGAGGTTGAGGAACAAAAGGATAAGGTTGATGGAAGTTACCACCACCTTGACCATATTGGAATTGGTTTGGATTTTGATGAGGGAACTGAGGAGGATGAGAAATGGGATTACCATACCTCAGAGGTGGGTTAAAGGTAGAAGAGAAGGGCTCAGAGTGGGGTTGGTTGAAGTTTCTAACAAACTGACCTGATTGTTGAGGGTTGAAGTTTCACTGAGCATATGCCGCATTGAGCTCCATTGGACTAGATGAATCAGATGGATCATCTTGAAGTTGTGGACATGTGTCAGTCGGATGAGATGGAGAGTTGCAGATTCCACAATTCTTGATAGGTCCAGGGAATAGTGACTGTGGAGAAGATGAGGTTGGGGCTTTGGTAGCCACCGCTAGTTGACGCACAAGACCTGTAAGTTCACTCATCCACTCAGTCATCTTGTTGGGCTCTATGGATTGATTCTCTTGGGCTTGTTTCACTTGAGCATGTGCTTGAGTATGGAATTGCTGCGTGTTTGCAGCCATGTTACTTATGAGATCTCTTACAGCTGCAGGAGTTTTGTCAACAAGAGCACCGCCACTTGCGGCATCAATGAGAGTTCTCTCCATAGCCAATAACCCCTCATAGAAGTATTGGATCAGGAGTTAGTCAGGGATTTGATGGTGTGGACAAGTTGCCACAAGCTTTTTGAACCTCTCCCAATACTCATGGGGTGATTCATTAGGGAATTGACGGATGCCGCTTATTTCCTTTCGGATAGAAGCTGTTCGAGAAGCGGGAAAGAACTTCTCAAGGAAAAGTCTCTTCATGTCAACCCATGAGTTTATGGAACCAGGTGGGAGGTAGTAGAGCAAAGACTTGGCAGAATCCGCTAGGGAAAAGGGGAAAGCTCTAAGCTTGATTTGTTCTTCAGAAACCCCTTGAGGCATCATGGTAGAGCATACTACTTGGAACTCTTTAAGGTGGAGATATGGATCCTCACCGGCTAGCCCGTGAAAATGAGGGAGAAGATGAATCAAACCCGATTTGAGTTCGAAGTCAGCTTCAATGTTTGGATATTGAATACCAAGAGGTTGGTAATTCATATCAGGGGCAGCAAGTTCTTTCAATGTTTGTTCCCTAGGATTGGCCATATCTAATTCAATTGGTAGGGCAATGATTGGTTCTTGAATTATTTGAGTATCTCTTATGTTCCTCCTAAGTTGGCGAAGTGTTCGCTCAATTTCAGGGTCAAACAAATCCGAGGGATTGTTTGGAAGGCTACGGGGCATTCAGAGAGATTTTGGAAGAAAGAGGAAGACGGGTTTTTCTTTGTATTTTTTTCAGTTTATGATTTTTAAGAGGAAGACGGGTTTTTCTTTGTGTTTTTTTTTCAATTTTTTTAAACTTTTGTATTTTTTTGGGGTTTTTTTACAATAACCAGAAACTAATGACTACTTAAAGAACCATCCCCGGCAACGGCGCCATTTGACAGTGCGGCCGATTGTCGCCTATCGACCGGTCAAGGTTCCGGTGCTCTGCTAATGTGTATAGCAGCACTCGGGTCGAATCCTCGGCGATGATACTTTGTAGTAGTCGTTTGTTTTTAGTTGATTGTATTTTGATTAGGGGGGTTTGTTTGCAGAGCTTAATTGAAATGATTTATGGATGATGTTTGATTTACCAAATTGATAAAGATTGGGGTGAGTTCATCATTAGGTTAGTTAAGCTTGTGATATCCTCGAGCTTTGCTTTATATTGCATTTAAATTAACACCCATGTCACAAGATGATGTTGATTAGAATTATTAAGTGTTAAGGCTTTAAACCAAGACTTAACTTAACTTAAGGTTATAATCTCAATCAGATCTTATTTATGGTTGTGTATTTATGGTTCCAATAATCCATGGAAACCACATGTTAAACAAAACAAGTCATTAATCCATGACATGTTAAGTCCAACATACACAATGTTAATTCAAAGAATATTCATCGAGCAGAAGCTCTCAATCACTTAACATACCTAAATTATAACTCACCCCAATGAGAGATTTATTCAGCCATTTGGGTGATTAATAATCTGGTAATATATGTTTATGGGGATGATTTATAAAGAGAAGAAAAAGAAAGGGACAAGATAAGAGTAGTGTGCCGAACACACACACGAAATAATTTAAGAATCAAAAATGGAATTTTGATTGAATGAGGAAGATTAAGAAGGGAAGGGGATTGAACTGAATTTAAACTATTTTAAGAACATTAATATTAAAATACAGAAGGTGGAAGAGAATAAGAGATATTGAAGAAGTAACTTGCATTAAAACAGAATTACAAAGAAAGAGAATTACAAGATTACAAAAATGAAGAACACAAAAGTAAGTGAAAAGAAAGAGAGGAGGAAAGGTCTCTCAAGTGAAAACTTGAGTATGGAAGGTCCTCCCAAGCCTTTGGCAAAGCTTTGGTCGTGCCAATGTGATCTCCTCTCTTCTGAAATGCCAACCCCTCTCAAGGAGAGAAGGGGAGAATATTTATAGCCCAAGGAGTGGACTGTTTGCATTCCCAATCTGTCTCTCCACTTGCTTCGCCAATTGAGCTATACAGACAGCCGAATCTTCAAATAAATACTTCTTCAAAGTTGTAGACAATAATTTTGGCCGACTACTCTAAAAAGTTGGAGGCATTTGGACAATTGGAGCCAAAGTTATGGCCGGTTGATTAAACAAAGGTAAACTGTCCATTTCTATCCATTCTTTTTCGATGGCCAAAATGTGAATGGATTTTTGAACAGGACGATGCCTTCAAATTCGAATGACTTCTTCAACAAAGTCGGCCGACTATATCTCCTCTTTCACACTGAAAAATCTCAGCTCGATTGGTGCTTACATCAGGGGATATGTCATGCATACTATACTGATTTTAATTCTCGGCCAGAATGGTGGGCTGGACTTCAAAGGTTTATTTGGGCCCCTTGTACTTGGATTTGGGCCATGCAATTTTTATCCAAGATGCAATTTAGTGTCCCCCGAATTATGGTGGAGATTGAAGGTCTTTGGACTTCTGGATTGAACCCAGTAAATCAATCTTCAAGGATGGTCCAGTTTGTTCACAGATTCCTTGGTCTTGTTTGTGAGGACCATATGACCCTTCAAATGGCAGAATTGGCTCATGGTTCCTTCTAATGAAATGTTGTATATTGAAAGGAGAATCCTACAAAAGAAGAACCACACAATTTGGATTAGTATAGTGATAGTTATAATTAAAACATTAAACTGACTCAATTTGACTACTTCTAAAAATGCTCAAATATTATACTTAATATTAAAACATTAATATTTCACACAAATTATGCACATTTCATATAATATAAGTAAAGGGGGAATATAATAAGTCATTAAAATATTAATAACATCAATATCTAAGACTATCATAGTGGATAAATACCATTACTGAATAGGATTCACTCCCCGTTCTTGATATTTGTTACTGAACTAGGTCTACATTCAATTGAAGTAATTTATTTCAAAATTTAAATCATTTAAGGTTCTAATCATATTTATCTAAGGAGACATAAATCATTGCCCAATGCATTGGCGGGGGGGGGGTGATATTGTTCACACCCATCCCATAATAAAAAATATATTTATTTGTTCCATAATTACAAAAATCATTCATCATATCAACTCCAATGGCATGAAGTTGGTTTCACGAACAAAAATTCAATCATAAGATATCCCCATTGAAAATATATGGCATTACTAAATATTATTTTACAATAAAATTAGAACATGAATATGAATAATAGGTAAAATATACATGAAACATATTCTATATAAATCATAATTAACATCAAATAATTTTATAATAGGGTTAAAGTAATTTTGAGATATCAATTGTAAAAACTTCTTGAGTATAATATACATTTGGATTTGAAAATGTTTTCTTTTTCTAAAATTTCACATGATTTTAAAAGAAAATATATTCTTATTAAATAAACTTATAATCATGTAAGGTAATCATATAGGTATTAATACTTATTAAAATAGGAAAAATACTTTCATTATGTATAATTTGAAAATGAATTCTTGTAGTACATTTTGTAGGAAATAACAAATTTTATCACATGGGAAACAGAAAAAGATTCTCTTCGATCTATTTAGAATAAATTCAAATATCGGTAAAAACGAAATTAAAAATTGTAGTAGAAGACTAATAATAATATTTTGGAATAAATTTTTATGAAACATGGACAAGGAAGATAAATATTCACCAAAAAATACTTATGTGTAACAAATCTCGGATAATAATAAAGTTGTAAAATTAACTGTTACCCTAGCTCTAATTTACTTCATATGTATTTCAACCTCATGTATAATGGTATAAATAATGTTATTAATTTATTCCAAAACCATATTCATATTTATGATGTTATATATGTTAAATTTATGTCATCTTATCACCCGTATGTCAATAAAATTTCATTTCTACCCTTTCTTCGGGAGTTAACTACCTCATTTTCCCATGCATGTTTTCTCTTATAATCTATAGTTCTTGTGAATGGGATATCGATCTACAATTTCCAAAAATATATTAGGGTAATATATATCATACTTATTTATTCAATACATTTATATATTCCTTCTATAATAAAGATCATAGACAATTAGTCGCATTACATCGTGGAGATGGTCAGTCATACATGCGCATAAGCCTTGATAACATTCCCTTCATGGTAAAACTGTTTGGAACTAGATAGTGTATATATATTATATAAAATAAATATAAGATTAATATTATCATATATAAATATATGTCATTTTCATCATTATAAAAAACCATGTAATTTTGTGATGAAAAATATGTCGGACCGCATCGTGGAGACGGTAGTCAGTACGTACACACAAGTAGTGATTTAATTTTTCATAGGATAGAAAAAAATAAAAATATTGTTTTTTGGAAGACATAATGAAAATTAAGAATACATTTTATACTAGATTTATTATTTTATATTCTAAAAAACACATGAATAGGTTGTAAAATTATAAATAATCTTGAAAGATATAGGAAAAGAGTTTACAACATGTTCTATGAGAACCCTTTAGATATCTTTTTAGGGACACTAAAGTATGACTTTTGAGAATACCAGAACTACTAAAATGTTTCTAAAATGTTTCAATAAAAAAATTCCAAACGATGGTCAAGCATTATGTCTCAATGTGATGTGTAGAAGTGAAGGACTTGGTGCCCTTTTATAAATGAATTAAGGGACACTTATAATTTCTAAAAATACTTATTCAAAATAAATTCAGTCCCAATCCCAATACCTCCAAGAGGATACATAATCCTAGAGGAGATGAGATAATGTTTTTATCACAACCACCAATAGATTTTTTACATGTTTTGGTATTGTCTTAAAACTAGTTATGTTGATTAATCCTTAATTAATATATTTAAATTCTAATTAAGGAAAAAACTATTTCAATATTATAACATTGTTTATTTTAATTATTTGTAGTAAATATAGCAATAAATGATCCTTTTAGAATATAATATGAAAATTTATAATTTTTTTATTTCTTAATTTGTTTAATGATTTTTAAATAATTTAACGGACCATGATTTTAATAAAATATAATTAATTTTAATTTTAGAACTATTCATTACAATGACTTTTAGAACATAAAAAATTCAAAATTAACTTCTAAAACATATTTTATTATATTTAAAAGATTTAAATTCATTCTAGAAATTTCCTTTTTTTATATTAAATTTATAAAATTATAATTATTTAAATAATTTTTTAAAAATTTCCTTGATATTTTCATTAATAAAATAATTACAACATAAGTGTTGTGTAATTATGTAATATATATATTTTTTTCACTATAGATTAAAAAATTTGTATGATGTAGATAAATCTATTATCTTTTAGAATAATATTTATTGTTAAATATATCTATTGGATATTACTGTATTAAAAATGTTTTGTGATTTAAAACATGAATGTGAAATTATTAAATTTGTGTTAAATAAAATATTATAAATATCATAATATCATCCAATTGGACCAAAACATCCAAAATATATTTTAACTGTTAAAATATATTTATTATATTAAATATTGATATTTATATTCATTCATAACATACCTTGATTTCCATGGGGACACATAATGGATATTTAAGTCAAAGAAAGTGAAATTTTGTATCTTTCATTTAATTAAATGATATATAATATATTTTCATGAAAATGTGTCCAATAAAATATAAAATTTTCAATATTTACTGATAAGTGTTTTATTTTATTTATCTAATAATCTATTTAATGTTTAATGTCATTTTATGTTCTTTTTAATTTTATTTTTTTCCAAAAACAATTAATTTACCCTTTAATATGGTATAATAATACAATGGTTATAATTCATATTGAAAAAAATAAAATAGAATACATTACAAATGTTATAACATATGAATATATATTATGAATAAATTTTTAAATATTCAAGACAGATATGTTATAGAATTTATTATAAAATAAATACTATTGTACACCATGAAAAATTGCATATCAGAAAAAAGTCCTTTTAAAACATAAAATGTTTTATAATAAATTCATGTATAAAATCATTTTAAAAAACAATATTTTATTCATTTTAATTAAAAAATAACTAATTTAAATATAATACTAATCAAAAACATATTTTTACATTGTTGATATTTTTTCAATTTTGAATAATAACTTGATTTTCACTAATTCCATAAAAAATAAATTCTTTCAAAATGTAATAATTTTAATTTAATTTTGACATTACTTATTTAAAAATTATATTTAAATTTCATTTCTAGAACATCCAAAAAATTAATAAAAAATTTAAAAACTCAATTTTTATGTAAATATGTTTTTTGAATAATAATTATATTTTAAAAAAATTCTATCAATGATTTGTTTGGGAAAAAAATAATATCATATTTTTCTAGAGACTTATATTTATTTTATAATATAGTTATTAATATTTATTCCTACCAATTTAATAGATAGGTTGTATTAATAGTGTCTCACAATTCAATTAAACATAGAGTTGAGTGTAATAGAAGTTATAAAGAATTAAATTTATTCAAAGTGGTAAATTTAATACAAATATATAGGTGTTAGAGAATCATTGGTAAAATTCATAAAATAGAAATCAAAATTTTTTCAATTGTGGAAATGAAGGTAATTGGTCAATCAAATTCTGATGTGACCAGATGGAGTTAGCTAATGATGGGAATAAATATAAAGAACCATAGATTTCACAACCTGCACACCAATGAATTAAATAAAAATATAATGTTAGTTATGATATCCAATTCCCAAATATGAATATTAATGATGATTATCAACAAAAACAATCTCTTATGTGTATAAATAAATGTAAATCTCATGATATCACAAAATGTGATGAGGGTTTCAATAACGATATGGTGAGAGGTAGACTTACAATCCAATCATAAACTCTTATTATCATATTTGATTATAGATCTATGAAAACTTTTTTATATAATGATTTTTATAAAAGTATCACATTAACACCAAATAAATTATATTATTAGTTAGTATTAAAAACCCATAATGGTATGGTGATCACATCCCATGTATTTGATTCTTCTCTAATATATTTTTTTTTGGAATTTATTTCATAAAAATTTAATTATTTTTCCCATAGATAATATTAATGTATTTGTTGGAATTTATTGGATTTAACTAGTTAAATTAAACATATATTATTGAATAATGTATTCTATATTTGATATTCAAAAAACAACCTATTATGATCTTTTATTTTGGTGGAAATGTAAATTCATTGGAAATTACATCAATCATATATGTGAGGATTATTTTTCAAAAGGGGTACTTATATCAAATGTTTTCCATGTAACATGACATGGAATATTTTTTTATTGTATATATTATTATTCCTTTCTTTCCAACAAAATTTCCCAGCCTTAAAACAAATTGTGATATTGAGTTTTCAATTGAAATAATACATGATACAACAACTTTTTTAATGACTCCCTATTGACAGGCCCCGATTGAGATGAAATAATTGAATAAGAAACACTCAGTGAATATTTAAAAGGGTTTCATTTAGGAAAGTGAGTCACATTGTATTGACCCAATTCTGTTTGTTAAAAAAATATGTTTCTATGAAGCAGTTAATTGATTATTGAGAACATGAAAAGATCGGTATAATGAATTTCATGAACATGCCCAAGTACCCAGTTATCCTAATAACTGAGCTGGCTCTCAGATACCATGAAGGGCATTCCCAATCCCCATGTGTTCGTGAAAATCACCTGGAATCATAAAATATGAATGTGGTAATAGTTTTTTCCACAAACACAATATAATAAGAAATAAAAATCATTATGCATACAAATGAATTATATACTTGGAAAGGTGTACCAAACGTCAAATTTGTATAACAACACACGTTACAACAAAAATTTTCCATAATAAAGGAAAAAATGCCAATGTCCAAGTAGGAAAATATCACCAATTCTACAGATCAATAGCAAGAACGATCTCGAACAGTTTCTTTAACCTTACTCAAACATGGAAGGAGGTAATATAAAAACAACCAAACGAACAAGTAGGTTTGGAGATACAAGTCCTAGTTGGGTATGTTTTTTAAAACATATTTTACTTTTCAAAATATGAAAATACATTATAAAATGCCTTAAATTTTCATGTGATGGAATATTTCTAAAAAAATTAATTAAATAAAATATTTTATATAATTATTATAGCATATAAATAGTTTACAAAAATTTTCTTACATTTATATATCAAATATAAAAAAATTAGCAACATGTTCATATTCCAAAATGGTACGAGAGTTCCATGTTATAGAACTCCACACTCTCTATGTGTTCATGGGAATATGTTTATAAATCTGTCCCTTGGACACTGGTCAAGGAGGAATAATCAAAATCACCTAAAGAATATGATGTTCTTAATTTATGTTTTGGAATGATATATAATCATTTACTATGTCAAAATAATTCGTTAACTACTTATGAATTTCTAACCAACTAATATAATAGAAAGATAGGAAATTATTTTTAAGACTTTATTAAATCCAATTAAGTCATGTTATCCAATTTGAAAAATTCATATTATCAATTTAAAAATCAATATATGTTTTTAAATCAAACATTATTTTTTACAAAAAAACCAATGTGTTTTTATTAAAAAACATATTGTGCCATTTTTACATGTTTGAAATAAATTCAAAAAAAATTCTATTAATTTAACAATAACCCCCCCCCCCATTAAACGGAATTGGTGTTTTCACAACATTTCCATAAAATAAAATTTCACAATTTATTTCAATAATTTAATTTTAAAACAATTTAATTGAATCTATTTCAATTCATTTTTAAAACACACCAAAATTCATTGAAATTTGGGGTTTTCCCCAATTTTCTACGCAACCCATTTTAAATATCCTAATTAATTGGCATTGGGTTTCAATAAAATCAATTGATATAAATTTAATAAAACTTATTTTGATTCAAAAATGGAAATAAAATCATGAAATTTAAGGTTAATGAATTTTACCAATAAGAATAAAACCAGAAACCCATTCATGGAAACTCAATGATTGAAATGGAACCTACCAACTGGAACAAAGGTGAAGAAGATTCCAAAACTCAACCTTTAAGTGAGATTCAAAAAAACATTGTTTAAATCCTCCAAAAATAAGATAATATATCGAAATCCATGTAAGGGAAAGATAAATATATGAAGATAAGGAGACATCACATACCCAGTGCTTCACACAATGACAAAAATGACGATTAATTGCTAAAAGAATGGAATAGAAGGGGTTTGAGGTTCCCAAAATCAGATATGGAAGTGTCTAAGTCGAGATAAAGGAATCACGGAGGAGGAACAAATGGTAATTTTATCCAGGATTCCTATTTAAAAAACACACTTTGTCCTTCACATGATGTATAACCCAATTAAATATCATTTAATGGTCAAATCACATAATCTTCAGAAAAACATTACCTTTCAATAAAAATAGGATTAAATTTAATAAATAATGTATACATATTATGACAATAATATATAGTACGTAATCCTCTAGCAGGCTTTATAAGTAGAATATTTCATGGAAGAAATTCCGATAAATACCTGACTTCACCATTACATGTATCTTCCCAATTCATTCTCGATCCTACCTAGACAATGAAATGAAAAACTGTGGAATGTTTTAAAACATACCAGATAATAAGGTAATGCTATGTTACAAAGAACAAGATTCCACTAACTAATACCGATGTCTTTTTTATCATCTCTTAAAATCTAAATACATTTCCAATATTGATCATCATCATACATATTAGAAATTGAGGTCCAAGAAGCTTGAAAAACCAAAGAAGGATTTTATTTACAAGTTATTAACACTAAAAAATAGAGTGATGAAAAATGGGATTTCAAATTCCCCCACAATCATTATTCGAATAAGTTATTGAGTATTTAGACAATACCATGATAATTTTTTGGTATCTTTTATAGATGATATTATTATATATTTAATTTATAAGAAAGAGAATGTATATCATATGAATATTTCTCTAAAGACACTATAGAAGAAACATATTCATGGAAAATTCCACAAATGTGATTTTTTGTTTCAAAAATATTCATTTTTGTGTCATGTAATCTCAACTAAGAGTATATCACTGGACCCGTTAAGGATATATTTTATTTAACATTATCACAAACCAACCACTATGATTGGGAGATGTTGATTTCTTAATTTGGATAGATATTATCGATGCTTTATAGATATTTTTTAAATGCTATCTAATTTACTCAACAACTTAAATTGAAAGGGTTCCATGTTCCTTTTTATTCATTATTGTGTTGAATATTTTATAGAATTGATGAGATGGCTAGTTAGCACACATGTGCTAACACTACCCTCAACTGGACAAGGATTTGTAATTTTTAAATATTCAATAATGATTATAATTGGATTTCTCTTCATTTTGAACCATATTGTTATAGATGATTCCTTTTGATGATTCTAGGAACATGATAAAAATTACCAAACACTATAGTTGGAGTTAGTTGAGGAAATTTCTTCATTAAAATATGAGGTATTTATCTATCTTGAATATGGTGTTATTAATATAATAATAACAATTGATTAATGTATATTTTCATCAAAAAATATCTTAACATGAACCAAAGCTGATTTGTGGAGATAATTAAGTATTATAAAAAAACAACACATTACGACACTATGAAAGAAAAAAGGGGCAGTTGCACTATATGAAAAGGGTTTTAGAAGCCTCTTTATGATGTGGACCATAGAAGATCTGATATTTGTAGACCTTCAAAGATGATACATGATATCGTGATAGAAGCTTAAAAATGTGTTTTCCTCGTATTAGAGTACAATAATCTTTCCTAGTGATGAATGAAATTTTGTAGAATAAATATATAGAGAGACAAAAGTAAGGGAGAAATGTCACTAAGTTTAATTGTGATTCAATGGAAAAATTTGGTTCTGAAATTGTGTATGTTTCCCTTCAGTACTAGATCTGAAAAAAGGAGTTGTTGTTTGAAGATCATAGTTCTTCATTCTCAACATATCCATGAATTATGAAGATCTATGGTGACTTAAAGAGTATTTCTGGTTGTATGACAGAGAGAGAAATATTTCATAATATATTCGTCACTGTTAGGAATGTCATCAATTTATGGATAAGATTAAACAGTTAAATGGGATGTTAATACCATTGACTGTAAAAAAAAGAAAATTTAAAATATCAACATGGATTTTGGTAAAATTAAAATTTTTATATTAGTCAATATTAATTGTAATCGTGAAAAAATTTATCACCTCGATAATGGATAATCGGGTGAATCTAACATAAGACTAATTAGTGATCCCATAATATTTAATTCAAATTTTTTATATTATTTTTTAAACCCCACCATTATCACGTAATTATAAATAATTATTAGTTCAATGAACACATTTTTATGAAAATGACCAATATAATACATAAATCAATTAAATTTACAAAATCTCACTATGTTGGTGTTTAATATATCTTTTCATTCCAGATAGAGAAAATATTTTTTTCTAAATCTATGTTTATATTTTAATAATAATGGATTTTCTATCTATAAAAAAATATATTGTAATTTTTTTTAATTCATTAGAGACATTTTTTGCTTCTATAACACTGAGGCATTATATATATATTTAATAAAAACAATAATAAATGATATTAAAAATATTAAATGTGATATAATTTGAAATAGTTGATGTGTTTCAAAAACGTGACAGATAAATATGACATATTTTTGAGGTTTTAAAGTATTATTTTTTAAAATCTCCTCATTAATTATAAATGTAAAGATAAATTTAATGAATAGTGTAAAAAATAAAACTAATTACATTTTATAGTAAATAATATTTTATTAAATAATATAAAATGTATAAAAAATCTAATATTTTTTAAAAATAATTGGATTTAGTTCTAATTATACACCATAGTCCTTTTATGGATTTTTTCATCTTAAAGTAACATTATTAACCCTTTAAATGGACAAAAAATTAATATTATTCTAACTGAAAAAAGGTTTAATAAGGGTTAAAATTAAATCATAGTTGGTAAAATGTGATATAAACTTATAATAAATTTATTGGTCGAAGAAATTTAGACTCGTTTTGATATTAAATTTTACTATTATTAATTCAGATCCAATTTTAGTTTAAAATTAATTTATATTTATTTAGAAATTTAAGAAATTCCCAGATTACCCAACCCCTAAATTATAAAATAGCTCCCCGCATTTCTATTCTTTATACCACATTGGTCCTTTTGAATTAAAAAAATCCTCCATTACATGATTATAAAATTCCTGGAGATAATATATATGTACTTTTATTACCAAATTACAAACCCTATGGCCCTTAAAATGATAGCTAAATGTGTCCTTTGAAAGAATATGTAATCACCTTCACCGATAATTTTGTTTTCAATAAATACTTTCCAAATGTAAATATATATTATTCATAATCAAAACATTAGTTTCATAAATATTCTGAAATTTTTTATGACTATAAAACTACCATTATTCCTCTTATTTCCACCAAATGGGAAGTGAAATTTTCGATCGTTCATATGTATGACTAGTTGTCTTCATGTAGAAATACACTTCCATTAACATAGCTACCTTTTATGAATTTATAATATGATAGGATTAATAAATAGAAAATAATTTTATTAAAAATGTTAAACTGGATTAAAAATATTCTCCTATCACCCTTTTTACCATCCAATCCTTTGGGAAATGATACTGTTGTATAAGCATACCTATAGACTGACACATGTATGAAGTGATGTGATATGTTTTTTAATTATATTTTACATTTATAGGAATTTGGAATAACTATTTTAATATAAATTATATTTATAAGATAATAATTTTCTTTTAATGGTGAATTTATATTCATATTTCTTTTATTCAATATATAGAAAAATGATAATTTTGGTCATGTGTATGTATAACTCACCATCACTATGAACAATGACATTCATTTTTCTATACATATCTATTAATAAGGAAAATAATTATATATATATAATGAATATATATGATATTTATAATATGATATCCTATTGGGAGATTATTGAACTGTGACTAAATTACATATTCAAAAACATCCATACCAAAACATTTAGTAGAAACAATGATATTATCACCCACGATAGTACATTTAATAATTAATTCTCTATAAACATGTAAATAAGATAAAATTAAACAATATATGGTCTAATATATATATATATATATATATATATATATATATATATATTTGTGTGTGTGCTTATGTTTCTAGAATAATATTTACAATACTCTATATTAATTATACATGAGGTTCAAAAATGTAGGAAGGATGTCGGATCTGAGGTAACGGTTTTTTAGATACATTTATTTCAATGTGACACATGGAATATTCACCACATATTTATTTTATATACTTAATATACTACCCATGAATTATTTTCAGGAAGCATATTATGAACCCTATTTAATATAAATAACCACATATATTTATCTTTAATTTTTCATTCAACTCAAACATTACTGGCAAGGGGAGGGGTTTTATGAAAAATTCTCATTGTTTCTCATGATTTTTTATGATTATGTTCCAAATATGAAATATAATAATATACCTATGAATATTACCCAGAATTATATCCCTCTATGTTTTTTTTTGAATTTTCTTTGTATAATATTTCTCACCTTATGAACTGAAGAGACTAAAAATATCATTTTAAGGAAGATAAATTTATCTTTTCTCTTTCATCATAATGAATTTTTATTACATTTCACTGTTTTCATAAAATGTTTTAATGTTGGTTTTTTATATTTTTCATTGATTTATTAATGTAAAATTAACCCTTAGTTTATTATTCAGAAAATGGATTTAAAATATCTTCTTTACAATTTTTGAATGAGGTACTGGTGAGTTTTTTTTAAATCTATGAAGTGAATGATTCCATTTAACATATACAGTGCGATAAAAATTTCACACAATCATTAAAACTCAATGTTTTGAAATTTAATTTGAAATTTTCTATAGTTCTTTTAAAATAATATTACCTCAATTTTATTTTTTAAAAAATTATATTTTTAAATGTGTTTTCAAATGGAAAAAAATTCTTCAACAATGTTTTTAATGATTTATTTCATCCATGAAAAAACCATTGATTTTTATTATTGTTTACATGGAATATGATCCAATTATACAATCAATATTATTTATCATTATTTTTTATGTTTATTATGGAATTATGTTTCTGAATCTGGTTTCTTTCCTATGGGATATTCAACGAGTAAATGGTTATGAAACCCATTTCATTTTATGTGTTCTAAAATGATTATTGGATTATGATATTGTGTCACACATATGTATGGTTTTCATTTTTTTACTGGTGTAACCAATATATCAAACATATGAATTTGGGAAAGATTCATATCTCATGAGATAAATATGACTAGAATGAGGATTGAATCGAGTCTAGTAAAGGACTTTTTCCACTACGATAGTATTGGGAGTGAGCCTTTAGTATTATAATGATATGGGTAGCAAACTCATTCCATAATGACAGTAATAGAAATGATTCTTGGATACCACGATATGATTTTCAATGATTATGTGTAGGACACAATTCCTTGCATTAGACCTATAATATGCTCTCAAAGATCATGTTCTTATATCCCATTATGAATAATGTATTGTAATATATAATGTATTTTGTTGTGGATCAAATTTTGATCTATTATTTTATGTATATGTATTTAAAAATGTGATTATCATGTTCTCAAACCTTTTTTTATCTTATTATGAAATAATGACAATATATATCTCCTTTTATTATTATTATAGAGCATCGGCGATCAACTGTTCATATGTTTCCTTTATAAGTATATTATGGAAGGATTTATATATGATAAATATAAGCAGGGTTATATTTATGATGATATATATGGGAGGAGATATATAATTACTGTGAACCAGTTATTTATGTTACATGAATTCCAAAAATATAGGACATAGAATACATTTTTGTGGATTGTTATATTTTGGAAATTTTATTTTTCAAATTTTATTTATTATATATGAATTAAATTTTTGGTTAGTATATATTATCTAGAAATTATGTGGATAAAAGGGATAGTGGCCAATAGTCTATTATATTTATTTAAATTAATATCACTGAAACAATCCCTCCGAATAACTATCCAATGTATACAACTAGATGTCAAGTTAATATTATAATTAGTCCATACCTTGTTATTGAATCTATTTATATCCTCCTATAAACAACTAATACTATGATCCATTATCCTTAGGCTGTTACAATATAGCTCATCTTAAGTATATTCATGGATTAATGACCCGATGACCAAGAATCTCATTAAATGGATTACAAGACAAATTAAGGTGAATTGTTCCACATGAATATTACCCTACTAATATTTCTCAAACTATAATAATTTCTTACAGTGATAATATAGTGCCTCAAAAATTATCTCCCACCTTATTTTAAAACAACCTTTTGTATAGGATTTTGGGGATCCTTTACCAATTGTGTAGGCCCCCTATTAGTAATGTGTTAGACCTAATAAATATAAAGTATAATAAATTTCACATTAAGAATTTTTATATAAAAATATTATTAGTTTTTTTATTCATAATTTTTTTTAAATTAATTGAAAAAATTGATTTCAATATCTATTGTATGAATTTGATGAAAATAACTACCCTTGAATCTAAAAAACCACTTTATGGTGTTATCATTTTTTCATTATTCTTGATGACCCCTTCCCATAAATTATTCATTCAAATAAAACTAAAATATAATATTTACATTTATAGAGTATATCATTGACTAAATTACTTTAAATCTCTCATTTTCATCACCTTAATTTCTTTCATCCAAAAAATATATTCATGGTGATACCACAAATAATGCACCACTAGAGTAATCAGAATATTCCGAACACATTAAGTCCACTTAAACATTAAACCTATTAGGTAAAAAATAATTATTCTTATGGAAGAACATGATAGAAAATAATATAAAATTGGTTCTCATAGATAAATTATATTTTCAAAATGTGGAATAACTTTTATTCTTTTATAGATATACATACTTCTCTTTATATTTTTTCATATTTTTATTTTATTTTTCCATAATTATATATACAACCATGTCTCCATAACACATGAAATAGTTTTTAATTGTCTTCATATTATAATTTTATACTATACATAATAAATAGAACAACTTTATTATTTATTCTTTTAAAACAAAAAAATATTTACATATATTTAAAATTAATTCCATGTGTTTTCATGTTATGTATTCCCCATCCTTAATTTGTTGTCTGGCTACGTTGATTTTGATTCACATTGTTATTTTTCATTATTTTGTCACATTTTAGACATGGAAATAGAAAAATATTCATTTTAATAACATATGATTTTCATATGCTTCATTATTCATAAACAACATTTTCATTGATTTTTATAATTTTATCATTATTTCACAATTTGATTATAATCCTACATCAAGTGCACTATTACATATTTTCCTTTGAGACACTTTTCAATTCGTCCATTGGACCAGATTTTTATGTCATATGTAATTATATGGTTTACCATTCCATTGGTAATATTTCAACCTTCATGAAAACATGGAGTTTCACATTGGAAGACCCCCATTTTTAAAATTCAACCCATAAAATTCGGGGAATAGTGTGTCATATAATAACCTAATAATATGAAAATAGAGAACATTATTAAATGCCAACAGAAATTAAATTTCATAAAGTGATATAGGAAAACACTAAAGAGAATTAATTAAACTATTTTGAACACAAATTCTGTTGTTTGAATGTTGTTACAGGTGGCCAAAGATGAAGTTGAAATTATAGGATATATTCAGTGGCTGAGAATAGTGGCCAGTTATTTTTACAATAATTCTTTGGATATGAGGATAATAAATAAAATATTTAAATATTGTTTTTAGGAATTAATAGATATATTTTTTTATATGTCTAATAAAAAATTATATATATAGAAGATCATTTTGAAACATCTATTGGGTGAATAGATGATGGGTTAGATTTTTGTCCAGTGTGGAAAAGTCCACTCTCCATAAAATGTTCATGCACCTATACCCACCCAAATTATTTAGGTTTACATGAATTTATTGGGGCTCGAGCCAAGGATTTAATTTCTTCTATTTAAGGAAATTTTTTCATGATTTTTAGGGATTTTTTTATGTTTTTGTTGTAATTTTCTTCTTCCAATTTGAAGTTGTAATTTCATTTCTACACTTGTATGCTACTCAGATCTCCTTTTTCTATTAATAAATAAATTATTATTTTTATTATATATTCATATTGTTATCATATTAAGACCATTTCTATATGGAGTGATTATATTTATACAAAGAAGAGTTTATCCCATTAGACAATAATGGAGTGTTCATTATTTAATTTTTCTTAATTTCATCAAATCCATTATTAAATGTCTTCTCTATTATTCTATAGTAATATTTTCATCAATGGATGGCTAAACATCACATGGTTTTAAATAAGTAAGTATTATTTTGGTGCATTATATATTATTTCTAACTCTTTAAATTTTATGTAATTTATTTTATTTTAGTTTTTCATTCAATTTATTTTTATCTTATTCTTCCATAAAAAAGTTTATCAATGCACATTTCATGTTCTAATAAGACCCTTTACCATGGTTCAATCATGAATAGTATTGTCTTACTATATAAGTCATTATAGTGTTAATGTGAAGGTTTTATAACATTTAGTTTCATGGTTAGTCTGATTTCATTGAGTAAATCCATCTATATTCAATGAATATTAAATGGATAAAAGGAATTTCATCCGATAAAACTCTTCAAATAATATATGATCAACCCATTCAAATAAATTTAATTCACTATGGTCTATTACTATTCTTTTAATCCATCTCAAAAAAAACCAAAATGTGAATATTCATAGAAAAATTTCCCTCTTCGGATGTATGTCTTATTAGGTTTCTTCTTAGTCCAATGAAGATTCCATAACCCAAGATTAACTATAAGAGACCACTTTATACCTTAAAATAAATGTAAATTTTGCAAAGACTAAATTTTGGTTCCATTTCAGGGCATCCAAGTTGTTTAACATGATATTCAATATTTTTTCCTCCATTTAAATTTTCCCACCTCATATTCTCTTATAATTTCCTTTTTCATTGTTTGCCTTTTCAATATGCATGTTTTTCTATACCCAAGAAAAATCAAACCATCTAGTTATGGTGGAAATTTCTAGGATTTGGTAGTAATTCACACCTACAGATCTCTTCCCATTATGTAAAAATTATCCAAATATTACAAATTAATGTTTTGAGCACATTAAAATGTATGGTTTTTAAAGAAAGCATCTCATAAAATTAGTTGGGAATAAAAATGGAATTATAACTACGAAAACTCCATAATTGTAGATTAATGTCAATAAAACCATAAATGATTACCGCAAACCTACTAGGAAAAATAAACCCTATTTAATGATACATTCATCAATAGGATAATTCCACTTTGTCTTTAAAACTCATTTCCTAAACTACCTTGGGACCATTAATGAGATGGAGTCATAAATTACACACATTTAGGCGAGGGAATGTAATGTCGTTAATGAAACCATGTGCCCCCACGTCAAAGTTTTTCAGCTAATATTATAATATTACCTTCCTCACTAATGTATCAAATGATGAATGGGTTAAACAATTTATTACATATAATAATCCACTCCTAGGACCAATCACAAAGTGAATTCCACAAAAAAATACATCCACTATAAAAAAATCCACTTACAAAGAGTACATAATAAAATTTTAAAAAGAAAGGAAATCATTTTATAAAACATTGAAAATTTTCAAATACACAGTCAACATGTTACCTCACCCATGATTTTGGATCCCTGAATAATTTTGAATAATTTATGAATGGTTGATTTATGTAAAAAGTAAATCATTTGAATGATGTGTAATGGAACCTTCAAAAAAATTCTTTGACGGATTCTTATGAGTATTCAGAAGGTATACCTAAAAATAATAAATTAGGGGGAATATCATCTTACTATGATAAGAAACCCAAATTTGGTGGAGTTCACACTAATAGTGATGAACAATGTCCCAAGGAAAAATAATTTACTCACATGGATAGATAAGGATATTGACTTTAATATGTTTCTTAAAATCCTAATTATTGAACTTCTTTTCATAATTTGTGACAAACAATACAATAAGTCTGAAATATTCCCAACCATCCCTACTATAGTGAATGTTGTTTTAGGAGAACTACTGACATAGTTCAATTCCTTGACCATTAAAATTACAAAGTACAAAAATAACTTCAATACATTTTTTAATGACCAACTCGTTATCTCTTGGAAAGATAACCGACAACAAATCTAACAACCTAGTCATCCTTAAGTATTGAACACCAAATATCCAATAACAATTCAAACCCATAATAAACTCTAATGAAAAATAGTCCCTTTCCAAAATTCATTTATCCAATAAAAAACCATCCATCTACAATTTCAATAAAGGGGGATGGGCCCACAACCATTTCTAAAAATGGAATGAATTAATTTCTATGTTTAATACAATACTGATTAATTGAAATGAATTAATATTAAAAATGAAACCATATATATGTAAATGGTACCTTCCTCAACCATATAAGGAGAATCCACTTACATAAAAACCACTAATGAATATCTAAAAGTAATGACTATCAAAATAAGTGGGAAATATACTGAAAATTCTGAACAGACAATTACAGAACCATTAAATGATTCATTATCACATGAAAATTATTAATAGTAACCATAATATTCTCAAAACTCCAATTAGAATGTGAATGAACCATAACTTACTCAAATACGTGAACTGGCTTATCTTTTTCCTCAAAGAATGAGAGAAAAATCAAACCTCAAATTAATGAAACATTTATGGTTCCTTTCAAATATGTAAAGTTGAATAAACCAATTTTCCATTATATCTACACCAAAACATCATATTCCATGAACCTGAAGGACCTACATACATAAAAAAATAAGTTCATACATATGAACTATTTTTTTGTGGCTAATTTTAGTTGCAGTAATCATGGAAGATTTATTCCTAGGATAAAATACATTTTTTTACAATAAATCTATATAATACAATGAGAAAATAAATTTTTTATAGACTTTTATGATTTAGGAGGGTTTTTTATACACATTCAATATAATTTTTATTTGAAATTATTGTTTAAAGATCCCCAACAAACATTTTTCACACTATAACATATTGATTATAGTGTTATTATTCTTAAGGGGATCAAAATATATATTCTTGTGAATATTGAGAAATTCCTCTATGTAAGGACCCAACCTTAAACATTTCATAATCTTGAATTAAGTTAATAATCCTCATTGAGGATCTATCCAGGTGTAGAGTTTTAGAGAATTAGCTCATAACATATATATAACAACTTGAATATTACATGTAGACACATCAACTCAGTATCTATTTTTTCATAAAATAAAAACTCTTGAAAAAAAGTGTCATGTCTCGTTCCATTTTTTAGATAGAATGACTTTTCTTTGATCCCATCTTTGACTATTTTCCACAATATGTCACGTGAAAAACATTTCAAAAACTTGGGTGGAGTATAAAAAGCTCGGTAAGGGATACACAAATAATGAAAACTATTAGTTTTTCAAAACAACAAGTAAAACATGAATACATTATCATAAGTAATAATTTCCACCTTTATGATGTAGTAAATACTCTTTACTGAATAAAAGATCATTACTTACCCATTTTTAATCCAAAATATTTCCACAAAAATCATATAAAGAACATATACCATATAAATGTAACTTGGGACCTAAACATACATTAATGGAATAAATATACGGTCAAATTCCACATATATCACTAAATTGAAGTTTCATACGGTCAACTTACATACACAATACATTGGAGGCTATAATGTAACAACCAATCCTAGTTTATCACAGCACCACCCGTCATTTGGTTTATCATGTAACCACCTGTAAAATCTCCAAGTACCGTTATAAATTCATAACACATAAAACAAATATAATGGAAAGAAAACATTTCTATTTTTCAATCACAATATATCACATAAATATATTTACATAAAAAATTATCCATTATCAAAACCATTTACAATATAAAAATATGTAAAAGTGTATATGGTATTTATTTTCCTTTTAAAAACATTACAGCTTTTTTATGAAGCCAAATTTCAAATAACACTCACAGTGGTGGAAAGGTCATTCTCCCCATGTACCTCAAAAAGAAATTTTTTTTTTCATTTAGTAAAACAATTCTTAGAGAAAATATTCCCATCAAATTAAATTAAAAGTCAAAGGGTTTCATATACAGTATAAAATAAATTCTTGTATAAAAAAATTCCTCAATGAAATGAGATTGAGACGAAGTCCCTTACCTCATGTCCAACATGACATGTTTGTTCCTTAATATTCTAAATAATAAACTAAAGTTAATTTATAATTTCTTAAGATCCTTTTTAGAGTTCATTATTCATTCTATATCACTTATTACCAACATATAAACATTATTTAATGATTTAAGTTAATAATAGTCATTTTGTCGATATTTGGTACTTGAGTCAAAAATGGACTCCTAATAATTACATGTTGTTCATGTGGTAAAATTTCATTATATAAAGAATTATATTAATGATTTAGATATTATATATATCATATATATTTAGTATATATATTTATTTATAACAGTACAAAACATTTGGAGATAAGAAATGAAATGCATTGTTCATGGAGACGGTAAGCCATACGTACGCATGAACGCTACTTTCATTTATATGTAATATTTAATTGAATGAATACATAATGATACATAGTTGAATTATAATTAAATTATATTATCATATATAATATCATTAACTCCATCGTTTATAAGTACCACGTATAGTATGAATGAGTCATATCACTTTGAGGGGGTGGTAGTCTGCACTTCCTTAAATGAAATTATCGTGTTTACCCATAAGGCAACCATAAAGGTAAATATTAATGGAAAATACATAATAATAAAGAAAAAATAAACATAATATATGTCATATATAAATACAGTTCCATCTTAATGGCCACGATGAGTTTCGGTAAGAGACAATTGAACAATCATCGTTCCGTGAGGCGTTAGTTTTCCATCCACAGAAACATTATGTTATTTACCCATTAGATGTAGGTCTGTGTATGTGTTGTTCTAATACATCTCATACAAACATCCTAGTATATTGAGGATACTGTTGTTGTTATAAATGAAAGGAATAAAAAAAGTTAGGGGTTGGAGATGAAAAATAAAAGAAATGAATTTAAGAGAAACTATTACCTTTAATTTGGGTATCTCCCTTTGGATTGAACCAAAAGGATTTCTTGAAGTACCTTATGTCTAAGGTAAGGATTCTAAGAGAAGTAAAGGAATGTTGGGAGATTATTTGGGAAGGGTTTGGATGATCCAAGTGGCTTGAGAGGTGTGAATAATTTAATTGAAGTGGGCGCTTTTTATAATAGGGAGGAGGGGCGCTTTTAGAATGTGTGAAAATATTATTTTATTAAATAATGATTTGCCATTTATAAAGGTCCAAAACTAATAAAATTTTATGATATGTTGACTCATGGTAGAAATGACATAATAAAATAATAATTTTACATGTTTTGGATATTGTTTTAATCATTATAATAGCAATTATTTAAATTGTTTATTAATGAGGTAAATACTGCTTTATTTTTGTGTCATAAATAAATTAATGTATTTTATGTCTTAAAATTAAAAAGAAATACCATGATCTAGGAAATATTTTTATTTTTCCCAATAAGATTTATAGTGTAAATTATAACTTATATAACCCCATGTAAAAATTTAATTAGTAAAATATATTAGTTTATGTCAGATTTGTTATTAAATTAAATTAATTAAAATAAAGTGTCATTGTCACTCTTAAGTGGCTCTGTGGGGTCCCAAAATCAACACATGGATGACCATGGTCAGACATGACTAATCAAATAAGGTTAGGACAAGTGTTAAGGTAAATTTATATTATTATAATATTCGTTTTACATTGAATTACCATATTTACCTTTAATCGTGGTAAATAAAAGTCAAAAGTTACTATTCACAACAAATTATTTTCATCTTATTGAAAAACATTTTACTTAAAAATAACAACCATGTATGTTTGATTTTTGAAATTAAATTCATAGAAGTTGTAAAATATCATTTAAATGAAAATTTCAGTTTCTTAACTACTACTTAGTGGTTTCACTATTCATCAAAAATTAATGTTTTTCAAAAAAAACTAATGTTCAGGAAAAGCTATAAATGATATTCCAAATTCAAAAATGATGTATATTTTTAAAAATTCAAAAAATATAAGTTTCATTAATGAATTTTTCTATTAATTCCCATTGTCAAAACATATAGCATGTTTTTATGAAACAATATCTATCAAAATATTGACACTGGTTTATGTCCAATTTCAAAGTGAAATAAATTCCAATGACCAAAATTGGATTAAATGGTAAAAATATAATTTAATTACACTTTAAAACAGATAAAAATATAATCTATCAATATAAATAAATTATATTAAAAATAAGATTTGAATTAAAATAAAGTATTTTTCACTATTAATTAAAAAATGAACATTATTAGAAAAATACAAAATATTACCCGAAGCAAAATTGGATGTCCCGATTCTAAAGAAGAATTTTTTCTTGTCAAATAGAACATATAAAACTGACCAAAACTATATTTAATGAGGTTTCTCCATCCAAAGGTAGTAAGTAGACCTTTTAGTGAATATTTGAGTATTTATGCTTAAAATCGAATTATTTTATTATTTTAAGCCTCTAAGGATTATTAAATAAAAGTAAAAAACATTTCAAAAACATGTATAATCATATTTTCGTTATTTATATTCACTCCCGCCAATACAATGGTTAGGCATTAACAACCATAATAATATTGTATTGTTATTGTGCGACGTAAGCTTTCAAAGAAACCTATTGTTGCATATAGGGTAAGCCATCAAACATAGCATTTCCATTAAAGTAAAAATTAATATTTAATTCAAAAATATTAATAAATATGAAAATTCCTTATTATTTATTTACTTAGGAAGTTACATCCTTTTCTCCTTTTGGAAATTGCATCCTCGTAATTTTTATTCACTTATCAAATAACTGGGGGTATTTATCCTTCATAGCCTTTTAAGATTAGCATGTTGCCTCTTCGACCAAATTATTTTTTCACAAAACATTACCTAGTGAATTAAATTATTCTGCAACACTTTCTCTCTTAGGTTAAGAATCTGGGCTGGTTGTTCTACATAAGTTAGTTTCTCTTCCAAATGAACTACCTCTGGGCTCAAAACATGAGATGGATTTGGCATATACATTCCCAACAATGAAAAATGAAAAAAAAATTGTGCCTGGGATAAACTTGGAGGTAAATCCACTCGGTATGAAACTGATCCAACATTCTCAAATATTTCATAGGGTCCAATGATCCTTGGACTAAGCATTACCTTCTTACCAAAACACATCACACATTTCCATGGAGAATTTTTGAGAAAGAGATGATCACCTACCTTAAAAGAAAGATCATTCCTTCAGTTATCTGCATAATGTTTCAGTGTACTCTCAGCTTTTCTCATGTGCTTCTGAATCAACTGAACATTCTCTGCCAACTCTTCTACCAATTCTAGTCCCATCAGATTCCTTTCACCTACCACATCCCAAAAATCTGGAGTTCAACAACCCTTTCTATATAATGTCTCAAACAGAGCCATCTGTATACTGGAATAAAAACTGTTATTATAAGAAAATTCAAAAAAATAAATATATTGGTCCCAACTTCCCTGATAACCCATCAAGCAAGAGTGTAACATATCTTCTATGGTTTGAATTGTTCATTCTTATTTCCCATCTGATTGTGGATGAAAAGTTGTAATAAAATTTAATTCATTACCCTACAACTTCTAAAGGCCATTCCAAAAGTTAGAAGTTAACCTTGGATCATGATCAGATACAATAGAGAGTGGAACTCCATGAAACCTGACTATATCCTTAACATACAACTGATAAAGTTAATCTAGAGGCAACTTATCTAGACTATAATGGAAATGAGTAGATTTAGTCAACCGATCGATAATAACCCATATTACCTTATTATTTCGAGATGTATTTGGTAATCCCACAATGAGGTCCATGGATATATTTTCCCATTCCCACTCTGGCACCGGTAAAGACTGAAGCATCCCTTCTAGTTACTGCCACTCTTCATTAAACTGCTGACAATTCAAACACTTCACAGTAAAATAAACAATATCTTTTTTTATTCCATCCCACCGGTAAAACTCTCGAAGATCTATGTGCATCATAGTACTGCCAGGCATAACTAAAAACAGAGAACTATGAGTATCACATAAAAACTCATTCTAAAACTGTGAATCACAAGGCACACATAATCTCTTCCCAATCCTCAAAATAAAATCATTATCATTGTTAAAATCAAGAAACATACCCTTCTAAACCAACTCTACCTTTTTCTACAAATCACTTTCTTCCTTCTATGCTTGGTTGATTCTTTCTTAGAGATATGATTTCAGTGACACCTGAAACAAAATAGATGGATTTCGGAACCAAAAACATCTATTACAAAGTTAATCAAATAAAAACCCAATGGATATCATTCCAAACGTAGCATGGTTAATGAAGCATTACTTTTTCGACTCAATGCATCAAACACTTTATTTTCATTTTCTATAAGGTAATGAATCGTCCAATATTAGTCCTTGATTAATTTCATCCATTTACTTTGTCTCATGTTCAATTAATTTTGAGTGAATATATACTTTAAACTTTTTTGGTCAGTATATATTTCACATTTTACTCCATACAGATGCTTCCTCCAAATTTTTAAAGGAAAAAACAACAATAGATAATTCCAAATCATGTGTAGTGTAATTTAACTCTTGAGGATTCAACTGACGTGAAGCATAAGCAATTAAATGATCATTCATTATAAGGACACAACTAATACCTTTAAATAAACCATCGCTGTAGATAAAAAACTCACCATTTCTAAATGTTAGTAAAAAACTAGAGCATTCACCAATCTTCATTTCAATTCCTAAAAACAATCATCATATTCTTTTTTCTAGATAATCATAACACCCTTTCGAGTTATCTTATTCATTGGAATATATAACCATGAAAACATCTCAAAAAACCTTCAGTAATAACCTTCTGAACAAAGAAAACTATGGATCTCGGATATATTTGTGGGTCTTGGGCATTCTTCCACAACTTTTTTTTGGCAGGATCAATAGTTATGGAATTTTTTGAAACAAGGTAATCAAGTAAATAAATTTTTTGTAACCAAAACTCACAGTTTCTAAATATCCAACATAGATTTTTTCCATTAAGGTTTGTATGAAAACCCTTAAATTTCTTTAATGATCCTCTTTAGTTTTAGAATAATTAAAAATATCATCAATGAGCACAACCACAAACATATCCAAGAACTCACAAGAAAATTCTATTCATAAGATCCATGAATAGAGTAGGTGAATTGGTAAACCCAAAAGGATTAACTACAAATTCATAATGGACATATCTTGTAGGAAGAATTGTCTTCATAATGTATACTTCCATTAATTTCAACTAATGGTACCCTAACCTCAAATCAATCGTCAAAAAATACTGAGCTCCCTAGAGCTAAAAAAACAAACCATCAATATGTGGAAAAGGATACAGGTTCTTAATAGAGATTTTATTCAATGCACTATATGTCAGAGTTGGTGTCCTGAGAACCAACTATTTTTACATTGATTACGTGAATGCACACATATTATATATTGATCATTGTTCTGCATGACTATAATATAATAATGTTCTAGAATATTTGTTGCATTAATAAGGTCATGGAAGATCCCCGCTATGATGAGAACATTGAAATTCTATAACAATATTCATAAATAATGTTCTATGGTTGGATGAAATTCTATGATATAACACATTGTATACAGACTATCATGTGCGAGTACTCATAAGAAGACAAGACTCTATCTCATGGAGTTCACACTTGGTAATCAACAAGATGAGATATTATGAGAACAGACCTGCCAGTAGTAATTTTGCATGTCTTGGTGTCATCAGATATTACTATCTACGAGCATGTGTAATGGTCCTTAGACTGGAATATTATTATTAACTCATGTCATGACGCGCACACATAGTTTTGCTGACGGAATCTGTCACAAAGACAATTTCCAGGAAGTACGGTGCGTTGGGTGCGTCACGAATGACATGTTCTGAATGGATAAGTCAAGGAAGGATTTCTCCCTTCCATATTAATGGAATTAGATATCTCGGTCCCTTTTATTGAAATATAACTGATGCACAAATTCCATGGCCATGGTGTAACGATGATTTTATTTCTAAAATTCAAAGAAAGAAAGATTAAGCATATAGGTTTATGAAACAGCCTGGAAACCTGGTTGATGAGATATTTGGACAAAGGTATTAAATTACATGGTAAGAATTCATATGATGTGACTTGTAAATTCTATGTCAACTTCTTTCTCTTGGGTTACTTGACCGGTTGCTAGACAGTAATCAAGGACTTTAAGAAAGCCCACTAATGCCAACGAGAAAGATGCCTAGAGGGACACACAATAAGTGTATCCAAGTATCTCATGTAGAATAAAGACTAATCCTATATGTGGTATAATAATTATTCAAGGAAGCCTAAATAATTTTAATGTTGGAGGAAGAATAAAATGAAAACAAATACACGTCGTGTATTACTGATTACACGCTATGTAGTTTTTATTTTGGAAAGGAAATGAAAAACAAGTACATGTCATTTATTAAAAATTACACACCGTGTAGTTAGGTACACACCATATATTAATTATTACACGCCATGTAGTTTTTCATTTTGGAAAAACAAGTACACTCCGTGTATTGATGATTACATGTCGTATAGTTTTTCCATTCGGTATTTTGAGGAAATAATATTGTTTTTTTAAATAATATTTATTTTAATCTGTGTGGGAGCATGTCAAGAAATTAATGACTCAACATGGTGGTTTTCAATAATATTTAATGAAATAAATAAAACGCGTAATGCGTTTATTAATTTTCATAACTCTATAACCTCAAACCTGATTATAAATATCCTCACAGCCCCAACAATTTTCCTCAATCATTGTGCACAACAATTCTGGATAATTCTCTAATGTTCGAAAGATTTCCTTCCTCCAAGAACACTCTCAAGATCGAGAGAGATCCTCCTCCATTGGATCAAGGTGATCTAAGGTGGAAAATGCATGAAAAGGATTCTCAATGCTAGCACCCATAGATTCCTTTGGCAACATCCAGAGAAACTTGGATCATGTGTGGATCACCGCTAGAATAAGTCTACACATGGCTTCTACGACGCAACGATGGATCACATCAGAACGTGATAAGATATAGCAATGAAGAATGAACACCATAAATGGTACTTCTTGACAATTAATTAAATTAATTAAAATCAACCTGTGATGATCCTTGTTTGTGGTTCTGGGACTTTCTTTCTTCTTTGTCTATTTCAGTGATTCGATCTGGGGAGACTGGCGTTTATCAATGTATTGATACTAGATTGATCATTACTAATGAAAAAATCCAAGTGGGAACATCCACCAACGAGCTTCCGCTATGCCCATAACCTTCAAATGGTATCCGAGAGATGTTACAACATTGATTATAGTTATATAATTTCCGTTGATAATTTACGCATTTATATTTGAGTCAATTCAAGATAAATCATTCTATAAATCTGAATGAAAGAGATCTATTATTCCTCTTCTGTTTCTCGATTCACATCACAAAATTGACCTTTTAATTTTAATTTTGATTAAAATAAAAATGAGGAACTCTTCCGGAGGAGCGGCTCTTTCTGTATGTACAACACAAGAATACACTATGTGTAGTGAAAACTACACGCTGTGTACTTAGGTTCAAAAAACTGGTACTGGTCTTCCAAACCACTCCATGTGAATGGAGTGTACCTAAGTATTTATTATGCCATGTTGACTAGAATTGAACAGCGCATGGAAACCGGAATACACGGCGTGTATATTGAATCAATACATTGTGTAGTCCGATCCGGCCCAAGTGAAACCTTGTACATGGAGAATTTTTGTTCCAAATACATGGGATTTCTAGGCCAGTAACCATGTAAAAAAGGAAGTACATGACATGATAGATTAATCTACATGCCATGTACTCTGAAATTTCCAAAGTGCAGAAAACACACCAATGCCTCGACATGCACTTTGGATAAAGGGTGAAAAATACACGCCATGTAATATAGCATACATGTAGTGTACTTTCCATAAATGGAATTTCACCAAGTTTCCACAAAAATTAAAAATACATGTACAAGGAATATGGAAGAGAAGAATCTCATGGAAATTCAGAATGGAATTTAAGATAAAGAATTGATTAATTATAAGATCATAATTAATTGAATTCAAGTGCGACCTATCTTGTATAAATAAAACAATTAAAATAATTTGAACGCTAAATATGTGTAAATGTAATTTCATGTTATGGATGATCATGAGATAGACCAAATACCCTTTGTATGTGTGTATGGTTTCATTTAAATTTGTTTAAATACGTTGTCCTGTGAGCTTTCTTCCAATAAAATGTAGGGCATGTGTGCCCTTTGTTTATTTAATGTAAACCCCATGTAATGGAGGATCTCTCAAGCCAGTGGAGATGGTTCAAAACCTAAAGATGAGGCTATAACAACCCATGAGGATACATTGGTGTATAGGTGTGAGCTGCAAAATTCAAACCATCTATTCAAAGGTGTTTTTACCTAGGTCAGGGTTAGCTTATCAAACTGCCAGATAAGCTAACCAATATAAGCTCATGATCATGCCATCTTATTTTATTTCTGTCTGATTCCATGGTTTAGTTATTATGTATATGTTGTCGTGATCACATAATTAATGAAATAAACAATCATGGAATGATAGAATGAAATTAAAACTGGACTATGCATAAACATTATCCGAACATTTCCAATCACTTAAGAATGCATCACATAATATTAACAAGCATGTGATAATGAAAAACTGTGCAAGAAGAATAAAATCCCTCAAATACCATATTAAGTTACACCAAGCCTTCCATTTCATGATTAAGGTAATGACTCAATAAAACTATGTGTTTAACCAACCCTTTTTGGGACACATGCGTTTATAAAGGAATCACTTATGGAAGTTTCGGGTTGACTTAAACATTTTACATCATGAGGAGTATCCCTTGCTAAACTTGTTGTAAAATGGAGGAAAGTGTTGAGGAAATCCATGTCAGGATTTCAGGATTAGAGAGTCCACTAAATAGATCAAGGAATTGTATGTTCACTGTTGGCAAAGACCTTCCTACCTAAATACATTCTAAAAGCTTGACTAACCCTTTTTGGGGTTATGCGAAGGGGAATGATGATCCTTTACACTAGAATGTCAAAGAAATTAGACATCCCGAGTTCAATGGTGGGGGCCACTGGGACATGATAGAATAGTGGGAGACTTAATAAAATTTATTATTTCTCATAAAATGTAATCCAGAAAGTACTAATAAATCATCCCATTTAATTTGTAGAATCAACATGACAAACTCTTCAACCACATTTTCCCTACGATAAATTATTGATAAAGACAATATCCTCATCGGCAGTAACATTCAATAATGGTTTATCCAACTTTGGGTTATCCTACGCCATGAATGAAAGTTATACATTCTAGAGTCTTAACTTCTTGATTCACCAATCTAAGGGGCGAGTAATAAATATTTCCTAGTATATGATCAATATTTGATCGATGCACTCGATGTTCAATGTTAGATGTTGTCATCAATGTCAAGTAGCTCATGAAGTCTCATGATGTCATGGATGCCTACAACATGCTCCACCACCTCCGTGGTCTATACGAGGAGAGATCAAGACAGGAAAGGGTTAAGATCTCTAATGATCTGTTCCAGAGCAAGATTAGAGAGGGTTCCCCAGCTGGGTCCCATGTATTCAATATCGTTGGCTACATTGATTGCTTGGATTTTTTAGGGTTTAAACTCCCCAAAGAACTGGGTATCGATCCCATCCTTGCATCACTCCCCAAGATCTTCTCTAACATTTTTGTAAATTTCAACATGAACAACATTGAGAAGTTTCTATCTGATCTACTTATCCTCATTCGCCAAGTGGATAATGATATGAAGCGTGAAAATACTTCTATCCTCATAGTGAATAAAAGTAAATGGAAGGTGAAGAGCATTAATCCAAAAGCTTTATCAAGGCCTTCCATTAAAAGGAATATCAAAGGGGTGGCAAGAGAATATGAGGCTATTTGTTTCACATGTGGCTAGAAGGGACACTGGAAGAAAAACTACACCCATTCATAGAAGCAAGGGGAAGCTTTAGGTGAATTTGTTATCGACTGAAATCTATCTATTTCTACTAATTGGGTAATAGATACTCTTTTGTGGTTCTCACATATGTATCCAAATACAAGAACCAAGTATATTTAGAAAGATTGACCGAGATGAGGTGGATTTGCGAGCAGCCAACAGAGGAAGACTCACTACTGTAGCTGTCAGAGAATCCCCCCTCACACTGCCTATTGGGATGGTCTTGTTATTGAAAGGATTTTATTATGTACCCTATGTAACCAAAAACATTATTTTTGTATCCATATTATATACCGATGGATTCATCTTCATGTTTGGAAGTGGATGTTGCTACTTTTATAAAGATTGCATTTGGATTGGTAGGGAACATTTATATAATGAACTTTATGTGTTAGACTGCCCAAGCCAAGTAACAACAATCTATGAAAAATTTAATTCACATGAATTATACCACACCCAACATTAGCATCACCGGCTAGGTCATGTCAATGAGAAATGATTGACAAAATTACATCAAGATGGGTATTTAGATTATTTAGAACTAAAACCACTTGGTGTATGTCATGTGTGTCTACAAGGAAAAATGACTAAAGCCCCATTTAGTGGGAAAGGTAAAAGGACTAAAGAGATTCTAGAACTCATTTGCACAGATGTGTGTGGACAATATCCAGTTGATGAAAGGGGTGGGTTCTTGTACTTCAAAACTTTTAGCGATGATTTTAGTAGATATGGATATATTTACTTTATAAGGTATAAGTAAAAATCTTTTGATCAGTTCAATGAATACAAGAATGACGTTGAGAACCACCTTGGTAAGAAGATTTAGAAACTCCAATCATACAGAGGAGCAGAATATCTTAATCAGGACTTCATTGATTTCTTATGGGTGTTTGGGATTCTATCTCAACTCAATTCTCCTTACACTCCTCAGTGGAATGGTGTAAGTGAAAGGAGTAACTACATCCTGTTGGACATGGTGAGATCAATGATAAGTCATGTGAGTCTTCCATTATCCTTTTGGGGATATTCATTACCAAAAGCAGCAAACATAATAAACCAAGTACCCACTAAATTGATAAATGATATTCCATATGAGTTATAGAGTATATGAAAATCCATGTTATCAAATTTAAATGTGTGGGGTAGTGAAGCATTTGTCAATGCCTCTTCATGTCACAAACATGCACCCTGAGGCACAAAGTGTATCTTTATAGGATATCCCAAGGAAACAATGGGATATTACCTATACAACCCCTCAGATAAAAAGGTTACAGTGGAAAGACACACGATATTCCTTGAGAGGAATCACATATCAACAAGTGATAGTGGGAGCGAGATAGACTTCAATGAAGTTGAGGCACACAATACACAGGAGTTGGTACAATAGCATATTCCACAAATCCTCGTGGAAGAACAATCTGTTACAAAGACATAAGAGCTGCGTAGGAGCACGAGAGAGGGGAGAGAACTAGAACTATATGGTTTTCTTGTAACTAAGGATGGTGACTCATTATTGGTCGACAATGTTGATCCTCTTACCTGCAAGGAAGCAATTGCAGGCACAGAAATTGCCAAGTGGAAAGAGGACATGAATTCTAAAATGGATTCCATGTACCAAAACCAACTATGGATTTTGGTAGAACCTTTAGTTGATGTAAAGCCTATAGGTAATAAATGGGTTTTCAAGAAGAAACTGGACATAGAGGGGAAATTCAGCACCTATATGGCATGACTGGTAACAAAAGTTTTTCCACAGCGTCAAGAAATTGACAATGATGAAACCTTTTCACCGGTTGCGATGTTGAAATCCATCAGAATCCTATTGGCCATTACTGCTTACCATGACTATGAAATTTGGAAAATGGATGTCAAAATACCATTTCTTAATGGGAACCTTCAAGAAGATATTTACATGACACAAACTGAATGGTTTCTGACTCCAAACAATGCCAACAATGTATGCAAGTTGTAGAAATCCATTTATGGATTAAAGCAAGCATCAAGGTCATGGAAAATTCATTTTGATGAAGCTGTAATAGAATTTGAATTTTTTAAGAAGGAATGTGATCCTTATGTCTACAAAAGGTTTAGTGGAAGTTCAATCATTTTTCTAATATTATATGTTGATGAAATATTACTAATTAGAAATCAAGTACTTGTCTTACAGTTAGTTAAGGCATGGTTGGATAAATGCTTCTCTATGAAAGACTTGGGCGAGGCAGCATATATTCTTGGGATCAATATCCATTATGATAGATCTAAGAGAATGATAGGCCTGAGTCAAAATACATACATTGACAAGATACAGAAGAGATACAGAATGGAACAGTCTAGGAGGGGATTGTTTCTAGTGTCACATGGGATTTATCTTTCCAAGAAAATGTGTCCTCAGACACATGAGAAAAGAAATAAAATGGCAAGGATCCCTTACACATCCATGATTGGGTCAGTCATGTATGTTATGTTGTGTACAAGGATAGATGTTGCTTATTCATTAAGTGTCTTAGGATGATATCAAGCTAATCCAGGAGACTGTAATTGGAAGGTAGTCAAGACTATCCTTAAGTATTTAAGGCGTACTAAAGATATGTTCCTGGTTTATGGAGGAGATGAGGAACTAGTCTTCAGAGGTCGTGTTAATGCTAGTTTCTAGACTGATCAAGATGACATGAAGTCATAGAATGGATACATCATTAGTTTGAATAGAGGTGCAGTGAGGTGGATGAGCTCAAAGTAATGTGTGGTTGTTGATTCTACAGCAGAGTCCTAGTATATCTCAGCTTCTGAGGTAGCTAAAGAAGCAGTATGGATGCGAAGCTTCATCCAAGAGTTGGATGTAGTACCTATAAGTAATGACCCTATTACACTCTATTGTGATAATATTATAGTGGTGGAACTCGAAAAAGTTCCCAGGTCATATTAGCGGACAATGCACATACTTCAGAAGTATCATCTCTTGAGGGATTTTTCTCAGAGATGTGAAGTTGCAGTGAGAAGTATTTCCACGAAAGGCAATGTGGGGGACCCTTGAATAATGCCTTGACTCAAAAAAACATGATCATCATGTAAGGTCTAGCAGACTAAACGTCATAGGCAGTTTGCTCTAGTCCAAGTGGGAGTTTGTTAGAGTTGGTGTCCTGAGAACCAATTGTTTGTACATTGATTACATGAATGCACAGATATTATATATTGTTCATTTTTATGCATGATTATAATATAGTAATTTCATAGAGTATTTTTTGCATTAATAAGGTCATGGAAGATCCCCTCTATGATGAGAACCTTGAAATGCTATAACAATATTCTTAAATAAAGTTCTACAGTTGGATGACATGCTATGATAGGGCACATAGTATACAAACTGTCATGTGCGAGTACTCATAAGAAGACTAGAATCTCTCTCATGGAGTTCGCACTTGGTAGAATACAAGATGGGAGATTATGATAACCGACTCACCAGTAGTAATTCCGCATGTCTTGTTGTAATTGGATATTACTATCTGCGAGCATGTGTAATAGTCTATAGACTATAAGAATATTATTAACTCCTGTCATTACTTGCGCACATATATTTGCTGACAAAAACCGTCACAAAGATAGTTGGCGGGAAGTAGGGTATGTTGGGTGAATCACGAATGAAAAGTTGTTAATGGATAAGTTGAGGAAGGATTTGAACCTTCCATATTTATGAAAGTAGATATCCCTGACCCCTTGATTGAAATAGACCTGTTGCCCAAATTTCATGGCCATGGTGTAACGACGAGTTTATATCTGGAAGTCAATGAAAGACAGTTCAAGAATATAGGTTTATGAAACTACCATGAAACATTATTAATTAGATATTGAGAAAAATGGATTAAATTACACGGTAAGCATTCGTATGAGGTGGCACGTCAATGCAGCGTCATCTTCTTTTTCTTGGGTGCCTCGACCCATTTCTAGACAGTAATCATGGACTTTGGGCAAGCCTGCCTAATGCCAACGAGAAGGAGGCCTATATTGTCACACACTAAGTGCATCGAAGTATCTAAAGTAGAATAAATATTATTTCCATACGTGGTTTAATAATTACTCAAGGAATCCTAAATAGTTTTAATGTTGGAGGAAGAATAAAATGAAAACAAGTACACGTTGTGTATTATTGATTACATGCCGTGTAGTTTTTATTTTGGAAAGGAAATGAAAAACAAGTACACATCATGTATTAATTATTACTCGCAGTGTAGTTAAGTACACACCGTGTATTAATAATTACAGACCATGTAGTTTTTCATTTTGGAAAAACAAGTACACGCCATGTATTAATGATTACACACCGTGTAGTTTGTCTAGTCGGGATTTTGAGGAAATAATATTGTTTTATTAAATGATATTTATTATAATCAGTGTGGGAACATGTCATGGAGTTAATGATTCAACATGGGGGTTTTCAATAAGAGTTAATGAAATAAATAGAACGTGTAATGCATTTATTTATTGTCATAACTCTATAACCTCAAACTCGATTATAAATATACTAACAACCCCAACTCTTTTCTTCAATCATTGGGCACAAAAATTCAGAAAAATTCTCTCAAGTCCAAAATAATTCCTTCCTACAAGAACGCTGTCAAGACTGAGAGAGATCATCCTCCATTGTATCAAGTCGAGCTAAGGTGGAAAACGCAACAGAGGCTTATCCACGCTAGCACCCAGAGAATCCATTGATGACATCCATAGATACTTGGTTCACGTGTGGATCACTGCTAGAGAAATTATACACATGGCTTGTGCAAGAAACAATGGATCACATCAGAATGTGATCAGAAATATCAATGAATAAAGAACACCATAAAAGGTACTTCTTTTCATTTAATTAAATTAATTATATTCAACTAGTGACGATTCTTGTTTGTGGTTCCAGGACATTGTCTATTTCTATGATTCGATCCATGGAGATAGGCATATATCTTCGTATTGATCTCGAATTGATCAATGCTAATGACAAAAATCAAAGTGGGATCATCCACCCACCAGCATCTGCTGTTCCCGGAACCTTCACTACAATCAATGTAATGTCTCATTTAACCATTAATATTCATAGCAAACAAGATAGGGTCTCTCCAGGGTGATGTTCTAGGTCGAATGAAGCCTTTATATAATAACTCCTGTAATTTCTTCTTTAACTCTGAAAGTTAAATTTCATCCATTCGATAATGGGGTTTTGAAATTGGTTTAGCCTCAGTAACTAAGTCATAAGTAAATTCAACTTTTTGATCAGGTATAATACTAGGAAACTAATCAGGAAAAACAACAAGGTACTCATTTACTACTAGCATATCATTAATATGAACAGTTACATTAATTTCTAAAATATGTGCAAGGTGACATTCATTTCAATATTTTATAGTTTCTCAGCTTCTTTATATGTTATCAAAATCAAGGGTTCATTCTTTTACATGAACTGAAAATCCTTTTGAAAAGAAACCTCTTTAGCTCTGCAGTCAATCATAGCATGATAAAAAGACCGCCAATCCATTCCCAAAATAACAACAAACTCTACTAGAGGAAAAACAATATGGTTTGCAGGTATATTCTTACCACATACATGGACATGGAGGTTCTTATAATTTCTTATTATCTCTAAATTTTCTCCAGGCTTTCTTACCATAAGTTCATTATTTATATCATGATATGGAATTCCCAATTTACTATAAAACTTCTCATAAATGAATGAATGTGTAGACCTTGAATCAAACAACATATTGGCATAATCTGAACAAATAAATAGTCTACATGATGCTACTTCATTCGATGGCCCAACAACTCCTAAAGTAGTTGAAAAGGATTTCACCACCCCTTTCTGATTGTAGTTCGTCTGCTTTCCCTCAGTTGAGTTCTTCATTGTACATACATTTGAATAATGACCTATTTCGTTGCACACAAAACATCTTACAATTGTCCTTTCATTGCCTAGATGATCATCTTCCTTACAGTTATGAGCAATATGACCAGACTTACCACACCAGAATCACTTTCCATAATTAGATAAAAATTATCCAGGATTCTTTTTACCACACTTCTCACAAGATGGATATTTAATTTTCTTACCTATAGTATTCATTGATTAATTCTTTCCCTTTGCCTCCCAACTGGACTTCTTATTCTATTTTTTTTTTCAAAGAACACATGATCATCGGAAAAATCCATTTCCACTTTCTCCGCACATAGAACAAGTTTTTCATAACATTTGAACTCATGAGAGGCTAAACCTCTTCGATATCGTGGCATTAGTCCTATGTAAAATTTATTTATCTTACTTCCAAGATCTCGAATGAAATTTGGAGCATTCCTTGCCCATCGAGTGAACATTACTTTATAAGTATCGACTAATTCAACCTCCTGACTCAATTCTAGGAATTTGTTTTCCACTCTAAAACGAACCAGCTTAGGAAAAAATTTCTCAAGAAACATACCATTTAATTCATCCCAATCAAGAGCAACAATATCCTCAATATCCCTGAAATTATTCACCATCGACCACGAATAATCAGCTTCACCTTCAAAATTATAAACAGAAAGACAAATCTTATAATGTTCTGGACACCCCATAACATCTATATTTTCTCTAGAGGATTAATCCACCCATCTGCTAGCACGAGGTAAGAAGATCTTATGAATTATGGGGGATGTTGCCTCATGAAATGCTTCACTACTAACATATTCCAATTCGGTTGATCTTGCTGATATTGTAGATGGATACCACCACCATTTATAGCTTGATTCAACTATTCTATCACTACAACAAACTGTTCAGTTCCGATTTCGACCAACCCAGGTTGCGGATTTGGAAGGTTGTCCTCCTCCTGATGTCATCCCAACATAGCTGCCCTCTTTTCTCTGTGGAAATCCATACTGAACATACAAATATCTTAGGCAAAGAAACATGGTAATATGTAAATTCTATATAATTTAAATATTACAATAAATTAATTTATGGACATTAATTTAGAAATATTATAACTCCTCAAGTTATCTAAACCGAAATTTGATACCAACTTTACGGACACAACCTTAAACATTTCATAATCTTTAATTAATTTAATAATTCACATTGATGATCTTTTGAGGTTTAGTGTTTTAGAGAATTAGGTCATAACATATACTTTAGAACACATATATTACATGTATAAATTTCTACTTAGTATCTATTTTTACATAAAATAAAAACTATTGAAAAAAAGAGTCATGTCCAGTTCCATGTTTTAGACAGCATGACTTTTCCTTGATGCCATCTTTGACCATATTCCACTTTATGTCCTATGAAAAACTTTTGAAAAACTTGGGATGAGCATAAAAATCTTAGTAAGGGATACATAAAGAATAAAATATTTTATTTTTTCCAAACAACAAGTAAACCATGAATACATTATCATAAGTAATACTTTTCACCTTTATGAAGTAGTAAATACTCCTCACTGAATAAAATATCATTACATACCCTTTTGTAATCCAAAAGACTACCATGAAACCCATATACAAAACACATAAGATATAAATGTAACTTGGGGACATAAACACACTTAAATGGAATAATCATACAGTCAACTTACACACATATCAAAGAATGGAATAGACATATGGCCGACTTCTGTACCCAAAGCATTGGAGGTTATAATGTATCCACCCATCCTGGTTTAACATGGAACCACCTGTCATTTGGTTTTTAACCTAACCCACCTTCAATTGTGCAAGTACCATTATAAAATAATAACACATACAATAAATATAAAGGAATTAAATCATTTTCTTATTTCAATCATAATATTTCACATAAATATATTGACATAAAAAATGCATTATCAAAACCATTTTCAATACCAATATTTGTAAAATAGTATATGGTATTTATTTTCCTTTTAAAAACATTATGGCTAGTTAAGGAATCCAAAGATCAAATAATACTCGTGGTGGCTGAAAGGTAATTGTCACAGCATTCATTAAAAAACATTCCTTATTGTCATTTAATAAAACTCTTCTTAGAGAAAATATTCACTTTTAATGAAATTAAAATTCAAAGGGGTTTCTGCACTGTATAAAATTAAGTCGCGTGTAAAACAAAAAATGCCTCAATGAATGGAAATTTAGAAGAATCCTCCTACCTTATGTCCGACCTGACCTATTCGTTCTTTAATTTCTTGAATAACAAACTAAAGTTAATTTCAACTTACATAAGATCCTTTTTAAAGTTCATTATTCCTTTTATATCACATATTACCATTTTAGTAACATTATGTAATCATTTATGTTAAAAACAGTTGATTTGTCGATATTTGGTACTTGAGTCAAAAATGGACTTCTTATAATTAAATGTTGTTCATTAGGTAAAAATTTCAATATATCCATAATTAAATTCACGATTTAGATATCATATATATCATATATATATTTATTATATATATATATTTATTATAGTACATAACATTTGGAGGTAATAAATGAAATGCACTATTTATGGAGAAGGTTAGACGTATGTACGCTTGAATGCTACTTTCATTTATATTTAATATTTAATGGAATGAAAACATAATGATACATAGGTATATTATAATTCTAGTATAGTATCACATATAATATCATTTACTCCATCCTTTATACATACCACATATGGTATGAATGAGTCATATCACTTTTAGGGGGTGGTAGTCCGCACTTCCTCACTTGAAATTATCACGTTTACCCATAATGGAAACCACAAGGTAAGCAATAAATGGAAAATACATAAGTATTGAGAAAAAATAAACATAATATATATCATATATAAACATGGTACCATCTTAATGGCCACCATGAGAGGTAGTAGAAGATAATTGAACAATCATTATTTCGTGTGGCTTTAATTTTCCATACATAGAAACATTTTGTTCATTACCCATTAGATAGAGGTGTGTGTAAGTGTAGTTAGAATACTTCTCATAACAACATCCTACTATATTTAGGATACTCTTTCTGTTATAAAAAATGGAATAAAAAGAGTTATGGGTTGGTGAATTAGAAAAAAAGAAATAAATTTAAGAGAAACTGTTACCTTTAATTAGGCTATCTTCCTTTGGTTTGAACCAAAATGACTTCTTGAAGTGTCTTATGCCTAAGGTAATGATTCTTAGAGAAGGAAAGGGATTTTATAAGATTTTTTTGGTAGAGTTTGGATGACCCAAGGGGCTTGAGAGGTGTGAAGAAGTTTTTATAATCGAGGGATTTTTATAAGGGGGGAGGGGCTCTTTATGAATGTGTGAAAGTATTATTTTATTATATAATGATTTTGGGTTTCTAAAGGTCCAAAACTATTTAAATTCAATGATAATATGACTCGTGGTTGAAATAAAATCATCCAATAATAATTGGATATGTTTTGGATATCTTTTTAATCTTTATAATATTATTTATTTAAATAATTTATAAATGAGGTAAATACTGCATCATTTTTGTTTCATAAATATTTTAATTTCTTTGATGAATAAATGTTAATAAAAATTATCATGATGTAGGAAATATTTTTCCCTTTCAAAATAATATTTATAGTCGAAAACATTAATTATATTAACCCATGTAAAAATTGATTTACCAAAAATTATTTTCATCATATTGAACCAAATTTTACTTACTAATAACAACCATGTATGTCAGATTTTGGAAATTCAATTCACAGAAGCAGAAAAATTTCATTTAAATGAAAAGGTCAGTTTTTAACTATAACTTAGTGGCTTCACTATTCATCAAAAATGGATGTTTTTTAGGAAGATAACAAAATTTCAGCCACAACTATATTTGATATTCCAAATTAAAAAATTATTTATATTTGAAAAAATTAAAAACAAAGAATTTTCATTAATTAATTTAAAATTAATTCTCGTTGTTAAAACAAATAGAATGTTTTTAAAAAACAATATATATCAAAAAGATTGACACTTGTTTATGTCCATTTTCAAAGTGAAATTTATTCCAATCACAACTATTAGTTTAAATGGTAAAAATATAAATTAATTACACATTAAACCCATTTAAAAATATAATCCATCCATATAAAATATTAGATTAAAAATAAGATTTGAGTTAAAATATAATATTTTTCACTATTCATTAAAAATGAACATTATCAGAAAAATTCCAAAATATTACCCAACGAAATATTTGACATCCTGATTCTAAAGAAGAATTTTATTTGGTCAATTAGAACATATAAAAGTGACCAAAACTAGATTTAAATAGTGTTCTCCCTCATATGGCGGTAAATCATCCTTTCAGTGAATATTTGATTATTTATGCTTAAAATCGAACTATTTTCTTATTTTAAGCCTCTAAATTTTATTAGATAAACGTAAAAAAAACATTTAACAAACATGTTTAATAATATTTTAGTTAGTTATATTCATTCCTGCCAATACAACTATTAGGGGTTAACTACCATAATAATATTATATTATTAGTGTGTGACGTAAGGTTTGAAATAAACATATTGTTACGTATCAGGTAAGCGATCGAACATAGCATCCCCCTTAAAGTAAAGTTAATATTAAATTCATAAATAATAATAAATATGAAAATTTATTATTCTGTATTTACATGAGATGTTACATCCTTCCCCCTTTTGGAAATTTCTTTCTGGTAATTTTTATTCACTTATCAAATAAGTGGGGTATTTATCCCTCATAAAAATTTCAGATTTCCATGTTGCCTCTTCGACCATGTGGTCTTTCCACAATACCTTTACCTAGTTGATTAACTTATTCTGCATCACTTCCTCTCTTCGTTCAAGAATCTGGACAGGTTGTTCCTTATAAGATAGATTCTCCTTAAAACTGAACTACCTCTAGGCTCAAAACATGAGATGGATCTGGCATATACTTTCTCAACATTGAAACATTAAAAAAATTGTGTTCCTAAGATAAACATGGAGGTAAATCCACTCTGTATGCAATTGATCCAACTTTCTGTAGGATTTAATAGGGTACAATGATCCTTGGACTCAACTTTCCCTTCATTCCAAAACACATCACATTTTTATATGGAAAACTTTGAGAAAGACATGATCACCTAAATCAAAAAAAGATCCTTACTTCAGTTATCTGCATAACTTTTCTTCATAATATGATTTGTTCTCATGTGGTTCTAAATCAATTGAACTTTCTCATCCATCTCTTCTACAAATTCTACTCTCATCAGCTTTCTTTCACCTACTTCATCCCAAAAAGCTGGAGTTTGTCAACAATTTCCATATAATGCTTCAAATGGATCCATCTGCATATTGGAATGAAATCTGTTATTATAAGAAAATTCAACCAATGAAATATGTTTGTCCCAACTTCCCTAATAATCCATTGAGAAAGCACGTAACATATCTTCCGTGGTCTGAATTGTTCTTTTTGACTACCCATCTGATTAAGGATGAAAACCTGTACTAAAATTTAATTTAGTACCCAATGTAGTCTGAAGGACTTTCCAAAAGTTAGAAGTAAACCTAGGATAACGATCAGATACAATGGGGGGCAGAACTACAAGGATCCTAAATATCTCCTTAACATACAACTGAGAAAGTTGATCTAGAGAAAATGTATCTATAATAGGAAGGAAATAAGGTGATTTAGTCAATCGATTGACAATAACCCATATTGAATTATTATCTTGAGATGCCTTTGGTAATCCCACAATGAAATCCATGGATATATTTTTCCATTTACACTCTAGCATTGGTAAAGACTGAATATTTCCTTTCATTAACCACCGCTCTGCTTTAACATTCTGTCAAGTCAAACACATCTTACTAAAATTAGAAATATCTCTTTTTATTCCAACCCATTAGTAATACTCCTGGAGATCGTTGTACATCATAGTACATCCAGGATGAACTGAAAACAGAGAACTATGAGCTCCACATAACAAGTCATTCTTCCACAATGAATCACAAGGCACCGATAATCTCTTCCTAAACCTTATATTACAATCATTATCAATGTTAAAATCAGGAAACTTACCCTTCTTAACCATATCTACCTTTTTTTGCAACTCACTTTCTTCCTTCTGTTCTTGATTAATTCTGTATGAGAGAGATGATTTCACTAAATCCTGAAACAGAAAAGATGAATTTCCTACACCAAAAACTTTTATTCCAAAGTTAATAAAATCAAAAACCAAAGGATATCATTCCAAACAAATCATGGTTAATGAATCATTAAATTTTCGACTCAAAGCATCAATTATTTATTTTCCTTTCTTGGAAGGTAATGAATCATGAAATCATAATCATTGATTATTCTAGCCATCTCCTCTATCTCATGATCAATTATTTTTGAGTGAATATATACATTAAACTTTTGTGGTCAATATATATTTCACATTTTTCTCCATACAGATGATACGTCTAAATTTTTTAAGAAAAAACAACATGAGATAATTCAAAATCATTTGTAGGGTAATTTAACTCATGAGGTTTCAACTGATGTGAAGCCTGAGAAATTACCTGATCATTCTACATAAAGACACAACCAACTCCTTTCAATGAAGCATCACTGTAGATAACAAACTCACCATTTCTATATGGTAGTGCTAAAACTGGAGCATTCACCAATATTTTTTTCAATTCTTGAAAACAATCATCACATTCTTATTTCCAGATAAAAATAACACCCTTTCGAGTTATCTAAGTCATTGGACTAGATAAACAAGAAATATTATCAAAAAAAATTCGGTAATAACCTTCCAAACCAAAAAAACTATGGATCTGAGTTATAGTTTTGGTTCGTGTCCATTGATCAACAAATTGTGTTTTAGAAGGATCAACAGTTATGCCAATTTTTTAAACAATGTGATCAAGGAAAGAAATTGATTCTAACCAAAACACTCACTTTCTAAATATACCATACAATTTATTTTCATTTAAGGGTTTCAATACAACCCTTAAATGACTTTTATGCTCTTATTAAATTTTAGAATAATCCAAAATATCATCAATGAACACAACCACAAAATTATCCAAGAACTCACGGAAAATTCATTTCATAAGATCAATGAATACAGCAGGTGCATTGGTTATCCCAAAAGGCATAACTAAAAATTCATAATGGCCATATGAAACATAGTCTTCAGAATGTATACATCCTTTAATTTCAACTGATTGTACCCCAATAAAAAATCAATCTTCAAAAAATATTGATCTCAATGGAGCTGATAAAACAAATCATCGATATGAGGAAAAGGATACATGTTCTTAACAGTGATGTTATTCAATGCTCTATAATCAATGAAAAGTCTCATTGAACCATATTTATTTTTAACAAGAATGACAGTAGCACCCCATGGTGATGTTCTAGGTCAAATGAAACCTTTATCTAATTATTTCTGAAATTTCTTCTTTATCTCTAAAAGTTGTATTTGAGCCATTCGATAAGGGGGTTTTTATATTTGATTAGCCTCCATAACTAATTCAACAGTAAATTCAACTTCCTGATCAGGTATAATACCAAAAAAATCATCAATATAAACATCAAGGTACTCATTTACTATGGGCATATCATTAATATGAAAAGTTAATTTATTTTCAACAATATGTGCAAGGTTACATTCATTTCCATATTTTACTAGATTCTCAGCTTCTTGATATGTTATCAAAAGAAAGGGCTATTCTTGTAAACGAACTAAAATTTTTTCTGAAAAGAAAACTCTTTAGCTCTGCAGTCAATCTTAGCATGATAAACAGACCGTAAATCCATTCCCAAAATAACATCAAACTCGACTAGAGGCTAAACAATAATGTTTTCAGGTAGATTCTTACCACACACAATGACATGAAAATTCCTCCAGGAGTTTTTACCATATGTTTAGTATTTGAATCATGATATGGAATTGCAAATTCACTAGAAAAATTCTCCGAAAAGATCGAACGTGTAGACCCTGAATCAAACGACATGTTGGAAAAATATGAAAAAACAAACAATGTAACTGATACTACTTCATTTGATGGACCAACATATGCTAAATTAGTAGCAAAGGATTTCACCACCCCTTTTTGGTTATTGTCTGTCTTCTTTCCCTCAGTTGAGTTCTTCGTTGGACACTCATTTGAATAATGACCCATTTTGATGCACATAAAACATCTTACCATTTGATTTTAATTGACAACTTGATCATCTTCCTTATAGGTATGAGAAATATGACCAGACTTACCACACTAGAAGCACATTCCAGATTTCGATAAAAATTCTCTATGATTCTATTTACCACACTTCTCTCAATAAAGATATTTAGTTTTCTAACCTCCATGATTCTTTGATTAATTCTTTCCCTTTTCCTCCCAACTAGACCTATTATTCTGTTGTTTGTCAAAGAACACATGATCATTGAAAAACCCCATTTCAACCTTCTCTGCACATCGACCAAGTTTTTCATAACTGTTGTACTCACGAGAGGATAATTCTCTTCGATGTTGTGGCTTTGGTCCTGAGTAAAATCGATTTATCTTACTATCAAGATCTTGGATGAAATTTGGTGCATACCTTTCTCGTCGAGTGAAATTTTCTTCATAAGAAGCCACTGAGTCGTCCTCCTTCCTCAATTCTAGGAATTGCATTTCCATCCTAAGATGAATCACCATAGGGAAATATTTTTCAAGAAACATACCTTTTAATTCATCGTAATCAAGAGAATCAATCTCATTACTATCCCTAATATTTGTCACCATCGACCACCACTGATCAGATCCACCTTCAAAATGGTAGATAGAAAGACTAACATTTTTATGTTCTAAACACCCCATGACATCGAAAATTTTCTCCTATGCTTTAATCCATACTTCAGCTAGCACATGGTTATATGATCCTATGAATAATGGGAGATGTTGCCTCATGAAATGATCCACTACTGACATGTTCCTTAGTGATTTATCTTGCTGATCTCATGCATGGATACCACCACCATTTATAGCTTGACTCGGCTGTGGCATCACTAAAAAAAATTGTTCAGTTCTGATTTCGACCATCTCAAGTTGCTGATTTGGATGCTTTCCTTCCTCCTGATATTGTCCCAACATAGATGCCCTATTTCCTTTGTGGAAAACCATTATGAACATAGAAATATCATAGGAAATACAACATGGTAATATGTAAATACTATATCATTTAAATAATACCATAAACTAATTTATGGAAATTAATCTAACAATATTCTAACTCCTAAAGTTATCAAATCCGACCTTTGATACTAACTGTAAGGACCCATCCTTAAACATTGCGTAATATTTAATTAATTTAATAATTCACATTGAGGACCATTTCAGGTTTAGTGTTTCAGATAATTAGGTTATAAGATATACATAACAACACAGATATTACATGTAGACATGCCTACTCAGTATCTATTTTTTTTAAATAAAAACTCTTGAAAAATAGAGTCATGTCTCGTTCCATATGCTAGACCGCATGACTTTTCCATGATCCCATATTTGACCCTATTCTACTTTACTTACTATGAAAAACATTTCAAACACTTGAGATGAGCATAAAAATATTAGTAAGGGACACACAAAGAAGAAAAAATATTAGTTTTTCAAAACAAAAAGTAAACCACGAATACTTTATCATAAGTAATACTTTTCATCTTTTCAAAGAATTAAATACTCTTCACTGAATAAAATATCATTACATACACTTTTTAAGTCTAAAATATTTCCATAAAACTCTATAAAGAACACATAACATATAAATGTAACTTGGGACATAAACATACTTAAATGGAATAACCATATGGTCGACTTCCACACATATCACTAAATAGAATAGTCATACAGATGACTTCCATATCCAATGAATTGGAGGTTATAACGTAACCACCTGTCCTAGTTTATCAAGGAACCACCCATCATTTGGTTTTTGACATAACCACCCATCAATTTTGCAAGTACAATTATAAAATCATAACATTTACGACAAATATAAAGGAATGAAATCATTTACACATTTCAATCACAACATTTCATTTAAATATATTGACATAAAAAAATACATTATGAAAACCATTTTCAATGCCAAAATATGTAAATGTCTATATGCTATTTATTTTCATTTTAAAAACAATACATCTTGTTATGGAATCCAATGATCAAATAATACTGAGGGCAGCAGAAAGGACTTTGTCACCGCATATGTTAAAAAGAAACATTTCTTTTTTGTCAATTAATAAAAAACATTGTAGAAAAATGTTCCCTTTTAATGAAATTAAATTTCAAGGGGGTTATATGCTGTATAAATGAATATTGTGTATCAAATGAAAAATGTCTCAATTAAAGGATATTGAGATGAAGTCACTTACCTCGTGTCCGACATGACCCATTCATTCTGTAATTTCCATAATAATAAACTAAAGTGAATTTTTACATGCTTAAGAAACCTTCTCAAATTAATTTTTCCTTTTATATCACTTATTACCATGTTATTAACATTATGTAATCATTTATGTTAATAACATTCATTTTTTCGATATTTGGTACTTGATTCAAAAATGGACTTCTTATAATTACATGTTGTTCATGTGGTAAAAAGGTCATTATATCTAGAATTATATTCATGATTTAGATATCATATATATCATATATATTCAGTATATATATATATATTTATTACTGAACATAACATTTGGAGATAATAAATGAAATGCACCGTTCTTGGAGATGGTAAGACGTATGTACGCATGAACACTACTTTCATTTCGATTTCATATTTAATGGAATGAAAACATAATGATACATAGTTATATTATAATTCCAGGATAGTAACATATATAATATCATTTACGCCATCCTTTATATGTACCACATATGGTATGAACAAGTCATATCACTTTGAGGGGGCGGTATTCCGCACTTCCCCAAATAAAATTATCGCGTTTACCCATAATGGAAACCATAAAGGTAAGATATAAATGGAAAATACAGATGTATACAGAAAACATAAACATAATATATATCATATATAAATACTGGGCCATCTTAATGGCCATCATGTGAGGTGGTAGGAGATAATTGGACAATCATTGTTTCTTGTGGTGTAAGTTTTCCATCCCCAAAAACATTTTGTTCATTACCAATTAGATAGAGGTGTGTGTAAATGTATTTAGAATCCTTCTCATAACAAAATCCTAGTGTATTGAGGATACTATTTTTTTTATAAAATATAGGAATAAAAAGAGTGTAGGGTTGGAGAAGTAAAATAATAGAAATGAATTTAAGAGAAACCGTTACCTTTAATTTGGGTATCTCCCTTTGGTTTGAATCAAAATGACTTCTTGAAGTGCCCTCTCCCAAAGGTAAGTCTTCTAGGAGAAGTAAAGGTTTGTTGGGAGATTATTTGGGCATATTTAGGACGAGCCAAGGGGCTTAAGAGGTGTGAATAATTGGTTATAAGTGAGGTATTTTTATAAGGGAGAGGAGGGGCTCTTTAGGAATGTGTGAATATATTATTCTATTATAAAATGATTTTATATTTCTAAAGGTCCAAAACTATTTAAATCGAATATAAGGTGACTCATGGTCGAAATAAAATCATAAAATAATAATTTTAGATGTTTTTGATATTTTTTTAATCTTTATATTATTATTTATTTAAATAATTTATTAATGAGGTAAATTCTACATCATTTTTGTGTCATAAATATTTTAATTTATTTGATGTCAAAGAATTATAAAAAATATGATGATGTAAGACATATATTTATCTTTTCCAAATAATATTTATAGTAGAATAGGTAACTTATATAAACCCATTTAAAAATTCATTTACTAAAAGATATTTGTTTGTTTGATTTTTGTCTTTACTTTAAGTTAATTAAAATAAGGTTTCATTATCACTCTTAAGTGTATCTATGGGGTCCCAAAATCAACACAAGGAAGCCCATGGTCTGAAATGACCCATTAAATAATTTTAGGAAATGTTTTAAGGTAATTTTTTATTATTTTACTATTTATTTTATCTTGAATTACCCTATTTACCTTTTACCGTGGTAAATATAAATTAATAGTTTCTATTCACCAAAAATTATTTTCATCCTATTCAACCAAATTTTACCTACTAATAACAACCATGTATGTAGGATGATTTAAATTAAATTCACCGAAGCGGTAAAATTTCATTTAATAGAAAAAGTCAATTTTTGAACTACTACTTAGTGGCTCGACTATTAATCAAGAATTGAAGTTTTTCAGAAAAATACAAAATGTTCAGCCTAAGCTATATTTGATATTCCAAAGTAATTTTTTTTTTCTATTTTAAAAATTTAAAAACAAATTAGATTCATTAATTAATTTAAAATGAATTCTCATTTTCTAAACAAATTGCATGTTTTTAAGAAACAATATCTATCAAAAGATTAACACTTGTTTACGTCCAATTTTAATTGTGAAATTATTTATAATGACCAAAATTTGATTAAATGGTAAAAATATATTCTAATTAATCTTTAAATCCAATTAAAATGATAACCTATCCATTGATTTAAATAAGATTAAATATTAGATTTGATTAAAATGCAGTATTTTTCACTATATATTAAAAAAGAAAATTATCAGAAAAATATCAATATTTTACCCAAAGAAAAAAAATTTGATGTCTTGATTCTAAAGAAGAATTTTATTTTGTAAAATAGAACATAAAAAAGTGATGAAAATGATATTTACGAAGGGCTCGCCTTTAAAAGTTGGTAAATCATCCTTTTAGTGAATATTAGAGTACTTATGCTTAAAATTGAATTATTTTCTTATTTTAAGCCTCTAACTTTTATTAGATAAAAGTAAAAAACATTTAACAAACATTTATATTCAAATTTTAGTTAGTTCTATTCATTCCATCCAATACAATGGCCAGGCCTTAACTACCATAATAATATTATATTATTAGTGTACGACGTAATGTTTTAAAAAAATATGTTGTTCCATATCAGGTAAGCCATCGAACATAACATCCCATTTAAAGTAAAATTAATATTTAATTCAAAAATATTAATAAATATGAAAAAGACTTAATTTTTATTGACTTAGGTTGGTCCAATCTATCCTAATGACTTTATTGTCTTTTCAAATCAACCCACACTAGTCACTAGGTAAAAGATTTCAATCATCCATGGTTTTCCCTCCCTCTCAAAAGTCAACTTGGTCATCCGAGAGAGGAATGGTAACACAACTGTAAACATTATATACATATTCCTTGACCTAAATATCTTTAAAAACACTAAAATAGGGGATGATAAGGAAGATAAATATGTTTATTGAATGAATTCTAAAAAAAGTAAATCAAAGGTATATCTCATAATCATTGAAGGATGTTTATATGAAGAATATATTGATTTACATTATTCATATGAGGTAATTTTGACACCTTGGATTGAATCAATTTCAGAATAATATTTCTATGAATTTATTTGATAAAAAATATGTGAAACTATTTAGGAAAATAAAAGCATCATGTCTACACCCATTCCTGACACAAAAATATCTAATTTGGTGGCCAAAAATTCACTCAAAAATAAACCAATTCTGTTTTGATATTTGGAAGAGTAATCGTTGTCTGATGTAATGTCCAATCCTAATATTGAATGTGTTTTCTAGACCATTCATGAATTCAAGGTCCTACATTCATCTCTATATTACTCGTTCTTAGGGTAAAATTAAACAATTCCCTTTACCATCTCTTCCACTCTCAAATCCAATCAAGATAAGATGCTTTAGGAAGTCTTAATTAGATTTATGGATGAACTTGGATGGACCCAGTCAGTTATTCCCTAGATTAACTCACCCATTATAACCAATATTATTCCACTATAATTTGATTCTAAAACAATGTCACCAAAAATATCATAGAATCAACCAAAATCATATGGATGTTGTATGAAAATATCATCCAAATACATTTAAATCTTGTATCATAGACCCTATTACATAGAGTGAGTGGGTAAGACAAGAACATTTGGTTCCTATCTATGCTGGAAATAACATTATTCCCAATTATAATGGTGTTACTCTCCCCAAAATGGACTGTAGTTTTTGTATATTATACATAAAGTATATTTAGTTAAAACCATGGACCAAGAAAGATCATTTTTTATTCCCCATGATTAATCAAGTCAATGAACTAGTGGAAGGCCATGGATTTAACTATGTCTTTGAGGGATTATCAAGCTCTAAAAAATTGTTGTATCATTAACCTATATATTTGGAAATATTACATTTAAATAAATTCAATATGGTTTCTGTAATTACCCTAGTACCTTCTAGATGTTTATGATGAGAATATTATCTCATATGTTTAGGGATTTTATAGTTGTTTTTACTGAATGACTCATAATATTTGGGGATACATTGTAGGTGTACCATATAAATGTTTAAAGGGTGTATGATAGATAAGAGGATTAAAATTAGATCCCAAATTGGAAAAAATACCATTTATCGGTAATGAAATGATTAGTTATATGTCATATATTTTATTATAGTGGGATAAAAGTTTATAAATGATTGTTTATTATAATTCGTAACATATCATATCTAAAATTTATTAGGAATTGTGGTCCTTCTTAAGACATAATGGTTTCTATAGATGTTTCATTAGTATTTTATGATCTATTTTCCAACAACATTGTGCTCTGTGGGGGGAAGGTGGTCTATTTATATGCACTGGATGTTGTGAGGAATCCTTCTCGACACTCCATTTAGGGATTACCGTTTCATTTATCATGAAATCCCTTAATTATAATCTTCCATTCAAACTCATGTGTGATGTAAATGAGTTTTCTGTAGGAGATGTCTTGGGAAACGATTGTGATAAAACACTAGGTTTCATTTCATATTAATGAAAGTCATTAAATTTTGTAAAAATGAACTACATAACCACTAATAAATATTTCATTACCTTTTCCATTTCCTTATAAAAATTTAGGAAAATCACTTTTTCTCATCATAATTATTTTCACAGATCATTAAAATCTGAGATACATTTTTCAAAAAATATTATTCCAATGATAGATTTATTTTTTCTTCCCTTCTTCACCAATAGATTTGTATAAATATTATTAATTAAAATGGAATTGTAAAGGTTTTACTTTAACACCTCTATAGGATGAAATTCAATGTAAAATCTCATTAACATTCTATTTCTCAGTCATTTCCTCATGATCACCTCAGTTATATGATTAATTTCCCATGAAATTGTAACATATAAATCTACATGGTTATAGGTTCCATAAAAAATTTCCTTAGTATCTAATCTAAGGTTAAATTCATTTTGGATCCCAAAATTATGTGTTTAATGTTCTATACTTCTTTAGTTTCTATCACAAGAATGTTACTAGGAAATACATTAATGAGTATGAGAAATAGTACATTATCATGTTTTTCCGTGGAGAGGAATTTAGAGGACTCTTATCTACAATTAAAACCACATAAAATTTCCTCTAGATTTCTTTTATTAATTCATAGTCTCATTATATATTTATCCAAATTCTACCTTAATTAGTCCTCAATTTAAACATTTAGGATTCATAACAAAAAGAAATAAAATTAAATTAACTCTCATCATAGTCATCAAAGTCATTGAATTTTATGGGATAGATTTCATGGGACCCTTACCAATATTTAGTAGATATATCTATATACACTTATCTATAGATTACATCTCAAAATATTTTGGGGCCATTCCCACAAGGTCCAATGACCACCAAGCTGTGATCTTATTCTTGAAAGTGCATATTGTTTCAGGATTTGGAATTCATAGTTCTATAGTCAGTGATCATGGAATCCCTTTATAAAGAAATCCCATTAGGTAGCACTTTTCCATTTATGGTACATATCACAATGTTTCAAATACCTACCATCATAAATAAAATGGTCTATTTGATTTGGAAAAATAAGAAATTAAGCATGTTCTTGAAAAGGGTGTCAACACCAATACGAATGATCGGTCTACGAAACATTTGGATTTCCTTTGGGTATATCATAATACATTACAAATCATCTTAGGTATGTTTTGATATATGTTGGTAATTAGAAAATAATTCCATTAAACTATTTAATTGGAACATAAGGCCCTTTGGGGAATAAAAAATTGATCGTTGAAATTTATTTCCTGAATGAAATATAAAACTAGATCTTAATGAAGTTGTGAAAATTAGGATGGAGACTTATAAAAATTAATTGATAAATAAATCTAGAGTTCAATAATAAAAATCATGGAATCTCAATTTCAAAAACATTGAACTAGGAATATAATTTCTTTTATATACATATACACATTAATCACCTTCTAGAATGTTATGGTCATGATGGTCATGACCATTCACATTACATCATGTGCACCCCCATGGGGAAGTAAATATCTTGGATCCCACTAATCGTAATTTCAACAAAGATAATGTTCATCGATTAAACCCATCTTTTAAATCATTAAATAAATAAGAAATAGATGCGAAACTAACTAAAGTAACCTATAATATATAAAAAAGTTTATAGATTCATATTCTATGTCGGGCTGAAAAAATTAGACAATGCTATTTTTGGGAGTCATCCCATGAATTACATGTATATTTACTCAAGGTATACAGTTTCAAAAATAAGTGTATTTATGTATATACCTTTTTTCATTGTTCTTTTTGTTATGTTAATTTCATGGGGTTTCCATGGTGTTCAAATTTTATTGGTGTGTATGATTTAAGGGATGTTAAGATCGATGTTTTTTTAGTATACCACATTTCTTCCAAGTATACAAAAAAATAATCATCATTGATTAGGATTTTTTGAGTACCATGGGTATTGAAGTATTATATGTGAGAAGCATGAACATAAAATTCATCCTCCATATGAATTTATTACCATATTATAAGTTTTAAATTTTAATTTAGAACTCCCCTCCTCTAACTATAACACCTCTATATTTACGTTTGTTTAAACACTGGTGATAGTGTTATTATATATTAGGGGGGATTAACAAAAAAATTATTGTATGTATAAATATCAGATAAATTGATAATTTTGAAATGAAAGTTTTTTGTTAATGAACATATACTTTTCATTAACCTTGAACATGAAAATAAAAATGTAAAACATTAAAACTAGATATCAAATATATTTTAATGTCTTTTTTCTGATTTTAATATATGTTAGTGTTCATTATCCTATAATTTGGAATGTGTTATTGTATAATGTGATTTTCACCATTTCTATTTTTATTCATTAAATAAAAAATTTCCCAACACAAGTGATTTGGATTGTGGGGTAATGTTTTTAGTTGTTGGGGTCCCAAAATAAAAAGAATAAGTTTGGTGATTATTTTATATTTAACATTTTTATTAAAAAATATAATAGAAAAATAATAAAATTATGGGTAGACTAATATATTGACTTAATGATTTAGTTTTCTCACTTGGTGATCATGAATCCATTGTTTTCTATAACATATTGGTTAATTACCTGTATATGTTTTGGTAATTTGAATTTGGTTTTGATTGAGGTAACTTGAGATAATGCTCGACTATATGAGATTCACATGATGACCTATGATCTTCTAGCCTTAGATTCATACATAATGTACCTCTATAGGGTTTTACATGATTTATTGTGATTTTAATTAACTACGAAATATTTTAATCAATAAATTAAAAAACAAGAAAAAGAAACAAAAAATCATTAACACTCATTCTATGGTTAATATTTGATTACACATAGAGCTACTTTATGTTTCCATATGAATAAAAATAAACCCCTATGAATATTTTTATGAACAACACATCATAATAATTAAATGAAATTGTATTAAATATATGGATGTATTTGAGAAATGGAATGATCTTGATATTGGAAGAATCTCATGTAACTATATTTTGTTAAATATTTTTTAGGGTTTTCATAATTATTTTTCATTAGTTAATTTATTTAGAACTATATGTTAAATTTTTTTTCAAAAATATAATTATATTCTAATATTTTATTTGAGAAAATATTTCCTCATGAATAATAAAAATCTACTCAGAGTGGATAATAGCCACAGAAATAAACTCATATTTTTTTAAAACATATAATATTTATGGAGTTTATAATTTATAAAAATAATTATTAATGAATTTCTCAATTTGAATATTATTTTAAATTATGATTGTAATTTCTTCTTCATGTTCACTATTACAACCCACATTTTGAGACACTTCTTAAATCATCTATTTTGATTGATTTAAATTTAATATTTAATTAACCACTTTCCCAATCCATTAGGAACAATTCATCCTTATGGAGAACGTGGACATGTATATTGGAAGACCACCCCCACCTCCCTTGGTGAGTCAACCAAAACAAATTTGGCAAAGTGAACTGGATAGTAGCCCAATAATCTGGATATAGAGGCCATATATAATGTCCTGTGAAGCTAATATTTTAAATAGATATAAAAAAAACATGGGGGAAATTTCATTATACTATTTCTATATGTAATTACATGTTTTTATAGGAGTTATAGGTGGCCAAATTTGAAATTTAAATTTTGGATAGGATTCAGTTTCCCAGAATAACAACCCTCCATTATTACAATAACTATTTGGATATGAAACAAAATGGGATGAAATATTTTACATCTATTAGATAAATTTAAAATATTAAAATACATTTGTTATATACCACATAAATGTATCCTTATAGAATTTCATTTTGATCCTTTATTTGCTAGATGCAAGCTGGCTCAAATTTTTTTTAATGGTTAAAAAGTAAACTATCCACCAACATTCAACATACTTATGACTACAATAATTAATTTTTTGTGACTTTCACTATTGTTTAATCAACCTATGGATTTTAAAATACCTATTTATGATAGTGGTGTTGGAGGTTTTTTAGGGAATTTTGTATGTTTTCATTATAATGTTATATTGTTAATTTTATGTTGTAATTACATTTCATAAATTGAATGTTACTCGATACACCTTTTTCTTTTAATAAAAATTGTTATTCTTATCCTTTTCTATTGTTTTTTTAACAATATGATAATGATTCATTATGTATTGAAACATTTATCATGGAAAATAGTTGAATCCATCACATATTAGTTTAATTTTTATTATTGTATTACTTCATTAATTCTACCATCATGATATTACTATAGTATTTAATAGAAACCATTACATTAGTAGAGGGATAACCATATCAGGGTATGATATGAGTGAGTTTCAAGGGGATGAATTGGATATTTTTTATCGCTCATTAAATTATTCCTACATTTTTATTCGATTTCTTCAATCAATGGATTTCTTTATTCAAATTTTATATTTATTTTTATCACCACACCTATCATGTGATAATAAGATCCATTACATTTTATTGTAAATAAAAATTATCCTACAGTTACATAGGTGATTAAAATATGTATTTTATGACGTCGAACCATTATTTTCTTACCTATGTTTGATTTCATCGAGTGGATACTACTTGAGTTAATCAAATTGAAATCATTAAATATAATTTCATTCATTACGTTTCTTTCAATAAATTAGGATAAAACCTTTCTCAAAATGGTATTTTAGGAAATCTCAAAATAACAATGTTGGAAAATCAATTTCTAAATCTCCCTCTTAGAATAAATGTGTATTTGTGTTTCTTCTTTGGTATCTGAGGATTCAACAACCCATGATACACTATAAGTATACGAGAGTCAGACCAAATAAAAATTCATAAATTAAAAATTATTAATAAATGTCTTTAAAACAATTAATGTCTAGAAAACAATATTATCAATTTAAATTTTCCAGAAATGATACCTCTTAATGGTTTCCAATGAATTAATTCCATGTTTAATCATTTATCAGGTCTGTAAATATATGTGGTGAGTTGGGGTTTAATTTACTTTCAACATCCCTATGATGATGATTTGAAATAATTATATAAAATTATCTATGACACATTCCAATTACCATTACTAAAAATTTCATTTTATGTTCATCTAATATTAACATTCTGTATAGGTGTTAATGAAGCACAAATTGATATTTCATTATTTTAATTTCAATTAAAATAGATATTTCATATCATATTTTGACTTGAATCACATCATAAATTACTATCTTTAGCATAGAAACAACGTTTTCCCATGATAATATACATGTTATCCTATGATTTCTTGTTGATACCCCAATGTACCTATTGAAAATGGATTTTCTTTGGAGAATTCATGTTCAACACAAGCATTCCATGTATCATTGGAATTTATTTCATTACATATCACCATAAACCATTTTCTATCAACCATTAAAATATGATACTCCTGGATTATTTCATCCACATATTTCTCACCTTCTAATATTTCATTAGTTTCGCCAACGTCAATATGTTATTCCTCAATATTAGTAGTATCAACATATGGGGAGGCCAATTTTTCATAATCAGGAACACATTTAAGTCATATTACTTAATCACTTCATTATACAAATAATTTTTGATGAAATAAAATATATATTAAAACCATTAAACTAATCATTGAGAAATTTTCTACTCATTAAAGGATAAAGGAATTTTTCTATCCTATCGACTTTCCAATCCCCTCCATGTTGTCCCATCATAACAACGAGAATCCTTCTATATTTTGGCCTTTATAAATTTATTATAATGTCCTAAAAAATGGTCATCATCAATTGAATTTACATTTGACTCTTCATTGGTTTTAGTCTATGAAACAATAATTCCCTACTTTCTATTTGTAGGATCTGGATATAAAACTAATGTACTGCCTCTTATCAAATTATTAATAGTTCATCCTTCTAATATTCGTTAGTGAAATCCACTTTCACAAATCAAAATTGATTTATTTTAACTATTATCATATTACCAACTAATATTCCTTGATATATAGTCACATGGAATATTTTATAATCAATCTCTCGTATTTTTTCAAAGATGCAAAACATTTCACAAATTTTAAAAAATTGTATTTCTTTACATGGTAATTGATAGGTGATTTACTTACACCAAATGAGTAACTCTATTTTTAAAGCATATATGCTTAAAAATATTCATTGAATAAAACATATTACTATTAATTACACAACACATATTTGATATTACATTCAAACGGGTTCATCTATTTATCCATCGAGGTCATTATCTAATTGAATTTTTAGTATTATGTGACTCCAAAAAAATATAATATCAAAAATATAATATAAACTATAAATTATAAATATTTAATATCCATCATTAAACTATTAATGTATTCAATTTATTATGAATTACTTTTCATGATTTTATAAATATCCCGAACACTAAAGAGTTATATAAAATGTGCTGAGATTAATCTTTCTCTATAATAGTAACTGTGATAATGACATATTCCAAGATTCAATGACAAAAAAGATCCCACTTGTATGAAATTAAAGGATTCCAACTATATTCACATATTATAGACACTTAGTACCTAATTCAACATATTCCTCGTTAATATATTTCTCTATAATATATCCTTCTAGACAATATAGACTTTTTATATACCCATTCAACATTCTAATATACAATTTGATGGGATACATTCATCTAAAATTCACAGGACCGCCTATTTCTATCTCTATAACCCAATAAATAATCATGTGATTATTATATTAATGATAAACATAGAATAAAAATATCCAATTAAATTAAAATAAATTAAATTCCCCTTTCCATAGTTCAAATTATTTTTAGTTTAATATATAGTTATTAAATATATCATTGGAAAAATATAAATTCTACTTAATATGTGAGAGGTATTTTTTTGGTAGAATGAATTGAAAGTTTTTATACATTAAATTATGCATCATTTAATTATAGTTATGTGGCTATTGGTACATTAAAATCAAATCATTCATTGATATGATATTGTCATTATATGATTAAAAACTTTTTTCCATTACATTATTAGTTATAATAAAAAACTAATATCCATTTTCTTGGAAAAAGTGTGAGATTTTGGTGAAGAAAATATAACATTTAATAATTCCCTAAAAATAACTCTTTCATTATACACATGTTAATACTGTATATCATAGCCTTAATTCCACACTATGCTTTGTATGGTGCATTTAGTAATATTGTAATGACACTATCATATACATTTTACCTACATTCATGGTATCCATAAAATTTATGATATAAAAAAATAAAATATGTTAATTGAAAAAAAAAATTGATCTTATTTTCCAACCAGTATTTGAATATTTTTCGATAAAAGGTATACCCAACACAAGGAAACTATAACTTATATTCTCATACTATTTAATAAATATTAGTTCTGATAGTTTTGTAACTGCATATATATTATCCTAAAATTTAATTGTATATGTTATGTAATTATATTATAGGGTAAATGATTTTTATATCCAATAAAGATATTCTTATATGTATGATTCAACTTCATTGAGTGGTTACGTTATTCAAAAATGGGACACCCTTATTGTACTCAAATTTAATATTGATAAAATATCTATAAAATAGAATTTTATATATCATCACATACAAAAATAATCTCAATGTGAAATTTTTTTATAAATATATAAAATCAAATCACATGAATCCCACAATAATTTGAGATTTTCAATAATTGGAAGAAAATAAAAAAAACATTTCTTGGTAATTTTGGTTAGGATATAACTAGAGAAAACATAATTTATTTTGACCTCATACATAACCGTGATGGTATGTTATAATTTTTCTATACTATTATCCATTTTTTTGGGTGCTACATTATACACCAAAAGGATTTATTCTAACTATATATAGTGCTAGATTGATATTTCTCATATCAGTTAAAAATTCAACTTTCTTGTGATCAAATATAATTCATTAAAGACATATTAATGTGTAATGAAATTTCCCATCGTTAACTCTTTTATCTATATCTTAGTTCAATTTACAAGTATTCTCATCACTAAGATATAATATGATAATAATTTGAATGAATAGAAAGTTCCATAAATTATTGAATGACTTAATTTGTATTTATTGTATAATTTAGAATGAACTAATGAAATTTTTTAACAGATTACTGTTCCTTTAAATGAAATATATAGTCATCTGTAAAACAATTTATTCATTTATAGATGATAACAATTAATAATAGATAATGATTAGCATCATATGATAATAAACTATGCTCATTATATTCTGATATCATATAATTCGAAAGATAAAGTAGTTATATAACGATTCAATAACTCCATAAATTTTCAATCATCAAATTATAAAGCCTCAATGTAGCTAATAATCTAATATATCTAGTATAACTATCACACAATTTCATCTTTTCATATCACCTTATCTTCTGAAAAATGATTGGGAAATCATAGTTTTTGTCTTCAACAATCACATCTATATCCATAATATCATTTTCATTTTCAATTATAGTTATGAAAAAATCATTCATAAATTAATTATCATTCTTCACACTTGTATTCATGTAAAATTATATACAAATGCCATTTTTTCCATGATACTTTCCACAATATATTCTTCTATGTGTTTAGTATTGTATTTAAAGCATTGATCTATTCTGTAATAGATTATGTGTTCTTACAACTCATTTTCAATAATATACATTGAATAGAATAAATATAAACTTATTAAAGGGACTTGATAAGCATCATATACACTCTATTTTCCATATTCAATAAACTATTTATCCACATCTACTTAGTATTTTGTTAAATAATGGACATCCATCAATTTTCAATGGATACCCATCCAATTTCATTTAAAAATATTCATATATAAATTAATTCATATATGTTCTGAGAATTATAAACTAATAGGGAATACATTATATATATGCCTATATAGTCATAAAATTTGATATAAATATTCATTATTGTGACAACTTAGAATAATATATAAATATAACTATTTATATGACTAGTAAATATTATAACACTTATTCAGTATTTCCAAGATGCTACATTATATAAATCAGTATATTTTTTGAAATAGAATTTTCATGTTGGATAGTTCAATTCTAATCACACCCAATATATAGAAAACATGTTGTAATTTTATAAATGTATAAGAATTGGAATGCATATAATAGTATTTTAGAAACAAAACATATTTCATAAAAATTACCAGTGTATATCAATTCTTATGATGTCATTAAATTAATTTAATCACAACTATTATGGTTATTAAATTTTAAATTTAATATAATTTAAGTGAAAACACATTATAAAATATTATTTTTTACAAAATATGGAATTTAACCATCTCAATACAAAGGGATACACAACCAAAAAAGGATTGGTAGAACTCACTACCCATGCAGAATAAAAAAACCACCAACAACCCACCATTCTTGACTAAGATACGGTTTGTAATTAAAAATAAGGTAATAGGAGATATTGTGGACATAATATGAAGACATACAAATGTTAAATTCCACTATGAAACCTAAAAATGAAAAATAAGAATATGAGAAGGATCCACTTCCTACCCATATATAATCACCTACAAAAGACATCAAAAATAAACTGTATATAATAAATTATGGGGTATGGTGAAATGTATTAAGTAAGACTGTTGGATGAATTGATAATTTAATAGAATTCAAAATAATATATAAATCCTCAAAATACAATATTGAGACACAATTTTTAAGAAACTGTTAAAATTGAAATATGCAAACGAGAGGCCATCCACACAATAAGGAATGATTGACCAAAATGGAACAAGTGAATGGATACATACCAAGGAAGGTTTTAAACTATGGGGGACAAGAAAAATTGCATAAATCGATGAATAATTCATTATTTAGAATTAATAAACATTGTGTGTAGTCTTTGATAACATGGTAGTAATAATAGAAAACTAGATAAACCTTGCATGATCGACTACGAAGAAGTAATGATTGATAAAAATACCATTAGTTGAGGGTTGATTCATCCCCAAAATTGGAAAGAGGTTGTAAACATAATATTAAGATAGAGAATAAATGGAAAGAGGATTGAAGATTCATAGAATTTGTTTTAAAATAACATAAAAAATATTATCAATGCTAGTAAAAGAAGTGTTAAATCATACCTTGATAAACATTTAAGTTAATATTTCTTTTTTTCATACATAGTTTTATGATTTATCAATTCACACCATTGAACTAATATGTTTTGTGATTTTATTGTTTTAATAATAGATCTAATAATATATACATTTATCAGGGCAATCATTAATGATGATAAATTAAATTGGAAAATAAATATTAGAAAAATATAATAAATTAAAAATATGAATAGATTACAATAAATGAATATAAATTAAAAGTAATTTAAATTTTATCATTTAAAATGATGATGTTTGAAAAATATTCCGAAATTGAAGTAATGATTTTAATATTATAATTTAATGGAATATTCAAGATGAATGAAAATTAATTTATATGTTATAACTCATAAATTAATGTTTCAAAAAAAGACTTATACAAAATCACTAATTAATAATAGGAATAAATTCATTTTATAATATTTTAAAAGAAAAATAATAATAATAATAACATATAAACATTATTTATATAAATTAAATACATATTTAAAAAAAATATGAAAATAAAAAATCATTTAGAAATAGCCATAATAAATGAATAAAAACAAATATACAATGAAAAACTATTAAAATTATTAGAAATAATTAAAATTGGTTAATTTTAAGACAATAATAAAAAAAATTAATATATAATATTACATATATAACTTATAACAATATAAGAATGGATAAATATTTAAATAAAAAATAAATGTTACGATTTTCATTTATGTGAAAAATATTAAAATAAATTAATAATTTAATAATACTAAATATTAATTATATAATGATTTAAATACAATTATATTAAAATAAAAATTAGTAAATATTGAATATATAATTTGTAAATTTATTGAGATTATAAAATAATAACAAATAAATATTCATAAATAAATATTAAAAATGAATAATTTAGATATACATAATCGTACATACATATTCATATCCATATATTCATACACATGTACATACAGAAACATGTTCATACGTAAATTTACATTTACAGTTATAGATACAGCTACACATTCATAACATTAACACACACATAAGAAAACTTACACAAACATACACATATAATAACATATTTCAAAAACGTACCTATAAAAACTCAAACATATAAATACGCATATATATAAAAGTGCATAATAATACACATATATACATGCACATACATACAAACATACATACACATAATTCCGCATACAAACACTTGCATAAATATATATGCAAACATATGTGTATATTCTAAAATATTCAATATGTATATAAATTTTATAAAATAAATTAAGTACGGATTCTTGTGAATTTATAAAATTATTTAATTTATGAACATAAATATGTTTTACTGAAAGAACACAAAAACACATTATAATGATCCAGTCGTGGTCATCCATCCATTGGGCACTCTACCAATATTTCCGAAAAAACCCAAAGGGATTTCTCAATCCCCGCAAGGTAGAAACAAATGCATTAGTGTTTAAGGAACACACATTATAATTATTTCATCCTTAAATTATATTAAACAAATAATGGGAAAACAACTATGAACACTCGGTAAATTTGAGGTCTATGATCCAACAGAAAGAGGAAATTTATGTAGTTTTAATAAAACTAAAATAAAGTGTGAATATAGATCCCACAACACACCCTCTAATACCCACCACAAAAAATATCCAATAGCTCACTCAAACAACAATACTATATGCCACATATTACCATGACATAAGAACTAAATTCCTCCATAGATGATGTAATAAAGACTAAATAAAAACATATATGAGACTATGTTCCACATGATACTAATGGAATAGTATAGCCTAAGATAATCCACATAATAAGAGTGTCCATGTGTTGAATAAAGGATTGAAAACAATAATGATAATATAGGTGTTATAATATTAATGATCGGTATAGTAATTCATGATATTCCATATTCCAGCCGTAAATTTTAAACCTATTTCTTACTAGTTTGAATATATATAAAATTATTTATGAGATGTCATATGTTATTTATGAAAAACAGGTCATCATGACATAAATCATGTTTTATAAAATTCATCTTATAAAAAATATAACTTCAGAAATAGAACCATTTCACAAACCATGGTAAAAAAAATTGGAAAATAATTATGGATCATATGGAATAAACCCACAGTTTTCAATCCAACACATAAAAAAATCATTTTCTTGAAATTTCATTATTAAGCCTTAGTATAGGTCATTTAAAATATATACGCAAATCAAACAATTTTTTCCACTCTTCCAATAAAATGTTAAAAAATAATACTACTTTTCAATTTTAACTAACCATACATTACAAATAATTTCATGAATTATTTTTAAATTTAATCATAGTTTCTAAAATAGAACTAGTACAAAATTGCATCCACACAGTACAAATATTCCACAATGACTTAAGGTAAGTAAATTCTAGTATACAATTAGTGAGTATGGGATGTAATATAATGAAAATTAAATCCCCAAAATCCTCCCAAAAAAGGACCTATGAATCATGGTATTCATCAAATAAATAGAAAATATGGATCATGAATGGGTGATAAGGAATATGGTTTAGAAATAATGAACCTATGATTTCCTCATTAGTCTCATAAATCTAACAACAAATAAACCTCTAAAGATAATATGAATACCACAAGCCCAAACACATAACACTCAATCACTTTGTTTAATGGTCCATTAAATCTTATTTTATCACACTTTGTTTAACTATACACCAACACTAATTTTATAACAAACTTCACTATGGATTTCATATTTATAGATCCCTTTTTCCTTACGAGGACTCTAATGACAATAATAAACTTGAAGTGACTACGAAATTATCACATATAACAAGAAAAAACATTTTTAACATACCCAAACCTCACCTCCTACACTCTAATAAGAACAATCCCAAATCACATCTTCGTATAATCATTAAAACATTAATAAAAAATTAAAATATACCTTATGGTGGTTATAAGACATAATATTAATGATATTCACATTGGCTCAATTTATTCTCATATTACACATAGGAACTAATATGCAATGTTCTCAACTATATTTGAGAATATCATACATGAAATATTAGTCCAGTATACAATATTATACAAAAAACATTAAATCTCATTTGAAACATCCTTTGAAAATATAATTTCAAATAAAATTTAATGAAATTATAAATTTCAACCTATTTATTAAAAAATATTTTGAGAATTTATATATAGAATCATTAAAAATTCATTAGAACCATTATGTATGCAAAGAACCACCTTTTGATGTTTTCATTGTCATGATATTGTAATAACATTAATAATCGTCACACTTTGTACAAACAAATTGTAGAAAATATTTAACAATATTTTAAATTTAAATTTTTAAAAGATGTTCCTACTCAATAGTTTTATAAAATACATTAGAAACTCAAATATTCCTTTTGAATCTCACAATTCATTACTATGGGTCATTAGGGAAAGATCCCAATCATGTGGCATAAACTGCCTCACAAAATCAATCATGATAATTTTTTAAAAATAAAGACCCATTTAAAATTCTATAAAAACATTCATAAAACTGTATTCTGTAATTTTAAAACCCATAAACATATATCACAATATCCTTCAAAAACTAAAACATACTGCTTTTGACTCTTTCACAGGGGCGCGTCACTGCGCATCCATCACACAGAGGAGGATGCGCTGGCTGTGGGCCCACATTCTGGCTTTCTAAAGTCGGGAAGCATCCGCTCCTTCATGGATGTCATCTCCTTGATCGAAATGCGATAACGGGATGTCAATTCTTCCTTCCATGGATTCCTCCTTGGAGCTCGTCATCTAGTACGGGTCTCCCTCATAGATTTAGGACATTGTTCGCGAAACTCTTTCCAGTGCCATATCTTCATCGACACTGGTCAATTACGCTGCTTTTGTCAAGACACTCCAAGGGGTCCGGTTAGGGCATCAACCTTCTGTTAGGGGAGTAGTCATGTTGAGGCATCACTAGCATGTATGGATGCTGAGATTCTGGCTCATCTATATTTTTTCCCCTTATGATAGGGCATCTCGAGGGAACGGAAGCCCGAGGCATCCCACATTGGACGTGGGGAATCCTATTCCATGGGCATGAATCTGTGGTTTTCCTCAGCTTCCTCTATTTAACACAGGGTATTCCGTGAGTTTAACGTCCATCGAGGACAGATCGGACTGACCAGAACATTGATTAAAGTGGATCAGATTGAGGAACCCCCTGAAGGGAACACCGATATTGAGGCTAACATGTGGATGGATTCCCGAATGTTGTCTGATGGAATAGGGAATGGGGTGTCATGATCCCACCGGTATGTGGCGAACCAGGTAAGAATTTGGATGGGTGATGGCTTTGGGCTTGGGCCTCAAAGAGACTTCCTACGTATCCCCGTGGCAGGGAATCAATTTCCACGTAGTTCGATGGTACGATGGCACACCTGAGGAGGCGACCCGTGAGAATGGATGCATGGATGGGACCCATAGGAAGTGGAACCTCCAGGTTGGGGCATGACCTTCTTGAGACACATGGGATCGAGGGAAAGATCAGGATGAGACATGAGTGATGGGATCAAACCTCGGGGATGTAGGACCCTGGGACACCCTGAGAGGGGAGGGGTGAATCAGGGTGTCAACTTTTTCTTTTAAAATAAAGGATCTTGTTCACACATTGGTAGGAAATAGTTGAACCCATAGGATGGACATGATTAGCAATCGAACATTCACATGAAAAAGAGATGGCACAAAAAAATTTACATGGTTCACTACTAAGGGCTACGTCCAAGGAGAATACGCCAACAAGTTTCTTGTCATACCTAATTCTACTAATCTTCACTAGATGTGGATTACAATGGTTTGGGCATAGCCACTCTGTCCCAGGCTCACTGCCTTTACAATTGTTTAGGGATAGCTTACTGCGTCCCCCGGGTCACTCTCATTGACTCCCCCTGACTCAATGTCATTGGTGAAGTCCCAATCAGTTTATAGACATGAAGGTCTCTTCATTATTGCTCAATGAAAGCATCATGTGTTATATGTTGATTCTATTTGGATGTCCAACTATCACTCGTTAACTGATCATCAACTTTCATGCATCTCCAAGACAATCAGGAAGCCTCAACAAACACCTGGTGCACAACACCAAGACGGCGTGCAGCTTTTAAGGACGGTGCAGAAGTTATAACTGGCACACATGTCCTCCTCCAACACTTAAGTGACTCAACCTTCTTCGAAATAAAACTTGTACTAATCAACTTCTTTTCAACCCAAATCGATTTTGAAACCTAATGGAAACCTGTCACGGAACTTCAATTCTGGCGCACAAGTATCACCAAATCACTTGCGCGACTACTGGATGGGCAGTAAACCACTGTCGTGTTGCTCCACTTTGTGCAACCCACCAACACTTGCACGACTTCAACACCTGCGTTACGGGAGCTCTGAATTTATTCATGTACAAAGTTCGTGTTTAATGAGGAGGGGTGGTCCTCTATTTATAGTCATTCGGATACCCTACACGGCAGTACACAAGTCTTCCCACGGTGCACAAGTCTCGACGCAAAACCCTTATATCCTCCTAGACACTTGTGTGACCACATTCCAATCTTGGGCACCCCTATTTAATTTTCCGTATTTTGATGATCAAAACACAAAGGTCAAATGGCACACAACATTCCAATCCTCTAAGATACTGGCGCGCAAGACCTTTCACCGCGCGCAAGTTAGCTGTGCGACCATACCAATACTTGAGTGACCCTCTTTCCTTTGCCATATTTTCATGTTCTCATTCTGACAAACATCAGGCCCGAAAGTTTTCTGGCCTCCAATGCGTCAGCACCAAGTCACTTTTCCAAAAACACATTTATCCATATTTGATGGTACACGTTCTGAACATCCACTGAGGAAATGACACCATATTCAATACTGTTATCTGCTTGAACTGTATTATCACTTTGATGGTACATGTTCTAAACATCCACTGAGGATTTACAAAAAACACAAACCATACTCCAATTCATGAACATAACATCTAAGGATCCAACTGTAATTCCCCGACCCCAGTTACCCAGAGTCGGTTCATTATTACATAACATCGGCATGATCACGAGAAAGATCAAATCTCGAATGACTGATTGGTTTAGTAGCCTTGGAATCACTAGATATATTCATAAAGTTTTACATTACATCAATAAGTGAAAATCTACAACAATATATTTTCTCTATATTCCACTCTCTTATCCCAGCATACTATCCCTACTGGTCATTCATAAATTACTTCTTCACATCCTGGGAAAAATAAAACATAGAAAAGGGGTGAGCTCAAATGCCCAGTAAGGATAACAATAAAGCAGAAACTTTCATAAATAAGAATAAAAATTTAAGGCAATGTATAACTAAAACAAAAGCCTTTTAAACTTAAACTTCAACATAGTATGGAAAAAGTAAAATGAAAAAATTCCATTTACTTATTCACATGGATATTCTACTAATCGAATAATCACATGCAATATCAATAACCACTTTCATAATGATGGAATACATAATTCCAGACTATCATAACCCCATAGTCAAGGCCTCATGCCAAGACAAAAAATATGATTTTTCCAAGGCCTTATGCCAAGACACTAGTTTGTATCATGAGACCGACCGATGCATCGAGGAGCTATAGTGGGATCCACCCGTCACTTACTAAGTCCAATTCATTCACATATTAAAAGGTTTAAACATAACATAAACATTCGTATTAAAACTAGCATATGAAATGTCAATACTTTCTCCATAAACCATGAATGGTATAAAAATAACACATCCATACTAAAAACATATCACAAAACCTACAATACAATAAAAAGATTTATATCATAATAAATCAACTGAAAATAAGCTTAAAATCCATCAAAGGATGTTGACATAGATGAAATCAAAAATATTTGAGAGAAATATCTCTTTTCTCGAAATCATTGAAAAGTCACACATTTATAAAGGAAGTAATTTAAAAGAGATTTTGGAATCAAAGTGTCTCATACCACTTTGAAACTTCTGAAAAGAAATATCATTTCAAAACCTTTATGTCCATATAAATAAATCCGTAAAATCATTTTGAAAGCATGGACATTAATTAAAAATATTTAGAAAGATAAATCTTTAAAACAATTAAAATTATGATCTTGATAAATAGTACCTTTCACAAATTCTTAAAATAATAATTTTGAAATAATTTAAAAGTCACATAATTATAAAATAAAATATTTACTTTGAAAATATTCTTATAATCTTTTAAGGGAAGCTTCGACAATTTTATAACGGCGGAAAATAGCCGCACCCGCCGTATAAGTTAAAAAAATCATTCTTACCTTAATTATGTCGAAAAGGTTAAAAAGGACCTTGTTTGAAAAACGACGGAAATATTCCTTTATAAAACTATTATAAAAAGTCAAAAAAGGGTATAAATGACATTATCCCATATTCTTGTAAATGGTTAAAATGTTTTGAAATACATTTTGAAGAAACATGGATGTGGATCATAATGAAATCCCAGTAGACTACTACATATAAACAACCTCGGATAATGGAGAGATTGCGAAATAAACCGTTACCTTGTACTTTTACTTGGTTGGGGTAGGTTAACCTCCTATATAATGGTGAAATAATTGTTATTAAATTATACAAGAATCATATATATAAATATGATATCATATATGATCTTTTAACAATTCATTGTTAATAATATCTTAGTATTATCGTCGTTTCGGGTGTTAACTTACTCGTTTTCTTCTATATGTTTTGTTACGTAAGCCATATTTGTAATGGTTATGTTGTATCTTTTTCATATTCAGAATGATATCATGTCCCTAAAAATTATTTTTAAATCATAAAATGATAATTATACTTGAATGGATATGATGGAGAATGAATCTCATCTTGTTCGTGGAGATGGTACTCTGTACGTACACCCGAGCGACAATATCATTCTTTTGATATTAAAATAATATATAATTGGATATTATATCATATATACAGAATCATTATCATGTTATATTTATTATTTACATGATTTACACATCATTATTATACCCATCCAAATAATAATATATTGAATAATAATTACACCACGACGTGGAGACGGTAAGTCATACGTACGCATGTATGGTGACATGTTATTCAAAGGATGGATAGAATAATGAATATGGTAGTACCATATTTATAATAACATCAAATTTTACATAAGATACTGGAGTTATTATTTTAGAATGGTAATAACAAAGAAGGAAGAAGTGGATGAATAAAAGAACTTGGAAAAGGGTGGTGAAATCATTACCTCTTCTTCAGGTTCATCCTTTTGATTTGATCAAAAGGGAAACATAGGGTTGCTTTCTGATCAAAATCAGGCCTCTAGGTTGTAGTGAGGGAAGTTGGGAGTGTATTTGGGTAGATTTTGGCCGAACCGAAAGGCTATGAAGGTGTGAATAATAGGGAAGGAGGAGTGCCCTTTTATAAGAGGTGTGAGGGGCACCTTTCGAAAAGCTAGAAATATTAATTTATAATAAATTCATTTTTGGTTTCTAATGGCTCCAAAGTTGATTATTTAAATTTTATTCTGGTTATAGGTATAAAAGAATTCAAAAAATAGAATTTAGACACGTTTGGGTTACTATATTAACCTTATCCTTAAGTATTAACTCTTAGTTAATTTGTTTGACATTTACCATGTCACTTTGTATTTTTATATTATTTAGTTAATAAATCTACTATATACATCCAAGAGACCACCAAATGGTCCATTAATGATACAAATATTATTATATAAGTCTCTTGGATGAACCTTAAATTTTTAAGAATTTAATATCAATTAATAATATAATATTTGTTTTAAAAACTCTTTATGACAATTTTGACACTATTCAATAGTTGATTTTTGTGAAACTCATAACAGAGTGATTAATTCGAAAAAAAGTTAATTAAATCAATCCTAATATGTCATATTATCCTAGAAAAGTATTTTTATTCATTAAAAGTCTCAAATTATATTTATTTGGGTATTTATAATATCAATTATTTTATATTTTCACTATTATGGTAATTACTGCATCATCATTGTGTCATAAATACATTAAATTATGTAATCTCTAAAAATTATAAATAAACTATCATTATGTAGGAAAACTGTTTATCTTTCTAATGAATATTTATAGTCGAACGTCTAACAAATATAACCCTATGTAACAATTGTTTTTCTAAAAGATATATGCTTGTGTCATTTTTGTATTCATTTTAACTTAATTAAAATAAAGAGTCCCTATCACCTACAAGTGGCTCCATGGGAACCCAAAATCGACCCAAAGATACCTATGGTCGAACATGTATCAACCAATAAGGCGAGGACGCATTTTAGAGTAATTTAGTATTATTATAATATTAGTTTTTAACCCTTATTTATCGGATTTACCCTTAACCATGGTAAATAAAATATTTACCGAAGTAATTATTCTAAATGTCTAAAAATAAAAGATACCTATTTACACAATTTTAACATCCTGATTCGAAATATGGAATCCATTTTTCCAAATTCAAAACACAGAAGTGGCAGAAATTAATTTAAAATTAATTCCCGTTGTTAAAACAAAAAGCGTGTTTTTAAGAGATAATAACTATCAAAAGATTGACACTTGTTTATGTCCGGTTTAATTGTAAAATTATGTAAATTGACCAACATTATATTAAATGGTAAAAAATATATTCTAAATATACTTTAAAACCACTCAAATTCATAATTCATCACTATTAATTATTTTGATTAAAAAAGTTGCTTTTAATTAAAATTTAGTAATTTTCACTTTTCTTCAAAATATTAATGTTATCTGAAAAGTACCAAATTTTCAACTTAGGCTAAATTTGATATTCCGAATCCAAAAATTAATTCCATTTTAAAAAATAAAATATATATAATTTCAAATAATAGGTATTACTATTCATAACAGCTAGTTTGATTGGTTATGGTGTGCTTTAACTCGGTGTTGTGTGTAGTGCAAGTTATTGAATTATTTTGAAGAAATAACACACTATGAAATCATGGGGTGTTACATTCTCCCCTACTTCAATAAATTGCGTCCTCTCAATTTGAAATTGTTCTTTGAAAATAAAAAGTTGATAATAAAAAATATCATTGTGGGAAACCCACATCAGAAATTGGATTACTAAAATTTAGTCTTAATATGAGAAAAGAGAAATGAAAGGGTCACCACCAAATTATGATCTCAATTAGGAGAAAATTTGTGGAAATTAGAGTCCTTTAATTGGAGGAAAAACATAAATATTTATAGGTATTTATTGTGGTCATCAATCACAAACATTTTTAAAATTCAGGTCCTTAAATTCATCAATCTATGATGATTTTAAATACAATCGGTTCAACAAAACATATGGTATTAGGATAACACATTTTTGGTTTTAGGATTCCTTAAATAAAGTATAAGAATTAATTTCTTCATGGAATAATAGAATAAGAAAAAATATATTCTTGACAAGTTGAGTTCCATCCTTTATCTAATTTCAACCACAGACTCATCTTTCACTCTAAAAGATAATAGAACATAAAAATAATATTCTATTTATCCTATTCGTATAGGGTTAAAAAATGAATTTAGTATTCATCTAACAGAACCATTAAAAAACAACATTATTCAATCCAGGACATCACGTGTGTCAGTGGTAGGTGATACACTCTTGTCGCCCTTCGGTTGTGGGTTCAAGTCTCGTGGCCTTGCCAGACGCTAGAGGTTGCCACCCGACCTCCATGTTATCCTTTTATGGAAATCCAAAATAATCCAAACTATAACTATCCAAAATACATCAGTCGAAAATTTATAAGGAAGGTAAACACAATAAAAATCTTTTTTTCAGCGTAATAACATGTGAACACCTTCATCATGTATTCTTTTAAAACACCGCAACATCCTGAATTACCATAAATCCTTATTGATTACATTCATGATCCCTTATTCCTTAAAGAATAATAGATATACTACTTCACTCCAAAAATGTTTTAAACCCCAACAATGATGGAATATACAAATCATTAATCAGTTTCAAGGTAGTCACGAATATCTAATATCATTTATCCAAATCAATCATGTATTATTCTAAAATCACTACCTCGGTATCAGAACTATATTTTGGTTTATCATTCTCTCAACCATATATTTTCCAAAAATTTATCCTTCTATTGAGTCACTTTTCTTTGTTCCACACAATCTCAAGTCCTTAATGAAATAGTACTGCAATACAATCCTTATATACTTCATAATTATTATAACAAGTACATTGTTGATACAACACTCAATTTACATAATCAACATAAGAACTCTAATAATTCCTCTTCATCTGTGGTAGTATCATTACTTGATTATTATCCAATATCATCATTTGCAGCACAGTCTGATGACTGGGACATAGGTTCGCGTAGTGTCCAAACCCCTTGAAAATGAAGCATTATACATTGAAACCATTTTCTTGCCCTTTCAGTCATGTACTTTGTGCCCTTTTCCTCCACACATATAACAAACTCCCATTCCTTTCAGGAACGTTCCAGGGTGTTTCTTCCCATAGTAATCACATATAGAAAAATTATTCTTTTCCCCCTTCCCTTTATTCATCTTTCTTTCTTCTATCCTTTTCTTCTCTTGCTTCCCTTCAAAACCATAGGACTTAGTAAAGTATTTACTTATCTTATCAGCACATGATATTATTTCGTCATATGATGATAATACATGGGAGACTATTTCTCTTATAAATTCTGGCTTAAGAACATGATTGATATGATCCTTCTTTCTCTTTGGATCATGTGCATTGCTGGAGTTCTCATTCCTTCTACTGGGTGCCATTTCTAAACAATGGCATACACTAGATTAGTTTATTAATAACAGTACCTAATCCCAAACTTGTAAAACACATAACATAAATTAAATAGTTTATGTATATAATCCATAATCTTAAAAATATCTCCTTTGAGGAAGTATATACTCATAAACCCTTCATAATGGTTTGTAAAGAAAATGAGAATTATCCTAAGAAAATCCCGCAGGAGTGTCGTAACTAAGAGTGCAGCAAGGCTTGTTGTCGTGCACCAGTTCTCGTTCGAGTCCACCTCAAAGCGGTGTTTTCAGGTTTTACCCCTAGGTACATCTGTGCCAGAGCGGCCTCTACCTGCTCGAATCTAGACAGGGATGTATTTCCCTGAAATCTCACAAAATATCTACAATACCAATATTCTAGGAAGTTCTTCTATACTAATCATCAAAGTCCATCTTAAATCTATGTGCTCTAATCAGAGTTTATCTAAATTTTTCTTGCAAGGTTTGTACTAAACTTCCTCTGATACCAACTGTAATACCCCAACTCTAGTTACCCAGATTCAGTGCATTATTATATAACATTGGAATGATCACGAGAAAGATCAAATATCGAAAGACCGATTGGTTTAGTAGCCTTGGAAACACTAGATATATTCATAAAGTTTTACATTACGTCAATAATTGAAAAGGTACAACAATATATTGTCTCCATATTCCACACTCATATCCCCACATAATATCCCTGCAGGTCATTCATAAATTACTTTTTCACATCCTGGGAAAAATAAAAAATAGAAAAGGGGTGAGCTCAAATGCCCAGTAAAGATAACAATAAAGCCAAAAATTTCATAAATAAGAATAAAAATTTAAGGCAATGTATAACTAAAACAAAATCCTTTTAAACTTGAACTTCAACATAGTATAGAAAAAGTAAAATGAAATAATTCCATTTACTTATTCACATGGATATTCTACTAATCGAATAATCACATGCAATATCAATAACCACTTTCATAATGATGGAATGCATAATGCCAGACTATCATAACCACATAGCCAAGGCCTCGTGCCAAGATTACAAATAAGATTTTTCCAAGGCCATGTGCCAAGACACTAGTTTGTCTCATGAGACCTACCGATGCATCGAGGATCTATAGCGGGCTCACCCGTCACTTACTAAGTCCAATGAATTCCCATATGAAAAGGTTTAAACATAACATAAACATTCGTATTAAAACTAGCATACGAAATGTCAATACTTTCTCCATAAACCATGAATGGTATAAAAATAACACATCCACAGTAAAAACATATCACAAAACCTTCAATACAATACAAAAGTTTTGTATCATAATAAATCAACTTCAAATAAGCCTAAAATCCATCAAAGGATGTTGATATAGATGAAATCAAAATTATTTGAGAGAAATATCTTTTTTCTCGTAATCATTGAAAAGTCAAACATTTATAAAAGAAGTAATTTAAAATGGATTTTGGAATCAAAGTGTCTCATACCACTTTGAAACTTATGAAAAGAAATATCATTTCAAACATTCATGTACAAAGAAATAAATCCTTAAAATCATTTTGAAAACATGGAAATTAATTAAAAAGATTTTGAAAGATAAATCTTTAAAACATTTATAAGTATGATATTGATAAAGAGTACCATTCACAAATTCTTAAAATATTCATTTTGAAATCATTTAATAGTCACATAATTATAAAATAAGACATTTAATTTGGAAATATTCTTATAATCTTTTAAGAGAATCTTTGACGATTTCATAACGGCATAAAATAGCCGCACCCGCCGTATAAGTTAAAAAAACATTCTTACCTTAATTATGTCGAAATGGTTAAAAAGGACCTTGTTTTGAAAATGACGAAAATATTCCTTTATATAAATCTTATAAAAATTCAAACAAGGGTATAAATGACATTAACCCATATTCTTGTAAGTGATTAAAATGTATTGAAATACATTTTGAAGAAACATGGAGGTGGATGATAAAGAAATCCCAATAGATTATTACGTATAAACAACCTCGGATAATGGAGAGATTGCGAAATAAACCGTTACCTTGTACTTTTCCTTGGTTTGGTTAGGTTAACCTCCTGTATAATGGTGAAATAATTGTTATTAAATTATACAAGAATCATATATATTAATATGATATCATATATGATCTTTTAACATTTCATTGTTAATAATATCTTAGTATTATCGTCGTTTTGGGTGTTAACTTACTCATTTTCTTCTATATGTTTTGTTACATAAGCCATGTTTGTTATGGTTAGGTTGTATCTATTTCATATATATAATGATATCATGTCCTTAAAAATTATTTTTAAATCATTAAATGATAAATATACTTGAATGGATATGATGGAGAATGAATCTCATCGTGTTCGTGGAGACGGTCGTCCGTGCGTACGCACGAGCACCAATATCATTCTTTTGATATTAAAATAATATATAACTTTATATTATATCATATATACAGAATAATTATCATGTTAAATTTATTATTTACATGAGTTACACATCATTATTATACCCATCCAAATAATAATATATTGAATAACAATTACACCATGACGTGGAGACGGTAAGCTGTACGAACGCACGTATAGTGACATGTTATTCAAACGATGGATAGAATACTTAATATGGCTGTACCCTATTTATAATAACATCCCAATATGGATAAGATAATGGAGTTATTATTTTATAATGGTAATAACAAAGAAATTATAAGTGGAAGAAGAAAGGAACTTGGAAAAGGGTGGTGAAATCATTACCTCTTCTTCGGGTTCTTCCTTTTGATTTGATCAAAAGGGATCCTTAGAATGGATTTATGATCAAAATAAGGCCTCTAGGTTGTAGTGAGGGAAGGTGGGAGAGTATTTGGGCAGATTTCGGCTGATCCAAACGGCATTAAAGGTGTGAATAAATGAGAAGGAGGACTGCCCTTTTATAAGAGGTGTGAGGGGCACCTTTGGAAAAGCTAGAAATATTAATTTATAATAAATTCATTTTCGGTTTCTAATGTCTCCAAAGTTGATTCTTTATATTTTAAGGTGGGGATAGGTCAAAAACCATTCAACCAATATAATTTAGACAGGTTTGGGTTACTATATTAACCTTATCTTTAAGTATTAACTCTTAGTTAATTAGTTTGACATTTACCATTTCACTTTATATTTTTATATTATATAGTTAATAAACATACTATATACATAAAGGAGACCCCCATGTGGTCCATTAATGATAAAAATATCATGATATAAGTCTCTTGACCGATCCTTATATTTTTAGGAATTTAATATCAATTAATAATATAATATTTGTTTTAAAAACTCTTTTCTGTCAATTTTGACACTATTCAATAGTTGATTTTTGTGAAACCCACAAAAGAATTATTACTTCGAAAAAAGTTAATTAAATCATTACTAATATGTCCTATTATCCTAGAAAATTATTGTAATTCATTAAAAGTCTCAAATTATTTTTATTTGTGTATTTATAATATCAATTATTTTCAATTTTCACTATTATGGTAATTACTGCATCATCATTGTGTCATAAATAAATTAAATAATGTAATCTCTAAAAGTTATACATAAACTATAATTATGTTGGAAATCGTTTTATCTTTCTAATGAATATTTATAGTCTAAAATCAAACATATATAACCATATGTAAAAATTTTTTTTCTAAAAGATATATGCTTGTGTCATTTTTGTATTCATTTTAACTTAATTCAAATAAAGTGTCCCTATCACCTACAAGTGGCTCCATGGGGTCCCGAAATCGACCCAAAGCTGCCTAAAGTCGAACATTTATCAACCAATAAGGCTAGGACATGTTTTAGGGTAATTTATTATTATTATAACATTATTTTTTTAACACTTATTTACAAAATTTACCCTTCACCATGGTAAATAAAATATTTACCGAAGTAATTATTCAAAATGTCTAAAAATAAATGTTGCCTATTTACACAATATGAACATCATGATTCCAAATATGGAATCCATTTTTCCATATTCAAAACACAGAAGTGGCATAAAGTAATTTAAAATTAATTCCCGTTGTTAAAACAAAAAGCGTGTTTTTAAGAGATAATAACTATCAAAAGATTGACACTTGTTTATGTCTGGTTTAATTGTAAAATTATGTCCAATGACCAACATTATATTAAATTGAAGACATATATTCTAAATATACTTTAAAACCACTGAAATTCATAATTTATCACTATAAATTATTTTGATTAAAAAAGTTGTATTTAATTAAAATTTAGTAATTTTCACTATTCATCAAAATATTAAAGTTATCCGAAAAGTACAAAAATTTATCCTTAGGCTAAATTTGATATTCCGAATCCAAAAATGAAGTCCATTTTAAAAAATAAAATATATATAATTTCAAAAAGTAGGTATTACTATTCATAACAGCTAGTTTGATTGGTTATGGTGTGCTTTAACTCGGTGTTGCGTGTAGTGCAATTTATTGAATAATTTTGAAGAAATAAAACACTATGAAATCTTGGGGTGTTACACCACCAATCTACCCCATTGGGATTTTTGGAAATCAGCAAATAAATTTAATAGATCCACATGCAAACCAAAAAATGCAAGAATCAACTCAACCAACACTCTAAGTATACGTGAGCAATGCTCGGTGTAGAAAACAAAAGACGAGGCTTGAATTGGGATCCCATGTTTTGGAATTCTCAAAGACACCTTGTTCGTAATGTGGGATCCCATGTTTTGGAATTCTCAAAGAAGCCCTGTTCACTGAGTTCCTGAGTTCCTTCTCATCCTCTGACTCTAAATTTATTCCTTTCTACCCCATTGGAAATAAACCCAAAGACCGGTACTAGTTCATTGTTCATCTCAAACCACATCCCCTGGATAGTATTTACCCCACAAACCTACATCATAGTTGTAACACAGATAAAAAATGCTAACAAAACTGGGGAGAGGGGTATTGCTTAACCTCCTTATGCACTGAGAGGTGGTTGAACACCGAGGTTCAACCGATGCTTCTCAAACACAGCCGCTGACAGTGGCATGGTTAGGATATGAACCACTTGATCATCTGTTCCCACATGATCCATTCTAATCACGGCTTGATCAACATTCTATTTGATAAAGTCATACGTGATTTCAATATGTTTTGTACAAGAATACTAAATAGGATTCTTCGTAAGATAAATTTTGCTCTAATTATCACATTAACTCATGATTGGTTGCTTCACCTCATTATCAATATCTATTAATTTCTTCTTCATCCATAGCAGTTTAGTGCATGCCTTTGTAGCATAGATATACTCAGCTTCAACAGTACAAAGAGAATTACTTTCTTATTTCTTGCTCAACCAGCCAACACATTTCTTCCCAATATATAAGGCTCCACCAATGATGGAATTTCTGTCTACTACATCACCAGCCCAGTCAGCATCAGAAAACACTGATAATTCACTATCCCTACCTGCAGCAAAATATAACCCAAATTTGTGTGCACCTTGGTTGTACCTCATGATTCTTTTGACTGCCGCCATATGTTCCTCGTTTAGACTACTCTGAAAGCGGGCCACAATACATGTAGCAAAGACAATATCTGGACGTGTCGCTATCAGGTACAGTATGTTCCCAAAGATCCTCCTGTACATGGTGGAATCTACATAGGTCCCATATTCATGTTTTCCACGTTTTGTTCCAACAACAATCAGATTTGACATTGGTTTGGATTCTTTCATATTATACATCTCTATCAGCTCTCTTGCATATTTTTTAGGAGAAATGAATGTGTAATCCTTCTTTTGAATCACCTGCAGTTCCAAGAAATATGTGATTCCTCCAATCATAGACATTTCAAATTCTGATTTCATGTGATTGGAAAATTCATCCACATATTTCTGACTACTACCGCCAAATATGATATCATCAATGTAGACTAGAACCAAGAATTGTTCTTTTGGAGAATTCTTCACATAGAGATTGTGATATACTTCTCCTCTTTTGAATTCTGGTTTCTTGAGATACAAATCCAGTCGTGAGTACCATGCCCGTGGTTCCTACTTCAAACCATATAGAGCTTTCTTCAGTTTGCAGACCTTTGTTTCTTTATTACCTAGAATAAATCCCACTGGATTTTCAATGTAGACTTCTTCTTCTAGAACACCAATCAAGAATGATGTCTTGACATCCATTTGATATACTTTATATCCTCTTTGGAGTGCCATGGCAAGGAAAAGCCTGATTGATTCCAGTCTAGCCACTATAGCGAAGGTTTCTTCAACATCAATGCCTTTAATCTGGGAGTATCCATTACATACTAGTCATACCATGTTTCTGATGACACTTCCATGCTCATCATACTTATTTTTGAAGATCTATTTGGTACCAATCACATTGTGACCGTCGGGTCTCTGGACAAGATCCCAAGTCTGATTCTTGTTAATCTGATCTAATTCTTCATTCATGGCTTTCACCCAAGATTCATCCTTTGCAGTTTTATTGAATGAGGATGGATCCACAACTGACATAAATGAATATTGCGCATTATTCCTTATCCTTATTGTTTGAGTGGGTGGAATATTGTCCCTAATTATGTTGGATGGATCAATCTCAGCTCTTTGATTTCTCCTATGAGGTTTAGATCCATTCTCTTCTGCCACAATTTCTTCTTCAGATTCCTCTTCTGAGTCAACATCATGATTTGACTGCTGAGTGATTTGTTCACCTTCCTCTATTTCGGTATTTGTATTTACTTTATGTCCACACTCATCATCATCTTCTATATCATCAGCATAGCTATTATTGGAAGCACATGGGGTTTTCCCTTCAATGTTCTTATCATCATTGCTTTCCACAATCCTCCACAAGCGTTTATTAAGACACTTGTAGGACATGTTGTTCATTGGATATCCTTGAAAAATTCCTTCATCAGCATTGTCTCCAAACTTCCCTTGATTTCCTTATTTATTCTGGATGAAACATTTGCTTCCGAAAACACGTTAGTATTTCAATGAAGGCTTCCATCCATGCCACAATTCGTATAGTGTCTTCTTTTCTCCCATATAAATCCCTGTTAAATTCTGAATGTGCACTATAGCTTCAATAGCCTCTTTCCAGTAATGGTGATAGATACCACTCTCAACCAACATATTCCTCGCCATATTGTTGACCTGTCAATTTCGATGCTCAATAACTCCATTTTTTTGTGGAGTTCTCACAACAGATACCTCATGTTGCATTCCATGTTTTTCTTGGTACTTTTCAATATCGATGTAAGTGTATCCCCCTCCATTTTCAGATCGCAATACTTTTATTATCCGTCCACTATCATTCTCAACAATCTGGCAATAAGTTTTCATGAAATCAAGTACTTGTCGCTTCCTGTGAATCACCATTACAGAAGCCATTATGCTATAATCATCAATGAAAAGGAAGAAGTACCTTTTTCCATAGGTTCCAGCAACATTTATTAGGCGACATATGTATGTATGAATGAGATGAAGATGATGTGATGACATTTTGTTCATTGGAAAATATGAACTACAGACCAACATCCCAAGAATACAAGCATCACAAGACCTTTCCAGTTCACGTTTTAGAATGGAAATATCCATGACTATCTTTTTCTTAGATATATTATCCATGTCTTGTTGATTAATGTCCCCCATCCTTCGATGCCACAAATTGTATTCTTTCTCAATAGAAAAATAGCAGGGGTTCACTTTGATGTCAACCTAATATAAGTTTCCATCTATTCTACAGCCTTTTATAAGAGAATTCTCTATTTTTCCTTTTATAGTGCAGGGTTTTTGATTGAAGAATACTATGAGCTTTGAGTCACATATTTGAATTACACTGAGGAGATTGTGGTGTAGACCGTCAACATAAAAAACTTCAGTCTTCTTCTGCTCCCTATTAGCAAGAGCAGTATTACCACTTCCTTTAATCTTCAAAGAAACATCATTACCAATTCGTACTAATCCATCAACCTTATTTTCAATGTTCATCAAAAGGTCATCGTTTCCTATCATATGGGAAGGGCATCCACTATCAAGGATCCATGTGTTGCTGCTCTTTGTAGCTTTGAGGGATACCTCTGCATGATTGGATTTCTCGATCTTCTTCTTCTATTTTGATGAGATATTGGATTGATCATAGGATACTAATGGCATTTTAATAATTTCTTCCACATAATATGATTCTTCATACCCATAATCTTCTTCCAGATGGGAAAAACTATTAGTGAGAACAACATCATCAGGACGATGAAAACTGGCCCGTCATTGAGTGTTGTTTGAATTTCTCCCGTCATACCGCTACCTGCAATAAATAGCTTTATACACAAAGTTAGAACAATTAAAAAAGTAACCATAGAAGCTATTTCTTCTATAATATAGAGGATATGAAATCGTAATCCTTTGTTGACTTCCCATATCTTCCCCATTCAAGTAGCTCCTTGCCTCTTTGTAGTATGACAAGGTATGGCCTAGATACCCATAGAACTGACACTTCATGAGAGGAAATGTCTTTTCACATGAATTTTTCCTCTTTCCTTTTTCCTTGGGAGAATAGATGAACTGCCTATCATTTCTGAATGTTTGAGGATAATTTTCAGTTCTTCTTTTAGTTTGGATTGAGGGTTTTTTTCAGCATTTCATGTAATGTTTTAGAATGTCCAACTTTCATCTTGTTGTTGTTTTGGCTCACTTTTCTTCTTTCCCTCATTTTTTTTGGATTGACATTCAATTTTACTTCTAAGAGTAACAAATCCTTCCTTATGTCCCTTAACATTCTTGGACTTCTCTTCCAGTCTGGATGAAAGTTCATTTATGACCTTTGCATGTTCTTCAATTTTAAGCTTTAGTTCTACAACATCATCTGTGGTTTCAAGGATTGAAGAATGAACCCTAACTAGTTCTTCCAATAGTTCAATCTCTTCCTCAATATCATCAACATATTCTAATGATTCTTCCACCATTTCCTTCTACTAATTACATCTCTTACATTTATTCTGAAGCTTGGAAAACACAACCTTAATTTGAGTCTTTGAATCACCATTAGAATTAATCTGATTATCTCTGTCTTTATTGATCAAGCATTATGTCTTTTCAACCATAGCCATAATGGATGCATACTTTCCCATTTTAAATTCAGGTTCGTTATCTTCACAAAATTCTGTGTCCTCATCTTCCTCTTCACAGAAAAAAATCTTCCTCTATATTTTCTTTCCTGATTTGATGTCTCTCTTTTCGAAAAAAATTTTCAAGGATTCTCGATGTTCTCATATGCACTATCTTCATAATTGATCTTTCATAAACATTGAGAGGCATTGTGCGTAAATTTTCCACACACAAAAACATGTGAGTGGTAACATCCCTTTGAATTTCCCTTTTCTCATCTGGAACTGCTTTGCAATGAGAGAAAGAATCTCTTTTTCTTCATCATCTTCACCACTATAATATTTTGAGATTTTCAGTTTATCCTTGGCCTTGAACGACATTTCCTTGCTCACACGAGTCGTAGCATCTTCTGGTTTGACTCTCACTTTCTATGCTACCAAGCTGCTCAGTAGATCATCCATAGAATGTTTGGAAATATATCATTCCTCAAGGGCTAACACCTTTGCATTATACAGGGGTGGAAGTCTTCTTAATATTTTTTTTACAATATCAATGTCTTTGATTTCTTCGCCTAGACCCTGAATTGATCCAACCACTTGGTTAATTCGATTGAAGAATGAGTCTGCATTCTTGTCTGGGTGCATCTTCAAATCATAAAACTGATTGTGCAGGACTTGTAATTTTCCCTCCATTAATTTGTTATCTCCTTCATAAATATTTTAGAGTTTATCCCACATCATTTTTGCTGAGGTGAAACTCATCACCTTTAGATAGATCTGATCAGAAAGAGATGCGGTGAGTGCCTTTTGAGCTTTAGTATATGCATCAAAAAGTTTCATGTCTGTGTCAGTCATAGCTAGGCCTATTGGATCAATGACTGGTATTCCTCGCACAGGGGAAAACAGAACTTCCATTAATAGAGATCGTAGATGAGATCTCATCATGTTCTTCCAGATATAAAAATTACTTCCATTGAAGAGAGGGACTCCTCTAATATTTACTGCATTCTCCATGGCGACAATGGTTAGATTTAATGCCAGCAACCTTTAACCTTCCTTTTATACAACTTGTTTGACCCCGGGACACCCTGACAGGGGAGGGGTGAATGAGGGTGTCAACTTTTTCTTTTAAACTAAATGATCTTGTTCCCATTTTGGTAGGAACTATTTGAACCTATATGATGTATATGATCAGCAATAAAACATTCACATGCAAAAGAGATGACACAACAATTTTTACTCGGTTCACCACTAAGGGATACGTCCAAAGAGAATACGCCGACAAATTTCTAGTCGTACCTAATTCCACTAATATTCTCTAGATATGTATTACAATGGTTTTGGCATAGTCACTCTGTTCCAGGCTCACTGCCTTTACAATTACTCCAGGATAGCTCACTGCGTCCCTTGTGTCACTCCCGTTGACTCCCCCTGACTCACTACCATTGGTGAAGTCCCACTCATTTTATCGATGTGAAGGTCTCTCTATCATTGCTCAATGATAGAATCCTATGTTATTTGTAGATTCTATGTTGATGTCCAACTATCACTCGTTAACTGATCTTCAACTTTTGTGAAGCTCCATGACAATCAGCAAGCCTCAACAAACACCTAGCGCGCAACACCAAGATGGTGCACAAGTTATAACTGGCGCGCAAGTCCTCCCCCAACACTTGCACGACTCAACATTTTTCGAAATAAAACATGTTCGAATCAACTTCTCTTCAACCCAAATCGATTTTGAAACCTAATGGAAACCTGTCGCGCAACATCAATTTTGGCGCGCATGTATCACCAAATCACTTGCGCGACTACTGGATGGGAAGCAAACAACTATCGTGCTTCTTCACCTTGCACTACCCACCAACAATTGCACGGCATCAACACCTGTGCGACGGGAGCTCTGAATTTCTTCAAGTCCAATGTTCATGTTGAATGAGTAGGGGTGGACCTCTATTTATAGGAATTCGGATACCCTACGCGGCGGCGCGCAAGTCATCCCTTGGCGTACACGTCTCGGTGCGCAACCCTTCTGTCCTCCTAGAAACTTGAACGACCAAATTCCAATCTTGGGCACCCCTATTTACTATGCCATATTTTAATGATCAAAAAATGATGGACAAACGGTGTGAAACTTTCCAGTCCTCTAAGGTACCAGCACACAAGTCCTTTCACGGCACACTAGTCACATGTACGACTAAACCAATACATGCGCGACCCACTTTCCTTTGACATATTTTCATGTTCTCATTCTGAAAAACATTAGGTTCACATGTTTACAATCCTCCAAGGCCTCGGTGCGCGTCTCTTTTCCAAAAACACATTTCTCCATATTTTTAGTTTTGAGGCCCAAAAATTTAGCAAACACTGGGAAACAACGCCATCTTCAATAATATTTTCTGTATGAACTGTATGATCAGTTTGACGGTACATGTTCTGAACATCCACTGAGGATTGAAAAAAACACGATCTATACTCCAATTCATGCACTGAACATCCATGTTTCCAATAAGGGAGGCTTCATATGTATCCCCGTGACAAGGAATCAATGTCCTCGTAGTTCAGGATGGATTGGGGCTTACACTCTGAGGCAGCCCATGGTGGTATGGGGCTTACAATCGGAGGTGGACCCTGGTGGTATTGGGCTTACACTATGAGGTGGCCCATGGTGGTATGGGGCTTACACTCTGAGGCTGCCCGAGGGGGTATAGGGATTACACTCTGAGGCGGCCTAAGGTGGTATGGGGCTTACACTCTAAGGCGGCCCATAGTGGTGGTGAATCGATGTGAAGGAGGACGGAATGACCAGGTGGTGGGATTGAACCTCATGGAGGCTTCCTATGTACCATGCCTCGACATGGATCAAAGTCCACAAAGTTCGAAAATGGGGGGGGGGGGGGGGGTTGGCGCACCGACACTAAGATGGTCGGGGCCGATGGTTGTTGGGATTGAACCTCAGGGAGGCTTCCTACGTAGCCTACATTAACAAGGATCAATGTCCACATTGTTCAGGCTGGATTGGGGATTACTCTCTGAGGAGGCCCAAGGTGGTATGGGTCTTACACCCTAAGGCGGCCCAAGGAGGAAGGGGGCTTACACCCTGAGGTGGCCCAAGGTGGTATGGGGCTTACACTCTGAGGCGGCCCAAGGTGGTATGGGGGTTACACGATGAGGTGGCCCAAGGTGGTATGGGGCTTACACTCTGAGGCAACCCAAGGTTTTTGTGCGGCTTGAACCTCGGTGAGGCTTCCTACGTACAATGCCTTGACACAGATCAACGTCCACGTAGTTCGGGATGTGCAGTTTAACGTCATGCGGGACAATATGGGGCATGCAGTTTACGGTCATGTGGGATGATGGGATGCCATGGTCAATGCTCACTCTAAGCTCATGTGAGTCATGATCTGTGTGAGAAAAAAGAGGCCACAATGACCCAGAGATCACGTCGTGAAAGGTGCGTCCATGGGAAGTGGAATGAGGCTTAGGCTCTGGGCTGCACAAAAAGGAAACAGGGGCTTACATGTGGTTAGCGGACCAAAGTGGAAATAGGGGCTTTCACATGGTTAGAGGCCCATAAATATGGAGACTGGGACTTACTCTAGAATGGAGGCCTAGGTGGTGACAGATCCCAGTGGGAGAGGGAAAGGGTAAAAAATCCCATATGTCCCTCTCTCCTCTTGGTCCTTGGCATCAATGAAGGGAGGAATGTGGTTCCGCATCACGCCCATAGTCAGCCTTGGCACTGAGGAAGTATGGAGGTGCATGGATGCTACCTGCTGAGGGCAAGGATATGGGCTTCCAAGGGTGGCTGTCGACAAAGGGTGCATCAGGGTACGTCCCAATTTAACGTCATGTGTTAAGGAAGATGTTTATTAGCAGTTTGACGTCCTGAACCTCAGACGAGGTGGGTTTGCTATGCACCCCTAGTACTTACATAACCAGCACCCTCCACCCCTTGTGGGAGGGAAGTCTTCAGCAAGGTCATGGTTGGGGGTGTAGCAGAATGAAGCATCGAGGGGTCCACGTTAGAGTGGCTATGTGAAGAAGAAATATCCATTATCTTGCCTATGCGAAGAAGCATGAGGCAAAGCAACGCAATGGGCAGTGTCATCCAAGGGACATTGAAGTTAATCCATGCGAGCCTTGAATGTCGCACGAGAAACAAAAGCATGATGTGGATGCCATGGGCATGAGAGGCACCTGCGGACGGTATCCATAAGAACAACATTGGGCGCTCTCACAAAGGGGGAGTCACCTGGGGAATTGTGCACATCCTGTGAGGCCTACGTGCAAAATTTGTGTCCTACACGAAAAGCACCGGGTCGGAGCAAAATCTGCGATGTTTCATGAAATTAGAGCCAATGTACTGCACACGGATAGAAGGATGGTGCACGAGGAGAATGAGTTGTGCCCGAGTTGAAGGGACTGTGCAAAATTTCTGGGGCTGCGTGCAATGGAAGGAGTTGCATGAAATTGGCAGACCTGCATGCAAATGTAAGGGATTGTGCACAAGGGGCGGACCCTGAAGGGATTGGAATTCAGTTGTCAACCAAGGAGATCATGCATGAAGGCGGCCTCCGAGGCGACGTCATGCAAAACGAATCCTACCTAAAGAACATCTTTGCGTGCGTGGAGGTCGGAATTTGCGCACAGGAGCCGGTTCAGATTCCTCAGCCCCGAAAAAGAAGGGGGTCTCCTTCTATTTATAGGCATCCAACAGCGAGGAATCCAGGGCTGCAAAAAATCATTATGCGATAGAGGTGGCGACATGGAATATCAATCGCGTGAGGAGCAGGCATGAAATTATTTCAAGCTGGCACCAGAGACTCTTCGCGAATCCAGGCACATTCCACGCGGCATATATTTTTACACGCACTTATGAATTTCATTCGTGCAACTCCTACGGGCCCTCTTGACTGGGCCTCTGGGTCTAAATATGACTTCTCTTTGTAAGTTTCAAAACTTTCTCTAGTACATTAACACTTTTTGGCATCTACAAATTCCCCTACATGAAATTGGATTGTAGAGGGATCACAATGATTTGATTCAGAGGGAAACACTGATTTATAGGGCTTTGTGGGTCCCCTACTTGCAAAAAATGAAGTAGCACACAAAACACTATTGGGCGCAGAATCGGCTTTCTGCATGGTGTGGAATCCCGAGCATTTCCTATAGAAGCTGTCGTGGGGACCATGATCCATATGTATTTTTCTCGCGTGACAATTGTTGAGCTCTTGTGTGTGAAAAGTTCTCCAAACCGGGCATAAAAATGCTATATTCGTGCGTAATTCCACTGAGTTCAGTGTTGTTTTTTGCGTCGACCCGGGATATTTCAAGACAGTGCCTGATTTTTCATGCCGGCTACTGAAAAAATTTTCCGGGGAAAAAGATGGATGCAAACCAATATCGAGAAGAAGCCGCCTCTCGCAGGGCTGAAATGGTTGCAAACCCAGAAGTGCATGGCGCAAAGAGGGGTGTCTCTAATAACCACACCCTCTTCAACATGCTGACCCCCGCCCAAAAGGAGTACGCCTTGTCTGACAATCTTCCACTGTGGGACTTCAGCATTCTTGAGGAGGTTCCCCTGCTGGGTTTTGAGGTGGACACTCCACGGTCATGGTGACCTGTGAGGATGAACTTCCTCGATACAACATCACCAAAAATGATCATCCCACCAAATAAACTAGGAATATTGACGTATATGTCCTGAATCCCAGAACTAGGACCACTTCTAGGGGTGATCCTGTTGCAGAGAGCTCCCCGGACCATTACGCAAGCACTTTCCGTCAGAGTGTCACTGACGAGCCCACAGATTGGCTGCAGGACTGGGACCTGCAGTCCAGAGGCAAATTCACCAGTGAGTGGGCCTGGGTATATCGGGTTCTCCATAGGTGCGAACAATTTGGGGCCAACCTGTGGCACATAGGTCTATTTGAGGTGGTGTGGACATTGCAGTTCCATTTCTACCGCCAGCCTAAGATCAAGCTGGGGCTATTTACCCCGTGGTCCCCTGACACCATCATATTACATCATCACCATGGGGAAGTTGAAATCAGTCTCTAGGACATCCACTACATCAGGGGTATTCCTCTAGAGGGTCATCAATATGATGAGATCCTTCCTCCGATGAACACCTGGGGAGACAGATCACGGACCCCCATACTGATGTGGCATCTGCTGGAACTGGCCAAGGAGAATCTTGGAGTCAAGGACTTCCTGAAGGATATTTCCTACAAGGTCAGGTTCAGCCTACTCCTATAGAAGGACCTGGGAGTTAAGATTCCAGGGCGGGGGAAATGGTGTCCAACTATGGTTCAATGGAGTAAGAGCGGATCATACTGGAGGATCCGAGAGACGGGGCAGTATCAAACATGGGGCTACAACATAATGGTGTCTCGGGTACCGAATGTCTGATACACTATATTCCTTTCCACATTCCTCAGCGGGTGGCTCTTACCGGTTCGGGATGCGAGGATGGGAATCTATCCAGTGACCCTGGTGATGGCGGGCATCATGGCTGCCAATAAGAGTTTCAACCTAGGGATCCCCATGTTGGCTCGGCTGTATGACATTCTGGGGAATATCTCAAGAGGGGATCGCCTAGGAGAGTATGTGGCCCCTTCCAAATCATCCATGGCTGGGTTGCGGCTCACTACAGCAGATACACTTTCCCAAATGTCATCTATCCTCTGGGTGATGTCCTGCGAACCTCTCTGCTAAATATTGCTGGGGTCATGCCAATGACACTCAACATGGAGGGAGTACTGATTAGGATTGGTAACCACACAAACTTCACCTTCATCCAATTCCCCACCCTAACTGACCAGCTGATAGATGATGGGAAAGGATCACTAGATCAGAAGGAGTACTTCTAGAACATCAAATGTGGGTTGCGTGTGGCTTGGATCAAATGGAAGATCCTCTATGAGCCTTACGTGCCTTCCATGTTTTCCAGGCAGTTTGTGTTCCAGTAGTGGATAACGAAAAAAGTATACACAGATATCCTTGAGGAGAGGCATCATTGTGTTTATCGTCAGTTATGGCTACTGTTCACAACATATGGCTCTGGCGACATCGTCACCTTTCCTCCCACCGGCATTGACGTTGGCCTCTCGACTGAGTATGTCGAACATTGCGCCATCGCATACCCTAAGGGGCTTTTGTGGAAGCGATTTTGGTAAATCGAGGTCGCCAGTGTAGAACCAGGGAGGTGGAAGAGCAGGAAGGGTGCTCTTAGAAGGGGGAGATCGAGAGCGCGTCAGACAACGGGCCCCGCACAGGCCGAACCCTCAAGAGAAAGTGCCTCGTATGACATGTCCATTCCCTCATCACTGATATAAAGTCCCCACGGGGCGGATAGAGAAATACCCAGGAAGCAGATAAGATATTTTCTCCAAACATCAAAAGATGCCATATTCCCCGTGCTATGGTCGGCTTGGATAACCCTGAAGAAATCAATGAGTATTGAATCCCTCTAGTAGAAGATAGTATGAGGTGGGATCCAGTTGCAAGAATTCGGGCTCGTTATGGTTTTTGACAGAGTGAGCTGAAATCGACGACATGCATACCTGACGGACATGGACACATACGCATGCCAACGGGGACGGTGTCTGGAGCCACCTCTCTTAGTGAAGGTACTGCTCGGCCAGGAACAAGATTCAGAACGGTTGACTTTGGGGGATGATGACAGCGATGAGTCAGAGGGTGACGGAACAGGAGAGTAAGTAGAAGTAGAAGGGGAAGGTGAAGAACAAGGAGAAGGGGAAGGAAAAACAGAAGGTGAAGGGTCGCAGGGGGTGCCCCACCAAAGGAGTCTCCAGGAGAGCGTCGAGATTGTTAGCTCTGATATAGATGCAACCGAGATACTCGAGGTATGATTAAACCCTTATCTATCCTTCTCCTTTCACTCACTTTCCTTTTAAATCCTTAATCCACCCTTCATTCCCTACTCAGGAGCACACTGGTGATGATCAAGCATCTCCGACCGAAGGAGGGGAGGAAGAATCATTGGGGAAAGGTGGGGCACCAATTCCCTTTATGGATCTCATGAGTGCCAAGGGATACCCCGCCAAGAAAACTATTATAACATCCAGAACACTAGAGGTTGATGCCTTGGGTTCCTGAAAGTTCCTTGCTTTGATACCATTAATCACTGTTGGAGGAATCAAATTATCATGGTGCTCCTTGTATGTATAGTGATCACAGCATTGGAGGATCGTTGGGCTGCTGAGCATGGACCATCTATGATTACACCGATGGAAAACATACTTCCCCACCCAGAACATGCTTTGTAAACTGAGTTGGCTCCAACAATTGATGAGTAGGGAGCGGCGAACACCAGTGGTGCTGCCGTCGGGGCATGGTCGGAAGTCGGTGAGGGTACCAACAGGATCGGGGGGAGAGACGAAGGTCACCCAAATGATGAGGATCCTATTCCACTTGAAAGAATCTATAAGGAAGATTATTTCTCCAGACGATTGGTTCTCTTCTCTGTCTATCGGCCTGATGATCCTGAAGAAACTGACGATTCTGATTCGGTAGTAGCCGAGGAGAGTCGGATGATGCAGCGCAAGGGATGGAAGTGCATCCAGAGTTTTCTCAGGCAACCCCAGACAGAATGGCTGAAGTGGATGGGGTCATTCCACACCTGGCTATGTTTCATATTTTCTGGAGGGGCGGATTCTCGATGCCTTCACATGACGGTCCATGATTACATGGCTGAGAAGTTGCGTGAGAGCTGCCGGAACACTGACGTCATCCGGTGCCAGGAGGAGTCGGGGAGTACCTGAGCATTTCATCGTGCAGAGAAGGAGGTCCAATGCCTCGATGAACAAGAGAAATAGAAAGATATATTCATCGTTAAATTCTCTGAGGTCATGAAGTAGTTTAGGGCCCAGCTAGATGATTCTCAAGAGAAACCTGTGGAAGTGAGTTTCTAGATAACTAAGCTCCAAGCTGAACCGACGCAGGCAAGGGAAATGGTCGGTGAACTACACTACACAGCTACTAATGAAGAAAGGGTCCTCAGGAAATGGGAGATAGTACTGGGGGCCACCAGCAAAAAGATGGCAGCATTATAGAGATCTATCTAGGAAGTCGACCCCTAGGGGCCCTGTTTTGGCTAAACCCATTAACTCATCCTACTTTACTACTTGTTATTATTTTGAACTGTATGTATGAGAAACATTATTTACGTTCCCCATTACTTAACATACATGGCCTCTTGGCTTAACATTCTCAACCATAATCCCAAAATAAATGGCTATCCATCCCTAAGCTCACATGGGCGATGAGAAACAAAGGAGGCTCACACTATAAACTTGTTTGATTGTGGGATTGTCAAACGAGCTTTAGGCATTCCAAAATCAAACCTAGATTTCTGAAGAGAAGAGGGGGGCCCATCCAAAGGAAGAGTACCTCAGACCAATCGATATATCATCTTCTAAATGTGATATAGCTCATGAGAGGGGAAATGATAGGGGCATTTGAATCAGTCCGATCATAGGAGAATGGAAAATGTGAATCATGTTATCGGAATTCAGAACACTATGGGAGGGGCGTGACAATAAAGGACAACTATTGATCGTGTTTGAAACACAGCATCAGTATTTCATTTTCCTAAAATGGGGACAACAAATGAGGGTCGACTACTGACCATGTTCGCAACATAGGTCTTAACTCAAATATCATCCATCAGTCTTCTGGAACGTTGGCCCTGTACAGAGGGAGGACCATAGGTCGAGCATCCACGCTGTTAGGGGGTCCATTCAAATGTGAAAGAGGATGAGGATTTGAATAAAAGGGGCATGCGAAGCGTGGAATGTGAAGTGTAAGTTTGTTAAAACAGAATCCAACATTTCTGAAGTTACGCCACTGTGGTGGATGCACATCAGGCGGGCACATTAAACTTATCATGGATTATTCCTACTCTAAGATAGGACCTCTCTTGTGAGGGAACTATCACTTCCCAATGTCATAATGGGGCATCCTGAACTTTTTTAGGCTGACTGTTGCAGTAACAAAACTCCCCCAGGGGGGGTCAGGCCAAGGGGTCGATGATCTGAAATGGATTGGATTTGTGTTTCTTGAGGATGGACCCGGGACAAAATGTTCGAACATTCTTACATATCACATAAGTATGGGAATCAATCCACCCATCGTTCTTGAAAGGGTGTTAGTTTAAAGTCTTAGAACATAGACTAGTGAACACAGGAGACACACTGTAAGGTGTTTTTGAAACCCGACGTGAATGATAACATGAGTCCAGATCACCATGTGTTCCATGGGGAAATGTTTAGGTCAAGGGACCAAACACATATGGTTTAGCTGGGCTCAGGGCAATGTGAACTGGCATTCCTACGTACCCAATGAGGATGGGGATCAAACTTCATGTAGTTCATAATGTATCAAGGTAAATTTCCAGTGCAAAGGATGAATGCGGCATGTAGGTCTAGCCCTTGCACCAAAATAAGAGGCATTTGATGTATCTTGTTTTTCCTTTAAGGTGAATGGTTTTTTTGTGAAGCGACGGGCCTAGGGTAGCATTCCCTAGTGTCGCAACAAGAATCAGGCCGTATACAGGATTTGACAAATGGTATGGTGGATGATCGATACCCAACAAGATACCTCCTATAATGAGGTCATCACAATGCAGTGCTGTTTCTCGTCATACGGTCAGGATGATACCATCATAGTTTAGGGTCATGTGATTGGACCCACCAACACAGTTTAAGGTCATAAGGTTTGGACCTGAAGGAGTGCACAAAATGCGATAAATCATACATGACGTGAATGAGTATGAGGTCCACATCATCAGAGTGCTCAATTCCTGGAAGGAAACTTCGGGCCAAGAGGTTAAATGGCAGGAGAAGCTAGCTCCCAGCTGAGCTGGACCTGAAGACGCAATGCCCAAGTGATCCTATGTATCCCCTAGGGATGAGAATTTAGCCACATGTTGCTTCAGATATTAGTTTATTATCGTAGATCTCGGACTTAGGAGCCCCGAAGGATGCCGTATATAGTTTTCTACCTGACGAACAGAGGTGCACGGAGGGATAGTGCTGGGAGTGCCAAGAGTCTGCATGAACATGATGGGGTGGCACATAATGTGAATCATGTAACCAACATTCGAGTCCTGAAGGGGTTGGCATGATGGTGGAGGATTACTGCTGCCTATGTTTTCAATACAGCATCCATATCACATTAGCCTGGAATGGGGACAAACAAATGAGCATTGACCGCTGACACTGTTTGCAAAACGGGACATGTATTAATTTTTTATCTGAAACCCTCAGGGGGTTGGCCTGTAATAGTAGGAGAACCCTTAGCTGTAGTATCCTGGACGTTTTGGGGGTCCCTTTGGGTCTGTAAGATAATGGGGGCCCGAATGAAGGGGAAAATGAAGCTTGGAAACTTGATGGAAACATTCCCATGTTTAATCCTACAGTCTTGGTCATGGACGAGAGTGCTCTTAGGAACATTGGTGAACCACAGTAAAGGGTCGAAGGGATCGACTTGAGAGGGGCTAGACCTGAAATATAAGTGTTCAGGTGGTCCTACGTATCCCATAGGAATGGGAAACAAGATACACACAGTTCTTGAAGATACAGTTTCACATCATGCAGGATGAACTTGCAGTTTATCGTCATGCGGGATGAGTATGTAGTTTGGGGTCGTGCAGGACTGATATACAATTTAATGTCATGTGGGACTAATATATAGTTTATGTTCATGTAGGACTGAGTGCAGTTTTTTTAGTGTCGTGACAGACCAAAGAGTTTAGTGTCATGCAAGACCATTTGGCTCAGCAAAAATATTTCTTGAGGAACTTGGCATTGTTGGGAGGAGTTATACGCTCACCATCCATGGTAACCATAGAGTATGCACCAATGGGATAATCCTTCTGAACAACAAAAGGCCCCTCCGACTAGGGTTCCAACTAAGGTGACTTCCTACCAGGGATCATTGGTTCCCTGAGGGCCAGTACCAACTCACCCTGCAGGATAGAGCGGAGGTGAACCTTCTTGTTAAAAGCTCGAGCCATCCTGCTCTGATGCCTTTCTAGGTTGTGCAGGGCATGAAGCCTATTCTTGTCCAGTGCTTCCAACTCAGATAGATGGATTTAAACCACTCTATCTGGTGCATGCTGGCCATAAAATGATGTGCGCAATGAAGGAAACTGAATCTCGATGTGTAGGATGACCTCAGTTTCACACACGAGGGAATATGGGGTCCCCTGGGTGGAATTATGAGTCATCGTCTGATAAGCCCAGAGGGCGTTGCTGAGATTATACAGACAACTACTCCTATTCTGAACAAAAATATTTTTCAAAATGATAGATAGGGTTTTATTAGATGCCTCGATCTTTCCATTTTCCTACGCGAGATAGCGAGAGGTATGGTTGGAGCAGATATTGTACCTGGCATACAATTTCATCAGTTTAGCTGCTTGGAAGTTGGTTTCATTTTTGGTGAGGACTGTGTGAGGTACTTCAAACAGGTGAATGATGTTGGATCTCACAAATCCAACAATAGAACAGGTCATGACCTCCATGAGCGGGACTTCCTCCACCCATTTGGAAAATAAATCTATAGCAGTCAAAATGAACTGGTACTGGCCAGCTGTCGCTGGCGGATATGGCCCTACGACATCTAATCCCTAGGCTGAAAAGGTCCAAGAGTACTTGGTAGTATGGAGAGGCTCTGGAGGCCGATGCACAAAGTAAGCATGAACATGGCATGCATGGAACCTCCTGGCAAACCCGGTGTAGTCATGGATCATAGAGGGCCAGATGTACCCCAGTCTTTGGATTTGATGGGACAGCTTCGGCCCTGCTTGGTGGGCACCGCAGAAACCAACATGAACCTCTAACATGACTTGTGAAATCTCATCTATCTGAATACATTGGAGGAGGACACCATCAAACCTATGATTATAGAGGATTGGCTCAAGGTTGGGACCATTCTGAAGGGTAAACTATAGTGTGTGGCATCGGATTCGCTCGTGCTTAGCCTGATCGGATGGGAGATTACCATGTTTGAGGTATTCAACATAGGGAGTCCTACAATCAGGGATCATTTCGATCTCTATTCCTAGGGGACCCAAGGGACCCAATGTAGAGGTGCCCATGGTAAGATGGCTTACCTGGGGGCCGTCATAATCATCCGGGGTAACATGAGCTATGATCCTACGATAGGACACATGGATAATTACATCATCCTATTAGGGCTCTGAAAGTGACACAACCAAACTGGATAAAGTATCCGCTCGACCACACTGCGACCAAGGGACATGGGTAACCTCTCTCCTAGAAGGGAACTGGGCCATTATCTGGAGAGTGTGTTCTAATAGTGGCACAAGCTCTGGATTCCTGATAACATATTCTCTATTGAACTGCTTAATGACTATCTCTGATTCCCCCTTCACATGCAAATGGGGCACGTCGATCATGAGGGCCAGCTCGAGGACAGTGATAAGAGCCTAATACTCTGCATCGTTGTTAGTGTAGCCTTCTGACCGTAGGAATGAGTATGGAAGAATGACACACGTCGGGGTTATAAAGATGATACCCAAGCCTACTCTGTTGAGTCTAAGATCATTGAGAATCCTACTGGTGGGGCTCCGGGAGGCACCATCGAAGTGCATTTGCCAAAATGGGACGGCTTGCTCGACCGAGAGGATTGCCTCGCCAAGTAAATCCAAGTCCATGGACTGGTCCTCGGAGGTTGGATGGGTAGCTATAAAGTCTTCCAATTCCTATAACTTGATAGCCTTCTGAGGCACGAACCAGATGTCAAATTTATGGAGGATTACCACCCACCGTGCTAATCAGCTAGTCAACATGGAGCGGCTTAGGATATACATCACTGAATATTCATCGGAGACCAGCTGGATTTTGTGGTGCTGCAGGAAATGTCGCAATTTCTTCATGGCCAACACGTGCTCCAAGCAGCTCTTCTCAATGGAGGAGTATCTGACCTCCGTATCGAGGATCATACAGATGAGGTAATAGAGGCTATTTTCTGTGCCCTCATTATTCATCTGGGCGAGAAGGGTTTCGAGGGATCGATCCAGGGTGGTCACGTAAAGGATCATCGGCTTTCCAGAGATGGGTTGCATCAAGACTGGGAGTTGGAGTAAATACTTCTTGATTTCCTCAATCATGACATGGAACTCCTAATCCCCTTCGTATGAGGTGCCCTACTTCATTAGCTAGTAAAAGGTCATACACATGCCGGACAGATTCCCAATGAATCGGCGTGTGTAGGCTAAGTGGCCTTGAAACCATCAATTCTCTCAGATATTGCTTGGAGGAGGCATTTGGATGATTTCCTTGATCATCTCTAGATCGACATTGATGCCCCGATATCTGACAGCAAAGCTGAGAAGCTTACCGGAGGTTACCCCAAAATCACACTTCAAGAGGTTCATCTTCAGGTAGCAGGAATGGAGGAAGCCAAACACCTTCTCAAGATACTTGATATGGTCATGGCGCTGGTGAGATTTGACTACTAGATCATCCACATGGCATTCCACCAATTTCCTGAGGATTGGGTTGAATATGCGATGCATTGCCCGCTAATAGGTGGAACCCACATTCTTCAGACCGAAAGGCTTAACCTGGTAACAGAAAGTACCTTGGGGGGCCATGAAAGCTATTGACTCCTCATCATCAGGAGCCATCCAGATATTATTATATCCAGAGTACCCATCCATGAATGAAAGGGCTTGGAACCCAGTCATGGATTCAATCAAGAGCTCTGTCACAAGATATTGAAAATCATCCTTCGGACAGTGGCGGTTGAGATCCCAGAAATCGATATAGACTCTGATATGCAAATTCTTCTTCCTGACTGGCACAATGTTGGCTATCCATTTTGGGTAATGGACCTCCTTAACAAAGTTTTCCCTGATGAGCTTGTCTACTTCGGCCTCGACCATGGCGTCGTGAGAAGGGTGCATCTTTCTGGGAGGCTGCTTGAACCCGCAATGATTTTCCGGAAGACCGAGGCCGTGGATGGCTTCCCGAGGATCAAGTCCAAACATCTCCTCATAGATCTAGGTAAAAATATCATGGTTATGCTTAATGAAGTCCACGTACCACTTCTACTCCTCAAGGGACGTGGTTGCACTGATCAACACGGGTTTCAGGTCTGCCTCGCTTCTAAGGTTCAATTGTACTAACTCGTCAACCATGGAGGAGACTTATTCTTCAAAGGAAAGAGGAGCATCCTCCAAATCCTCTTCTCCACTTACGGTGGGATCCTTCATGGTGTAAGATGCTTCTGAGTTGCTAGACCTCGATGGGAGGCTGGTACCAGCTTCTGCGGTAGTGCTTATTGAATCGGGGCACTCTGGCACTGCCGAGACCATAGCGATGAAGGATGTTGACCCAATCCCATCTGGTCATCATCCCAAGGGTCCACGGTTGATTATATCAAAGCAGTAGTGGTGTGTTGGCTGGAGCGGACTATTTCCAGCCTGGTGAAGCATGTACGTATGACGTACCGTAGTTTCCAGGAGCTGGATGTCCCGATACCTGATGGGAGTGAGAGGCTCTGGGATCACTGAAGCCTGATTCTCATAAGAATATGATGTGATCTTCGGATGCCACCTGGATTTGAGAATACAGTTGCCTCATGTCCTGGAAATGACAAAACATTGTCCCATGTCCGGAGTTGTGGCCTCCAGCTGATGGATTGGGAAGACGTAGGCGTCATCCAGGTCCGCCCAAGGGTCGGTCACAGCAGTGACGGGCTCAACCACACTTGTCTGGGCTTTCTTATCCTTACTCTTATAATATTCAGCATCCAGATAGCGGGCCTCATAGGAGGCGAAAGGGGAGGAATCACCTTAGAGGACGCTCACTAGACTATTAAGGGTGTACATGAGGCATTGGTGATATGATGAGGGGACCACTACATGCAGGTGGATCCATGGTCTTCCCATCAATACATTGTATGTGGTGTCCTGGGAGACAACCATGAACTCGGTGTTGGCGACTAGGCCACCGAGATGGTTCATCAAATGTATCTTTCCGACCAAAGTCTGTTCAGTCCTTTCATATCATTGGATCCTTAAATCAGAGAGAGTTAGGTCATCCTCAGATAACCCCATCTTACGAAGAGTCTATTTCAGGATAAGTTTGATCTCGGAACCAATGTCAACGAGACAGCAGCGAACCTCCACGCCATGGAACTGGCCAGTGTTATACAGCGGGCAGAGGTGCCCATGTATAGGGGAACCTTCATCTCCTTCACGAAATGAGAAAATGACCTGCCATTCAGCGTTCTTGAGAGCCACAACATGAAAGGTTTCTGCATCTGCTATCTCTGTCTCAAACTAGAGAGTGATTCTTAATGGCTTGGTGAGGGCTTCGTGCATATCTAGCGAAAATAGAAGAGCCTCGAGGATGGAGAGCCTCACTGGGATGCTGACGAGGTGTTTGAGAACGTTGTACTTCTGAGCTAGTTGTGATCGTCTGCTTGTAGGAGGATGCTCTATGACAGGAGGTATAGTGGGCCCTACTAGTTGGACTGGCGGCTGACTGGTAGTGGGCATATCCCGCTGTTCACTAGTCGATGCCCAGGAAGTAACTATTGGATGAGGACCAGATGGATGAGATCGGGATATTACGGGGCGAAGCTGGTCATTGCACAACCGAAGTGGTTTGGTCTGATCCCATAGCACGAACGGTGGTGGAAGCAGGTCTGTCAACACTGGGTGAAGAGGCTGAGCATGCTGGGCTCTGCGTCAGGCTAGCTGTCTAGTCTCAGTGCCTTGCACGGCCTAGCTGGAAGTGCCAACTAACACGCCTCGATGACCTATTTGGTCACTGATCCACTGACATTGGCGCCGACTGGGGACATTAAGGAGGTCCTCCTGGCGCTCCTCGTCGTCGGGAGTCATATAGGGATTCACCAACTCAACGGTGTTAACTGAAGCATACCATTGACTATCACTTGAAGAATCATCCCCCACGAGGCGTATTCTGGGGGGAATACACATTTCTGGGGGAATAAAGTCGCCGAGAGTGCAGGTCGATGGTGGTACTGGGGGTGCATGTTTCTTTCCCTTGTGCCGATGATGCCTGCTCTTCTAGGAAGAGGGTGGTTGAGATGACGATGTGGAAGTAGGGGCGGCTTCTTCTGAATGCTCTAGAGGGTTCATGTGTGCTGGGATGATTCCATGGGCATGGGAAATCGTATTGCGAGCCATCGAGGCATTATACTACTGGGACCCGCAGTTGAGAACCTGCTCCCATTCACCTCTGCTATCACTGTCGTTGTCTGTCCTTACGAAAACACCTGCCACTTGTGCTGGGGTTGGGCCCAACCTGACTATGTTTTTTTCAATTTGGTGTTGGAGCCAGTATTTGAAAACAAAGAATTTCTTGATGGTGTTCTCCAGGATCTGGTAATAAGGGCAGTAGTTGGGTCGATCTGTGAGATTCACCTCCTCTGGCTTTATGTACTCATGCAACCATACAATTCTCTGCAAAAAAGCGATGTAGAAGTAACCAGGGACCTGAGCCTCATCAAACGAGTAAGTATGATTCCTTCTGTATGGAATGGGGGCTCTAGGATCCTACCTAGATGGGGGGTCGATGGAGCCTTCTAAAGAGGTGAAACTTGACTATCTCGCCGAGGTGGAAGTGGTGCTTTACGCGGAGGCGCATACCAGTTCTGGGGTGGTCACTGGTAGGATAGAAGTTGTGCCCGTGGTGGTGGACCCCTGTGAGGCAGCAGAGCGGGGTCCCTTAGTAGAAATTCTTGCTTCCTAGGGGCGTCTATCTGGGCCACCGTGAGGGGGTTCATCTCTGGCAGCCCTCCGTGCAGGAATGGCATGGGGTAGCGGACGTGCCTGACCGGCTTGTTGCAAGGCTTCTTCAAGGAGATGTGCCATCTCTGAGAAGTCTTGGAACCATCTAGGATAGTTCTGGGGGATCAGGGAGGGGAACTGTTTCGTATTGACATTCCCCACACACATCGTCAATAATTGCTCCTGAGTCAGCGACATGTCAAGGGAGTTGGTGATTCCCTTCCACCAGGCGACAAAGTCCACAACTCTCTCATTTGGCCTTTGGTTGCACTTGATGAGATCTGCAATGTTCGTTTTCTTGGTGGTTGATCTAAACTGGTAGATGAATTTCATGAATAGGTCCTCGCATCTGGTCACAAATCCGATGGGGAGTTGGTTGTACCAGACAAATGTCGGTCCCTCCAGTGTCTGAACGAAACAGCGATGCTTGGCGGCCTCTTGCTGCGCTGGGGTCCCTAACATAGGACCACACCTTGATTTTAAGTGGTACAGGTACTATGGTGGGTCCCATGTTCCGTTAAAGGGAGAGAAGGTGGTATTCCCAGATCCCAGGTGTGTTGGTATATCATCCACTCATGCCGGATATGACTTGCCTTCTAGTTGGATGGCCACCTGCCATGTTTCCAAATCTTCCAGGTGGATGATGTGTGCCTCCATTGGATCATATGGATTTGGTTCCCTGTCATGATGGGGATCCCTAACCACTAGCGTGTTTCCATGCTCTTAAATGTGGTTGGCAGACTCAGTGGCTCGTGGAGCGGTTTGTGGAGCGAATCTTGGGGCTACTGGAAGAGCCTGGGTCAGATCCTTGGATTTTCGCACCGCTCAGGAGGATTTGGTGAGAAATATTGTGCCCTCTTACTGTAAGTTCTAGCCTCTACCCTCTCCGCATGGGTAGGATGTTTAGGGTTACCTAGAGGTAATTCACCAAAGGGGAGTTTTTCCTGCCGCTACTGCGCTAGCTAAGGATCAGTGTAATCTGGACGTTGTTCCGCAATGTGTTCTTCCATTATATCATTGACCAAAGTATTCTTCTCAGCCAATTTCTGATACAACATGTCATTCATAGGATCTTCCTCTGTCCTTTGCATGAAGGCGTAGGGGTCGGAGTGCTTGATAGCTCCGACATGCTCCTTACCCTTGCTAAAATTCCGGCTGAGTACCAATCCATCTGTTCTCGAGGGGAGACCTAAGAGGTTCCTCTGCTGACGAGTAACTCTGCCTGAGAGATCTAGCAGTGGTGGCACATCCTTGGGGGGTAAGTCTCCATCGAGAAACCCCAAAATCTTCCTCATTTTCCAATATATCAGCCATGTGGACATTGACCCTTCCGAAGGGCTGGTTCTCAATATCGCATAGCGAGTCGAGCTGTCGCCGGATAGGATTGACGAGGAGGGAAGCATACTTACCCTAACCAAATACTTTCATGTGTGGGGTATCCTAATTAATATCATTTTAGAGTACTTGAAAACTCTGAAAGCACTGCTGTTGTAGGGCCTTGTGGTGGCTGAGTGACTAGTGGTGCTGGATCGCAGGAACTGTGGCCAGGTCAAATAGATGAAATTCTTTGACGATGTCTTCTAAGTGAACATGGTGTCTAGGATAAGCCACTCGACAGTGGTTATGATAGAAGTGAGTTGACTAGAGGGTCCAGAAAAAACATTCGAACTCCTACGGGGTGATAGATTCTGGCGTACAAAAACTCGATCCTTAGACCGACCAAAATTTCCCAGGGAAGTGAACTTCTGCAAGGATAGTTCAAAAACTCGCCGACTCAGATTCATGGTTTGGGGTTTGATTTCCCCACTCATCAACTGAGGGCGGTTGTGGAACTGGTGGTGGCTCCGAGGCTGATCGCTGGGATGGATTGCTGGCCAGTAGAGAATACGATGAGCGGGCTGACTAGCCGCCGAATCATGGGTTGTCCCTTGGAGAATATAAAGACATGTCTGCTATATCAGGATATGATGGACTAACTACTTGGGCTCCTGACACATCATCAGCATCTTTGAGGGTGGGATATCCCATGGCTCTTCCACCATTAACCCCCAAAATAACTCTTTGTAATCTCTAGCTAAGGCAGAGGGCGCTTTCGGAGGATGCAGTGCCTACTGTGTGGTCGGTCACTGGGGACACACCAACATATCATCCTCCTGGATGTACCTTCGGAGGGAGGCAGGGATCCTATGGACCTTGAATTATGGGTGTATGAAGCTGATGTGCCTCGTTCCTGCCCCAGCCCTTGACTCGGAGGACAGAGAGGAGGGCTCTGTTGCTGAGTCGTACTCTACCTCAGAGTCTGAGGAGCAGACTGGATTGATCTCTATCTGGGCCCTCCCAGAATTTCTCTTGCAGTAGCGATAAACCACCTTCCCTCCCATGGATGGTTCTTCAAGACAAGGCCCACTTTCGAAATGAGGAGGACCTTCGACCACGCTAGTGCTGGGAGGAGGAGGGCTTCCACCTGAGCAAGTCGGGCTGCAAGGGGCACCCGGGTAGATGTCAAAGGGGATACTGGGAGGTCCTCTGATGGGGCTGATAGAAACACGTGTGGGCGCAATAAGATCATGGGTAGGACCTCCGTTCTTAACCCCATTGACATTATCAGTGCAAGGAGGGTCCTCAGACTGGTAAAACCATCCACGGGTAGTACCTCCATGTTGGGAGTTGGTGAAGCGAGGTTGGCCTCCACTCCCCTTACTGTTAGGGCAAGGGGGACCCCTTCCAGCTAACATAAGGACTTGGGGAGGAATTCCACGATAGCGAGACACTGAATGTGTCATGTCTCCATAACCGTGGTGCATGGCAGGAAGAATGATCATGTACCCTGTGTAATTGGCATGGGAGAGGCTCCCGTATTGGGTGCCACCGTCGTGGGGGTAACCCTCGGTTGGATTGAAGGTGGCATGTGGCAGGCCTCCACAATGAGCTTGGAAGCGGTGGTGGTCTGCATCTATTATAGTGATGGTATGGGAAGAATCACCTCAATGGGCGTTGTTGCCACGGGTAGGTCCACAGTGGGTGCTCATTGCGCCGTCGGCCGGGAGAGTCCACCCAACCTTCTCATGAGTTACTTGGGGACTTGATCTAGGTCAGGCATATGAGTGCCCCTCCTCAGTGTATGCAGGGGGCTGGTGAAGTATGTCAGTGGTGGCTCGAGCCACAGTAGCTGTTGATAGTGACACCCCTTGCCGGGCATCCTCTTCGGCATGTGCCCGACGTTGGTGTCAGGTCAAATGGATTGGTGTTGGCGGCTTAGGTGAGTGGTTGTTTCGCACGGAATCCGGGGATGACCTCCTGGACGGGAGATTCAAACTTTCCGATCGGTTTCTAGCAGGTTTGTTCGTAGAACATGAAACATCCAATGATTCCACATCCGTTTGGACCTACTTTCCAAAGGTAGGCGCTCATTAGCTTGTGGACTGATGAGGATTAGGAATTTGCATTGGTCGAGAGGATGGGAGGTCGGACTCATCACACCTTATTGAGGGGAATTATTGTCTACTCCGGGACTCTCTTTATAGATTTAAGTTATGTTCATGAATCCTTATTACATTACCAAGTATAAAATGAGTTTTTCTTCAGTTTAACAATCAATGATTAAATATGTAAGAAATTTAGAGAATCTTTTATATGTATTCGAGGTTCTTCATCAATAGAGAATCATCTGTATCTATTTAGAGATTCTTGGTAAATGGTATCCTTCAAAAAAATTATATAAAAGTCTCTTGGTCATTATGATGACCAGGCTGGTTTTAAAGCCACTCAGTGGGGCACATGAAGTTTATTTTCATTTAGAAAGACATGAATTATTTCAAAGTTGGGATCGAACCCATAGATGGGCTACCTACGTATCCTTTATTTTGGAAAAGGAATCAGAACCCACATAGTTCGAGTAAGGGTATGATGTTTATGATTGATGGCTCAAAGAAGGATGACATAATTACTTTTACACTCTATGCTCACGTGAGTCATGCTTGGTGTGAGAAACAAGAGGTATTGGTAAAAATTATACAATTGTGCCATGAAAGATGCAATCATAACAAATGGTTTGGGGCTTATGTATGTATGACCGCCCAGATGAATGATGGTTTTGGATTTACTTTTAGGGAGAAAATCCAGGAACACGGTCCATAAAGGTATATGTGCTTTATGGAGATTTAAATACTCTAACTTGGGACTTATTCCTGAAAAGTAAACCCAAATTAGGAGAGTATTGATAACTGGGTTTTACTCCTGAGAAGGAATCCCAGATCAAATGAAAATTAGGACTGGTTAAAGAGAATTTAAGGGACTTGGGGCTTATTCCTAAGAAGGATGCCCAAGATTTATGACTGGGACTTCTTCCTGAAAAGGAAGCCCAGGTTAAGGATTAAGTTTTGGGGCTTACTCCTTAGTAGGATGCCCATATTTTGAGATTGGAACTTATTCCTGAAAAGGATGCCCAAATTAAGGGACTTGGGACTTACTCCTAAGAAGGATGCCCAAGATTTATGACTGGGACTTATTCCTGAAAAGGAAGCCCAGGTTAGGGGACTTGGTTTGGGGCTTACTCCTGATGAGGATGCCCAAATTAGAGGACTTAGGGCTTACTCCTAGAAAGGATGCCCATATTAGAGGACTTGGGGCTTACTCCTAATGAGGATGCCCAAGTTAAGGAATTAAGGTTTAGGGCTTACTCCTGAGGAGGATGCCCAATTTTGGGAACTTTAAGAATTTGGGGCTTACTCCTGAGGAAGATGCCCATATTAGAGGACATGGGGCTTACTCCTAAGAAGGATGCCCATATTTGAGGACTTGGTGCTTACTCCTAAGAAGGATGCCCATATTTGAGGACATGGGGCTTACTCCTAAGAAGGATGCCCATATTTTGAGATTGAGATTGGGGATTACTCCTAAGGAGGGTGCCCAAGTTATGGAATTAAGGTTTGGGGCTTACTCTTGAGGAGGATTCCCAAATTTGGGAACTTTAAGAATTTGGGGCTTACTCCTGAGGAAGATGCCCAGATTAAAGAACTTATAACTAGGGATTATTCCTAATAAGGAGACCCAGGTTAAGGATTCTCTCATCTTAAAGGATGAGGTTGAATGAATGAACTCTCAATATTTGGTGACATAAAGATGTGTAAATCACTAGATTTTGAGAGATATGTCACCGAATTCCTTTCAGATAAGGAAGTCAAATCAATAAATCATTCCATAAATGGCTTTTAAGAGTATCTTGAAGACTGAATCTTGAATAGGAAAGGTGAAATGGCTTAAGATGGGTGAAATGGGCAAGATGGGCACCCAAAAAGGTAGGGGCGCGCAAGTCTTGAAAGGCGCGCAAGTATTGCGGTGGCGCGCAAGTATTGGTCGTGCAAGTATATTTGCGCGACATGAGGGGTACTTGCGCGATTTTTCCCCAGCATTTAAAATACTTGAGCAACTCTTTATTAATCACTTTAGAATCCTCTTGAGGTTCTTCCGGAAAAGGGACACGTAAGTTCTCTTGAAGGAAATAAGGTGATGCGCAAGTGTTGATGAGTTTCAAAACATAGGCCTTCCTTCTTCTCTTTAGATCTTCTGTTCTTGGTAAGAAATTACCTTAGAAGTGTTGCGGAAGCTTTGAGAAGAGACTTGGGCATCGGGAGCTTCAATCTGAGTTTCTGGAAAAAAATCCTCCTCGAATGGGGGGCCCAAAGGGTCTATTTATAGGCAAAAGAAGACCCTGGACGGTTACCGGGCGGTTACCACTTAGGTCGCGCAAGTCACTTACACGCCATGTTGTGTCGCGCAAGTCCACTTGCGCGACTATGAAGGAACTTGCGCAGCCTAGGGGAAAAGTTTTCCTTCATCATCCCTTTGTCTATTTTTTATGTTTTCTTCAAAGGTTGAATCATATTGAGCTCAGATATTCCCCTTTTCCAATCTTTAGATTCTGTGACGAAAGGAGCATCAACAAAAGTCCCCCCTCAGAGTTGGATCAAGAAAGAAATGAGGATTTGACTCTGAGAAAATCGAATCCATCCAAAGGAAAATGGGCCGCGCAAGTCATCATGGCGCAGAGGGCGGCGCGCAAGTTTGCATCGCGCAGGCCTTAAGCGCACTGGGTACGACATGCAGGGTCCCGGCCGTGTCTATAAATAGAGGGCCTCACTTCCGTACAAGCATCCGGATTTCCAGACTTCATACCGTCGAGCTCTCAGCGCGCAGGTCACCTTAACCGCGCAAGTTGCTCTGTTTTCCAGTATTTTCCATGATGTCGCTCTACTGTAAAGGTAATTGTACTTGCGCGGTTTATACTTGCACGTCAAAAAATAGCGCGGTACATGAATACTTGCGCGCCATTTTTTAGACTTGCGCGCCTTAATCCCTTCGCCATTTTTTCGAAAATATTTCACAAATTTTATGAAATAATAAACCCACTTAAGAGTTTAATTTATTCAATTTTTGGGCAGATTTGATGGCAACTAATGGAATTAAAACATCTGATGAACTGTCTAGCAAGCGGATTGATGACATGATGAACATCATTGGCCATGATTACTATGATATCTGCAACAGCACTCTCTCATATTTGGCTATGCACTTGAAGAAATATCTTCTTAATTTCCCATAGAGCATCTACTTGCCTCTGTATGGTCATGGTCACCTACAAGGAGTCAATGTTCCAGATGCAAAGAACTATACATCTGAAATGCAGCTGCACTACTACTCCTTTATTTCGGTTATGCGGTGCATTAAGAGAAACAACAATGGTGTGAACTTCCAAATTCTTCCTCCTTGTCATTTCCTTGCAGATATGAAAATGGAAAACCCATGGGCTGAAATGTTTTCCACTGCCGGTTGGTGGAGAGAAGACACACATGGTATTAGAGAAATATCTGAAAAGAGTACTCTCTCAAAATGGCTCTTTACTTCCAATGCTCCATTCTCAAATCCATGTATCCATCTTCCAAGTCTCTTGGATAGAAACAGAGTCACTGTTTGATCAGCAGAAAATTTTCTCATACCGCACTCAAGAACATCCTTTTACAATTGTTCCAAGAAGAGCTGATATCACTGCATCTCTTATTGTATCCAGTTGAATGAATGAATTCCAGGTGGTTGCTGATGAAGCTCGGGATGCCGTAAATCAAATGAAGTGTTATGTTGAAAGCCTCTTGTAATTCTTGAAAAAGATAAGAGACTCCAGTCTATGGATGTCTTTCCATCTCCTGTGTATCAATGAAAAACACTTTCATCTTCAATCATTTGTACCTGCATTCTTTCGTTACCTGCTTCAAATTTACTAATCCAGTGGGCCTAGTAAGCATAGTTTGATTTTTACTAGGATTATTACAAATAACCCTACAAACTTTGAATCTTTCAATTGCTCAATATTACCTAAATCATACAAAAATGTATATTTAGTGAGCTGGAACTTGCCTTTTATTCATAGTTCCTTTGTCTTTTGTGGGCAGTTTAAAGTCATGTATGCCAGACATAAAGGGGCTAATGTTTAAGGTCGAAATAGCTTTGACCAAAATGGATTAAAAATTGATTCAATTCCTTGAAAATTTACCTGAAAACATATTACCATACTCTAGTATGAGAGAAAATATGTAAACTATGGCTTAAGAATATTTGAATCTGAGGAATGATATGAAAAAGAGCTAAAAGGCATTAGAAGAAGTAGTTTCCAAGAATGAAGTTACTATTATTTAACAAAACCCGTTAGGGGGTTGAAATATGCAGGGCCACCTATGGGCATTGGCTGCATGGTCAAAAAAATAGCATCTTTCGGCTGACAAGTCTGTTATGTGGACTGTTTATGCAAGGCCACCTATGGGCACATGCTGTATAGTCAGGCGAAAGAACTCTCAAAAATTTACTTTCCTAGTGTTAAAATCCAGTGAAAGTTAATGGAGATTCAAATTTTCTAATGTATAGAGTTTGTTGTATGGAAAGAGGTACTTGAATATGGACAAGATATTTCCGAACAAAAATATCGAAGAACTGGATGAATATCACTCCTACGAAGGTCTGACCCAAACGTAGGGAAGAAGAATAAACCATAGACGTGAATAATTTCAGATCATGAAAAATGATATGGGAAAAATATGTTAAGGATGGCTATTTTTTGCGGATCCCTACATACTGTCATTTAAGACAAATAAGGACAAAAGAGGCATTCTTCCCAAGAATGAAGTTACCATTATTTAACAAACCCGTTAGGGGGTTGAAATATGCAGGGCCACCTAAGGGAATTGGCTGCATGGTCAAATAAATAGCATCTTTTGGCTGACAAGTCTGTTATGTGGACTGTTTATACAAGGCCACCTATGGGCACGTGATGCATAGTCAAGAAAAAGAATTCTCAGAAGTTTGACATTTTTGTGACTAGAAGTCATGAAAAGGGTTATAAAGATCTGATAATGTTTAAGGTTAGGATTATAACACATAAAGATGGGTGTTGTCCAATGTATATAGAGATACATAGGTCATTTATAACCATAATCATGTTGTGGCTGGGTCCTGAATTGAAATTTTGGACTTCACTACGTATCTCATAAGAATGAGAATCAAGCCATGCGTAGTTCTTGAAATGCAGTTTAATGTCGTGCAGGATGAAAGTATGAGAGATCTTAGTTTAGGGTCATAGAAATCGGACCATAATAATGAATACACAGTGTGTGTTTTCATATGGAATTTTAAGCCAAAGGACTGAAAGTGAAATTTGGGGTTAGGCCCAAAAGACTTGGGACTGGATTCGAGGGATACTCGAACATTCCTACGTATCCCATAAGGATGGGAATCAATCCCACGTAGTTCTAGAACTACCCTTTGTACAAATTTGGTTCGTACATGTGAAGGGTGAAAGGGGAATTTAGTGCAATGATGGTTTAACCTGAGATAAAAAGTTTAGGCACTACCATGTATGCACGTAGTCATTTGAAATGAAACATGATTGAAAAAATCAATGTCAATAATGGTTCCTTCTCAAATTAGGAAAACAAAGAATATTTAAGTTTATTGTCGTACCAGACAAAAGTGTTGTATAGTTTAACGTCATATAACAAGGACAAAAGTGAATCAATGTAAAGATATTGATTCCAGGGGTGGTTTCACGAATCAACATCATATGAGATGGTGGTGAATCAATGTGAAGAGATTGTTTTTGGGCATGAACCCTGGGAGGTTGCCTACATACCCAGCCTGGAGGGCAAGGATCAAAGTTCTTGTAGTTCAATTAAAGAATGAATTAATTATCAAGTTGTTCTTGGGGACAATGATCTAATAAAAAATGTTGTTCGAACTTACACATGGTTAGGGGCCCAAAGAGAGTGTTATGGTTGAGGTTTGCTATAAGCTCACATGAGTCATACTCGGTGTGAGAAACAAGAGGTAACAACAACCTTAACGATGAACAGTTTAATGTCATGTAGGACATATCCAGGGACTATGCAGTTTAAAGTCTTGCAGTTAGGACTATTGGTGCTGCACAGTTTAGTGTCATGTAGCAGGGACAAAATAACAGTTTAATGTCATGTAGGACATATCACGGATTTTCTGTACAGTTTAGCGTCATGTAGTTAGGACTATGGGGACAATACAGTTTAACATTATATTGGACGAAAGGGGGATTGTGCAGTTTAATGTCATGCAGTAAGGACAAAGGAGTGTACCATTTTAACGTCATGTCGGATGAAAGTGCGAATAGTTTAAGGTCATATGCATGGACCATGAATGGTGTAGTTTAATGTCATGCTGGACCTTTGAGATTATATAGTTTAATGTCTTTCTGGACGTAAGGGACTTTTATACAGTTTAGCGTCATGTAGTTAGGACATCACAGTTTAACGTCTTGCTAGACATAAGGGAGTTGCAAATAGTTTATGGTCATATGCATAGACCAAGGATGATGCAGTTTAAGGTCATGCTGGACGGTTTAGGGAACTGTTTCATAGTTTAACGTCATGTTTGACGAAGTTTCAGTTTAAGGTCATACTGGACCATGGATGATGATGCAGTTTAAAGTCATACTAGACTATTAAGTGCTTATGTAGTTTAACATCTTTCCGGACGTAAGGGACTTTCCTACAGTTTAACGTCATGTTGGACGTTGTTGTAGTTTATGGTCATACTGGACCATTACTGATGCAGTTTAAAGTCATACTGGACTATTAAGGTTGTATGAACCACTTGTAAGAATCTTGGTTCTGGGGACCATATTTTGTGTTTATAAAAAATATTTCTTCAGAAATCTGGCATTGGTTGGAGTCGTGATGAGTTCTCCATCCATTGAGATTAATGAATAAGCTCCATTGGAGTAAACCCTATGTATTGAATAAGGTCCTTCCCATTTTGGTTCAAGCTTGGGAGGCTTCTTTCCTGGTATCATTGGTGTTCTGAGAACTAATACCAATTCTCCCTGAATGAATGAACTAAGATGAACTTTTTTGTTAAAAGCTCGTGCTTTTTGATTCTGATAGATTTCCAAGTGGTGCAAAGTGCACAATCTTTTCTCATCTAACTGTTCCAATTCATTCAATCGCTTTTGGCATTGCTCATCTGTAGATAACTGATCACAAATGGATACTCTGAGTGAGGGCAATTGAACATCAATTGGCAAGACTGCTTATGTTCCATATACCAACGAATATGGAGTTGACCGCGTTGCATCACGAGTGGTAGTCTGATAAGCCCATAAAGCATGAAAGAGTTTATCAGGCCATGACCTCTTATCTTTATCCACCATATTTTGCAGTATATTTGAAAGAGTCTTGTTAAAGGCTCTTATTTGGCCATTGGCCGTTGCATGATACCGAGATGAATGGTTGGATTTAATGTTGTATTCTTGATACAATTTCTTCACCTCAAAAGAACAGAAGTTGGTGCCGTTGTCCATCAATAAGGTATGAGGGACACCAAATCTAGTAATGATGTTAGACTTGATGAAGCTATCAATGCATTTAGAACTGGCTTCTTTGAGAGGTACTGCCTCTGCCCATTTGGAAAAGAAATCAGTAGCAGTAAGAATGTACTTAAACTGCTTGGCCGTAGCTGAAGGGTAAGGTCCGACCACATCCATTCCCCATGTGGAAAATGGCCATGAGTATTTAGCTGTATGAAGCAACTCTGGAGGTTGAGGAATGAAGATGGCATGTACTTTACATGAATGGCACTTCTTTGTGAAATTAACACAATCTTGTATTATTGAAGGCCAAAAGTATCTAAGCCTTCGAATTTGATCAGACAATCTATGTCCAGACTGGTGGGCACCACAGACTCCTGCATGCACTTCTTTCATGACAGCCATTGTCTCTTCACCATCAATGCATCTGAAGAGAACTCCATCAAAACCACGTTTGTAGAGAATTTTCTCTACGTGGTTTGGGCTATCATAAAGAGTAAAATTGACAACACATCACCGGATTTGTTCTTTCTCGATTCTATCAGGTGGAAGTGTTCCATTTTGAAGGTATTCTCTGATAGGTGGCATCCATCCAATAGTATGACCATACGGTTCATGAATGGGACTAATTTCATTAATTTCCTCTGTTCTGGCTTGAACATAAGGTGAAATTGCACGACGGTGGGCAATACTTATGGTTGTCTTGTCTCGATTTGGATCTGCTAGAGCTGTGGCTATATTAGCCAGTGCATCAGCTTGAGCATTTTGTGATCTTGGGACATAAGAAAATGTCGGTTCTGAAGGGAATTCTGCCATTAACTCTCTGATGTAATCATACAAATGGATTAATTCTTCTTTTCTGATGGCATAATCCCCAATGACTTGTTTGATTACCAGGTCTGAATCACCTTTCACCTTTAAGTGATTCACTCGTGCTTGGAGCGCTAACTCCAAGCCTGTAATAAGAGCTTGGTATTCAGCTTCATTATTTGTACCACCTTCCCACAATAAAAAAGATAAGGTAACAATGCCTTATCGGGAGAAATGAGTACAATTACTTAACCAACTTTGTTGAATTTAGGATTTTCCATTTTCTTCCTTGTTGGACTTCTGGAAGCACTTTAAAAATACATTTCCCATGTTTGAGGACTCTCTTGAATAGAGAAAACTTCCTCATCAGGGAGTTCAATATCTGAAGACGTGTCTTCCATGGAAGGATGTTCAGCAAGGAAATCAGCCAGAGCTTGTCCCTTAATTGCCTTTTGAGATACATACTGAATGTCGAACTGCTGCAAAATAACTACCCACCTTGCTAGATGTCCTCTAAGCATTGGACGACTAAGGATGAATTTGAGCGGATTATTGCGAGATACCAGTTGGACCTCATGATGTTGCAGGTAGTGTCTCAGTTTCTGAACTGCAAAGATTAATGCTTGGCAGCACTTTTCAATACCTGAATATCGGGTTTCTGCTTCAAGCATAGTTCTACTGAGATAGTAGAGGCTATTTTCATTCCCAGCATCATTCTTTTCAGCGAGAAAGGCACCCAATGATCGCTCTAGAGCTGTCACATAGAGGATATGTGGTCTACCTTCGACAGGTGGCATGAGTACTGGTAGAGTCAAGAGGTATTTCTTTAGAACATCAAATGTTTCTTGACATTCTTCAGTCCACTGGTAAGTGACTCCTTTTTTCAATAATTTGGTAAAGGGTAAACTTTTGCCTGCCAAATGGGTGATGAAACGCCGAATATAGGCTAAGTGTCCTTGAAGTCCTCTTAAGTCTTTCAAATTCTGAGGAGGTGACATACCAAGGATTGATTTGGTCTTCTCAGGATAGACTTCAATACCACGATGGCGTACAACAAAGTCGAGGAATTTTCCTGAGGTTACCCCAAAAGCACATTTTAAGGGGTTCATCTTCAAATTATGTTGTCGAAGTTTGTGGAATATGACTTCCAAATCAGCCAAGTGATTAGAACGTTGTTTGGATTTAACTACCAAATCATCCACATAGAACTCAACAAACTTCCCTAAGAAAGGTTTGAAGATACGATGCATGGCACGTTGATATGTTGCACCTGCATTCTTTAAACCAAAGGGCATCACCCGGTAACAAAACACACCTTGAGGGGCTCTGAAAGCTGTAGATTTCTCATCATCTAGGGCCATTAGGATCTGATTATATACAAAATATCCATCCATGAAGGAAAGTACTTCATAACTAGCTATCACATCAATTAAGAGTTCTGTAATCGGAACTGGGAAATCATCTTTAGGACAATACCGATTAAGATATATGAAATCGATGCAAACCCTAATTTGTCCGTTCTTTTTCTTTACAGGGACAATATTAGCCAACCACTTGGGATACTAAACTTCTCTGACAAAGTTAGCTTTGATCAGCTTATCCACTTCAGCTTCAATTTTGGAAGCATAAGTTGGGTGTGTTCTTCTCGCGGCTTGCTTAAATCCTCGATGTTCTTTTGGTAAACCCAAATGATGAGTAGCAATATCAGGATTAAGCCCAGGAATTTCTGTATAGTTCCAAGTGAAAATATATTTATTTTTCTTTTGAAAAGAAATATACATCTCTTTATCTTCAAGGTTCATGGCCGCACTAATTAAAGTGGGAAGTGGATCTTTCTATGTTCCCAGATTTATTTCACTAAGTTCATCCACAGTGGTAGAGATACCCTCTTCAAATGCTGGAGGAGCATCTATAAGATCTTCCTCTTCATCATCATCATGTGCTATTTCTTCCGTTTCTACTTTAATAGTAGATGACAAAACGAAATTTTCATGATCATAAGATATATCAAAATTTTCACATTTTGAAGAAGAAGCTTCCATTTCTGACCCTATTGATGATAAAGGGTCTTCTTTGGGAAATAAAGAGGAGATGATGGATTGAGAATCGACATCATTATTCACCTCTAGTGTTGCTATAACTTCTTTTAGCCTGATTGGCGATGTATAGACTTGTTGGACTTCAGCAGATGAAATGAAAATGTTACCACTTATGCTTTCATCACTGTTTGGTAGATTACCAATTTCTCCCATGTTGTCTGGCTCAGTTGCCGTAATTGACATTATGGATATTTCCATAAGAGTATTTTGATTTGGGCCTATTTTTTCAATTTGACTGATAGGTAACACATAATATGTACTCACATGTGTAAATGGATTTATTGGAATTTTCTCCAAACCATATGGAGCATTAATTTTGGTAATTTCCTTCATTGTATATTTTTCTCTTTCCTTCTTGTGATAAAATTCTGCCTCATTGTATTGAGACTCACATGTATTGAACGGGGCCTTATCACCATACAATGTTCCATCTTGACCATTGATACAGTATTTGATACATTGATGGTATGATGAAGGAATAACTGCATGCTGATGTAGCCAGGGTCTTCCAAGCAAGACGTTGAAAGCTGAGTCTTGATCAACAATCATGAAATCCGAATTGGATACAAGATCTCCAAACTGGGTTATGAGTGTAACTTCGCCCAGTGGTTCTTGTTCATTTTTATCATAACCTTTTAACATCTTGGTAGAAGGAGATAAATCAGATTCCGTGAGGCCCAATCGACGAAGTGTACGAATGGGCATGAGGTTGACTCCTGAACCATTGTCAATGAAAACTCTTCGGATATCTACACCATTGACTTTGCCAGATAAGTACAAAGGTTTTTTGTGCCCATGCACAAAATCATCTTCATCTTTATCAGTAAAAGATATCACTGCATGGCATTCTGCAGAATTATTCTCTATATTATAGACTTCAGCTGCAGCAATTTCAGCTTCAAACTCCTGAGGACTTGACAAAGCTTCGATGAGTGCTTCTCGAAGATCTTTTGAAAGATTCAAAGCATCCATAATTGATAACTTGGCTGGTACTTGGTCCAAGTGTTTCAATATATCATACTTTTGATCTAGAGGTCTGTGTTTCCCAACAGGATTATGCGGTTTAGCAGGTACCTTGGAAGTAGATGCTTTGGAAGCTGATGTATCTTGTATTGGGATAGAAGTTGGCAACATCCTTGGTTTTGGAAGATTATACTGATTAGATCCATTTACTTGCTGAGATAAAGAATATAGAACCTTTAATCGGTCTTCCAAAATAACTGTGCCAAAACTGAGTTGTCCATTGGCAGAAGAACTTGCTTGTTTTTTTTGAGCTCGCTGAAGGGCTCTACCACGAGTTTCTGCTGCATACACAGTGCTAGTAGGGGTAGAATTGGAGTAGTGGCTTCGGAAAGATCCACGTCTTCCCCTATATCCTGAACCTCTGAAACTTCCTCGGATTCCGTTATTTGATACAGGGAATTCATGCTCATCAAAATTACGACTGGAATACGAATCTGTTAATTGAATTATATTAACAGAACTGAAGATTAACTCTTCGTCTGATAAAGACTCTACCTCGTTAGCCTGTTTAGGTTGTGCCGTTTGGTGGGGCGGTGCCCGTTGCTTTGAAGTAGATGTCATGAAATCTTCCAGAGTCAAAGACAACTTATTCCTTGATACATACTCATCTTTTTTCTGATTCCTCTTTCTTCTTTGAATTGTGCTGCCCTTTTGAGGATTTGTATTTTGATGGAGGCTTCACTGTAGCTTTTGTAGGAGACACAACTGGCTTCTTCAATTGTGTTCGCAAAATGGCATGGGTCCGATTGATTGTCTTTCTGACCATCCAATCATCATATTTTTGCGCAGTTTTGCTTCTGACTTCCTACCACTCGCCTCCTTCCTCTAGATCTGTAGCGGTAACACACGCTACATGAGCTGAAGAACCCTTCAATTTGACTTGTCCCAAGTCGACCATCTTTTTCAGGAGGTCTTTAAAGACAAAACACTCCCTGATGGGATGCCCCAACATTTGATGAATGGGACAATAATTGGGACGGTCTTCATCTCCTTCCTTTTTTGGCCTCTTGGGCACTGGTAATTGAACCAAATTATTTTACAGAGCTGAAATGAAGTAACCAGGAACTTGCTCACTTCAGGATGAGTATGTTTTACTCTTCATATATGAAAAATTGTTTTCGTCGTTGATCTCTTTGATCATTTGGACGAAACAGCCTTTGTTGTTGGCGTTCAGGAGGTGGAGTCCTTCGAGAAGATGAAGGTTTTGAAGTAGAAATAGGTACAGGTGCTTGTTTAAGCATAACTGTAGCAGTTTCTGCTTTACCCATTCTTCTTCCTGGAGCTGATGGAATTACACGAGATTTAACCTTAGCATGTATAAGGGAATCTTCAATCTGCTGAGCGATTGAAGTAAGGTCTCGAAACCCTCCTATGTATTTCACAGGGATCAATGGCGTGGGTAATTCATCACACAAATTTTCCACACAGATTGGCAACAGCTCTTCCTGAGGGAGTGCTAAACTCAGGGAATACATTAATCCCTTCCAGCGAGCAATGAAATCAGAGACTCTTTCATTCTCCCTTTGCTTGCAGTTTGTAAGATCGAAAACTGTCATTTTTGGCAAAGTTGAGCTCAACTGAAGAAGGAATTTTTGACGAAGATCCTCCCATCTGATGATTGACTGGGATTGCAAGCTTGTATACCAGACAAAAGCTGGTCCTTGCAAGGTTTGCACGAAGCATCTGAGTTTCACTGCTTCTTGCTGCTCTGGAGTTCCCATCATAGGATCACAACAAGACACCTAATGCATCAAATGTTGTTCAGGGTCGCCTGATCCATTTAAAGTAGGGAAAAAAGGGTTTCCAAAACTGGATGGAGGAGAAATTGAATCTACCCATTCCGGGTAAACTTTATTTTCAGGTTGAACTTGCGCCCGTTTCCCTTCCATAGTTTCTAACCGAGCTGTTAATGACTCAATAGTAGTTATTAACTTTTGAGAAACATCAGGTTGAACTTGGTTTTGGGTAGGTGCAATGAATGGAGCTTGGACAGACGTGGTGGTTGGTGCTGCAACTGATGGTAGCACTGCCAACCATTATTGCGCTTGACCCACAGGATTAGACCTCTGAGGGTGTACTGATAAAGGAGGATATTCTTGATCCATCTCAGTAACTGCAACAAATTCCTTCGGCTGTCGAACTTCAGCATTCTTAAGAAGAAGACTACTCTGAAGTAGTTCTGCATTCATTCTTCTAAATTCTTTCATTTCTTCCTCCTGTTGTGCAAACCTTTTCTCTAATGAGAGCGACTGACGTTCTCCAGAGGAAGGATATGTAACCTGATTCATTCCCTTCCCTTTGTTGGATACCTTTTGGAGGGAGGGAAGTGGATTACCTAGGTTCTGAGTAATCCTTTGACTTCGTGTACGCACACCTTCTTCATTTGTATCGGTGCGTACATTTTCTTGAGTAGGACGCTCTTCATCTGAGTCCCCTGAGTGAGACTCCTCTGGTGGATTAGCAATAACGGCATGGATGGAATTGATTGATGCATAATGCATCACATCCCTTCTATCAACATTTCTGTGATATTGTCTTCTTTCATATCTTTGATGAGACATTGCCTTTTGTTGATTTAATCCTTTAGGAACTTCTTAACGAGCAATAATTTGGAGGGAATCTCCTGATAATTTGGCTCTTCGTTCCTCTTAGGGCTTCTTCCCCAATCGAGAAAAGACTGATACTCTCTGAGAACGGGATTGATGATTTGAATGAGTCCCCAGTCTCGTGAACTGGGAATGTTCCTGCTGATTCCGCTCAACTCCTCGAATCCCATTTGTTGACTCTGAGGGTTGGGTTAGAGAAGTCCCCAGTCTGAGAAGCTGGGGTGGCTATTAACATGCTATATCTGAGATCTTCTTAAAATATCTCTTGATCTTGCGAATCATAGTTCGGAAATTAGCTGGATACATTAACATGTATCCACTTTTATCACCTGGTTCAACAGACCGTTGGATGATTTCCGAGACTTCTGTCATTTGATGATTTGTTTGCTCCAGACGAGAGGCTTGTGCAATATTCTCACCTGCTTGATGTAGGAGCAATTCAACAACTTGTTCTCTATATGCTTGATTTTGAGAGGAACTAGTTGAAGCCTGTTCTTGAGCAAGCTTTTTATTATGAACAAAGCCCGTTGATTGTGGCCGGCCATGGGCAATAACATTGCATGAGACCATTTTCGGCGGGCTCTGCGGACTGGAAAGCATTGTGAAATGTAGTGCTCCATGAACACCCCATCCTCTGATATGAACACCAAATGGAGCATTGGCAATTAACTGACGCAATTTTCTTAGCGCGCAAAGGCATGAACGTTGAAGGGTTCACTACTGCTTTTCAGCCTTCGGATATCGAGAGACTGATAGAGATGCCAAATCAATCTGACGTTGTAGCCCTTTTATTATCCTAAGATGATTTTCATATTCAACATAAGATAATACCTTCTTCTTTAATTGACAAAGAGTTTTCCATATGTTGAGACGAATATCATGGATTCCATCATCCGTCAACATCTTTGGAATGTCGTACTAGGAGTCATCCAAAGGCCAAAACATGACTGGTACTTCACCTTTTGCCAGTTTTTTCATCATGTTCAGCATTTCCTCTTTATCATTAAATGAAGATTCTTCTACCTGTTTTGACCAGAGTTGGTGTTTCCTTGTTGCTTCATCGGATTCAACAAGATTGGTAGAGAGATCATTGGTCAAACTAGAAGATGCATGACTTAGGGGTGGTTCAGAGAATAACCTACACCCTGGGCTATCTTCTGATTGAGAAAGTATTTCACTTGTTAGCGATAAATCATCAGACATGACTGGTTTCACATTTTCAAGTGCCTCAAGATAAGAGGGATTTCTCGGCACTACATTTTCCACTGGAGTATTTTCCAGGAAATGTAAATCACTACTGCGGAGAGGAATTTCGCAGCGAAATTCATCATCATGGGGAGGACCACCATAATGGGTTGTAGAAAAAGATGAGATCTCTTGATCCTTGGTCTTCTGACCACACAGAGGGTTCCTGTGGCTCTCATCTGAAGAAGAAATTTCAAGATTGACCGAATTTTCATGAAGAAAGCCTTCATGAGGAAGTGTCTTTTGAAGACCTTCAGAATTAATGTTCCCGTTATTGGGAACTGAGGGAGTAGAATCTTGAATTCTGACAGATAAATGTCTGAGGGCTTCATGAACTCCAGCATCGAGCAAGGCTTTGTTATAGATTGGCTTTGATCTCCTAACTGTGCTGGGCGGATATTTTTCTTAGATGCCTTCTTACTCGCTTTAGAAACCACTTGATGACGAAAGTGGTTACTCTGAACAGGTGTATGTGCCTGATCAGGAAATATGGTCAGGTTAGGCTGACGATCTCCACTCAAATCAGGTGTATGTGCCTTACTTGGTTGTCCGTATGATATGGGGGAGTATGCCCCATAACCCTCTTGGACTGGAACATATGTATGTGTCTTCTCTGGAGTGAATCGTTGATGTGTCACTCCACTACTATGGATATATTTATGTGTCTGTCCCTGAGATGATGCTGAAGTTGTTATGATATCCTGGAAAGCATCCAGAATATGAGCAGGAATTTGCTTCTGCTCTTTCACCATTAACAAAATATGTTTGGGGACTTCAGCCGCCGGAACGGGAATATACGTCCATTCCAGGTTTGGAGTATGTTTATGTGCCTGCTCCTGTCCTCCTTTTCCTGTTAGTGAATCCTGACAGTACTCAAGTGTGGAGGCAGATAGTTGAGTCTGCCTCCTGTTTGTCGTCGGGGCTTTCCGACTGACTTCTCTGTGCGCTACCATGCGAGACTATTGGTAGGCTTGATTAGTATTAGCAGATGTATATGCCTGCTGATTACACTTCACCAAACGTGGTTGACGAGATCCATCATATGTAGCCAGATGAGCCTGCTGACTAACTGGTGATGTATAAGCAGGTGTATGTTCCTGCCTATAGTACTCTGTCGGAATTGCCTGGCGGGATTGGCGTGGTGCTGCCAGACAAGTATGTTGGACATCGGAATTAAAACAGATAGGTGATTGTGCTTGCTCATTATTTGCCACCAAGTTAGGTTGGTGGACTTCTCCGGAGATGGCAGGGATGACAACCTTCCCATTGTTAACCGGATTTCGTCTCTGGCGGTTCATCTTGCCTGCTTGGGTTCGAGGAACCTAAGCTGAATGTCTGGAGTCGGTACCCTCATCATGTTGAGGGCGCACTACCGCACGAGTCTGGCGGCGATTGTTGATGGGAGCCCTCGGGAAGGACTCCTGTTTTTATTGAATTAAGGCCCTGCGGGACCTACTCATTCACTTCCTCAGAGTAAGGGAGTGAGTGGAAATTGCGTTCTAGGGATAACGACCTGAAACGGTTGGAGATGGTAGTCAGCACCGTCTGCTTCTTGATCGCTGGCTGCCGTTGTCCGGACGACCAGGTAGAGTTGTTAACTTGGAGGGCTTGACGAGCGGCCTCCAGAGTTGGGATAGTACCGTTGCGACGGTACTCCTTAACCAGTGCATTAGAAAGCCAGCGTTGAAGACGCTGAGTTGGTGATGTCATCCTCAGAGCGGACGACGTTCCAGCAGGAGTAGCAGCATTGGTTTTCACAGCAGTAGACCTCACAGTAGAGGTGTTTACAGCAGCAATATTCACAGGGGTGAATTTAAGGAAATCCATTTTGCAGAAGATGTTGAGAAAAAGAGTGCCTATTCCATATAACAGACATAATCAAGATGGATCCGGCCACTGCATATTTTGGATGAGCACATGTCAATGATTGCTTTGTTGGCCCAAGGGGCCTAACAAATAAGAAGAACATCGCTTTAACTTTGTTAAGGATTCACGTCGGGTTCAGCATTTTTTGTTTCGCACGGAATCCGGGGATGACCTCCTGGACGGGAGATTCAAACGTTCTGATCGGTTTCTAGCAGGTTTGTTCGTAGAACCGGAAACATCCAATGATTCCACATCCGTTTGGACCAAAATTCCAAAGGTAGGCGCTCATTATCTTGTAGACTGATGAGGCTTAGGAATTTGCATTGGTCGAGAGGATGGGAGGTCGGACTAATCACACCTTTTTTAGGGGAATTATTGTCTACTCCGGGACTCTCTTTATAGATTTAAGTTATTTTCGTGAATCCTTATTACATTACCAAGTATAAAATAAGTTTTCCTTCAGTTTAACAATCAATTATTAAATATGTAAGAAATTTAGAGAATCTTTTATATGTATTCAAGGTTCTTCATCAATAGAGAATCATCTGTATCTATTTAGAGATTCTTGGTCAATGGTATCCTCCAAAACATTTATATAAAAGTCTCTTGGTCATTATGATGACCAGGATGGTTTTAAAGCCACTCAGTGGGGCACATGAAGTTTATTGTCATTCAGAAGGACATGAATTATTTCAAAGTTGGGATCGAACCCATAGATGGTCTACCTACGTATCCTTTGTTTTGGAAAAGGAATCAAAACCCACGTAGTTCGAGTAAGGGTATGATGTTTATGATTGATCGCTCAAAGCAGGATGTCATAATTACTTTTACACTCTAAGCTCACGTGAGTCATCCTCGGTGTGAGAAACGAGAGGTATTGGTAAAAATTAAACAAATTTTCCATGGAAGATGCAATCATAAGAAATGGTTTAGGGCTTATGTATGCATGACTGCCCAGATGAATGATGGTTTAGGATTTACTTTTAGGGAGAAAATCCAGGAACATGGTCCATAAAGGTATATGTGCTTTATGGAGATTTAAATACTCTAACTTGGGACTTATTCCTGAAAAGGAAACCCAAATTAGGAGAGGATTGATAACAGGGTTTTACTCCTGAGAAGGAATCCCAGATCAAATGAAAATTAGGACTGGTTAAAGAGAATTTAAGGGACTTGGGGCTTCTTCCTAAGAAGGATGCCCAAGATTTATGACTGGGACTTATTCCTGAAAAGGAAGCCCAGGTTAAGGATTAAGGTTTGGGGCGTACTCTTGAGGAGGATGCCCATATTTTGAGTTTGGGGCTTATTCCTGAAAAGGATTCCCAAATTAAGGGACTTGGGGCTTACTCCTAAGAAGGATGCCCAAGATTTATGACTGGGATTTATTCCTGAAAAGGAATCCCATGTTAGGGGACTTGGTTTGGGGCTTACTCCTGAAGAGGATGCCCAAATTAGAGGAATTGGGGCTTACTCCTAAGAAGGATGCCCATATTAGAGGACTTGGGGCTTATTCCTAAGGAGGATGCCCAAGTTAAGGAATTAAGGTTTAGGGCTTACTCCTGAGGAGGATGCCCAATTTTGGGAAATTTATGAATTTGGGGCTTACTCCTGAGGAAGATGCCCATATTAGAGGACTTGGGGCTTACTCCTAAGAAGGATTCCCATATTTGAGGACTTGGGGCTTACTCCTAAGAAGGATGCCCATGTTTTAGGACTTGGGGCTTACTCCTAAGAAGGATGACCATATTTTGAGATTGAGATTGGGGCTTACTCCTAAGGAGGATGCCAAAGTTAAGGAATTAAGGTTTGGGGCTTACTCCTGAGGTGGATGCCAAATTTTGGGAAATTTAAGAATTTGGGGCTTACTCCTGAGGAAGATGCCCATGTTAAAGAACTTATAACTGGGGATTATTCCTAAAAAGGAGACCCAGGTTAAGGATTCTCTCATATAAAAGGATGAGGTTGAATGAATGAACTCTCAATCTTTCGTGACATAAAGATGTGTAAATCACTAGATTTTGAGAGATATGTCACCGAATTCCTTTCAGATAAGGAAGTCAAATCAAGAAATCATTCCATAAATGGATTTGAAGAGTATCTTGAAGACTGAATCTTGAATAGGAAAGGTGAAATGGCTTAACAGGGGTGAAATGGGCAAGATGGGCACCCAAAAAGGTAAGGGCGCGCAAGTCTTGAAAGGCGCGCAAGTATTGCGGCGGCGCGCAAGTATTGGCCGCGCACGTATATTTGCGCGACATGAGGGGTACTTGCGCTATTTTTACCGAGCATTAAGAATACTTGAGTGACTCTTTATTAATCACATCAAAATCCTCTTGAGGTTCTTCCAGAAAAGGGACACACTTGCTCTATTTAAGGAAATAAGGCGGCGCACAAGTGTTGATAAGTTTCAACACTTAGGCCTTCCTTCTTCTGTTTAGATCTTCCGTTAAAGGTTTGAAATTACCTTAGAAGTGTTCCAAAAGCTTTGAGAAGAGACTTGGGCGTCAGGAGCTTCAATCTGAGTTTCTGGAAAAAATTCCTCCTCGAATGGGGGGCCCATAGGGTCTATTTATAGGCAAAAGAAGACCCTGGGCGGTTACCGGGCGGTTATCACTTAGGCCGCGCAAGTCACTTGTGCGCCATGTTGTGTCGCGAAAGTCCACTTGCGCGACTATTAAGGAACTTGCGCGGCCTAGGGGCAAAGTTTTCCTTGATCATCCCTTTGTAGATTTTTGATGTTTTCTTCAAAGGTTGAATCATCTTGAGCTCAGATATTCCCCTTTTCCGATCTTTAGATTCTGTGACGAAAGGAGCGTCAACAGTGGTATACCTGCTCTTCAGCTTGGGGAACCCGATGGTGGCGCTGGATTGGCCTAGTAGGAAACCTCCTTGAGGACACCTAATACAGGACCCTAGTAGTGCTGACCCGGATGTCCCCCACCTCGTCGATGTAGTGGAATGAGTCATTGTAGAATTCCAGAGAGAGGCTCCCGAAACGGTTGTGAGTTGGGGTGGGTAGCAGTGGCTCCCTGTGCGGCCCTCAGGGGGGGGGGGGTTGACAGCGAGCTGTGTCCATATTGATATCTAAGTGGGCAATATCCCTGGTGGGGATGATCCCCTCCTCCTCATACCTGCGTACAAGGTCATCAATTACCCTTCGTTGCATTGTTTCTGACGGTGAGAGGGGAAGTGGATGCCCAGTAGTCGTGGTGGTCAAGGTCATCATGGAGGAAGAATAATTGCGAGGAGTTGCTATGGGGGAATTTCCCCTTACCCTACGTCGATGGGAAGGTAGTGATCAAATTCCGAATACAACAACTGAGTTCTTGAAAACAGGGAGATTAACTCATTATTACTGATAGAAAAGGATATTGACGACCAGTGCCCCGATGTCATTCCATCTTCCATTACCGGTAAGAGGGATCCATGCTGTCAATGTTGCATAACGGGATGCTCAATGGTATGACCACCCCACCTCCTGGTTAGTTTCACGTCGACCCTACTATTTTCTTGGGAGACTTGGTGCCAGATGACTGGGTCTGGAGACAAGTTAATCCATTGGTGCCTCAAACGCTACTAGTACTCATATTGAGGAGAAGATATTCACGTCGGGTTCAACATTTCTGTTTCTGATGCTTTCCCTAGAGTGCGCCACTACGCGTCCATCACGTAGATGAGGACGCACTAGCTATGGCCCCGCATTCCTGCTTTCCATAGGGTGGCGGCATCCGCTCCATCTTCAAGGATGTCATCTCCATGATCAAAATGGGTTAATGGGATGTCTGTTCTTCCTTACGTGGAATCCTTCTTAGATCTCATAACCTAGTCCGGGTGTCCCTCCTATATTTAAGACATTGTTCACGAAACTCTTCCTAGTGCCATATCTTCATGGACACTGTTTAATTACGCTGATTCTGTCAGGACGCTCCAAGTGGTCCGGTCAGGGCAGTAACCTTTGGTTAGGAGAGTAGTCACGTTGGGGCATCACTGGCATGTGTGGATGCTAGGATTCGAGCTCATCGATATTTCTTCCCCTTATGATAGGGCTTATCGAGGGCGTGGAATCCTGAGGCATCCCACATCGTATTCGGGGAATTGTATGTCTTGGGCATGCATCTCAGGTTTTCCTCATCATCCTATTTAAAACACAGGGTAAGCCGCAAGTCTAACATCTAGCATGGATGGAACAGACTGACCAGGAAACAGATTAAAGTTGATCAGATTAAGGAACCCCCTGAAGGGAACACCTATATTGGAGCCAAAATTTGGGTGGATTCTTGAATGATGTATGATGGAATGGGGAATGGGGTGGCATGATCCCACCGGGATTTGGCGGCCCGGGTAAGAATCGGGATGGGTGACAGCTTGGGGCTTTGTCCTCTAAGAGACTTACTACGTATCCCCATGGAAGGTAATCAAAGCCCACGTAGTTCGATGGGATGATGGGACACCTGAGGAGGCGAACCTTGAGAATGGATGCATGGATGGGACCTAGATGAAGTGGAACCTCTGGGATGGGGCATGAGCTTCCCAAGACACATGGGCTCAAGGGGGAGATCAAGATGAGACATGACTGATGGGCTGGACCCTCAGGGAGGATTCCTTCATATCCCTGTGGCAGGGAATCAATGTCCTCGTAGTTCATGATGGATTGGGGCTTACACTCTGAGGTGTCCCATGATGGTATGGGGCTTACACTCTGAGGCGGACCATGGTGGTATGAGGCTTACACTCTGAGGAGGCCCATGGGGGTATGGGGATTACACTCTGAGGTGGCCCAAGGTGGTATGGGTCTTACACTCTTAGGCGGCCCATGGTGGTATGGGGCTTACACTCTGAGGAGGCCCATGGTGGTGGTGAACCGACGTGAAGGAGGTCAGAATGACTGGGTGGTGGGCATTAACGTCATGGAGGCTTCCTACGTACCTTTCCATGACATTGATCAAAGTCCACGTAGTTTGGGAATGGGGGAGCCTAGCGCACTGACAAGAAGAGGGTCGGGGCCAATGGTTGTTGGTCTTGAACCTCGGGGAGGCTTCCTACTTCCCCAACCATAGAAAAGATCAATGTCCGCATTGTTCGGGATGGATTCGGGCTTACACTCTGAGGTGGCCCAAGGTGGTATAGGGATTACACCTTGAGGCAACCGAAGTGGTATGGGGCTTACACTTTGAGGCGGCCCAAGGTGGTATGCGTCTTACACTCTAAGGAGGTCCAAGGTGTTTCTGGTGCTTGAAGCTCTGGGAGAATTCCTACATACCATGCCTTGATACGAATCAAAGTCAACGTAGTTCGGGATGTGTAGTTTAACTTCATGTGGGATGATGATGGGATGCAGTTTAACGTCATGTGGGACGATAGGATGCCATGGTCAATGCTCACACTAATCTCACGTGAGTCATGCTCTGTGTGAGAAACAAGAGGCTGCAAATACCTGGCGATCACATCGCGAATGTTGCGTCTATGGGAAGTGGAATGGGCCTTAGGCTCTAGGCTTACCAAAAATGAAACAGGGGCTTACGCATGGTTAGCGACCCAATGTGGAAATATGGGCCTACGCATGGATAGCGGCTCATGAAGATGGAGACTGGGACTTACTCCAGGATGGAGGCCCAGGTGGCAACAGAGCCCAATGAGAGAGGGAAAGGGTGAATAATCCCATGTGTCCCTCTCTCCTCTTGGTCCTTGGCACTGAAGAAGGGAGGAATGTAAATCCCCATCACACCCTTAGCTGACCATGCCCCCAAAGAAGTACGAAGGTGCATGTGTGATACCTCTTGGGGGCCAGACATGGGGATTGACAGGGTGGCTGCCCATGAAAAATGCATGGTGGTACATCACAGTTTAACGTCATGTGTTGAGGACGATGGTTCTTGGAAGTTTAACATCCTATAGCTCGGATGAGGTGGGTTTTCTCTGCACCCCTAAGACATACATAACTGCACCATCTACCCCTTATGGGAGGGAAGGCCTCAGAAAGGCCGTGGTTGGGGGGTGTCACAGAGTGAACCATCGAGGGGTCCATGTTAGCGTGGCTATGCAAAGATGCAATATCATTTAGCGTGTTTATGCGAAGAAGCACGAGGCAATGAAACGCGATGGGCAGTGTCGTCCAAGGGACATTGAAGTTACTTTGTATGAGCCTAGATGGTCTCATGGGAAAACCATGCATGATGTGGATTCTAGGGGTATGAGAGGCACCCGCGGGCGGTATCTGTAAGAACATCATCGAGCGCTCACACAAAGGGGGATGCACCTGTGGAATTGCGCACACCCTGTGAGGCTTGCACGCAAAATAGTTGGCCTGCGCAAAAAGCACCGTGTCGGCACGAAATCGATGATGTTGCACAAAATTAGAGCCAATGTATTGTGAAATGATAGAAGGATGGTTCCTAAGGATAATTAATTGTGTACGAGTTCAAGGGACTATGTGCAATTGGCAGGGGTGTGCATAATGGAAAGAGTTGCGTGAAATTGGCCGACCTGTGTGCAAATGGAAGGGATTGAGTGCAAGGGGTGGACCTCGATGGGTTTGTAATTCAGTTGTCAACCAATGAGATCTCACATGAAGGTGGACTCCGAGGAGACTTGGGTTTATTTGAATCATACATGAAGGACATTTTGCGCAAGTGGAGGTCAGATTTCACGCACGGGAGCCGGTTCAGATTCCTCAGCCCTGAAAAAGATGGGGGTCTACTTTTATTTATAGCCATCCGGTGATGCGGAATCTTGGGCTGCGCGAAATCATTGGGCGATGGAGGTGGCAGCATAGAATATCAACCGCGAGGGGCATGGGTGCGAAATTATTTCACGTCGGCACCGAGGACTCTTCGTGAATCCCGAAACTTTCCGTGCGACATATATTTTTTCACTCACTTATTAATGTTTTTCACGCAACTCCTCTGGGCCCTCCGGACCGGGCCTCCGGGTCCAAATATGTCATATCTTTGTCATTTTCAAAACATTATTCAGCACTTAAACAGTTTTTGGCGTCTACACATGAATATAAAATCATATTAAATAAATTTTCCTAAGATTAAATTTTTGTTCATGGATAACCTACCACAAACCAATGGCGGAGGTTTGAAAAAATGTTTCCTTCAATGGATGAAAACTATAAAAAATAAAAGATAAAAAGTTAGACCCATTGCACAACCTGGAAGAAAGTAAACATCCAAAATATTTAAACCCTACACCCAAGTTATTTTCCAATGGAATGCCCAACATGGGATAGTTAGGAATAAATAGGAATTGAAAAAATATGGGATGATAAGACACTAACTCAATGATTTAGATATGGATAATTATGTAATAACATTGAAAGCACCATGATAATGGGGTTCTATAGGATGGTTTCATTTTCGATGGATGTGATCAGTTTTTTGGTCACATGATTTTGGGGAGAATGAAACTGAGGGTTTTTTTGTTTTTAATTATTAGATGTCTCTATTGAAAATCCCCAAAATTAAATTTCCTTTGTAACCAACTTGGTTAAACTACATGGTTTACCAAACAATGTGGAAACATTATGGTACACACTAGATTCCTAAACTAAATAAGGATACTCACCTATGAGGAACATCTTGATCAATTATAATATGCACAATCTGTAAAAATGAAACAATTAACTAATAGACCCAAACATGTGGTTTTTGAAAGGTTACCACCAACCATATACAACCAATGATATACCTTTAAAGTATAAAAATATTAAAATATATGTTCAAAAATTCATTGGAACATAGAAAAAACCAATCAATATAAAGTAATAATATATTTTAATTAATAGTGTGACAAAGATGATACATTTCCCTATAGCATGTACAATTCTTCCCAAATGAGTTCATTTATCATTTTTATAGAAAAAATAACATGATCTCTTGTAGAGAAACACATAATAAAAGTACCTAAATAATTAATAAAATTGAATTGATTGCCCAAGAAAAGATATCCATCCCCGAAGAAAAGACAAAAAAACCATGAAAATTTATCCACACATATCTGTGTGAAATACTTCCATAATACAATATATAATCATAAGGTTCACACAGATCATCCAACAAGATAGAAACAATACATATCCACCAAGAAACACACTGAGGATGGAGACCAATTGTTAGTGTCACAATAATATAATACTTAACTAAAATTTAGATGTGATATATAACCTTATAAAAATAAGAAGAAAAATGAAAAATAAAATTTCCCAAAATGAAAAATGAAAAATTAATTCCACCAACTATGGTCATCCTTAGAAACTAGCTCATAATAAATGATGTTGAAAAATCTAATGTACTCACAAGACATCAAACCAAAAGTCATTAAAGACCATACGATTATGTGAAACAATGTTATTACTTGTGAGAACATTTTATCAAAACTATCACATCTCAATACTTCTAATAGTTCACTGAAAAAATAAATTTCCTAGGAATGAAAAAAACTTGTTCTTTATAATTGGATAACAAATCGGAGAAAAATAGGTAGTACTAGAACCCTATATCTAGGATACCCTCTCATGGTAAACCCAACACGATCCAGTCTAATCCAATAAATAAATAATCTCAATTGGTGAAATACTTACCCTAAACAATTTATATACAATCCCATGACCAGTGCATGTGTAAAATAATGAATCAAAACACATCTATATCTATCTCTAAAATATTATCATTACCAAAAATAGATATAAAATGAACAATGAATAATGATGAATTATCAAATTAAATCAACCATAACTCAAAAAAGATAAATCCAATGTAACATTCAAGGGTCACGAATAGAAATACCCACATCATGGAAATATGGCTCTAACATTACAATTATAAATTATGAAAATATACCATCACCATAAACATGAAGATATTGTACCTTATCAAAACACTTTTGCATATATAGATCAACAAGTATAGTCTTCAAATAAATATAATTACCTAACACTTACTACTACACCATTTGAAGAGTTAAAATCACATCCCAATACAATTGGAGTCTAAAAATGTCTAAGGAAGAGAGATTAAAAATCAATAGTTTCAAACATTATACTTTTAAATGAGATATTTTTGGTAGGAAAACTTTATAGAAAATATAACACATACCCAACAATGTTATTTCCCCTAAAAAAATTCCACTTTTTCTCACTGATATTAATAGATAAAATATAAAAACCCAAATCATATAAGAAATATAACATTAAAATAGAATTCCCTTTTAAAATAAATCATTCCAAGAAGAATACATTCCATTTTCCAAAAAAATTAAATAATTTCATTGAAATAAACCATTTTAAATTATATCCACTCATATAAAATCTCAATTTCCACAAGTAGAGTCAAAAAAATTTAACAAATTATTATAACCCATAAAATAATCTTTCAAATATGATACCCACTCGATATAATAAAATATCAACCTCCAAAACAATTTTAAACAATTAAACATACATTACATTAAAAAAATGTAATTATTTTCCAAACATAGGTAAATAGATTGAAAAATTATGTTATATTTAAATATCCCACTTATATTAAAAATAATAATTTCTAGATATTATAAAAATAGTAACATATTTTTTAACTCAAAACATTCTTTAATAATTTTATCGAAAAACGAATAAATTTTATACACCATTTTAACCAATATTTTTTATATCATTATTCAATTTCCATAAAATAATTTTTTTCCAAACCATATACCAATTTTTACTACAACAATAAAAACGTAGAAACACCATAAGTCCAATAAAAAAATATACATATCAAAAATCCACATTTTATTCATCCCCTTTGTAACATGTCTCACAGTGGAGACCAAAATATCAAACCAATACATGATTAAGAACCATGATTTACTCATATGTGTTGCTTAATAAACCCATGTAGTGTGTTTTAAACAAGCATAAACATAACTGAAAAGACAAACAGTATGTGACCCAAAGGAACCATAACTCGCACAACTCATTTGCTCACACCAACTGACCAAAACCACCAACCTAAACAGTGTCCCTAACAAGAAACATTATATTACCTGAGACTGTTTCCCTAAACAGTTTCCATGAAATGGATGATAACTTTATGTCTGCTTCCTCCAATATCTGCTTCTCAAATACAAGTACTAGTTGATCCCAAAACTGAATGTACTCATCAACACAGATCATTCCATTCTTGAAACCCCCTACCAAAATTGATTCATGTTTGTCAATCCAATAATATTGATCCTTATTAGGGGACACCTCTAGGGACCTCCCCACTATTTTAGATGACTCCTTCTTATTATCAATGATAAATAAGATATGTTCTATCACTTCTTCTTCAGATCATAAAAGAAGAACTGAGGAATGAAAATCATGTTCCACTATCCTCAGATGTCTTGGAGACTCTATGGACATCCTCTTGTCACTCATCTTCATTCCTGAGAGATTTTTCATAGGAATAAGTAGTGAGCAGTAATCCTTCCTCCCCTTCCTCCACATGGATCCCCTAGTACTCTTCAAGCTTAGAGCCTCATCAGTAGAGTGGCTGTGTACGCTCCCTTTGAGAACCAACACACCGACCCTATCTCCCTCTCCTAGAATAGCAAAATCAGAACTCAAATCATCCTCTAAAAGTCCTTCAAACGAGGTTCACAAGGTAATTGAACTCGGTCGCCCTTCCTTACCACCACAGTTTGGAACAACCTCAGACATATCAAAACCATGCCTCCACTTTCTCATCTCTACACTCCCCACCCATGAATTCTCAGCCACCGAGCCAGAGACACACACATTCCCTTCATCTGATGTCCTATTAAAGAATTTTTCCCCCTCCCACTAGAATTCCACATGAATCTTCTCAACATGACATTTTCCCTCTTCATCATGTGCACCACGACTGAGAGAACTCGCATGATCACCTTTCAACCTACTAAACACATCCACCCCCATCAGGTTAACATGGTGTGCTACCACACAAGTTCCAAGGTCACCCACATCCACTGAAAATGCATCCCACTTCCTCACTAACTAGTCTCACCTCCTCTACAGACCGCAATGAAGTTCCCCTAACACTAACCTCATCACCCGCTGTATACAGACCCAGGCTCGTTGCCTGAAAAACCAATGGAACCTTGTCATTGCCATTGAACACTGTCTGAGCCCTGTCCTGCCCATCCCTATGGTAGTCTTCCATCAATTGGGAGCCAAAGTCCCCACCCACCATAGATGTAGGTATCCACCGACAAACAACAGAAGCATGCCCCAACCGCTTACATGATGACCAGAATTCCGTCCAACTCTCGTAGATTACTCTCTGTATGCACCTATATTCCACACCAGCCATAATCCAAACATAATAAAAGGGAACCCTGGAGACATCCATCTCCATGAATATCCTTGGGAAAATAGGGTGATAGACCGTTGTCGTTCATCTAACCAAACAGATATCCCTACTAAGTAGATTGTTGAGCATTCAAATAATTGAGGGGTTGTAAAATGGAAACGGAATTTTAGGGAAACTAACCAAAATTTTTTCTGATGGAAATTCTCAATTCATGTGGAAAAAGAACGACCACTGGAACAATAATAAATGACATCCATTGTAGTACTGGGGTGCCCTCGATCAGGCGTAGATGAGGTCCTCCTCTGATGTAAACTGGATCATGATATGATGATTATCAAGAAACGCTACTGTTTCCCGCTCTTAGAGATCGTAAGTGTCGTAGATGAACCTATAAAATGAATCAACTACTAGACTTTACTTCTTTAACCATGAAATCAGGGTGTAATTCAAAATTATGGAGGCTTTAATGAACTCTAATGATGAAATTTGGAGATTCAGACAACCATTGATGAGCTTTGGAACCTTCAGGCCTTACTCAGCTTTCGAGAATGGTGGAAGAAGGTCATGGTTTGAGAAGGGGTGACTCATTCATTAAGAAAAATATATCCCTCCCCTGTAGAGGGGGGAGGAGCCGGTGTGGCCACTATTGTCGTCACCAAAGGAGATGAGCCTCGCTAGAGTTCCTACCGACATCCAAATTATTCATCCCAAACCAACGCCCCGTTCCCATAGCCCAATGGATTCCAATTAATATATTAACAAATATATAAGTCATGTTGAAAATGATCTTTTAGTCACCCCCATGATTATCAGGTCATTCAAGCCAACCTAGCTCCTAGATGTATTTTTATCTATCCAAAAATTTATTTGATCCGAAAAAGGTTATCATTTATTTCCAATGAGGATAAAACCTCTATAATTGACAATGAAGATAAAATCTCTAATCTGAATTTTCAAATTCCACTTCCAATAATAACTGAAGGTTTGGGGAAGGAATGATCTTCATAATCTCTCCAAACACACACCACATGAATTCTAATAATAACATTTTAAATTAGTCAACCATGATACACCCAAATAACATGACGGTGATCAATGATCCTTGGTCTATACATGGAATCGTATTTTTTGATATCATGTTTTATCAAACCATAATAGTAAATCACTACATCACACACCCAAAAATCGATGTAACATGGATCATAGTGATTTTTTAACCCCCCCCCCCCCCAAATCCCCCATTAGGCTTGAAAATAGTCCATATGCATTAGAAAAAATCAATTGGGAATGAATTCTCCATAATATTAGAATAAAAAAGTAATAAAAATAGAAATGTCCACTCCATAGAGTAGATGTCAATACACGAATTGGAAAAAATAATTTTCCACAATAAAAATATTTTAAATAATCATTACACAACGAAGGTAAAAAAAATTCCATGTCTCACCCTCCAAAACCCACCACAAAATTAGCACATATATCACTCAAAACAATAGATATCATATTACACCAATATAAATTACTAAAGTATTAAATTCATACTCATTTAGTTCAATGAATTATAAATAAAAATAAAAAGGGAACTAACTTATACATGATCACAATAGAAAAAATCCAAAATAAATAAATGCCTCAATAGCAGCTATGTGTTCAATAATATACCTGAAACTAAAAGAAAAGTTTAAGCATCACCATTAATGGACGAATAGTAAACCATACATATTGGTGCATTATAACCATTATTTAAAAATAAAATTCTATGTAAATTGAATGTAGATATATAATTAATATTCTTTTCACATTATATTTAAATAAAAAAACATCACCTATATCCTCTTTCAAAACATCCCTCTAATTAAAAACCCAAAATATGGAAGGAAATAAAACCATTTCCAAAAAAGGGTCAAACCACTTGAAAAAATTGAGGTTCATGTAAACTAAAAAATAGTTCACAATGAAACCCTTATAATAAATAGTTTTATTAAAAACTAAACAAAACCTATAATATTGGAAAATTAAAATACACATCCAAATCATACAATTTCCCCACCCCATTCTATACAATATTTCGAAAACAAATCTCAAATTCCATTTTAAAATCCCACACTATTAAAATAATTTCAATAATAAATTTGAAAAATAATAAAAATCCATTAAATTAATCAATACAAAATAGGAACCCATAAATCAAAAAACAAACCAAATAGAATGTTAGAAAACAATTCTAATAACCAATCAATGGGTAATGTCTATAATAAAAGACCAAGAAAAATCCAATAAATCGCTATAATATAGGATTTAATCATTATGGAAATCATCCTTAAACACATGTATCCATATACTATTATAATATTAAGGAAAATATTTTGGCACTAATGAACATATCGTATCCTACTTATTCCCTTCAAAGTAACCAGAGAAAAATATTAAATTTGAATTTCTCTATCATAGAATCTAAGACAAATTTGTAGCTCAATTACACTAACATGCCACCATATATTTTATTCTTTGGCGTGTTTTATTAGTAAACTATCCCTATATAGAGTATAATATTCAGTATGTCATTTAAATTTATTTATACATTCTATATTACATGGGAGTAAATGGAAATCATAAAATTGTGGTGAGAATTCAAAAATTACATTAAAAAATATTGAATTTTTTTAATTTAAACTACCCATCAACTTGTACACCATCAAAATATTTATACCAGAACACATCCATGTATAATAATCACAAAATTCATTACAAAATTCAAGCATCCCCCATGGGGGTTACATGACACAATGAAAATAATATACCCATGGTCTTAAATGAGGGCCTCAATATGTTTTACCAAACCCCCTTAAACCACCACATATGCATTTAAGAAATGATTCATGGAATTTCAATACATTTCACACATTCTAAAAACAAATATAAATTACATTTTAGACACCCTTTAGTTCTTTGATTCGAAAACCCATCATGGGTAATTAGAAATCATAGCCCCATTATTAAAAACCATTTAGTAGTTCATTTAGTGAGTGAATTCCAATTCAATAAAATTTTCAATTGTCAAAAACAACAACATTTATGTTATCTCACAACCCAAATGGGTTCTAAAAATTTATAAAAATCATACATTTTTCACAAAAACCATATAACCCAATTAAAAATTCATTTCACTTCAAGTATCATTTGTAACACTATGTAAAATAGTTGATAAATTAAATAGGGAATCCAAACATGACTTTAAATTAACTAATTTATAAATATGGTTTATTTAGTCAATCCCCAAATGTGTTCTATGCATATCCATACAAAGTCACTCTTTATTATTCCTTAAATATAACGGTCTTATTTGGTTTCCATAAAACCTAATACAAAATCATATTTTACCTTCTGAAAATCCATAATCAAGATGAATAAAATCCTTAAAGATTGGAAAAATTAATTTAAATTTAGAATAAATCAATCGATATAATTTTTAATGTTTAGCATTGAAAAAACCTAACTCAAACTAATAGAATATGATCTAGACTATACTTTCCATAATAGAAGAGAACTATACAAGTTATAGGAGAACCCATGTGAACCATCACAAATCCATAGAGTAATAGAAATTCCCAAAATTAGTCATCCTTATAAATTAGAGTTCTGTCTATGCACTTAGAATAATGGGGACAAATAAACTAAGAGGAAGTGGAAAAATAAGTATTTAGGATACTCTACCTTCAATTTATGTCTATGAATTTTGATGCAATAACATTTAAATAACCATGAAAATGGATTTCAAAAGTAGGGGGTGTACATCATGCTGTTTATTTTATTGTATGTCCAAATATTTAGGGGAGGAACCAAAATCAGGGTTTTGGGCTTTTAATTATGGGATTCCACTTTTATAAATCATAAAAATTAGATTACATGGGAAAGCCACATCATTTACCAAACTATATGGAACTTATAGGATTCCCAAACCCACTCTATGTTTTTTACTAAGAGGAAAAACATATTCAAAGAAACCATGTTCAACCTTATAAAAAGACATTATCAAGTGACAAACCCAAATAGATGTTTGTCGAATGGTTACTAATATCTAGGGAAAACTGTGATCCATCATAAAAAATTGAAAAAAAATTAATTTCTATTTTGAAACTCTCACACACTCAAAACAATGTAAATTAATATAAAATTATTTTCAAAAAATATTGAACAATTACTTTTCTATTTAAAAACAAAAATTTGTGAGTGTAATTATAATTACATATACATCTATAAATATGGGTAACCAAATCCAAAAAATTATAAATGATGATATATATTTTTATAATAGTCATATAATATATATGAATATACAATTATGTGTATATATATAGTATAAATAGATATGAATTTTTAAATATACATACATATTTTATTAAAAAAATTTATGGATTAAAATATATTGGATAATTGTTAATAAATAAACTATGATGTTTTATTGATAGTTATATAAATCTTAATCATAAAAATATATGTACCTATTTTTTTAGAAATCATATATTTATTAATATATATTTATTATTTATATAAATATATATTTGTTTTAAATAAATCATATTTTAAAAGTATTTATATATATAAAAATTGAACTATTCATGATGAAATTTATTAGTTCTTTTCTGTTCTTTGTGAAATTTAACCTTTTAGTAGCACTAACTGAAGCACTGATATATGTTAATATTTATCAAGGTTAAAAGTGTGAGGATAAATTTTCAACCTTTACCAACATTTTTTAAGCATTGATGTAAGTACATTTTATCTTTCGTTTTAATTAGTGCTAATTAATGTATCCCTTTTATCAGCACATTTTATGACCATCGATAAGGGCTAGCATTAGTTATTGTTGAATTTGTATTAGTGAACACTTTTATATAATTACAAAAAAATTGATATTAAGACATCCAAATTACCATTATCCTATCTAAATTTACCACATGAAGAAAATGATAGAGGATTCGTCTATTAACAATGTTGTATATTTTCTAATGTCTTCTATATCTACTATACCATGTAATGGAATTCAACTATGGTTTTTGTATATATAGGAACTATTATGGTGGATGTCATAAGATAAAACCAAGGTAAGTCTGTGTTTTTGTGTTTATGATAGATTTATCAAAAATGTAATCCTCTAGACATGGATATTTATGCTGGGCCATCAGAGCCATAAGAAATCACAAAATTAGATAGTTCTTTGAATCCTAAATAGTGTTGAGAGACTTCCACCTCGAGTGAGTGAGATATAAATATAGGAATATTTTTTTGTAATTATATTGTGTTGATATAAAACCCTATCATATAATTATATCCCCTATTCTAGTTCAATGTGATTAGATAATCACAACATGTGGTCTCAGTGTTTATAGCCTCAAAATAATGAAGAGTAAAGTGGAGTTTATAGTGGACACAATATTTATGTTACACTAATTAATTATGTAAAGGAATACTTTTTTGATCATTTCATGAAATATCCAATGATATAAAAAACATAACAAGTAGGTAAAAATTATTTCTGTGGAAGAGGTACAATTCTGTGTCAACAAAAGGTTCTATTGTAATCCATTTAAAAATAATAATACATTATTTCAGCTCATTAATAATACACAAAACCATATAATGATTGTTTTGAAATTCCTCTATAGAACAACGGGTAACACCCCCATTTCAATTTGGTTTTTTATTTAATGTTATTTTATATTATCTTTCATTAATTTGAATTTTATTAAAATTTCAATCCTAAAATTTGGAATTTAAATAGTAATTTATAAACATTATTGTATTATATATAGGGTAACCCATGTTGGTTTCCAATGTTAATTTATACTACTTTATACCAATTTATATTCATCATTGGTTCATGAATAAGAAGAAATTACTATTCTATATTGTGGGTGTCTAGTTCATTAATAGCTCCTATAACAAGGAAATAACAGTGTTTTTTAAACTATAATTTACAAGTATGAGATTTATAGAGGTTTTTAAAATTAATATTTTATATTCATACCTCTATTTAATTTCATGGGGTTATAAACCTCCTCTCCACTCCCCTCATTTAGCCATCCATGAATTCACACATGGGGAGATCACCCTCCCAATATTCATGATTTTGATCCTCTACGCCATGAATGTTTACTTCTTTTTCAAGGTATAATTCATATTCCATCTTGTTATTCCCATTTCACTACAATACCTAATTCATATTCTTTTAATTCTCTCCTATGAACACTAGGTTATTTGATTTATAATATATGGATATAGTTTGGGTCTATTTTTTCATTTTTATTATTTATGGATTTTGGAGGATGTTATCTTCCATGGGTTTGGTATTCTTCATAAAACAAATGACATGTTTCTTATTGATTCTATCATTATTGAAGTAGGTTTTATTTATAATTACTACTAATTGAAAAGTCACTAGGTTTTGTTGGTTTTCTAAAACATATTTTATCTAATTAACTATATATTTTATAGATATATTTTATTTTGAAATTATTTAATTATTTCATCAATATAAATAATTGGTAGTTGAATTTAGTTGTTATTTAATAAAATTGTTAACACATATGTAATTTTTAAAATATATAAAATTATTTTGTGAAATAAATTTTTATGAATAAATATATATCACCTCTATTAGGTCATGAAAATATTTATAATTTGGGTTTCAATAAAATTAACTAAAACGTTATAAATACTTAGGTTTCTTAAATGTCCATAAATTGATAAAATCCTTCTATTTTAATTGATTTCAAATTTAGTTTCCCATGTTTTTTATTAAATATTATAAACAGGATAACATATGGTAGTAAACAACATGGAATCATATATTGATTATGGATATGGTATGTTTGCCACTATATAAAAGATTTTATGGTATTTTACCCTTGGTTGAGGACCATTGTATTTTGTTATTCCAGATTTGACTTAATCTCCATGAGTGAAATTTTCCATGTTATGTGTGATGTCGATGATGTAAGATGGAGTATTTCTATGGAATGGAGATTTTGTTAATGTTATTTATATGATTTTTATTTTGAATTTTGATTATATGAAATGACCGTTTGATACGATTTTTCTAACCAATTGCGTATTTTATTTAGAGGAATTTTTTTCACTAATAATGTAGTATTTATTTATACTATAATAGTATATCCCACACACTATAACATCACGAGAAAACTCACCACTAAAATGATGGCCGGAACGATCACCATATAACCTAAAGTGTGTTTCAAAATTAGTTATAGGTTCCTAACTAGTAGTGAGGGTCTCAAGAGGTGATAATGGGGAGACTATACACTCTTATCATATATGAACAGTGGTATCATCAGAGTGAAAATAGAAAACAATAAAAACAATACCAGAAGAAGAAGATAAAAAGATAAAAAAATAACAGAATACAAATGTTATCAATTTTATAAAAATGCCTGGTGATAGTTTATACCGTAGGTGAATGCATGGAATAGTGAGGATACATATATAAATTCAGTAAGTAGTTCAGAATTATTTTCAGTATAATAAAAAAATATATAAAATATTATAATGCCACATGGACGTTCTCCATGATATTCATGTGCTCCAGCTCGGTCCTTTGCTCATTACTCTAGCAACAAACAACACAGAAACCAACCTAAGACCTACAATATAAGGACTACTCAAGTACCAAGGGTTTATGAGTAGGGTTTGAGAATAAATCTCAGTAGGACAAAACCCACAATGTCAATCCAAACCCAGTTCAATATAATTAATACAATGTGATGGTATGTAAAATTGATTAAATAGAAATACATAATCGAAAGAATTCATCCAAGATCTCAACGGAAACCTGACGATTATACCAGCTTGAACCCATTTTCAGGATAATAGTCTATTCATCCCCCATTATATTAATGTGTGTGTGTGTGTTTGTGTGTGTGTTTATATGTTATTACTTGTATGAGGGTCACCATTCCTCTCATCCATACCTTTATATACCATTCATGATGTCTAGAATGTATCAATCTATATAGATATTTATATATAACTATCATGGAGTCCAGCATGCCTCTTGTCCATATATTTATATAACCATTATGATGTTCTACATGCCATCATCCATATAGAGATATATATAACTGTCATTGAGTTCATCATGCCTCTCTTCCATATATTTATATAACTATAATGACGTTTACCATTCCATCATACATATAGAGATATATATAACTGGAACGACATAATGATGCCTCTTGTCTAAAGGAGATTATATAAATGGAAATATGTAAGAATCCCTCTAGGCCATATGAGATTATATAATTAATTAAGATTCATCATAATGCACACACATTTAATATACACATGGGGTAAACCTCCATACCATACATATAATATAATAGTTCAATATATAATTCATATGGAATTATATCTTATTCATTTTAAATGGAAATACCATACATGTAAACATTTATGACAAACAATATAAGGAAAACCCATCTAATTAATTTCATGTTAAACATCATTCAAGGCATGGTCCTGTATTCAATTTAAAGTATGTGGAAAACCCCTCTCATACATGCTATTGGCTATTCCCATTCAACTTTATACTGTTTCAATTTACATTCTGATATTTATAAAGAATAAAGAAGGGATATGGACTAAATCATCCCATGTGTGTCTTGTTCACTAGATTCATTTCACAATAAAAAATCATGCTTATCATATTAACCTAAGGCATGGTCGTACCACCCAATCATGTTCCATTTTAATTCTAACCATTTCATCTAATCAATTTCATTCAAAGGAAAAATATATTATAGATAAATAGGGGAATTGTCTTACCATCTTTAAAGGGTAATGTAAATTATAAATCATTTCATACATTTAATGGAGAAACAATCCATTAGGCATAAGAGATTATGCTCAAAAGAATTTATATTTTTCAAAGGAAATGCAATCTAAAACATGTGGGCCTACCTTTACAAGCTAACTCAGTCACTTTTCCTCAACATGGAAAAATATTTACTCAAGGAACATAAGAGGAACCATGGTAGTTAAGAAAACTAGTATACATGTCTAGTCATATAGAATTATTTATAAACAAAAGGCAATGTTATAATTACAATCTAATGAATTACTAATATTAAAAAAAAGAATGGGAAGGGGCCCAACCTCAATGTTAAATCATGCCATACACTTTAGATCTAGGTGATTTCGGACTAAAAACAGATCCCACTCCCCCACTAAGCATATACACCTTCACACAAATTCAAGGATGCATATTCCCTATACACAAACCTATATGTCCATGAGCATTTGAAAGGGGATAATTACATATAGGATTATATGTATATTTCTATATCCACTCACCTATGAATGAATTTATAAATATATACATGGAAACACCTAGAACCATAGTTGTATAATCACTTCCATTGACGATTATACATGTAATGGGGGAACCGAAATATATATATTTACATACCTATGCACACACAGGTGACTCACCTTAGACCTGGTGACTCGAAACCACATGACAAAGCTCAACACACTAAGTAATAGTTAATAAGGAACATAAAACAATTACAGTCCTTAATTTAGGAGACATATCAATAGCAAACAAGGTTAAATCTTACCTGGAAACAAATTAGGAAGCACAAAACCACCTGAAGCACTTCCCCTTTGGTAGCTGTTGTTGGAACTCTCACGAACATGACCCGAGGCTCATTTTCACCAACCTAGAGAAAGAGGAAACTATTAAATTTTTAAACAACTAACCTAGGGTTTTGTCCAAACTCTATAGGGTGAAAAAGAGGTCGAAATTTAGTAGGAAAGGGAGGTGGAGGAGAATAGATCCATACATCAAATACTCATATGATTAACCGATGTAAATTTATATAAAAATAGTTATATAGATGAAGTCGTATGAGGGGCCTCACATGCTGCTCAATGGGGAGAGGGGAAGGTTTGATGTGATTGTGCGGAAATAGTGAGGGTGATGATTAGTTTAGTTTTTATTTTTATTTTAATTCCAATTAATTAAATTTGTATTTTAAAATAGGTAATGACACACAATTGTTGGCAAACTATTTAACAAACTATGTGTCAATAGTGTTCCCCCTTCTAGAAACCACTAACACCACATACGGAATGGGAAAATAGTTTGGAAAACCGTGAACATCCCATAAAAACATCCATATCTCTCTATATCCATCTTCATGGTTTCCAGCAATAGGATTAAGAGTTTCATACATGTCGTGTGGCCAATGCAGACCAGTTAAAACATTATATTTCTTAGTCTGCCACTCTACAAACCCATCAAGACACTTTAGAAATTTAACGGTCCTACAAAAAATTCCAAAAACATCACATTTATGTAACCCATATCATGATATTATTTTATAAGGATCTGTTTTAATAACAACCCATTCATAAATTCAAAATGTTCAAAATATTTCGTATTTTTTCCTTGTGCAAACGTGGATCATTACACACACTATTTAGTGTCCCCTAGTGTGACTCTACCTAGTTTAGTGGATTTCCTACATTGGGTCCCATCTAAGATAGCATTTTGTTTTGTGAATTCTTTTATATGTAAAATACATTTGATGTAGGTCATGTATTATCACATTTTCAATGACCATCTCACATTAAGGCCTAGTTAGTATCCCATGATACTAGTTCATATAAGTTTCATTATATAGGGGGTTCCCTTTTATTGTGTAATTGTATCCTGGAGTTTTATTTAATTTTATCATATATTGGGATATTATTTTAGTTTATATTATATTATTCCATCAATTATATAGTTTCATTCTGAATTTTATTTCGTATATTGTGACATGGTTGGATTTACTAAAATTGATTAATGGTGATTTTATAAATGTTATCAAAAATATAATTTCACATGTGAGTCTATAAAAAATGTCTAAAATAGATGGATACATATTTTTCTATGTATGGGATTTAAATAAATTATTTTTACTATTTTGGAAATATAAATGTTCATTAATATTGATTTAAAAGTGGTTATTTCAGGTTGATAGTTTACCTATTGGGTATTGACAGTTTTTTTGAAAAACTTAAATTACTTACTATAGAAAAAATATTATATATTTACATTTCAAACTAGAATTAATGAAATCTATTTGGAAGGAATTACATAAGATCATTAGTGTTACCATTCTCGGTTCAGTTTCACTTACACCTTGTATAATCCAATCGGTATATATAAATATATTCTGTTTTTTCTTATTCCCTGGATGATTTCAAGCTTTTAATAGGGTTAAGGTTGGTCTATAAATGTAAAAAAAGGGAAATGGTGAGTAACCATGACTCATGTGGTCCTAATTGGTAGTTATTTGGTTTTTTTTATCTTTTGTGGTCTTTCGTCTAACTTTTTAATCTATATTATTATTCTGGATTATTTTATGGGATTAATGTTAATTCCTTATTTAAAAATAAATTTTATAATTATAATATATCATAGAATGTTTCTTTAATTAATATTTATAGTAGTTACTAATATGTTTTGGAATCCAATACATGAGTGGGTCCAAATAAAAATATTAGTGAAGATCATTATGCGATTTGTTTTGGAATATTAGGGTTATTTATTTACCAGTGGTTTTATTTTGATACACTATAACATTTTAATAGACTTGGGAAATAAAGAATGCCCATATGTTGTTTATATGGCCTGACTCGGGTACCCCATTTTGGAGTTAGCCTAGTATCTCGATGCCAAATATATATTAGAGTTACCTCTTGATAATTGTGTTGTGTATTAGTATAAATGATAAAGTATCATCATTATAAGACATGTTGTAGATCCCTAGTAGGATCTTGATAACAAACATTAATGATGAAACATTAGTTATTAGGGGATTATTGGATTTGAGTTTTATTTTTGAGTTCTATATTTTTTATCGTCGATGAAGTTTTATATGTTAAAATTTTATTCAGAGCTCTATTGATTATATATGATATTTTTTATGTATATTATATTATTTACAGTAAGAATAGATGATGAACCAATGATTCTTGTCTATATCACACAATATATCATTTATTTTGATATATCCTAGATTCCATATCATGAAATTCTATTTGATTGGAACTTGGTTTTCTATCATAATGTCCAAGTTATAATGATATATGTTCCTCCCCCAACATGGTTTATTCATCACATATTATTTTTAAATTTTCCCAATAGTGTATTATAATGGTCTAATGTTAATATATGGGAAATTATCTTTTAATTTATAGTTTTAGATGTGGTTTTGATTTGTTATTATTTAAATTTTATATAATTTTCTATTTGAAAAAATGGTCTTTATAAAAAGGGGAATGTTATGATTTTCATCTAATTTTTTTATGACATAGATGTGTTATTTAAAATTTGGTTTATAGTTTTTCACAATGTTAATTGATTTAAAATGAAATTTATGGAATATATTAACTATATGGTGAGATTTTTGGATTCATGATAAAATTTAGGATTTCAAAACAACATGGTTCTTTTGAATTTGGGGATAGAAATTGTCAATTCAAATTGGGTTTCAATTTAAGATAGGTTTCTCAAAGGGAATTACCTAGGTTTTTAAATTAAAGTGAAATGTTTTTCATTGTTTTATTTATGTTCCTTGTTTTGTTGGTATTGTTTTTTATTTTTAATGGTACAATGAAATTAGATTTTTAAACATAAACTAGTTTTTTCAGGTTATTAAGATCTTGTCTCTAAGAAACATATTGATGAAATGTGAGAAAAATGATCTCTATGATGGTCATGCTGGTGTCATCTATTATTTTTTATCATTTTATCATCTACTTATTTACACTATAGAGACATTATAACAAGTGTTTCAGTTGTGGTCTTCTCTTTTTTGAAATGATCATGGTCATCCCATGGAAAGTGAGTAATTTAAGATCATCAAAGGAATCATTTGGAATATTAAATCTCCCAGATAATAAATAATAATGGACATTGTTTCTTTATTATAATCATTAATATTTCTAGGGGTACTTTTAACAGAAATTTTTGGTAGAATAGTGGTTTTGAAAGTATAAAACTCGATATCGATAAAATGATAACCAACATTTATATATAAATTACTATAATGGAACTAAACAATAATATCGTTCATACCTTAATGTAATGATTACTATTCTATGACTTTATCTCAGTTTTATATGGTTGATACTGATCAATTTGAAGAATAATTCCACCCAATATCGAATATATCCATGAGTTTTACTTGAAACTTTCAAAACATGAATAAGATCCACCAATATCTTGGAAATAATAATGACTCACATATCTAATTAAGGTTATAAATATATATATTTATTTAAATAATTTTATCCATTCCACATAATATATAAATCCTATCATCTCCTATTATAATAATTTTAATAAAGTCCCCAATGATGCCCCTTGGTAGCATTTTTTAATAACTCATACATTAAAATATATTAGTTAATGTGTTTGTAAATCATTGATTCTTATATTTAACTCTACATGTGTGTTATATCCTATATTATACACACTAAATAAAATCCTATGTTGGTATATGTCATGCATTGTGAGTAGAAACATCTCAGGAAAAATAAGACCATTACTTTAAGCTAAATAGAGGCCATATTATAGCCAATAAATATATACAAGATAAATATAAAATTGTTGGGCAAAAATCCCTCAAGGTAACATTGCAGTATTTTTGGGTTGATTGTGTTTGTTGACAAAGCAGGTTTCCATGGATAATTGTCGAGTTCCCGAGAAGTTGTTGACATTCCATGTTGTCAAAGAACAATGACAAAGGAAAGGACGATATAGAGGCGGTACAAAAGCGCATTACAAGGTGGCGCCGTTTACCAGTGTTTTCCAAATTTATGGGCCTGAAAATCGCCAATTGAAAATGGAGTGATATGTTTTTGGCAAAGGTTGAGGAGAGAGAAATGAAAGAGGTGCGCGGAAAAATTAAGCGTGGCGCGCAAAATTAGCGGGTTGCGCGAAATCTTGAAGTGTGGCGCGCAAAACAGCGGGTTGCGCGAAATTGTATTTCGCGCAAAATATGTTTCAATGCCGAAAGCATGAAAATCGGTAAAGGCATGAGGCGCGCGAAATTATAGAGAAGTTCGCAGAAAATGGTTGTGCGCGGAAGATTTGTATTTCGCGATCAAAGCGGATTACGCGCTCAAGGAGGGTTTTTCGCGCGGGGTCGATTTTTCCTATAAATATGAAGTGACCCTCCTCCATTCAAGAGAGTTAAAGACATGGAAAATACCTGAGATCTCGTGCGCTAAATTGATGTTAGAAAGGGTGTTGCGCGTAAAATTAAAGTTTGCACGTAAAGTCAGTTGTTGCGCGAAAAGCTAAGGCTACGTAGAAAGTTGGTGTTGGCACGTAAAAGGAAGGTTGCGCGAAAAGTGGATATCGTGTAAAAGCAGTGAATTGCGCGCAAGGTAGTTTCCAGGCTGCGCATAATATTTGGAAGTTGCGCGAAAAAGGAATTTCGGGCAAACCATAGAAATTGCGCGCAAGACACCGTAAGGGTTGCGCGTAAAAACTGAGGTTGCCCGGTACATCCGGTGCGAAGTAAGATTCATCTACGGGTGAAAGCTGGACTTCAACAGAGCATCTACATACAGAGGAAGATGCATTCCTTCATGAAAATGAAGAGACCTACAGGTCTATAAACTGTGAGTGGATTCCTTCCAAGAGCAATGAGCTTAGGAAGAGGAAGAAGGTGATCCTCTCCACCGGCAGTGAGCCAGAGAGAGAGAAACAGGGAGTGACCCTTGGGAAAGCAGTGAGCTGACCCTAAAAATTGTATAGGCAGTGAGCCTGGGCATAAAAGTGATCTAGCCCGAACATTGTAATCCACAGCTAGTGAAGTTTAGTGGACTTGGTAAGACCGGAAACCTGTCGGCGTATGCTCCTTGGACGTAGCCCTTAGCGGTGAACCAAGTAAAATTGTTGTGTCTTGTGCTTGCTTTACTTTCTGTTTATTTTGTGCAGCAGGAAAGTGAGAGAAGAGTGTTTTTCTTAACAGCGAAACAAGATTAGAAAGGGCTTTAATTTTTAATTAGTCATACCCTGATTCACCCCCCCTCTCAGGGTATTCAACCTAGTGGACCTAACAAGTGGTATCAGAGGGAAATGTTAACAGTTGGTCTTCTCTCAATGGAGGTCACTAATCATAGAGGGATTCCGATCTTTGACGGATGTAATTTGCAGATATGGAAGAATCGAATGCAACACTATTTCGGATCTTTGGGAATGGATGTGTTTTCAGAAGCTATACATGGTATCACAACTGATATTACTAGTGGTGCACTATCAGAAGCTGAGCACAAAGAGTTGGATGCTGATTCCAAAGCAATCAACGCCTTAGGGGAGCCCTCTCTAATCTTATTTATACAAAGGTGATGTCATTAAAAACGTCACATGCCATGTGGGAAAAGCTTTTGAATATTTATGAAGGGGATACAAAAGTCAGAGAGGCAAAGCTGCAAGTGTTGTGGAACATGTATGAAGATCTTAGAATGAACCCGAATGAGTCTATTGATGCATTCTTTGACAGGGTAAATGCTGTGGTAGAAGACATGCAGGGTCTTGGAGAAATTATCGAAGACATTAAAATCATAAAGCGCATCTTGTGAAAGCTTCCACCTCGGTTCAATCCGAATGTTTCTGTGTTGGAAGATAAAGATCCGAAAGAGCTAACATTGGATAACCTACAGAGCACTCTTGTTGCATATGAAATGAGAAATGATGACAACGATGCTGTGGAAAAGGGGAAATCCAAAGAAGTGGCATTTAAGGCCATGAAGAGGCTCACTATTGAATATTCTCAGGAGGAATAAGAGTCAGATGAGGTGATGTCATTCCTTTCTTCAAATCTGCAAAGAGGGAAAGGAATGTTTAAAGGGAAACTTCCACTAGCATGCTTCCGGTGCGGAATGGTTGGTCATCTTGTTGCAAGATGTCCCAAAAAGTTTCAAGAAGAAAGCGATGAAGATGAAGTTTAGATTCCCATGAAAAAATCTTCAGCCAATGTGAAAGGGAAGAAGGAGTTCAAGAGAAATTTCTTTAAGAAGAAGAATCTTCTTTCCCAAGAAATTGACAGTTCAGCTGAGTCTGAGGGTGAAGAAGTTGAAGAGATAGAAAACTGCAAAGATCATGGTCAAAATGCGATGGTGGCTGTTGCTAGTAGTGCTCTAGAAAAGAAAGAAACCGAAACTAATGAAGAAGAAGAAGAAATTGAAGGGAGAGTTGACATGGAAGCTGAATTAGAAGCAGCTCTTGAAGAGATAGATGTTTGGCGAGCAAAAACAAAGAAATCCAACAAGATAGTACATGATGCCAAACTCTACATGCAACAACAAGAAGAAGAGAAGTCTGAGCTTGAGAAAGAAATTGAGAATCTTAAGTCTTCTACGACAGAGCGCACAGAAAAGGTTGATGAGAATAAGCTCAAGATTGAAGAGCAGAAAAGGGAGATCGATTGATTGAGTCGAAAAGTGAAAGATCACGTCAAGCGTATTGAAGAGCTTGAAGAGGAAGTTGTCGGTCTGCGGAGAAAAGTTAAAGACCAGGAAAAACCTTTGAATCCCAACACATTCTTGGGAAATCAGGTCGTTACGAAGACGGAAAAGAAGAAAGAAGAGCCTAGTAGTTCAGCAGGAAAGAAGCAGCAATTGAACTCAGATGTTAAGGCTGATTCACGGCTTAATCAGAAACAAAAATCTGCGGCAGTTAATGTTAGACCGCAAGCACCTGTCCCGATATTGAAAGTGGATTTGAGCACAAAGCAGGATCAGAATACTCAGAGATCCAAAAGGGAAACTCGTAATGCTGAAGTAACACGAAGGAATGCACCTAATATCAGGTGTTATTGTTGTGGAAAGATGGGACATTCACAGTATGTGTGTTCCATAGACAAAAGATATCGAAGGGAACAAGAACAGAGATGGCAGCCAAACAGAGAACGGTTTTCCAGAACATTTTTTGAATGACACTGTTTTTGGTGCGGAGGATTTGGACACATGGCTAGGTACTGCACTCCGACCATTCAGAAAAATGTGCCAAAGAAGAATCAAAATGTTCGCAAGCAGCAGATCAGTAAACCGACAAGTGAGTTAAAAGTTCAGAACAGATTTGCAATTTTGAAAGATGAAGCTGGTCAATCATACTCTGAGAAAGAACAGAAGCCTCAATCCATGCCGAGTATGAAAGAAAAAGTATGGACTAGGAAGAAGAAAACTGAGAAGGCCGTAGTTGCTGAAATTGCCCTTAAAGCATCAGATCGTTCTGGTGTTTGGATCCTTGACAGTGGTTGCACATCCCACATGACGGGTAATAAGGATCTGGTTACAGGCATAAAATATGACAAAGAAGGAGTTGTCAAGTTTGGAAATGATGAAGGCCTGACGATTGTTGGCTCAGGAAAAGCCAAGTTTGGGGGCAAAGAAATGAGACATGCTGATGTCTTGGTGGTAGAGGGTCTCAGTCATAATTTTCTTAGCGTCAGTCAATTATGTGACTCTGGGCACTCTATTCTATTTACCAAGAAGATGGGTATTGTTAAAGGAAAAGATGGAATAGCCATTCTTCAGGGAAAACGAACAAAGGGGAATCTTTACCTGGTAGGTGGGGAAGAAGATTCATGGCTTTTATCCAGAGAAGAAGAAAATCAGCTATGGCATAAGCGACTTGGTCATCTATGTCAACCATCTATGGAAGATCTGGTAAAGTGTGATGCTGCTAGAGACCTTCCCAAAATATCACGTGATCGCACTCATACATGTGATGCTTGTCAACAAGGAAAGATCATCAGGAAGACATACAGGCCAAAGGAACAAAAAGCAACTCGAGTGCTCGAATTGGTGCATGCTGATGTATGTGGACCTATCTCACCACGAGCTATAGATGGGAAAAGGTACTATGTTCTTTTCATTGATGACTACACCAGAATGGCCTGGGTATTCATCATTACCCATAAGACAGAGGTGTTCAGTTTCATAAAGCAGTATAGGAGGGAATCAGAAAAGATGGTTGGGCAGAAAATTCTGAAGTTTCGTACTGATAACGGTACAGAATTTACAAACAGTCAGGTTGTAAACTATCTCGAGAAACATGGGATAAAGCATCCAGTTTCATCAGTAAGAACTCCCCAACAGAATGGAGTGGTTGAAAGGAGAAATCGGATCATCAACAACATGGCCAGAACAATGCTTATTGATAAGGACCTACCAGAGAAATTTTGGAAGGAAGCAGTTTTGACATCGGTCTATGTTTCAAACAGGTCCCTGTTATGTCCGAAGCAAGGGAAGACTCCGTATGAACTGTGGTACGGAAAGAAGCCAACGTTGAAATACTTTCTAATCTTTGGAAGTAAGTGTTTCATTATCAACAAAAAACATCATAGGAAGTTTGAGGCATGAGGAGATGAAGGAATATTCCTTGGCTATTCAGGGAAAAGCAAAGCATATAAATGCTTTAACAAGAGGCTGGGAAAAATTGTTGAAAGCAATGATGTCACTATAGTCGAAAATGAACAGACTGCTCAATGACCCAGTGAACAGTTTCTGGATGAAAGTGATGATGAGGTAAGCAACACAGGGGGATTAGAAGTGGCAGAGGCTGACTCAGAAGAAGATTATGATGATGAACAAGAAAGTTTCAAGTCTGTATCTGCAAAGAAGCCAAAGAATCGAGCTGAAATTGATAGGCAAAATATCATTGGTAATCAGACAGCTTCAGTTCAGACTCGAAGAATGAAATCATTACAGAAAACATCATTTTTATCTAAGGTGGAGCCAAAATATTTTTCCGATGCAGCTGAAGATGAAAACTGGCTTCAGGCTATGAATGAAGAGTTTGATCAAATTGAGAAGAACCAGACATGGGAGATTGTTTCGAGGCCAGCAGACAAGAATGTCATTGGAACCAAATGGGTCTATCGCAATAAGATGAATGAATATGGCATAGTGATTCGGAACAAAGCACGTCTAGTGTGCAAGGGGTACTCCCAGATCGAGGGAATTGATGTTGATGAGACATTTGCACCGGTTGCAAGGCTGGAGACAATAAGATTATTCCTAGCCATCGCAGTGCAAAGGAAGTTCAAAGTGTTCCAGATGGATGTCAAATCTGCATTCTTGAATGGTGTTCTGGAAGAGGAGGTGTATATTGAGAAGCCAGATGGTTTTCTCATTCATGAGAATGAGAACAAAGTTTGCAGGCTGAAGAAGGCATTGTATGGGCTGAAACAAGCACCAAGGGCATGGTACTCAAGGCTTGATCAGTACTTGAAGAAGCTGGGTTTTCAGCGTGGAGGAGTTGATTACAATATCTATTTCAGTAATGACAGTAATCAAAGGATGATGGTGTTGGTTTATGTCGATGACATAATATTTGGTGGATCAGATGAAGCTCAGTGCAGACAGTTTTCCGAATTCATGAAAAATGAGTTTGAAATGTCAATGATTGGAGAGCTAACGTTTTTCCTTGGTCTACAGGTAACACAAGGAAGAAATGGAACATTCATTTCTCAATATAAATATGCCAAGGAGGTCCTGAGAAGGTTTGTAATGGAAAATTCCAAGGAGATTAAGACTCCGGTGGCTACCCGGATGAAATTATCAAAAGATGAGGATGGCAAGGCAGTTAATATCACAGAATACAGGCAAATCATTGGAAGTCTGTTGTACTTAACTGCAACAAGGCCTGATATTGTTTTCGCCACATGCCAAGCAGCGAGATATCAGAGTAATCCCAAGGAAAGTCACATGCTCGCAGTGAAAAGAATACTTCGGTATATTAAGGGAATGGTGGACTTCGGCTTGACATACAATGACAAATCTCAGACAGAGTTATTGGGGTACACTGATGCAGACTGGGCCGGTTCAACAGATGATAGAAAATCAACGTCAGGTGGTGCATTCTATCTTGGTGGATTGTGTATTTCTTGGCTAAGAAAGATACAATATTGCATTTCATTGAGCACCGCAGAAGCTGAGTATATTGCGGCCACTCAAGCATCCACACAGTTATTGTGGATGAAGCAGCAGCTTGATGATATGGGAGTTGAAGTGAAGTCTCCGATCGGAATCCAATGTGACAACTCAAGTGCTATAAATCTTAGCAAACATTCCGTCCATCATTGAAGGACAAAGCACATTGAGATTAAGTATCATTTTATCAAGGAGAAGGTTGAGCAGGGAATCGTGAAATTGGAGTACGTGCCTACAGAGCTACAGGTTGCAGACATTCTGACAAAGGCCTTACCCAAGGATGCTTTTGAAAGGCATCGACTGGCTCTGGGAGTTCAATCAATTCCCACACATGAAATAGAGTGGATGTGGTCCACCCCCTCTCCCCGAGGTATGATGTGTTTTCCCTACTGTGCTAATGTGTTCTCTACTATGTTACAGACTACAAAGGCGTGACCTTTGGGTTCGTTGACAAAGGGGGAGAAAAGTGTTTGATAATGGGGGAGAAAATAGTGGTTGTTCAAGGGGGAGACAGTGTGAAGATTTGATAAATCATTTTTGATACGGGGAGAAGCTGATAGGTGGAGCAGCCAGAAAGGGGGAGTAATGAGAAAGGGGGAGATTACTAAATCTGACGATGCTAGAAGTGATCGTTCAAATCATAGAAATCACGACAGCTGAGGATCGTGATAAAAGCAGAACAGTGGTGTTGGAATAGTGTGAGACGGTGTCCAGATTTCAACAATTGGTATCAACTTAAGAATTCACCAATTGGTATCAGTGTGGTTCATCAACTAGTTTTATTTAATGAATTGGTATCAGGGTGGAATCGACAATTGGGGTCTGACATGAAGTGATTCATTGATGAACTTTTCATACTACTCTTGTTTCTCACGCCGAGCATTGCTCATGTGGGCTTAGAGTACGTGTTAAGTGAATCCTTGAACTCTATCATAATCTCAAGAGGAGAATGGTGGTAGCAGCTGGAAGAAGACTCAGTGAGGTATCAACGTGCAGAAAATAATTCTGAGCAAATTTGTGAAGAGTTGTCAACAAACCCAAAGGGGGAGATTGTTGGGCAAAAATCCCTCAAGGTAACATTGTAGTATTTTTGGGTTGATTGTGTTTGTTAACAAAGCAGGTTTCCATGGAGAATTGTCGAGTTCCCGAGAATTTGTTGACATTCCATGTTGTCAAAGAACTATGACAAAGGAAAGGATGATATGGAGGCGGTACAAAAGCGCAGTACAAGGTGGCACCGTTTCGCAGTGTTTTCCAAATTTATGGGCCTGAAAATCTCCAATTGAAAATGGAGTGATATATTTTTGGCAAAGGTTGAGGAGAGAGAAATGAAAGAGGTGCGCGGAAAAATTAAGCGTGGCGTTCAAAATTAGCGGGTTGCGCGAAATCTTGAAGTGTGGCGCGCAAAACAGCGGGTGGCACGAAATTGTATTTCGCGCAAAAGATGTTTCAAGGCCGAAAGCTTGAAAATCGGTAAAGGCTTGAGGCGCGCGAAATTATGGAGCAGTGCACGGAAAATGGTTGTGCGTGGAAGATTTGTATTTCGCGATCAATGTGGATTACGCGCTCAAGGAGGGTTTTTCGCGCGAGGTCGATTTTGCCTATAAATATGAAGTGACCCTCCTCCACTCAAGAGAGTTCAAGACATAGAAAATACCCGATCTCTGGTGCGCTAAATTGAAGTTAGAAAGGGTGTTGCGCGTAAAATTAAAGTTTGCACGTAAAGTCAGCTATTGCGCGAAAAGCTAAGGCTGCGCAGAAAGTTGGTGTTGGCGCGTAAAAGGAAGGTTGCACGAAAAGTGAATATCGCGCAAAAGCAGTGAATTGCGCGCAAGGCAGTTTCCAGGCTGCGCGTAATATTTGGAAGTTGCCCAAAAATGGAGTTTCGCACAAACCATAGAAATTGCGCGCAAGACACCGTAAGGGTTGTGCGTAAAAACTGAGGTTTCCCGGTACATCCGGTGCGAAGTAAGATTCATCTACGGGTGAAAGTTGGACTTCAACAGAGAATCTACATACAGAGGAAGATGCATTCCTTCATGAAAATGAAGAGACCTACAGGTCTATAAACTGTGAGGGGATTCCTTCCAAGAGCAGTGAGCTTAGGAAGAGGAAGAAGGTGATTCTCTCCACTGGCAGTGAGCCAGAGAGAGAGAAACAGGGAGTGACCCTTGGGAAAGCAGTGAGCTGACCCTAAACATTGTATAGGCAGTGAGCCTGGGCATAGAAGTGATCTAGCCCGAACATTGTAATCCACAGCTAGTGAAGTTTAGTGGACTTGGTACGACCGGCAACCTGTCGGCGTATGCTCCTTGGACGTAGCCCTTAGCGGTGAACCAAGTAAAATTGTTCTGTGCTGTGCTTGCTTTACTTTCTGTTTATTTTGTGCAGCAGGAAAGAGAGAGAAGAGTGTTTTGCTTAACAGCGAAACAAGATCAGAAAGGGGTTTAATTTTTAATTAGTCATACCCTGATTCACCCCCCCTCTCAGGGTATTCAGCCTAGTGGACCTAACAAAAATTGATTTATTTTCATTGTTAAAATTACTAAGTGGAATTATATCCAGGTTGGCCATATGAGAGATCACCTTTACTCTCTCTCCCTTTCACTAAACCTCATTAGCTTTGATTCATTTGACTTTATACAATACCATATCGAATAAATTGTGAAAGAATCATCAAAACATGTTCTAAATAGATTCTAAAATACTTATTGAATGATATCGTTAACTATACATCATATCACATCTTGTGTAATAACTTGTGAATAAAAAGTATACTCATTGTAGTTTAACTGTAATAAAACATTTTAGTAGCTCTATAATTTAAACTTAATTAATTTTTTTTTCAACCGAAATTTATTAACCATATTCCATTAATTCATTGCAAACAAATAATAATTTCCATAACTATAAATATTAAAAAGTATTCTGAATAAAAATTTAATTTTATTCATGATACAAAGTGATATAACATTGTCTCCATCAAACACATGTATAAATATACATCTTCCGCCAAATTTTAACACAAGAAAGTGTGAAATATAAAAAAATACATTTCAATAAGACAACAAGTAACCATGGGACATAGACTATAATATTATCACTAAATATAAAACTCATATGTTCTCTATTATATTAGTATAGACATGCCAATTTTATGATCACATCGCATGTTATTTACACTTATAGATGACCGCATAACATGCCCCCAATCCATAAAAAAATAACATCATATGTAATATCTATGTGTAGCTACACAATCATTATTATATCTCAATATTTTTTCTATGGCATCATACTCATCCTATATGGGGATATATTCCTTCTGGGTTATGATCCCATTGATGTCATTATCAAAATCACACCCAACCACCCCTAAATATTTCATTTTATTTTGACATGATTATGAATTGTATCAATGTATAATAGTTATCATGATTGGTATCCCAACATCCTTAGGTAGTAGGCGTTGGGTCGAATTATACCAAATATAAACAAGAGGGGGGTGAATTGTGTCTTTTTAGAAATCTTCATAAGATTGTGTTCTACTCTTTTACATTAATCAGATGAATTAATGCAGCAGAAATATGATGTGCAGAGACACACAATGTATAGTGGTTTGGGGAACATAAGGCCCCTAGTCCACTCCACCAATGCTCTACTCCATGAGCTTGGTGATTTTAACTATACAGTCCTTATTTCACCAGATCTTTTAAAAACTAAGCACAGGCAGTTGAAATCTTTACAAATTAAGGCAAAACAAAGCCTTCTAGTTCACTCACAGAACCTACACATCGTAGTTCGAGATTCCGATCACTCAAGAATAGAAAATAAAGATTTTTGTATTCTAAAAGTACTTTCCGGATGTTCTTCACAATTGCAATATCAATCAATTGATATTAGATAGTTTTTCACCTTCAGAAATAATGATCTTCACAAAAGATTCGTTCTGAGTCGATCTCATTGTAGTAGATATAGAAATATATTTCACAACATCAACAGTAGTAGATTCACAATAGATCTTCAATGTAGAACAAGTGAATCTTCTATCATGATCTTTATTCTTAAATAAAAACAGCTTTGATGCTCCCTCAGAATCATCAGTTCTGTAGGCTTTTGAGTAGTCTCTGTTTTCCTTCTTTTTCTTTTTGAATGATCGATTGATCATATTATATTGTTTCAGAAAACCACACATATATATAATAACCATGAGCACTTCTAATACAAATTTAGATCCATAAAAACCGCCTTTTGACACACAATTTTCAAACATTTGAATTTACAGAGTAGTTGTAACTTCCGTGAAAACTCCGCATAAAAAGATCATTTTAATTTGATACTTAAATCATTATTAAAATGGATTTGAATCATCCAAAGTCGCACATTAAAAACAGCTTTAAATCTGGCTAAATATTATCCTATTAATCATCTTGCTGACTATTGGTTAAAAAATATTGTCTTTTAAACATTCTAAATCCAATCATAAGGTTGAGGACATGGCCTTCAAACGTAGGGTTGACAACGTATAGTTGATTAAAAAAATAGGGTTCATGTAACTTCCTTCAAATGTCAGGTTGATCACAAATGTAGGGTTATCCATCCATACTTTTCTCTTCAACTTTCAAACATATGATAAAAGATCCATACTTTTACTTTATACATACTTTTCCAAGAACGTATGGTTGTTCACATAATTAAGGTTGATGAACCATACTTTTGAAAAACAAATGTAACATTTAATTCTTACATACGGTTCTTTTTCCACACTTTTTTAAAATCCCAAACATAGGGTTCCTTCCTAACGTAGGGTTCCTATTTAAATGTTTCTTGATAACATATGGTGGATTAACCATACTTTTCTCTTATCTCAAAAAGTATACACCACTTTTCATCCTTACGTTGCGTTTCTCCACGTAGGGTATGAACAGTGTTTCCATAACACGCTAAAGGAATTCCCAAATAAGTAGGGTATAAACAGTGTTTCCAAAACAATCTAAATACGATTACTTTAGTAATAAATTCTTGTTATTTCAAGAGTAAAATAAAATAATAAAATCCTTCAAAATTCCTAACAAATAAAATCATTATAAAATAATTAAGGGTATTTGTGAGAATCAATATTATCATAAAGAGATAGAGTATTGTTCTCAAAAATCTCCCCCTTTAAATAAAAAAATTATATATTGTTGAAAACAACACTTTCTCAACAATCTCCTCCTTTTTTCTGTTCACAAAACCCATAAAATAACTGAATAAATTTACATCCAAAATTAATTTACATATAGTTTTAACTTAATTTCTCCTTTTAATTTATCCATTTTTTATTTCTCCCCCAATAAAATATATTTAATATAAATATAAAAATGTTGTATTTTTCCAAATCTCTCCCCCTTTTGTGATATAAAAAAGAATGATAAAATATAGAATATGACACAGATTAATGTAGCACTGAACACAAGTAAATTAAATAATTAACTAATTATAAATAATTAAAACTGGATTACTGGAATATTGAAATAAGGACAATAAAACAAACTAATATAATGAAACTGATTTTCATTAAAAGTAAAAAATTGAAAAATACTGGAATCAAGGTGTTGTTAGTGTTCAGGTAGGGTTTATCTTCTCTGGACTGCAGACTTGATTTCTTCTAACTATTCCCTCAACCTTTTCATAAATCCATCACCAATCTTAATAATAAGATCCCTGGCCTCTTGAGTCATATGAATGTCTTTGGTGAGATTTACTCTGAAAGACTCGTGAAGTCCTTCTTCCTTTTCCATAAACAAAGACAACTTCTCTGTGAAATTTTGTAAGAGAGATCTGATTCCTGTCTCACTGGATGACAACTGATCAACCAAGAATTTCTGATTGTCAAACAGGATAGATAAAGGAGAACTGTTGCATTGAAGATCTTGCAACATGTCATTCATGTTGCTCATTGCAGCTGTAATAACTGAAAACCATCCTGATTAAATCAGGTGATGTACCTGACCCACTAGAAGTACTAGTTCTCATAAATGAAAATTGTTTCTCCATAAATAATTTGAGATCCAATAAATAAGACTTCATAACCATTACATATTTTATTTTGGCAACAATATTCAGCATATCCTCCTTAAAAATTTAAAATTTTTTCCTTGAAACTGTACTCGGATTTTGTCTTTGAAATTTCAACTGTTCTGATTCTAAGGCTCTTCTCAGAGCAGCATTTTCAGATTACAACTGAGACACCTTTCTGTACATCTCTTCAATTTCCTTATTCCCTGAATTAGAGGCACCCTATGCTTGATTTTCATTATTAGGTTTAGTGTGATGCAGTAGTACAAAAGGTAGCGAATCTACATCAGACTTGTCTTTTTCATTTTCTTGAGTAGGTTGATCCACATATTTTTCCTCAGAGTCCTTTCCAGACACTTCCATAGATAAATCTTATTGAAGTATTTCTATTTGAGCATTAGAAACATGCTCATGATGAGCATCAGTAAATTGTTATTCCAAAGGATTTTCTAAAATTATATCCTCTGGAGTTTCCTAAGGTCTGGCCATATCCGCACCAAGCTCTGGCTCATGTTCCTATTGAAGTGTAAATTCAACACCAGCTTTAATCTATTCTTGAGTCTCTCCTTGAGATTCTTGAATTCCAAATTGACTATGAGATCCTTCTACTATTTCAGTCCTCTCAATAACAACTTCCATTGACTTATCAGCTGGAACTTCTCTTACAAAGCTATAAGAGAGTAAATTTCTTATTGTCAATTCAGGGGAAGTAAGTTCCTCATTCACAGTTCTATTCCTCTGAGATTGAAGTCCCTCCTGACTTCTTTCTTTCTCAATATCTTCAACTTTAAATCTGATCCTTCTTGCTGCAGTACTGACTCTCTATTCAGCTTGTCCCTTCTTGGACTTATTAGACTGAGCCTGAGGATTCTCTGTTTAATCCTCAGCTCCTACTGAAAAAAAGTTTTCATTTTATAGTGCTCCATAAATATCCAATCATTCTTAAATTTCAAGATTTAAACAAATTACTGTGATCACAACACACTCCCACATCCACCAGTCTCACCATATCCTTCTTAAATAACATTTTGGAAATGAATCATCCAAAAGTGTTGATGTTCATTCGAGCATCACTCTGGTAGCAGGATTTTAGGAATCTAACCATATACCTAGGAATATTTATCTTCATATCACTCAGCAAAATATACATTATATACATATAGGGATATAATATCTTCTCCATCTCAGACATCCTTGGTGCAATCTTTGTTTGCACAAACATTAGTAGAATTTTATGACTTGGCTCCAGATCCTTTATGAACATATTCTTTATAGAAGTAGTACCAAAAAGAGAAGACATAATGTCCTATAATTAATGCACATAATTTCATATATTTTTCAAACCAAAATGAAAAACTTCCTCACGACGGAAGTTCAAAATCTGACCAATTTCAACTAAAGAGATCGAAAAATCTCTATCCTCTATATTAGCTAGAATTGTGTCCTAATTATCTCCAAGAATAAACTGTGCATACTTGAATAAATATCGAAGTTATACCTCATATAGAAATTCTGTATTCTCACTGTTGAATGTCTGTTCGAGATTACAAAATAAAAGTTCTTATTTCAATAGGAAATTTGTCTGATATAGCCATTCAAGATCAATCACCTTCCCTGTATGATTTTCCATCCTTCTGAACATTGTTTCTTGGCAGAGTTGGTTTAGAATTCATCATCTCTCTTAGTCTTTTTCATTTCTATGAGAATCTCTAATGGTCTGATGATTAGGGTTTTAGAGGTTCGATGATTAGGGTTTTTGAGTAGTGGTACGGTTTCCCGGGTTTGAAAATATTTTGGTAGAAATGAAACTGTTTAGCAGTCCAAATGTTTCTTAAAACCTTGATTCTTGTGTTTTTATAAATCATTACATAGATTTTAAACATAAATAGAAACGATCACATGGGAAAAGAAAAAAGACTTAGATTTTTTGAAAAACAAATAACTAAATTATTTTAAACATTGTTAAAAATAGAAACAACATAGAATGATGAAAATTTAATTAAAATTAAATAAACCTATCTCCCTCTTAAGAAAATCAAACCTTGTAGTGGGATGTGGTTTTTTTTTAAAATATCAGCTAATTGAATTTTAGTACATACAAATTACAAAGATATATCATTTTTAATAACACGATCTCTTAGAAAATGACGTCTGATATCAATATTCTTAGTCCTAGAATAATTAATAGGATTTTTTGAAATATTTATACCACTATTATTATCACATAAATTAGGTGTATTGTTAATTTTTAGTCGAAAGTCCATAAGAGTGTTTTTCATCCACAAAACATCTGCACAGCAACTGCCTGCAGAAACATATTCTGCCTTAGGTGTTGACAGGGAAAATGAATATTGTTTCTTATTTGACCATGACACTAAGGATTTCCCTAAAAAGTGACAAGTTCTGGAAGTGTTTTTGCTATCTAATCTGCAAATCCTAAATTATGCATCTGAATATGAAACTAAATAAAAATCAGATGTTTGGGGATAAATAATAGATTGAAAATAGTTCCTTTTAAATATCTAAAGATTCTCCTAACAGTAGTTAAATGGGATTCTTTAGGATTTAATTGAAATATTTCACAAAGTCATACTGAATACATTATATCTACCCTGCTAGTAGTAAGATATAATAATCTACCAATCTTACCTATATATAACTTGTTGTCAACTAATTTTCTAGTTTCATCCAGATCATGTTTTATATTACTACACATAGGAGTTGTATATGTCTTTCTATTTTCATGTACAAATTTATTTAATAAATCAGTAATTTATTTTCATTGGTTCAAACATTTCCAACTATTTTTTTGATAAATTTGAAGACATAAAAAGAAGTATAATTCTCCCATAATTCTGATTTAAAATTATTTTTGCATTAACTTTGAAAACTCATGACAAAAATATTTATTAGTGTATCCAAAAATTACATCATCAATATATATTTGAACAAATAAAATATTAGAATTTAAAATTATGTTAAAAAGTGTTGGATCTGCCGTTCCAAAAATATAATATTTTTCCAATAGAAAAGAGCATAATCTTTCATACCAAGATCTAGATTCTTGTTTAAAGTCATAAAAAGATTTAGTAAGTTTAAAGACAAAATCAGGTTTTTGAGAATTTTTAAAACCAGGAGGTTGCTCAACATAAACTTCCTCAATTAAATAACCATTTAGAAAGGTAGACTTTACATCCATCTGAAATAATTTATAGTTAATATGAGATGCATAGGATAAAAGGATCCTAATGGATTATAATCTAGCTACAGCTGAGAAGGTATCATCATAATCTATACCTTCTTTTTGATTATATCCTTTAGTTACAAGTCTAGATTTATTTCTTGTTATTATTCATTGATAATATTACTTGTTTCTAAAGACCCATTTGGTTCCTATCACCAGATAATTATGTGATCTTTCAACTAATTCCCATACATCATTTCTTTTGAACTGGTTTAATTCTTCTTCCATTGCTATCATCTAGCTTTCATCATCTAAGGCTTCTTCTATAGACTTGGGTTCTAACTAGGATAGAAAGACATATAATTCTACAATATTTTCAATATTTCTTCTAGTTTTTCTTCATGTATCTAAGTCACCTATTATAGTTTATAAAGGGTGAGTCTTTAGGGTTCTATCATGTCTGGGTTGTATAATCATAGGTTCTTTAGCATCATGTTCTTCTGAAATGGACTAAGTTCCATTTATATCTTTCTCAAAATCATTTTTTAAGTTCACAAGTCTCATGTTGTCATTATAGTCAGATTCATCCATTTGGTCTATCCTATTCTCAAAGGGATATGACTCATCAAATTTTACCTGAATTGATTCTTCATCAATCCTTGACTTATTATTATTGACTTTATAAGCTTTGGATGTATCCAAATATCCTAAGAAAATGACTTCATCAGATTTTGGATCGAACTTAACAAGATTATCCTTGGTGTTCAAGATGTAAGCCTTGCATCCAAAATCATTAAAGTAGTTTACTTTAGGTTTTCTGTTATTCCAATGTTCATAGGGTGTCTTTTTCAAAAGTGGTATAATTAAAACTCTATTCATTATATAGTAGGTTGTGCTAATAGCTTCTGCCCAAATATAGGTAGGAATATTGTATTCATTTAGCATAGTCCTAGAAATTTACTGAATAGTCATATTTCATCTTTCAATAATTCCATTTTGTTTAGGTGTTCTTGGTGCAGATAATGCCTGTTTAATACCCATATTTGAGCAGAAGTTATTAAATTCCTGATTCACAAATTATCCACCATGATCACTTTTAATGAAATTATTTTAAAACCATTTTCATTTTGAAGAGCTTTACAAAAACATTAAAATAAGGTAAAAGCTTCATTTTTAAATTTCAAAAAGAAAATCCATGTAAATATAAAATAGTCATAAACTAAAACAAATACATATAATTTACCAGCCAAGATTGCTACTCTTGAAGGTCCAAACCAATCCATATGGATAAGTTCTAGAGGTTTAGATGTAGCAATTCTGTTAACAAAATTTAAGGATGATTTTTGTTGATTTCCTAGTTGACATGCATCACAGAACCTATTACATTCAAATATGAGGCTAGGAAAATCAAAAACGTATTTTTTTCTAAGATAATTTATGTAAAACATATACATTACAATGTCCAAGTCTCCTATGCGAGATCCAATATTCATTCACTTTAGCATTTAAGCAGTTTACGTGCTGTTTACACAAGGAACTTAAATCCAAGGTATACACATTATCAGTTCTAGGTGATCTAAATTTAAGAATTTTATTTTTGGAAATATAATATCAATTGTAAGAAAAATCAACAGCAGAACCATCGTCACATAGTTGAGAAATAATTATCCGATTGTGTTTCAATCCTTGTACATAAAGTACTTTGTTGATTGAGATATCTTCTGGATTTCCAAATTTTCCAATACCAATGTTCTTCTCTTTGGCATTTTCACTGAAAGTGTCTAGACCACCATCTTTTTGTGTGAGTGTAGAGAAGTTAGATGAGCCTCCACTCATATGTCTTGAGCAGCCATTGTCCATGTACCATATGTACTTCTTTCTTGTTTGACCTGCTCCCTGTATGGGCATTTATACAATTTTCTTTGGTACCCATACTCTGTTGGGTCCAGGAGTGTTAGCCAGCAGAGATCTGGGAATCCAGACTTTCTTTGTTTTTCTAATTTCACAAGAGTCAAAAAAATCATTTGATACAAAATCACTCTTAATAACACTTATTTAGTGTTATATTAAGAAATATTTTTAGAAGTATGTCATCTTATTCCATAGTAATTGCAATATAGTCTTTTTGTACTTGGAATAAAATAATTCTTTTACAGATTGGGTTTTTAACCTTTATTTCCAATTCAAAATTTTTTTAATGAACTTTTTTCCAAGAATCCCATTTAAAGTATTTTATTCTTTAGTAAAAACAAGGGCTTCACTTTTAAAAGTTTCCACTTCAGTTTGCAGTAATTTTATCCTTGATTCATAATCTGTATTGTTAGTGTTAATTGATTCAAACTTCACAGTTAACTCCTTATACTATTTAAACATTGTATCTCTTTCATCAGAATCAACATTATGAAGGTTATTTAAAGACTTATGCTTCTTCAAGAAAGAATCAAATTTTTATTTAAGAATATTGTAGTAGGATGCATGTTTTTCATTAGAGTAACTAGATTTAGAAGTAGGGTCAGAAGAGTAGAACGATTGTACCTCATCTATTTCTGTTATAAAACACATGTTGGATTTCAGATTTACTTCTTCCTTCTCTGAGTCTGATTCAGAAGTGCAACTGTAATCTTCAGATACACTCCATGTAGCTTTCATGGCTTTCTTATCCTTATGCTCATAATCATTTCTTTTTAAGTGTTTTTTCTTCTTGTCTTTTTTTAGCTTAGGATAGTCAGGTCTGATATGTAACATTTTCTTGCATTCATAACATCTGACTTCCTCATCATCCTTTTGGAAGGATTTTTTGAAGCCCTTATTCTTTCTGTATAATTTAGTGAGTCTTCTGGCTAGTTGAGCCAATTCCACATCAGAATTTGATAAATAAGAAATTTCTGATTTCTCTTTTATAATTTTCTTCATCTTTCTGTTTTCTTCTCTATGATGACACTTTCATGGTAGTGTCATCTCTCTTTATAATGACATTGTGTTCATTAACTTCATCTTTCTTCTCAGCATCATACATCATTAGTCTTCCAATCAATTCTATCATGGTTATGTTCATGACAGGTGTCAACTGTCTGAATGCAGCAGAGATTTTATTCCACTTTGTAGGTAGTACTCTCGGTACTTTTAGATCTTGATCATCTTGCTTAATGGGATCTCCCAGGACAGTAATGTTATTGACAATCTCTATCAATCTTCCATTAATTTGAGTAATAATTTTACATAAACCATTCTAAAAGTATCAAATTTAATCTTAGAAGTTGTATATCTCATTTCCATTATATAGTTAGTTCATTCTTACGAAACAAAAATAGTTTGTCACATTTCATATGATGTCAGGAATTGAGATACTCTGTTAAATTCATCAGGTCCTAGAACACATATAATTGTATTCATGGCCTTTGAGTTCATATCATATTCCGCTTCAGTAGCTGCACTCCATGTTTCATGTTTCTCTAGTATTTCATATGGTGTCATAATCCTAGAATATAGTCTATATCCATGGTTTTTCAGATAGATAATCAATCGAAACTTCCAACTCCCGTAGTTTTCTCCATTGAAGTATGGTGCTCTAACGATAGACATTCCCTCTCTTGTATCAGTCATCCTGCTCTGTGTATAATTTCTTTCACCTTGTTAAGTCTTTATCAGAATGCTCAACCTCTGATAGAAATTGTTGGATCGATTTATACCAAATATACACAATAGGGTGGGTGAATTGTGTCTTTTCAGAAATCTTCGTAAGATTGTGTTATGCTCTTTTACTTTAATCAGATGAATTAATGCAGCGAAAATATGAAGGTTAGAGACACACGATGTATAGTGGTTCGGTGAACAGAAGGCCCTTAGTAAACTCAACCAACACTCTACTCCACGAGTTTGGTGATTTTCAGTATCTGGTCCTCATTTCAATAGGCCTTTTAACAACTGAGTATAGTCAGCTGAGACCTTTACAAATTAAGGAAAAACAAAGCCTTCTGATTCACTCATAGAACCTACACAGCTTAGTTCGAGATGCCGGTCACTCAAGAATATGAAATAAATATTTGTTTGTTCTAAAAATACTTTCCAGATATTCTTCACAATTTCAACCACATGCAATTGAATGTAGACAGTTCGTTAGCTTCAGAAATAATGATCTCCACAAAAGAGTCCTTCTGAGTCGATCACGTTGCCATAGATATAGAAATATAATTCACAAATTCAACAGTAGTAGATTCACAATAAATCATTGATGTAGAATAAGTGAATCTTCTATCGTGATCCTTCCTCTTAAATAAACAGAGCATTGAGGCACCTTCAAAATCAGCATATGTATATGCTTTTGAGTAGTCTCTATTTTCCTTCTTTTTCTTTTTGAAAGATTGATTGATCATATTATATTGTTTCAGAAAACCACACACACACATATATATATAATAACCATGAGCACTTCTCCTGCAAATTTAGATCCATAAAAATTGACATTTGACTCGCAATTTTCAAACATTTTAATTTACATAGTAGTCGTAACTTTCCTGAAGACTTGGCATAAAAAGATTCTTTTAATTCAATCCTTAAATCATTGATAAAATGACTTTGAATCATCCAATGTCTCACTTTAAAAACTGCTTTAAATCCGACTAAAAATCATCCTATTAATCATCTTGTTGACCATTGCATAAAAAATATTGTCTGTTAAACATTCTGATTCTTTACGTAAGGTTGATGACGTGGCCTTCAAATGTTGGGTTGACAACGTATGGTTGATTACAAAATTAGGGTTCATGTCATTTCCTTCAAGCAAATGTTTGATAAAAACATAGGGTTGTCCATCCATACTTTTCTCTTCAACATTAAAACGTATGATAAAAGATCAATACTTTTACATGACCCATAATATTTCCAGAACGTATGGTTTTTCACCAAATTAAAGTTTATGAACCATACATTTGAGAAACAAACCTAACGTTTAATACTTACGTATGGTTCTCTATCAATACTTTTATAAAATCCCAAACGTAGGGTTCCTTCCTAACATAGGGTTCTTATTTCAATCATTGTTGATAACATATGGTTAATTAACCATACTTTTCTCTTACCTCAAAAATTATACACTGCTTTTTATACTTACACTACATTTCTCCACATAGGGTTTGAACATTGTTTCCAAAACATGCTCAAACTGATCCCGAATAAGTAGGGTATAAATAGTGTTTCAAAAATTTTCTAAATACGAATTCTTTAGTAATAAACTCTCATTATTTAAATAGTAAAATAAAATAATAAAATCCTGCAAAATACATAACAAATAAAATCATTATAAAATAATTAAGGGTGTTTGTGAGAATCAAAATTATCATATAGAGATAGAGTATTGTTCTCAACAATCTCCCCCTTTAAATAACCAAATTGTGTATTGTTGAAAACAACACTTGATCAACATTAGGGACTAAAATTGTTATATTCACCCATAATATACAACTAACATAGTGTATTTAATTCCATGTTGAATACTTTATGGGCCATCCAACAAATAAAAATATACCCATATTCCTTCGTTATTTTCCCTCGTGATCATAACCTCATATCATTATATATGAATCCTACTCATAATAACCATTAATTTTGTTCATATCTTATAATAACCAATGGACATCATCAGATATGAATAACTCAATGTCTTAATTTTAGAGGATAATTTTTATTACACTTTAGGAAATGTATATCTATATATTCGTTTATACTGGAAACATGAATGTATAATAAAATAGAGAGTTAATTATCTACGATAAATTTTATATTATTAAAAAAATTATGTAAACATAACAAGACTAACATAAATTAACATCTATCAATTAATATATGATATAATTATAGATCATCCTTATGTATAATGTATATTATGGGATTTTGATAACACAATACATCTCAGTTTAATTCTTCAAAAATCACTATATGACTATATGATAAAGTGATTTATCAAAACTCATTATGGAGAAACATATATTAGGAATTAAAATTTTAATATTTATGAGATTTAGGATTGATATTACTAATGTTTAACTCCATGAACAGAGTCAAACCCCTTAACTGTACAACATGAAATTGTATGATTTCAACTGATACTGTATTAAAAGAACTTATTCTTAGTACATCATTATCATTCTTGGAATGCTTTACACTGAAATCCTTATTGTCATTCAATATATAATGATACTTTTTACATTATTTCATTTCCATTACATCCTAATTTTTTTAAATATCTGATAAATATATTTTGTATGATAACTACATATAACTCTTTGAAAAATTTATTTCTAATTCACTAATTTTTTTACAATATCATTTGAAGTACAAATTACATTTTAAAATATATAAATTCTTAAATAAATAGCGATTTCCATATTCACATGGTAACTTATATGAATCTTTTAATTTCTCTTTAACATCACATATGCTAAATGTTTTAGGATTCCATGTAAATGTTAACTGCAATCCTAGAACATTATAAACCATTATTTTTTAACATTAAACATTCCATGTCCAGACATAATCCATTTGGCCGCTTACATATTATATTATTTTTTGAATATATTTTAACGATAAAAACCTTTTATATTTTGGAAATTCCCTTTTCTTTTATTAGGAACATTTTAAAAATAAAATGTTGTTCTCTAACATATTATGAATACAATGTGTTTTGAAAATATTTATCAAGATGTGGAATTTTCAAAAAAATTATAATCCAGATGGGTGGTGGTAACACATTCAATTATATTTAAAAAAATTAATATAAATAATTTATCCAAGATAAATCAATTCTCTATGTATCTTCTTCTTAAGTATTTCATAGTGTCTCATGAATAAAAAACCATGAGTATACAAAAAAAGTAATTTTTTCATAGCAACTCTTTGTTATGGAATAATATCTCTTATCACATAAGATAAATGAGATAAAGTGACAACACAATTTTGGATTATATATTTTGAATAATATAACATTCTAAACTAAATAACAAATTTCTCTAAAAAATATACATTAAATAGTCAATCTATGGTGTTTCAAAATCTCCTTATTATAATTTTTCAGTCCAATATATTTTTATCATTACTACATCTTAATAGAGAATTTGTTTTTCAATTACCTATACAATATATCCAAATAATCATTATTGGATTATTTTATAGTTAAATATTTTGTCAACTTATAATGGAATTACATAACCAGAACATAAACATCATTTTCATAGTTTATATATTCCAAAACATTAATGATTTCATTTAAGAATTTATTGACATCATTCTCATTTTCAAAACATTTCAATAAATTTCAGTATTATATGTACCCTCTAAACTATTAGTTATATTATGAATATTTCTCTCCTCCAATTCATTAACATATGTTATCATATTTAATATCTCATGAAACATTTTTTTTTCATTTTCCTTTTTCTATCATCTCCCTTAAACCATATTTTATAATAAAATAAATCATTAAATATTTTTATCAGTAATATCCATCTCATTTTATTGAATTTTTTTTATATTCTCTCCTTAGTATAAAAATATAATACACATCATATGAAAGGTTAATCCAAGACTGAAGTATCCATGAGTGGAAAGAAAAAAAATCAATGTTGTCTAATATTGTATACGATTGAGAACTATAACATGGAATGAATATTAGTTTTATAATTAAACGTATAATTTGATGTATCATTAGTTTTATTCAATGATTCAATGTATGAATTACTTCTAAAATATAAAATTATTAGTATTAAAGTTGATTTTATTGGAAAAAAACAATAAAAGATTTAAATATTCTTTCCATGAAATAGTCCAAAAAATATGAAATTTATACATTTGTTAATATATAAAACCTTGACAATATTAACAGATAATAATTATGTAACAATAAAATTTGTTCAGATTTACCTATAAATCACTCTTAAAATTTATTATAGCAGAACCAACACTCTTTAATATGGGAGGTTCAAAAATTAAACCAATGCTTCATTGTTGTCTATAAAACTAAATTTAGTCATTCCTCACATGAATCCTATAATATGGTTTGGCTTCATGCCCCAATAATAACTTAAATAAACCTATCTATATCAACACACTCCCACACATTGAAATTTTTCAAGCCCAGTCTCTATATCATATGAATCCCATGATCATACTAACATTAATCAGTTATGCTTCAAAAACCTTGAATATTTATCTTCCTAACTTTTTCATTACAATATATAAATTATCAAAAATACAATTAATACAATGGAATCTAGGATATTTTACATTAAAAACAAAAAATTTATCATAATTTCTTAGTAAAAACACTCTGAAATAAAATACCACCATGATAAAAAATTCTCAAATAAATTAAAAGATTCAAAACTCAAAATGATAGTAGTATTGAAAAAATATATCTCAACAAATATTTATCTATGAGAGATTTCCAATCTATTTATACACATCATTTTAATTTTCATTACCATTCATCTTCCTCATTCATTGGAAAATTCTATTACAACATGAAAAGATCGATCTTCTTATAAAAATGAACGTATAAATTACCTACATATTTAGATGACATAATTCGACCCTACTATTGTTCTTATCATACTATTAATGAACATAATTTGTCAAAAACTATTATATCATCATGTTTTACAAAATGTAATAAAATGTATTAGTTTTTTAAACTATATAAAAAATCAATGTCAAATCATGAATAAATGAAATATACTATGATTTTTCCAAATAGCTGATTTGGAAGAGTCATTAACTATACATCATTAAATTCATTACAAAAAAGGAAAAATCAAGATATATTATTCAATTTTTAAAATTTTTGATTATAACTTATTTTTTAATTTTTAAAACTTTTTATCAGTGTCATTACACTCTTAAAATTATTTAATTTAATTATACAACATTAAGAACTCATGTAGAATGAAAACATGTTTTCTAAAAACCCTTCAGATAATTTGGAATATTACTTATCTAGTGGTAATTGTTTCAATAATGAATCCTTGTAATTAATTTTTCTTTTTCAGAGTAGGTGATATTATTAGATCTCCATCATTACTTTTAATCCCATTCTTGATATATGATTTCATTTCCCAATCAATAAAATTAATATAAAACATTTACAAAGACAAATCATTTCATTCTCATCTATCATTATCATATTTAGGAGATAGTATAAATTTGTTCATAATTCATTAATTTTATAATTAAGAGGTAATAACTAGAACCATTCTAAGATATTGTTCATATTGAAATTAATTTCATATTATATCAAATGAATTGAATTTATCCCCTCAAAATCATTGAAGTGAATAAATAAATTAATTACACAATTTGATACTAATGTTATTTATACCATTCCATAACAATAAAGATATTTTTATATTTCATAACACTCATTACTAGGTAGATCATGATGGATTATTTTTTATGTTATTTATAATTTTATGGGAATCCATTGTCTCATGTTTCATTTTTTTCATTTACTCTATCATTGAAAGAATTTATATATGGACATATTATTTTAATTGTTTATTCTTATTAAAGGAATATAACTTTTTATACTCAATATCATCATCAATTAGTTGATTTAGAAGTTAAGGTTATAAAACACTTAATTTTTATTTTTTCTTGAGTAATATTCATAATTTTTTTATAGTATTAGATTAAATTACATACATTTGGGTTTCCATTATCCAAAATTGATGTAGATATAAATCTTGTGCGATGATTCAATTATATATAAAAAATAAAATATTATATAAGTGTTATGTTTTAGTAAACATAAATAAGTGGGTTTATTGGGGGGGAATTATGACACCATTTAAACATATTGATAATCAATTTTTTCGTGATCCATATTTTAACATAACATACACCTACTTTCGTGTATGAAATCATAATGAAATTTGACCAGTAAAACATTATTTATCATATCATATATGACACTCAGATAGTTGAGTAGGAAAATCTTAATTCAATATATATTTTGGATTAACCCAACTACATTTCACACATATCCTAATAGTTAGGGTTTTATTACTTAATTAGACCCATGAAAACTCCCTAAAAAATCAATCAATTAAAAATAATGTGATTCATAGATTTAGAAATACTAAAACAAAAAAATTTCATTTCCATGTTTCACATTCATTTGTTATACAATATAATCTAGGAGAACATGATTCTTAAATGATATACTTGATTAAATGTTTGATGTCTATAAAATTTCCTTAATTAATTTAATAATAGACTTACAATTTGAAGGGGATTTATTCTCATTATACTATCATATATTATTCGATAAATTAATCAATTATTATTGTTAATGAATGAGGAATTGTATAAAGTACTATAGTATGCACTATAACAGAGAAAATATTCTCATAAGATGAACCAATGGGATACTGAATGGGCGTTAGAGACACATGGAATCCATGAAAACATATATCATTTTGAAAAATATTAATTTAATAAGGGGCTCATTCCCATCAACCCTTAAATTATGGGACTTAGGGATTCGTGTTGATATAGTACCAAACCATTACTGACCATGAAGATATAATGAAGTGTCTGGTAATAATTTGGATATGGTTTTTAATTCATGTAGTAGCCAGGACATACCTTGTAGCAACCTGAGATTTTATGAGATATATTATTTTTCATTTCATTGATGAAATTTATTATACACTACACCAGGATTAGCTTGTACTATAAGCAAAACCATGTTAGCTTGTAGTATACGAAACACTATTCTTGGCTCGTGTTACACACAATTTCACGATCATTTTGAGGAAATTATTCTAGGAAAAATTATGTATATATATTGTTTAATGTATAAATAAAATAAGTTTTAATTATTTTATACACAACACCAATAAGAGATTTCACTACATGCATCCTTAACATGGCTTATATTACATGCCATCAAGACCTTCCTCGATAGTGTGTGTAGTAAACAATACCGAGTTTCACTAAACGAGATATTATTATAATATTATTATGAACTAGAAATTATGAATAGTAATACCCACTATTTGAAATTTTATAAATTTTATCTTTAAAAATGGACTTCATTTTGGGATTCGTAATATCGAAATTAGCCTAAGGAGAATTTTCGGTATTTTTGTGAAAACATTAAATTTTTGATGAATACTGAAAACACCCGGTTACTATTTCAAAACCAATTTTTATTTAAATAATTATTTATTTTAATTAAATTTATTTTAGGTCAAATTGATACATAATACCAATATATGTTCAATGTAATTCATTGGAGTCATTTTATAATAATTATATATATATATATTTTATTGAACTTTTCACCATCTTTTACCCACCTCCTAGGAAAATATGAAAATTAAAATATTACTTAATTTTACCGCTTCTATGAGTGGAATTTTTAAAATATGAGAGAAATGGTTAATATCAATGAGTAAAATGTGGTTCAATAAGATAAAAATATTTTTTTGTGAATAGTATCTTTTTACTTTTATTTACAACGGTTAAAATAATATAGGGTAATTAATGGTAAAAATGATATTATTATCACCATAAAAATGTTTTAATTCTATTTTATTAGTTTAATTCAACCAAAAAACAGCCTTAGGAATTAAATAAGACCATTTAGGTCCACTTGGATTAGATTAGGACATTTATTATAATTTTATTTAAAGAAGAGTTAAAAGAGTTAAAATCAAAGTTTAATAACTAATACATTTTTAATATAAGGTTATACTTAAGATACATTCGACTATAAATATTAATTAGAAAACTAAAACGATTTCATACTTAATGGTATTTTATTTATAATTTTTAAACATTAAATAATTAAATTTCTTTATGACACAATGATGATGTAGTAATTACCTTATTAATGAAATATTAACATAATTGATGCTATAAATACCCAACTAAATGTAATTTGAGTCTTTTAATAAATTACACTAATTTTTTAGGTAAATATTACATGTTGGTATTGATTTAATTAAAATAGTTCGAACTAATCATTCTTTTATAATTTTCTCAAAAATCAATTACCAAATAGTGTCAAAATTGACATAAAATAGTTTTTAAAACCAATATTATATTATTAATTGTTGTTATATTCCTAAACATATAAGGATTGGAAAAATGACTTATATATGGTTATATATATTAATAACGAACCACTTGGGGTTCTTTTGGCTTGTTATAGTATGTTTATTAACCATATAGTGTAAGAAAACAAGAAGACACGGTAAAAGTTAAATTATTTAACTTAGAGTTAAACCTAAATGATAAGGTTAAAATAGTAAATTAAACTTGTTTAAAACATATTAGTTGAGAGTCATTCGACCCATCCATAATTTAGCTTCGAAATAAATCAATTTGGAGCTATTATAAACTGAATATGACTTTATTATAAATTAATATTTTATGTTTTTCCTAAGGTGCCCCTATCCTCCCTTATAAAAGGGAACCTCCTCCCTCTTCTCATTACACAATTTTGAGCCTTCCATCTCGGACAACCCCTGACCAGTTCCATTCTAAACTTCCCTATAAAAATTATAGAGGTTATCGTCTCCTCAAAAGACCAACTCTAGTGCCTTAAGAGGAAGCATAAAATATATGCGTCGAAGAATAGGTAATCTCTTCTACCAATTCATTCAAGTTTATTTCTTCTTCAACTTATTCTTATTTCGTTGTTTCAATATAAAGTAATTACATTTGTATCACTAATATATTTATATGTTATTATAAATATGAATCAACCCCATTTAACCTTCTATCCATCCTACGGAAAATAAAATCAATGCACGTTCGTACGTACGGAATACCGTCTCCACGCTATGGTGTAATCTGTTTTTCCACCACCACCTTACATGGATGGGTATAATGGTGTAAAGAATAACTATATATAGTTATTATAACATAATAATAATTCTTAGATATTAAATAATCCACTGCAATTCAATTCAATAATTATGGGAATGATATCATCGCTCGTGCGTACGTACGTATTACCGTCTCCACGACGTGATGAGATTCATTCCCCATGTTAACCATTAAAGAATGATTACAAGGTATATATAATGAATAGTAATGAATTATATGATATGATAAAGAGACTATATTTATGTATATATTTCATGTACTTACTTCCATTCAAGTCAATATGGAAAGGAAAACAACGTTCATGCGTACGTACAGCTTATCGTCTCCATGAACGGTGTATTTCATTTCATTTTTCTATCTATTATATATATATATTGAATCTATATGATATATAAATCATTATTTAAATTCTGGATGTATGTAAATCATGATATAAGTAATAATAATATCAATAACAACAATTCCAAAAACGTAATATAAATAAAACAATTTTACCCAAAACACTTCTTTAACATGGAATTTTCAAAAGAACGGGTAATATAAAGTATTAAGTGAACCATATATGATATTACAACAATGAATATGATTCTGTAATAAGTAAATGACATTATTTAAATCATTATACAGGAGGTTCGGGTACGTACGAAGAATATCATATCTAAGTTAAGGGATAAATTTTCCAATCTCATTTTTATCCGAGATTATTTATTCATAAGTATTTACAGGGGTTATTGTTATCATCCATGTCCATGTTTTATAAAAGTGTTTTTATGTATGTTTAAAGTCTCTTTTACCCATTTTTTACTTCTAATACATGGTATGTAAGGAATACATCTTTTGTTTACCATATGAGGTACTTTTTGACTTTTTTGGCAAATGTACAAAAAAAATGTTTTTTTAACTTATACGGAATGAACGGATTTTTACGGTTTCAAAGTGCCTTATTTTCAGGAATCTTAATCTATATGATTTAATGACTATTTTCAACAAAATCCTTTTATTTTAAAATTTCATGGAATTTTGTGAAAATAAAATTATTTTGATGAAGAATGTATTTTTTCCTCAATAATTCATTTCATGTGTTTTATCAAAACCATTTTCCATATAAGATGGAATTATTTCATATGTGTATGTTTCAAGTATTATGTATCTATGAATTACATGTTTCTCATTTCTTATGATGATATGATATCCATCTTTTTTATAGATTATTTAATGATGGTATGATGTTTATGAAACCTGTTTTTATTCTTTTTGGTAATGATAAATGATTTATGTTTATGTTGTGGCACAAGTAAGAATGATTTAATTATGAAATGGGTGGGACCTATATATCACTCCAATGAATTTGGTAAAGATTTATATGTCATGAGATAGACATGGCTAGAACTGTAAGATAATCCGGTTTAGTGATACAAGACTAGAACGAGGAGTGAACTCGATTAAAAAAGGGACTTTATCCACTAAGATGGTCATGGCAGAAATGCCTTGGCTACTATGGAAATAATATCATGTGGTTAATAGTTTCCCACAATTACATGTTTTATTCTCATACTATTTAATTATGATTGATGTTCCTTTATGACCTATGCCTTACGTACTGGCAAAATTTATTTCACAACTCATGATTTTGATGTGTAATCTTTATGTTTATGTTTTGAAGTTTAAATGTGTATGGTTTGTTTTATTTTTTCCATGCTTACCCTTGCTGAGCATTTGAGATCACCCATTATATTTTTTCTTTTCCCCAGGATAAAAATAAATTTATAGGTAATAAAAAAAGGATGATCTTTTTAGGAGATTTTAAAGATCTTTCACCAAGATTAGAAGATTATATTCCGAGTTTCCAAAGTCACTAAACTATTACAGTACTTTGGTGTCTATTTTCGTTATGTATTAATTATTCTGTAAAAGTAATGTAATGTCTATTTACGTGAGCTTTGGGTATCTATAGTTGGTATTAGGGGAAAGGTTTAGTTAGCCTTTCGAAACTAGGACGCGAAAGCTTTAGTGAGATCCCTATAGATATTTCTAAGGTATGTCTAAGGATATCCCTAAGGTTTAGTATAACTATAGTTTATAGTCCTAGAATTTTGTTGACGATCATGAATAACCTTGGGTGAACCTAAGGTGTCTTGTATTATAGAATGTGTGATACGTTATACATCCCATAAGTTAATTTTTATGATTATGTGGTTCCCCATTATTTTAAATGTTTTTTACACCATGGATTTTGGTTTTAGTCAATGGAGGGAACCAGAATGAATTGGGTAAACATTGAATCCAATGGAAAAATTGGTGACTATGAGCAAAGAAATTGTGTAATGACTATAAAGAAAGATTTTTTGATTATATCGAATCATTTATCGTGATATATTATTTATAATGTGATCATTAGTGGTATTCATAATTCATCAAATAAGAGGAAGATGGACTTTTATTCATGTTTTCATGGTGAGGATCATATAGAAAGGAATATGGAGATTTCTAAAGATGGGAGGAAGAACCTTGAGAATTACCTCAAATGTAGGGGAAGATGTTATCTATGTGGGGATAAGGGTCATAGAGTGACAGACTGTTATGGAGTTCAATGTCTTATCTATGGAGAACATGGACATTACCCAACTCAATGCCCTAACCTTAGAGGTTACTTCTAAATCAAAGAAGGACTTATTACATGAAAATCATTGAAGAGGATGGATTGATGTGTTTATTTATTGGTATTCATTAATAATTTTTCTGCGGTACTTTTATGGTATATTGGAATATCTATGTATTTGTCCATTGTGGGTTTCCATAAGAATATGGCATCGGTAACCATGAAAAGAGATTGAAATATTTTTGGAAAGCAGATGATATGTGCATAATGAAGGTATAAAGAGAAAATAATATGTTTGATAGTATTCATGAGCTCATATAAGGACAATTTGATATCATGGTTTGTGTATGCCGAAATTTTGGGATGTGTAAAGAGTTAACTTTTGACAACATTCATGTTTTCACTAAGGTTCAATGTGTATTCATTTTTCAAGAGAATTGACGATTAAGGTATTTACATGTTTGGAATGTGACCAACATGATATTTCATATGATATATTGGGAATAAATGATGGTATTCACATGCTGGGTTGATGACATTTCTAGTAATCATTTTATTTATACTATAATATTGGACAGAAGTATTTTCGATATGCCCAAAGGTTGGAATGGATTAAGTTGGATATCAGATGGAATTATTTAAGGCTATAACTTTTTTCGATACTATTTCTGGAATGTAGTAATAATGTAGTTATAGAAAAAGGAAAACCCACAGGATGGGTGACAACCCATCATGTTAGAAAAAGTTGTGAGAAAAGAACCCACAACGGATGTGAGACAAGCCTTTATCACCAACCACTGGCCTATAGGAAGTCCTTGGTTAGTAAGAACTAGTTTTATTTTATTAAGTGGTATGATAGATGAAGTATAAGTCCATTTTAAGAACCATATATGATTAATCTCACCATAGATAGACTTATCTATGTAACTTTTTCTAACCCTATGTTTGAGACAGATGGAATGACCTATTATTCTATCACATGATCTGCTAACACTTCAAGGAAGACAAATTCAACTTCATTTCATTACGAGATGAAGTGGAATTTGTTAAAGGCACAAAAAACAGTGACATTGTACCAAAATCATGTAAGTTTTTGTTCTAATTCAAAATTTTCAACTTTAGGGAAAGGATAATGAAAACCAAAAATGTTGTCCTAGTGCTCTTATATCTGATTAATGATACGATACATTAGATCATTACAAATTTATGACATTGTGATTATTGTATTTTTCATAGCCACTTTCTCTACCACTCTTTATCCGAACTTGATGGTTAGATTTCTCTTCCATATCCATATTTTCTCATGTCTTCTCCTATGTGGAAACCCAGTGATGAGTTAATTTTGGTAATTGTTATGTTTCATACATCATTTTTTTAATTTAGTTTTAGTATTCCTTTTTATGATGTGGGTTCTATGAAAGAAACGTTCAAGTCGAAAACCATTTATAACCCCGATGAATTTCGAGGGTGAAATTCATTTTAAGGTGGGTAGAATGTAACACCCTGAGATTTTATGAGATATATTATTTTTAATTTCTTTGATATATTCTATTATAAACATCACCAAGATTAGCTTGTACTATATGCAACACTGTATTAGCATGCAGTATACACAACACTATTATTTTCTCGTGTTACACACAATTTAATGTTTGTTTTGAGGAAATTATTCAACGCAACATTAAGTATAGATTTTGTTTAAAGTATAAATGATATAAGTTTTGATTATGTTATATGAAACACCCAACGAAGCTTTCACTACACACAACCTTGATTTGTCTTACATTACATGCAATCATGACCTTCCTCGATAGCATGTGTAGTATGAAATACCCGGTTTCACTAAATGAGATATTACAATAATATTATTAAGAACAAGCCGTTCTGAATAGTAATACCCACATTTTGAAATTTTATAAATTTTATCATTCAAAATGGACTTCATTTTTGGATTCGGAATATCAAAATTATCCTACGGAGAATTTTTGGTAATTTTCTGAACACTTACAATTTTTTTATGAATAGTGAAAACACTAGGTTACTATTTAAAAACCAACTTTTTATTTAAATAATTATTTATATTATTTAAATTTAGTTTAGGTTAAATTGATAATTAATACCTATATAAGTTCAATGTAATTCACTGGAGTCATTTTATAATAATTATAGATATATAAAAATTTTATTGAACTTTTCACCGTCTTTTACCCACCTCCAAAGAGAATAAGAAAATTTACATAATAGTTAATTTTACTCCTTCTATGAGTGGAATTTCGAAAATCTGAGAGACACTGTTGATATAAAGGAGTAAAATGTTGTTCAATAAGATAAAAATTATTTTTGGTGAATAGTAACTTTTTACTTTTATTTACAACAGTTAAAGGTAAATAGGGTAATTAAGGGTAAAAATGATATTATTATCACCTTAACACAATTTCTAATCTTATTGGATAAGTGTAATTCGATCAAAAACCAAATTAGGAATAAAATATGACCATTTATGTCCACTTGGATTAGATTAGTACATTTATTATTATTTTATTTAATGATGAGTTAAAAGAGTTAAAATTAATGTTTAATAACTAAAACATTTTTAATATAGGGTTATACATAATATAAATTCGACTATAAATATTCCTTAGAAAACAAAAATTATTTCCTACATAATGGAATTTTATTTATAATTTTTAGACATTATATAATTTAATTTATTTATGACACAATGACGATGAAGTAATTCCCTTATAAATAAAATATTAACATAATTGATGTTATAAATACCCAAATCAATGTAATTTGTGACTTTTTTTAAATTCCACTAAATTTTTAGGTTAATATGACATGATAGTATTGATTTAATTATCTTTTTTAGAACTAATGATGTTGTTATGATTTTCAGAAAAATCAATTACCAAATAGTGTCAAAACTGACATAAAATAGTTTATAAAAAAAATATTATATTATTAATTGTTATTATATTACTAAAAATCTCAGGATCGGCAAAATGAATTTGATATGGTTATATATATTAATAATGAACCACTTTTTTTTCTTTGGGCTTGTTATCGTAAGTTTATTAACCATATAGTGTAAGGAAACAAGAAGTCACAATTAAAGTAAAATTATTTAAGTTAGAGTTAAATCTAAATGATATTTTTAAAATAGTAACCTAAACTTTCCTAAAACCAATTGGTTGAAAGGATTTCGACCCATCCACACTTTAGATTCGAAATAAATAAATATTTAGCTATTATAAACCGAATATGTCTTTATTATAAAATAATATATTATGTTTTTTCTATGGTGCCCCTCTCATCCCTTATAAAAGGGAACCTCATCCCTCTTCTCTTTACACAATTTTGAGCCTTCTAGCTCAGCCAACCCCTGCCCATTTCCATTATCAACTTCAATATAAACATTATAGAGGTTTTTTCCTAATCATAATACCAACTCTATTGCCTTATGAGAAAGTATAAAAGAGGTGTGTTAAAGAAGAGGTAATCTCTTCTACCGATTCTTTCATGTTTAGTCCTTCAAATTATTCTTCATTAATTGTTTCATTATAATGTAATAACATAAGTATCACTAATATAACGATATGTTATTATAAATATGGAACAACTCCATTTCACCTTCTGTCCATCCTATGGAAAATGAAATCACCATGCGTGCGTACGTACGGAATACCGTCTCCACGCCGTCGTGTAATCTATTTTTCCACCACCACCTTACTTGGATGGGTATAATGGTGAAAAGAATAACTATATATAGTTATTATAAAATCATACGGATTCTGAGATATTATATCATACACTCCAATTCAATTCAATAATTATTGTAATGATATCATCGCTCGTGCATACGTACAGAATACCGTCTCCACGATGCATTGAGATTCATTATCCATGTTAACCATTCATGAATGATTATAAAGTATATATTAAGAATAATAATAAAATATATGACACGATAATTCTACTATATTTATGTATATATTTCATGTACTTACTTCCATTCATGTCAATATGGAAAGGAAAACAACATTCATGCGAACGTACGGCCTACCGTCTCCATGAACGGTGTATTTCATTTACTTTATCCATATATTATATATATATATATTGAATCTATATTATATATAAATCATGATTTACATTCTGGATGAAATTAAATCATTATATAGGTAATAATAATATCAAGAACAACAAGTCCAAACACGTAAGTTAAATAAAACGATTTGACCCAAAAACACTTCTTTAACAAGGAATTTACAAAAGAATGGGTTATATAATTTCATAATTGAACCATATTTGATATCATAAAAATGAATATTATTCTTTAATATGTCAATGAAATTATATAAATCATTATATAGGAGTTTCGGATACGTATGAAGCATATCAGATCTAAGCTAAGGGATAACTTTTCCAATCTCGTTTTTATCCATGATTGTTTATTCGTAAGTATTTACTGGGGTTATTGTTATCATCCATGTACATGTCTTCTAAAAGTGTTTTTATGTATGTTTAATGTTTTTTAACCATTTTTTACTTCTACTACATTGTATGTAAGGAATATTTCTTTTTTTTACCATACGAGGTAATTTTTTAACTTTTCCAGCAAAAGTATGAGAAGAATGTTTTTTTATCTTATACAGTATGAACAGATTTTTACGGGTTCATAACGTCTTATTTTCATGAAGTTTAATCTAAAAAATTTAATTATTATTTTCAAAAAAAAATATTTTCTTTTAACATTTAATGGAATTTTGTGAAAAGAAAATAATTTTGATGAAGAAATGATATTTTCCTCAAGAATTCATTTCCTGTGTTTTATCAAAACCATTTTCCATATATAATAGCATTATTTCATATGTGTATGTTTCAAGAATAATGTATCTACTATTTACATGGTTTCAATTTTCTTATGATGATATTATATCCATCATTTTTATGGATTATGTAATGATGGGATGATTTTTATGAAAACCATTTTTATTTTTTGGGTTATGATGAATGATTTATGTTTATGTTGTGTCACAAGTAAGAAGGATTTCATTATGAGATGGTCGGGGCCAGTATATCCCTACAATGCAATGGGTAAGGATTTATATCTCATGAGATAAACATAGCAGGGATGGTAAGTTAATCTGGTTTAGTGATACCAGACAAGAATGAGGAGTGAACTCGATTCAGAAAGGGACATTGTCCACTAAGATGGTCTTGGTAGCAATGTCTTGGCTACTATAGAAATCATATAATGTGATTAATGGTTTTCTACAATTACATGTTTTATTATTTTCTATTTTATTATGATTGATGTTCCTTTATGACCTATGCCTTATGTACTGCCAAAATTTATTTCACAACTCAGGATTTTGATGTGTATACTTTATGTTCATGTTTTGAAGTTCAAATGTATATGGTTTGATTTATTTTCTCCATTATTACTCTTACTGAGCATTTGAGCTCACCTATTATATGTTTTATTTTACCTAGGATATAAAGAAAGGTTTTAGGTTTGAAAAATAGGAAGATCATTATGGGAGATGTTGAAGATCTTTCACCAAGATTAGAAGATTTTATTCTGAGTTTCCAAATACACTAAACTATTATGGTCCTTTGGTGTCTATTTTCATTATGTATTAAGTATTCTGAAAAATTAATGTAATTTCCATGTACGTCATGCTTTGGGTCTCTACATACCTATTAAATACCATGATCATAGAGGAAATAATTTTAATCCTTGTATATGAAATTCAGGAAAATAATTCTAAAGTGTATAGTAATATGGGAAGGTGTTGTTCTAGGGTGGGTTATTTTAATGGGGCCTTTGGGAATGTTATTAACATCATGACAATAGTCCTTTGAGTTATATATATATATAGATCATCGAGTTATGTAATGGTTCCCTACCAATATAGTTAACAAGTGGAATATGAGGAAAATATTAATATTTAATTATCAATAAATATGAATTATTATGTTTAATTTATTCTTTGAATCCCTATTCCCTAAACCAAATTTGTTTGTTTATAGAACATTATAGTTTAACTATTTAAAAATACCATATTTTTTGTTTCTCTCTACTATTTGGAAAATATACATATTCATATATATCCATATATATTTTATGGATAAGTTATATGAAAAAATCATGTAAATGAATTCATTTATATAATATTTATAATCTCTACATGATTAAGACCTCAACAATATACAATCGTCCCCTATCCTACTTATATTTGGTTACAAGCCACTAGTCCAGTGGGATTTTTAACTGAATGTCCCTAAAATAATGGATAATTTACATAGTAGAATTCAATTCCTTAAATCTATAAAACCTAATGTGTAAAATATATATTAAATAGTGAAATTTAATCTCGTGTCATAAATTAAAAACTGAAGCCATATTAGATGAATACTAAATAACTTGATATTGCAACAATAATGTACTGAAATGATTTATCTTCATGAAGAAATTAATCACATAAATAATGTATATATAATATTTACAACATAAACCGATATATATAAATGAATGAATTAGAGAATAAATTCTACATAAATTAATACTTTTCAAATTGATCACGAGATATACAGTTATGAATAGTTATTAAATAAATTCTAAATATTTCATTTTATAATTAATAATAAATTATAGACACTGTATAATTTTGTATATAGACATTTCAATATTAATTTAAAAGACAAAATATTTATATACTACATTATATAGAATTTCCTAATAAATATTTGAATCTTCATGAATTATAATAATTTTATAATAAAATTTATATTATATTAAATATTTTTATAATATTAATATCATATACACAGATTTACATATTCTGTGATAAAATTAATCATATAAACTATTACAATTATGATTTAAATATTATCAATATAAGGCCCCAATATTTTTACAAGTATTGTTATTGTATCGTGAAAAAATAATAATTTAAAAAATAAAGAATTTATATTCTTCACATGTTTCATATTTTCAAAATTCATTAAAAATTACAAATTCTCATTTTTAAATAAAATATTTATTTTAAACTCATAGGAAATTACATATTATATTTGAATATTATATTCTTAATAATAAATCTTCAGTAATAATAAAATATATATAATAAAATAATTAAAAAAGTAATATATAAATCATAACATTTTAGGAATAATTAGTGTATAAAATGATTTTATAAATTTAAAAACATCCTATAATATCTTTTCAAATGTTGGAGGAAATATAGAAAATAAATTTTATTTTTATGCTAAATTATTTGATAAAATTATTTTCCAATTTTTAAACAAAACATGCCCTATAATGTTACATAGAGATCCCCATGGACATAAAATTTAGAAAATATCGATGTTCTATTAAAATTACAATTTTCCATGTCCATGTCTTATACACTATATCTTAAATCATAGCCATCTCTAAAGGACCACCACTCTCATCATCTCTTAGTGGACTCACTCTTCCCATTTAACATGTCTTAACACATAGAATCTTTTTTTTTAAAATACATGTTCTATTTTTTAGTTTAATCATTTTTGAAATTATCTATCATGATAGAACATTGTTTGTTTTGCTGATGTATTTATTTCTATGTTCTAATTAGAAAAACACAACACTCTATTTTTATGATTTGATTACTATTAAAGCATAACTTCATTAAATATAAATCTATGAATGATGTGACACCACTATGATGATTATATAGGGATGAATAACACTTATTAATGATAAAAATCAAATATATAAAATAGTAAAAAGGATCTCCAAGCTATGATAATCCTAAATTATGTATAAAATCCTATAAATATAAGACTTTTTTAAACCATTCCTAGTAATTAGTAAAGTTTCCTCTAATTCAACTTGTTATTTATTCGATGTGGTAGAAAAAGATCATTAGATAAGCAAAAAAATCATTCTACCTCATTATTTATCAAAAAATTGCATTTAAAATATTTGGTAGATGAATTAGCTTCACTAATGAGATGAATCACGATAAACCTATATATATATTTCATATTTATTTCCTAATATAAAAAAAATTATATCAAATTAATCACACAATCCAAGGAATTGAAGGTTGTGTCTCTTTAAATAATTGACAACATAAACATGTAATTTTGAGATAAATATAATAATTTATACATATTTTCTCCCCAATACACCACCCTTTAGACATATTATATGTTATAATCAGCCTCCTAAAATGGAAAATATGAAGTATATGAAACGGTTTGATCAACTTCCATTTACTGGAAAACCATATAAACATAAAATATGATGTTATATCATCAAAATGTTACAATAAATTGATAGTGTATACATATCTCAGTAACCATAACATGAAATAATTATTAGTATTAAATGTTCAAACATGTACTATGTCCTATGTGTGTAGAAACATGATACTCTAATAATGATCCTTGGAATATAATATAGGTATATAATTGATAAATGTGGAATAGTCCTAATCTAGCATAGTAAGTATTTCTATAAGATTATAAAAATTTCGTTGAAATATGAGAGAAACCCATGAACCCCCTTCATCATGATATAAAAAACCCATGTAACATCTTGGGATTGAAATAATAACATTTTTACCCTCTTAGGTTTGGAATAAAAAACGATGTAACATAATTGGATTAGGTAAATAATTTTTTAACCATGTTTTCTTTTGGAAAAAAACTCATTTACTATATTAGCCCAAATCATGAACTCCTCTATCTACATCCAAAAACATATACATTACATTTTTGGATTTCATACTAAAAAACCTAAACCAATTTTACTCATCTAAAATGTAAAACATCATTGGAAGATATTGGATCACTTGAATACACGAGGACATTTTGAGATTATATTTTTATTGATTTAGGGTAATATCATTCATAGTTGAAATTTTGGAACAATGTATATTTTATATTAGAAATGAGTTCTTTCTAAAGTTATTGTTGTTTCGTTCAATGTAAATTCAAATTCTAGAGCTCTAACATTATTTTATTTTTACACATCTGAAAGAGATGTGAAAAATAATTTGAAATCATGGGATGAGAATGAAATCTCAATAAGATATATATATATATATATATATGAATAGGAAACACATTACATAATTTCTAAACATTGAGGTTATATAATAGAGCTTTCCCTTAAACTTAATATATATTCAGATAAAATAATGGTTTACATACTCATGGATTTAGCTTTGCTACAAAAATTGTTTAATTAATACAGTATAATAAAACATAAAGAAAAATTTGTAATAATGTTGTTTTCATGGAAAACATGATATCCCCTAAAAACATCTTCCTAAAAGTATTACATTTACCCAATAAATAGAATAATAATTCAATTAAAATAAAATAACATTTTGTTCCCTCATGAAAGAATAATATTAACATGAAAAATAACTATCATGGAAAACAATTCATGTAGGTGTCCTGGGATATCATTTTCATGTCACTACCAAAAATACTATTACAAATATAAACCCCTACCCAAAAAAATCTATTAATCTCATATGGAAAACAATTATTTTCTATTTATGTCCCTATACCAAATGCATTTAAGATAAATATTGGGATAACCAATCTTTATAAGCTATATCAGGATCACCAGTTATTAAAAAAATTTCCCAATACCCATAACATTTGTTTGAAAAATTAAATATTTTAATTCCATCATCAAACTAGAAAATATTTTCATTCACCCATAATAAAACATTTTCAGATAATGATATATCCATTCAATTTAAAATTATTTCTTTTTTGAAAATACCCATAAAAGGCGGAATGAGGATATTTATTTGAAGATGACATGGAATATTAAAAAGGAATTCAATAATCAAATTATTATGGTGTAAAAATCATTGACACTGTATTTTTTAAAATAAGACATTCATATTATTCTTTATGTAATAAAAGTTAAATTGTTTCATATAAAATATGTAGAAAGATTCCATTTGAAAAAATTAAAATAACATAAAATATATTTTACAATTATATTATATACACATAGATAAATCCATCTACATTATTTTTCAGAATATTTACAATGAATAAAAATATTTAGAATATCAATCGTTAAAACATTTCAAATAATGTCTTATGTCAAGTGTTCATTAATTTAATACTGACTTCTCATGTACATTTATTATCTTCATTATATTTAGAAATTATATATTACTGAAATTATAAATATAATTCTCCAGTAATAAAACATTATTAATAAAAAATTTAAATGATTTATTTTTGTTTAATATTTAATTAAAATTTCACCACATTCTACATTGGGTGTTTTGTGTATGTTCTTTTTGTAATTTTAAAATGACATCGAAATGTTTACCAATGTCTAATAGATAATTCTATCATCATATATAGAAATACATCAATTCGAAAGTTTTTTTACACATTTTCTATATTCATATAAATAAACATGTAGTATGGTTTCAAAAAATTAAAATAGATGAAATTATTGAGACAGTAGATAATACATGCACATTAATAACTTTTCCATTTTTCAACAAACATGAGTGAAATAATGTATAAAATGGTTTATCCTTAAAAATTATTATTATATCATAGATTTCTGTTTATATATTTAAATATTGTTATATATTTCATTCATATTAGGTAGTGATGAAAACATAATCGCATCACTTCATGAATGTGTTAATCCACACACATAGGAAAACAAGTTTGTAATTTTTCAATGGTTGGAATGGATATAAAATAAAAGGTTTATTATCCTTACAGAATGATAATTTTTAAATGAATATAATATACATATATGTTAAATAAATAATTATAAACATATATGATTAGAAGAGCTATAAAAAATGATATATCTGTTCCTGGGGTTGTATTCTTCTATACAGATGAATGAAAGTTTTATTTATCATTTGTTAAAAAGGAGATGGGTTAATGTTAGTAAATAAACATAAAAAAACAAAGGTCTATATTAGATATATATTTAATCATATAATTCTAGTAAGAATTGTTTTTAATTATGTGGAGGACGTCATAAATCTAAAAAATTCAATTAAACGTAATACCACTTCATTGAACAACCCCATTTTATTGACACATTAAGGCCTCGACGGTTGGTTTTCTAACAGAATTATTAGTTCATGTACATGTTTAGTTATTTTAGTAAATTATTGGGTAATTAATATTTTCATTAACTATGTAGAAGTGTGGAGTAGGGTGACCTTTTATAATTGGGGGAGGAGAAGAGTTAGAAATTTATAATCTATGAATTTTATATTAATTAAATTTTAATAGAAACATGAAACCAAATTGATATATAAAAAATATTTGATATGGATGAATTAAAATAATTTCATAGAATAAAATTTGGAAAAATTTAGTTGAATTTTCATCACTTATTTAAATTATTTAACAATCATTAACCCTATTGGCGATTACTATAATAAAAAATTATTTTCCTATTTAGGGATCATGAAAGTTACTATAAAATAACTAGTCACTCATAAATGTAAAACTATTGATAGTATAGATTATATCCCAATAACATTTTTAGTGAAATAATTTTATATCAATTTTAAACCATTAATAAAAATCTTGTTTATTATATGAAACCATTCATAGAATTTTTATAATTATTCCTTTCATTTGACATTAAATTCGTCAATATGAAAATGGAATTTTAATATAATCTATATAAAATAAATTATACATTATAATTTACTACAAAATTCAGGTGGAACCATAAACCATTCATGAAAAATTAATTTTAATATATTTTACATTTTTTATATTTTTATTTCGATTATATACACATGCACAATGTCAACTTTATATAATAATTTATAGGAACGATATTATCACTAAAAATTAAAAATAAATTTTCATAATGAATATAATTTTATTATTATATAAATTACTATTAATATTCATTCCCATATTTTTATACCTATATGAACTTATATAGTAAATGTAATAGCAAGAGAATGACATTTTTCATTTTTTTATTTTGTTAAAATATTTTATATGTCATTATAAATGAAATAAGATCCACGTAAAAATAAATTAGTAACATGTAGAAGAATTAAAAAACATAACTAATTAAATATTTAATATACATATGTTATTTTTATTTTGATTCCTTTTCACATTAGATTAATCTATAATTAACCAGATTAAACCATTATACTTATTATAAATATTTTCCAAATTTACTATTAATAATAACTAAATATTTTATGAATATATTAAAAATTATATTAATTATAACTCCTCAATAAATTGAATCCATTTTATTAAATTCAATACGTTGTTGGGGTATAATTTATTTTTATCTCAAACTTGTAAATTTGATGAAAAGCTATTTTGTAGGAAGAAACTATCTTCCTAACTATATGATGTTTTTATACCAAAATATAAAATAAAATATATTCCAAATACATTAATGTTATTATTAATAATATTAATGAACTAATAATAATTATAAACAATTTCGTTAGAATGTAACTCTATTGATTCTAGAAATAAAAAAAGTTAATTTTTTAAAAATAACAAATCTTTCTACTATGTATTCATCAAATCAAACATTTAAAATAATTCTCAAAAATTAGACCTAATATTACATTGGAATTTTTATATCTAAAATGATATAAATTTTTAAAAAATAACATTACAAAAGTGGACAAATTTATTATATTATCCACCAAAAATATAAAAAATAACATTTTTGAAGGAAATGTATTTGTGATGCATAAAATGGATTTTCTGATAATTTAGTACTTTTTTATTATTAATAAATATAAAAATTTTATTGCATGAAATCCTTTTTCCATATTATTCATAATATTTTTATTTATTTTCTCACTTACTAATTTAACTGCCAGGTTATTACGATAAAATTTAAATAAAAATATTTTTATTGTATATAACAGTTAACATAAATCTCAATGATTCATCTTAATAAATATATATGGTTATGTTTTATTTCAAACTTAATATTTGGTTTTTTATATTCTTAACCCGTAATGATATTATTTCAATAAAAAATTATCGTGTGTTTAATTGAAGTGGTTCAAAAAAATTACAGTCAATTCCATGGAGCTGAAAATAAATCAAACAATCATTAATGGAATCCCATTTATGTATTAAAAAAAATTACATATATTAAAAAACCCCCAATAAAAAAGGGAATATAAAACAAAACTTTTTAAAATAGGTAAAGTAAAATTTCAATTTAACATTAAATAACAAATTTTTTGGTTTTGAAATTGAATAAAATTATTAAGAGGTGAAAATATAGACATAGATTAAAAACTAATGTCTAGATAATAATAGAGAATGGTGGAGAAGATTTATCGCAAGATGTTGAATGATAATGATAAAATAAATATTTAAAAAACTATAAAATAACGAGGTTTTGATATACAATTAATTACTCAATATTTATTGGGGTAACATCTTATTTTGGGGATCATCTCCTGAGAGATATGTAATTACATCCCTATCCAGATAAAGGACATAAGGAAATATTTATACTTGACATTATTAAATTACCAAAAATAATTTTGATCCTTTGGTAACATGTTTCAATAATTTTCTACATAAATATCGCTTCTAATATAATAAATTATTATTCAAAACTAAATTCCTAAAGAACTAAAATAATCATCAAACAAATTCAAAGATCCACAAAATGATTATAAGCTATTCATCCTTAGATTATAAAATTACTAATTTTTTTTTCAAAAAGTAAGATAATATCAAATATTAATAAACCATCATAATAAGAAATGAATCATTAATATCATAGTCCTAAAAAATAAAACTCAAAATTCATCATAGATAATTCTATGAATAATTATTCATAAAATTTAATAAAAAATTATAGACTATGTTTGAAAACTGATGATTAAAATTATTTTATCACATGATCTCCTAAGATAGTCATAAAATTTATCTCTAATTAACAACAATCATTGCTAGAGTCTCATACAAACATAAATATTATTTTCCCATATATTCTCTAAAATATAATAATCATATCCCAAAATCATTTCAAAACAAAATCATACGTTCTTCTAAAATATATATCAAACTATACTCCCCAAATGAGTACCCATGTTAGCCAATTTTATTTTAAAATACCTTAATATAATAATTTTACAAAAATAGTGAGAATATTCCAAAATTGCATTAGACATAGAGTATCAAAAAAAAATTTCAATCATAGGATAATCTATATGATAAATAGTACTCCACCATAGTATAATAACAATTGTTTTCCTAATGAACCATAATAAAATTCACATTAAAGATCATAAAAACCCTGAGGGTTATAAATATTTAGAAAAAAATATCAAAAAATATTAAATAATTATTCGGAAAATAAATATTTTATTAAAACATAATAAATCCATGGATTGTATTACCCAATAAGTTTCCCAAAATACAATTAATTATCTAAAATTCTATTAATAAAATCCTCAAATGTTCTTTCTATACCTTTTTTTGATAAATATATATCTTTATCTAATACTAACTATAACATATAAATACGAATAGTCTTATATTGGATGCTAAAAATAATTTTTTTTCATTTATGGAGATGAAAAGAAAAAAATATATCCCAATATTACTAATAAAAGACATACAAAATCATAAAAAAATATAGGATGACTTACATACCCAAGGTCCTTTTTGGTTTATAGTTTTATAGAATTCCGAAAAACTCATTCAATGTACAAATTTCCACACAGTGATTATATTCCCTAAAAATCATTATAAATACATTATGGATTCGTTGAAGGTATCTTATCTATACTGAACACTGAAATTTTAAACATTTCCAATTATCCAATAGCCCTGTAAAAAATAATTTAACATCATGGTAGGAGAATAAGAACCCACTTTATGTGTCATATAGAAAATAATGTTAATCTGTTTGTTCATTTTAAAACATTGAGGTCATATATGATAGTTTTTACTTAAAAATAATAAAATTTGTAATCAAATTGGCATTTAATTAAAATTTAATTCATTTATACTTACCATGAATTTTCATAAAATAGAATACAATAAAAAATAAAAAATATATGATCATTAATTTTTCCTAAAAAAATTAGATCTCATTAACATTTTTCTGAAAACCTATCTTTTACTTGGAAAGGGCATGTTAATTTATAAAAATGACTATTATATTAACTAATGTAAAAAACAAATCATTGAGAAATCATTAAATATATTTTAAAATTCATGAATGTTACTTGAAACATAATTATCATATCACTCATATAATCATTATTAAAAATGAATATCTTGTCTAATGAATTCTATTAATCGCATAGGATAAATCTATAATCGGTTGACTTTTTCCATTTACCAATTTTTTATGGGAATTATAAGAGGGTCTCTAAAAATTATGAGATATATTGATATGCCCAAATAGCTTAAAAATAAAATAGTAACCACACTATTATTCTAAAACATGAATGCTTTTTTTCCTCAAACAAATCAAATTATTCTTTTCACCCCTAATAAAAAAAAATCGGAAATCAAAATATCCAGTTTTCTTATTAAATTTACATGAAACCAAAACCAACAAAAATGGTTTCTATTTTAGGAGAAAATGGAAAATTATAATGGAATCCTAATTTAATATTATGATTTTAGTAAAAATACATTGTTGTCGTATACATTATTATAGAATTTTTAAATCAGTAAAAAATACATAAATAAACTCCAATTAAAAACCATTGAAAGAACATCAAATCCCTTTTATAATTTAATTATTTTCCCATAATGGTATTAATAAAAAATATAGTCAATAATATGAAAATATGTAAGAAATATTTAGAAAAAAATCCATTAATTATTTAATAAATAATTTTAAGGAAAAGTGTCACTTACCTGGAGTATTAGTTTTTAGGAACGATATTGATCTGTTATATAGAAAAGCATTTACAATTTTTTAATTTCATAAGATCATATTTTTCTAATACCTTATCCTTAAACCATTCATTTCATTTATTTTAATGAAATACTTAATTACCTAATATTTCATCTCAATGTTTAATGTTACAAGGAAATTGATTTCATAGTCTCAATACAACTTAGGTATTTTGATAATTGGAAAATAAAAAATTACATCATATTTAAAATTATAATATTAAATAAATTAAAATTTTTATATAGTAATTTATATTTAAAATAAAAATATTTTATATGGCTATGAAAAATTATTTTTTGAACAATCGTGGAGATTATTGGTAATACATACACATTATTAATGCTTCCATTTTTTCAAATGACATAAGGGAATGAAGGTAGGTAACATTTATTTTCTTGAATAATAATTATATAATAAATATTATATTTTGATCTCATTTATACATATATATACTATCATTGTGATTCATTGATAAAAAAGGAATCACATCCCTTTGTGGAGGTGGTAGTCCACACTAACACATTAAGGAGGTTATTGTATTAATATAGATGTAATGGTAAAAAAAATAAGATTTATGAACAATAAAGAATTATAATTATGTAACCAATATTATATATATACATTAAATTCATTAATATATGTAGTTTTGAGAATTGGTTATTGATAATGTATTGTAATAGCATGTGTTATAATAGTTAAAATTTCACACAAACAATGGTTTTGTTTCCAATAAATTATAGAAGAGGATTGATACATTCAGTCAATCAGGATAATAACATTTAAGTATATGTTTAACAATAATTACATTATATCTCTGTGGTTAAATATTTTTTAATTATTTCGTGAATGAAATAAAACTAAAACATTCTATTAAAAGGTATACCTTTTCATTGGACAAGCTCATAACCTTAACATCATAAGCCCTCTAAGATACGAATATTGAAAAAAATATATGTCACATAGTATGTATATATAGATGTGATGAAAATATTTTTTCACACCCTACCCAAAACGAATTTCACATTATGTTTGTATATGTGAGGAGAAGTGGTTACTTTTTACATGAAGAGGGAGGGGAACACATCAAATAAATTAAAAAATTAAATTAATATAATTTAACTTTCAAGTAAATTTTAAAATAGATTGTTATATTTTATATATATTATAAGGATGATTCAAAATCCTATAATAAAATAAAATTTGGGCATGTTATGTTTATTTTTTCTCCTTTGTTACATTTCTATCCCCTATTAACCAGGTTGAGGATTACTATACTATCAATTTTTTTTACCCTCTTGTGGTTAAGAATGTATATTTAAAAGGAAAATTTACCCATTAATGGAACATCATCTTATTTATCAAATATATACCATTAAGATGGAAATATATAATTTTCTTTTAATTATAATTCAATTATTATAATATATTTCATTATAAAATATAGTTTATTTCATTTATGAGTATATAAATTTTATTTTATATTAAATTAATTATCATAATATGTGAATTAAAATATTATCTAATTTTGAAACCATAATAAATTATTATTATATAAAAATACCTTCTCTAACATAATTCATCAAAAAATATATTACCTGTAATTATTTTTAAAATTAATTACTTTAATTTTTCTATTTAATACATAGAAAATGTTTATTCATTATATTAGAGTTTTTGATAATATGATAATCCATACAAAGTTGGAAAAAAATCAAAATCATTAAAATAATCTAATTATGATAAAAATTTCATGTTTTATTAATTCAAAAATTATATTTATCCCAATTTTATCATATAAGAAAAATTTACTGGAATGAGAGTGAAATTTTGAATATTTTTTATTCAAATAAAATATTATATATGTTATTTTCCAATTAAAAAATATCCATGTTTCCATAAATTCAAAACATTGAAGAGGGTGTTAAAAATACACATATATAATATGATAAAGGCAAGTGTTAAGTAAATTTTAAACAAATTTACATTATTTTTCTCTATAACTACAATAATTACCATATTACATCTGTTATAACTATTTTCCATATTTATCATTGAAAAATATATATAAGGGTATCTATATAAAAATATTAAATAATATATTTCTTAATATTCAATAACTTTTATCAAATTAAATTACAAAAAATTTCAGAATATACATTAATATTAATCAAATAAATGAAATGATGATCAGTTAGGAAGAAAAAATCATCATAAATATAAAATAATTTTTTTACTGAAATCATCCATTAAATTACATAATAATAACATAATTTGATTATTCATAACATAAAATAAATAAATTTACATTGAAACCATTTTTAAATAAAATGGAACTTTTTCAATACTTGAAACAAAATGACAAATTTCCATAAAAATCACTATATTTCATTTTTCATTTGAAAAATAAATATTTTAAGATAAATCCAAAAGATAATGATATGATATTATTGGAAAATTATTTTCTGAAATTATTTCCATTTTTAAAAAAAAAATTATGAAATATTTGAAAATTAATTATATTATACACAAAGAAAATGAAATAATAACATATTTTGAAAAAATGTGTTCTTGAAGAATAAAATTACAATACAAAGAATTGAGTACATATTAACTACAAATTTATAAATTAATTTTAATTATATATATAAATTATATTTATTGTTTATTGTTTACATGCAAATTCAATCGCTAGTTTTTAAAACAATCTGCCATAAATTGCCTATAAAGTGTAAAATTAACCAATTCGACACTAACATGAATGGCATTCTTGATCCCATCTGGCTGGTGACTATTAGAAATCAATTGAAAAAAATAAAAATTATTTCTCCCAACCTAAAATTAGAGTCATAGAATATATATAAATCCATAATGGAAATTCATTATAAAAAATAATGACAATTGTATCGATAAATATAAAAAACAACAAGATAAACCGAAGGTATATGTCCAACAACAAAGAGTAAAACATAAAATATTATAAATTTACTCTATATTTATTGTGGTAAATTTCCCACCATCTCAATAGTAGCTACCTATACCCACTTGACATAAACTGCATTGGATAACTATAGAAGCTTTCAATTTCATACATAAAAAGGAAAATATGAGGTATATCCATTACCAAGGGAATGTAAAGCATGTGATATAAATAAGATAAGTAAGAGCCCACCTAGTTGTTCCATGTAATTTCAGTATTCAATAATACAACCCTTGTCAATTTAAAGAAAAACATTACCTAATAAACTATAGAAAATTGAATAAAAATTATTTTACATAGTTCTCCTTTTTCCCCATTTCTAAAAAAATCCCATATAAAGCAGTTTTTAAGAATTATTTCCTTAAACATGATTCATTTATTAATAAATAAGTATATCATATCATTCCAAAAATATTTAAAAGCTAAACCACATTGGTAAGTGTTTCTATCAATACAAACATTTTGACTAGTTAGATCTCTTGCACCTCAAGTATAGAATAGATCTCATATAATGTCTCTAGAACCCACAGATACAATATATATAACAATGGAAAACTATATAACATAAAACCCCAACATTATCTATAAATTCCCAAAACCAATGAGTCATAATTTTTGTAACAAAAAATCCCCAAAAAAGTGATCCCTCAATCAATACCAATGGATGAGGCCCCATACCACACCCTCCGCATAAGTATCAATGGATTAAATGATATACATTTATTAAATTATTTCAAAAGTGTTTACAAATTACATAATACAATTCCAAATATCCCATTTTAGTAAAATCGGATATGAAAACCCAATTCATAAGGAATTTTCAAATTTATTTAAAAATACCATTTCTATCATAAAAATAATGGGAAAACAATGTTTTCTCGAAATACAATTTTAAAAAAACCAATCCATCAGTCAAGTATCATTACAATTATTTTGAAAATAATTTTTATTAAACAAGATATATTACATGTCAAATTTCATGAGAAAGATATGAAAGCACTAACCCCAAACTCAGTTCGTACACAATCTGCGATGGGATCAAAACACCATTAAAGGTAGAGGAGACAATAGTGAACAAATGAGGACCTATAAGAAATTATAAACTCATATAATCTCATTCCATATGATAAGTTTTGATGGATAGGTTAGATCAGTACAAATGTTGACCAAACACACACTGCACTACAACCAACATGATAGTGGGCCACTGAAAGAAAAACACATAAGGAACCGACAAGTGACTGAGAAATTTTATATCATTATCACATCCAAACTCTATTTCTTGATACATGACTGTTAATAGAATTGATAACATATCCATTTGAATTAAAAAAAATGATCCAAAAATTCCATATATAAACCCCAAAATACTGAATTCATTAATAGGTGGAATTGACTAAAATCTCCTAGATTATCCCTAGGGATTAAGGGAGAGGGAACATGTCCAGTGAGAGGGGAGTGCTTCATGTAGCAAAAAAAATATAATTAAATTAAAATATTCCTGTTAGGAATCATTAATTAATGTTTTGAATCCATCAGGTTTCATGTACGCTAAAAAAGGCACCACCATATTTTAAATTAAAACCTCCAAATAATTTCATGATTCTAATTATTTTCAATTCATGAATATTTTTTCATCCTATAAACATGGTGTTCATGGATTCATCCCTGAAACTAAATCATGTCATGAATTCATTTCATGGTGTGAACTGGTTCTATTATGATCACTTAGAACAACACCTAATAAAATCACACATATTTTCTTCGATTCATCCCAAAACAAAGGTAAAATATAATAAACATTAATAATTGGTGTAGGATTAAAAATGATGTTACAATCCCAAAAATATAAAATATTTGGTCTCTATAAATTCATTCTAATGAAGGATTATCTAGTGGGAGGTGAGGCATATGATCCCTCATTGATGATTCATTCTTCCATGTCATAGAAAATATAATATGTGTTTCCATAACACAAGGAGTATTGCAACATTCTACCCACCCAATACATTCCTTTATAAAAACATAGATCTACATAGGTTTTTCCACAATAGAAATTTTTTTATACAACTTAATCTCTCACCAACTAAAAACATTGGAATGATCAGGGTTGTACATCCTTAGTAGAGATGTGAAAAAATCAATATTTATACCAATAAAGTAGGCTAAAAGTTCAAATTCATAAAAAGCCTACCTGAGTTAATCATTGATCACAAATTGTCTAAATTATCGTAGATTCAGTTTCCAATTTTTTCCAAGAAGATGATTGCCCAATAGTAGATAAACATTCATGAAAAACCTATACTAAACCTAACCCATATACTTTCTCAGACTAGTACCTAACCCAAATTTCAATATACCTGAAGGGAGTTCCTAATACCCACATGCTAGTGTCTAGAAACCTGGCATCAAACAATGACTAGAGATAATGTTTTCAAAACCCCTAAATCAACAACATATCTTACATATATATAATATATTGGAACATTGAATGAGACAAAAATATTCTATAATTTATAGATAATAGTGGAAAACTACAAAATAAAGAAATAGTAAAAAAATCATGGTACAAGTCCAAGATCAAGTGAAAAGAAAACTAGAAACAGACTACTTGATGATATAATGTGGGAGAAATCCCACCATCTCACAACTATCTCTAAAAATAATGTTGAAAGAATATCATCACCTCACTACACCTCTATTCATGTTAATGAATTAAATGAGATAAAAATTTATATGAAGCACCAAATGGGTGTGATGGGTGTGAGATAATAGGCTGAGTAGGATCACACACTTTTTTTCAATAACATGCCTCTCTTTAATAATATTAACATGCTCAACATTAAATAAAACAAGCATTGAAAATTGATTAAATAGTTATTATGAAAAAAATATTGGAAAAAAGATTAATTTTCTATTTTTCACATTTCCGTATAATTCTAGTTAAAATGGTTTCAAATAATATCCTTTACATCAATGTGATCAAATATAACAAATTGAATGATTTAGATAACATATCAAATCCAATACAAATTAGAAGCACATGTGACATACTTAAAATGATCAATACATGTTAGGCTAGCACACTACTCATACCACAATCTATGTCTACTGTGTTCCCACATTCTTAGGTAATAGTTCTAGATACAGTGGAAACACCCATGATGGAATGCCCTAATTATTTCAATATCAATCTCTAAGGAAAATCATCCATGTGAAGGGAAGATCTCTCCATGTGTGAGCACCTTATAATTCATGGAAGATATCTGTAAGCTAAAACTTTTACCTAAGTAACCAAGGATTTATTTATTCTATGTTTTCAAAATAATTTTTGTACAAATCATCCTTTGAAAACAATTTCAAATATCCATTTTATAATTACTTTAAAATAGACTTTGATTTTACCAAAAATAAGTAAAATGCCATCTTTTAAAAAAATCCAATTTTCTATACATAATAATCAATCAATCAATAATATCATTTTATTTATAATTAAATTTATCAAAAAATAGAATTTATGTTCATCCAATATAGGATAGAGAAGGAACAACCTACTTTACAATGGGGTCTCACATGTCCAAAATGGGATCAAATAACATGGAAGAACACAATGATGACAACAGAGAACCTAGATCCAGACCTCACAGTAAAATCACATCACATAAAAAATAAAGGATATAATATAGGTTAAAAACATCATAACTCAGAGATACTCAGATTATACACCAATACCAACTCATGTTTTAGAATTATGATGAAGATTACACATTATACCTATAATGATACACGGATAATCAACATGACAGATTAATTGATTCAAAATAGTAGCATAATAGGGCTACCATGACCAATGAAATAGAATGAACAGGTGGATAACTCACCTAGAGAAACATAAAATAAAAAAATGATGATAAATTACTAATTCAAATGATCTGGATGGATCAGAAATATATGAAATCTACTGTAAAACAACTAGGTTGAGATGTAATAGTGTTGCATCTCAACGAAACAATGGTCATTAAGAACCCTAAAATTGTAACCCATGATATTGAGACACTATGAATCCCCATTTCATGTAATATAATCCATAAAACTAATGATAAATTAAAAAATCATTAAATTTTAATTATTATCTGATTTTAAATATGACTATCCATGAAAGGTACATTCACTCCATGTAATTTTCCAAATATTTTCTAGTTTGTAGCATAATTCTGACACCCATTACATGACATGTAAACTTGTTAAATGATGTGTAATCTTCTCAATCCCTACACTAGATCACCACTTCTACCTAGTTTCCAATACATAACATGAAATCCTATTACATGATTTTTGTTTCTCTAGTATATATTGAAAATTATGCATTCATCTCAAAATCATCAAAAAAGATCTGGTATTCTCTGAATGTATGGAGAATACAAAAAATTATTCAACATGTTTATACCCAGATTTCAATAATTCATGATACCATACATCCACAAAAATTATGTCATTTTCCCTAGGAAATTTTATCCATTCATGGAAGTCTGATTGTGCACATGAGAGAACATAAATACAAGAATGAATGGATTAGTTTCTACAAACTACTCACAATAAGAATTTATATCCATATGATTTCATTAAGAAAAATGATTTCTGGAAATTATGTGAGACCACTACTCCATAATCAACATTTCAATATCCTATGTATTTTTAGAATCAGATCCATGTTCCGTAAACATTGACCTTGTCAATCGACCCTCCATTTTTTAGATTCACTTGAGATTTAGGGATATATATTTGCTACTCCGAAACCGAAACATCGTCCTCTAACTCAATATCAACCCAACTCAAATCATGAGTGGTGTCAAGATGTTATTTTCTATTAATATATATGTTGATTAAAACATGAACAAGAAGTTAATTGAATTGAAAATGAAAACTGATAAGAAAACTTCCCAAGACACATGGTGACCTCAAATGTTCTCATATATTTTGAAGCCATCATTCCCTTTTTCCAAAGCCAACTGTGACCCAGCCGAGGTAAAAATTCATGGTAACCTAGTCAAAAATGGAAAAATATGATGATGATTCTACTAATCTTCATAATATTTTTAAAAAACAAAATATGTAACCAGAAACCAATGTATATCTTGAATCTTTGCCGACATATCTTGAACAAATCTTTTTCCAACCAATGATATTTCACCCAAATCTTCTAAAAATAGAAGTGTGAAACAATATTGTTCCTTTAAAGGATCTGTTATGATCAATTATTGATAATTATTACCATAAAAAACATGACTACTCCCAGATGGCTATCCTACATTCCACCAAGATCCATAACACAAGTACGAAACATATCCTCCAATATATTCATAACACACTCTGTATGAAAATATTCCAATAGATGATAAGTTTTAATCAACATGAACATAGTCCCCATCTTGTCTAGAGACTCCTTCTTAACATTGGTGTAACCTATGTTCAATATCTAAAATAATTGGATAAGGAACTCCATGTAACATCATGATCTCATACACATACATATTACAAAGATCATAAAAATTATTAGTTTCCATCATTGAATTAAATATGTTTACATTATCAAATGGTCAAAAACAGCCCAAATTGTAACACCCCAAGCTTCCACTGTACGTTTCCCTTCGAATAATGCAATAGCGTGTGTTGTACGCAACCTCGAGCTCTAACACACACCACAACTAACTAAACTAGCCGTTGTGAATAGTAATACCTACATTTTGAAATTTTATAAATTTTATTTATCAAAATGGACATTATTTTTGGATTCAGAATATTGAAATTAGCTTATGTTGAATTTTTGTTATTTTTCTGAGAACTTCTAAATTTTTATGAATAGTGATAAATACTTAAAAACAAATTTTTTAATAAAAATAATTTACAGTGATAAATTATAATATTTAGTGGTTTTAATGTATAATTAGAATATATTTTTACCATTCTATCCAATGGTGTTCATTAGAAATAATTTAACATTGAAATTGGACATAAACAATTGCCAATCTTTTGATATAAATTGTTTCTTAAAAACACGCTATTTGTTGTAACAGCGGGAACTAATTATAAAATTAATTAATACAACTTATATGTTTGGAATTTTGTAAAATAGACATCATTTTTGAATTCGGAATATCAATTATAGCTTAGGGTGAAATTTTGGCCTTATTTTGAAAAACATCAATTTTTGATGAATAGTGAAACCACTAAGTGGTTGTTAAAAACTAATTTTTCGTTAAAATGAAATATTACCACTTCTGTGATTTGATTTTCAAAAATCCGACATACATGGTTTTCATTAAGAATTAAAATGTGGTTCAATGAGATTAAAATAATTTTTTGGTGAATAGTAACTTTTAAGTTCTTAATCGCGATTAGAGGTGATTAGTGTAGTTTAAGGTAAAAATAATGTTTTAATAATATGAGATGAGCTTGACACTTGACCTAATCCTATTGGATGAGTCATGGCCGACCAAGACAACCCATGGGTCAACTTGGGGACCCCATGGAGCCACTTTAGTTGGAAAATGACATTAATATATATTTATTTAATGTTAAAATTAAATTGACACAAACATGAGTTGTTTTACTAAAACAGTTTTTAAGTGGGGTTACACAGATCCAAATATTGACTATAAATATTCATTAGAAAGATAAAAAGATTTCCTACATCATAATATTTTTTTTTATAATTTTTAGACATCAAATAAATTAAATTATTTATGACATCATTATGATGCAGCGATGACCTCATTATTTAACGATTTAAATAAAATTAGAAGATAATGAAAAATCCAAGGATTACACTTGTCCAAAGCCTATTGGATGAGGATATTTATAACCCTTATCACCTTATCCACAAATTATATATGTTTGGGACCTTTAGAATCCGAAAAGCATTGTATAATAATGTAACATTTCAATCTGTCCAAAAGAGCCCCTCCTCTCCTCTTATAAAAGGCCCCCACCTCTACCACCTTATTCACACTTCCAAGCCTTTTGGTTCGGCCAACCTCTGCCCAAATACTCTCCCAACTTCTCTACCTTCATCCTAGAAGCTTTACTTTAGTCAGAAAGCCATCCTTAGGAGTCCTTTTGATCAAATCAAAAGGAAGAACCTGAAGAAGAGGTAACATTTTCATCACCCTCTTTCAAGTTTCTTTCTTCTTCCACTCCCTCTTTGTTTATTATTTCAATTATAAAATTATAACTCCAGTATCTTCTATATACTGTGATGTTATTATAAATATGGAACAACCATATTCAGTATTCTACCCATCATTTGAGTGACATGTCACCATACGTGCGTACGTACGGCTTACCGTCTCCATATCGTAGTGTAATTGTTATTCAATATATTATTATTTAGATGGGTATAATAATGATATGTAATTCATGTAAATAATAAATATAACATGATAATGATTCTGTATATATGATATAATATCCAATTATATATTATTTTAATATCAAAATAATGATATTGTCGCTCGTGCGTACGTACGGACTACCATCTCCACGAACGCGATGAGATTCATTCTCCGTCGTATCCATTCAAGTATAATTATCATTTGATGATTTAAAAATAATGTTTAAGGACATGATATAATTATGGATATGAATAAGATACAACCTGTCCATGAAAAATACGACTTACGTAACAAAACATATAAAAGAAAACGAGTAAGTTAACACCCGAAACAACGATAAATCTAAGATATTGTTAACAAAGCAATGTTAAAAGATCATATATGATATCATATGAATTTATATGATTCTTGTATAATTTAATAACAATTATTTCACCATTATACAGGAGGTTAACCTACCCCAACCAAGGAAAAGTACAAGGTAAGGGTTTACTTCACAACCTCTTCATTATCCAAGGTTGTTTATACATAATTATCTACTGGGACCTCATTATCATCCACATCCATGTTTCTTAAAAATGTCTTTCAAAACATTTTTACTATTAAATGGGAAATGTGTTAAAGTAATTTACACCCTTATAAATTTTTGAAAGGAATCTTACCGTCATTTTCCAAACAATGTACTTTTTGACCTTTTTGAAAAATTTAAGGTAAGAATGTTTTTTTAACTTATACGGCGGGTGCGGCTATTTTCTGCCATTATAACTTCATCGAAGCTTCCCTAACAAGCTTATAAGAATATCTTCAATGTAAATGTATTATTTTATAACTATTGGACTTTTAAATGATTTCAAAAAAGGAGAGATATTACTCTCAAATAGCTTTGATTTCATCCATGTCAACATCCCTTGATGGGTTTTAAGTTTAATTGAAAATGATTTATGATACAAAACTTCCATTGAACATTTTGTGAAATATTTGACTATGGATGTGTTATTTTTATACCATCCATAGCTTATGGAGAAATTTTTGACATTTCGTATGCAAGTTTTAATACGAATATTTATGTTATGTTTAAAACTATTCATATGAGGAATGTATTGGACTTAATATGTGACGGGTGGAGCCCGCTATAGCTCCTCGATGAATCGGTAGGTCTCATGAGACAACTAGACGTGGAATTGGCCGAGGCCCTTTCCCAATTTGATTTATGGTTTTGGCCGAGGCCTTAATCATTTTAGACGTCTTGGTTGAGGCCTTGACAAAGTGTTTCAGAATGTCTGGCATTATACATTCCCTCATTATGAAAGTGGTTATTGATATTTCATGTGATTATTCGTCTAGTAGAATATCCATGTGAGAAAGTAATGGCATTATTTTATTTTACTTTTGCCATATTATGCTGAAGTTCAAGTTCAATAAGGCTTTTGTTTTAGTTATACAGTGCCTTAAATGCTTATGTTTTCTTATAAAAGCTTCCGCAATATTGTTATCCTTACTGAGCATCTGAGCTCACCCCTTTCAATGTTTTAATATTTTCCAGGATGTGAAGAAGTGTATTATGACTGACTTGCAAGAATAGTCAGTGAGGATATGAGTGTGGACTATGAAGACCATGTTATTGTAGTTTTTTTACTTTTTGATGTAATGAAAGACTTATGAATGTATCTAGTGTTTCCAAGGCTACTAAACTAATCGGTCTTTCGAGACTTGATCTTTTGTGATCATTCCAATGTTACGAAGTAATGCACCGACTCTGGGTAGCTGGGGTCGGGGCGTTACAGTTCGTATCAGAGGCAGTTTAGTACTAACCTTGGAAGCTAGATTTAGATAAACTCTGATTAGAGCACATATCCTGAAGATAGACTTTGAGGATTAGTATAGAAGAACTTCCTAGAATCTTGGTATTGTAGAGATGTTGTGAGTTTTCCGAGCAATACATCCCTGTCTGGATATGAGAAGGTATAGGCGGCTCTGGCACAGATGTACCTAGGGGTAAAACCCGAAAACACCGCTTTGAGCTAGACTCGAACGGGAACTCGTGCACGACAACGGGCCTTGCTGCACTCTTGGTTACGACACTCCCGGGGGATATGCTTTGGATAATTCCCATTTTCTTTACAAACCACTATGAAGGGTTACGAGTATATACTTCCTCAATGAAAACATTTTTATAATTATGGATTATATCCATAATTAGTTCAATTTATGTTAAGTGTTTTACAAGTATGGAATTATGTATTTTGATTCATGAACTAATCTAGTTTATGCCATTATTTAGAAATGGCACCTAGTGGAAGGAATGGAAACCGTATCAATGCACGCACTCCATGTAGGGATTGACCTCCTGCTCAGGATAATTATGGTGGAGCTAGTGATACAACTGGTGCTGATCAGCTTCTCACCGTACTGGGACAACTCACGTAGGTTATGAATAACAAACTTACTCATATGGAGAACCCTGATCCGCAACGTGGAGGATCAATGCTAGACCGTTTCATGAGGCAACAACCACCAACCTTAAATGGGAGTACAAATCCTATAGTAGCTGAGCAATGGATAAATTCCTTAGAGAAAATATTCCATGCCTTGGGGAGTAGTGAAAGGGAGAATGTTGTCATGGCAGTTTACCGCCTCACTAGAGATGCCGATCAATGGTGGTCACTAATTCAAAACACAAAGGAAGATGAGGAATTAACAAACATGGAATGGCAGGAGTTCAAAGATTTGTTCATAGAAAAATACTTTCCTCGAGACCATCGAGCGGATATGGAAAGGCAATTTCTGAGTCTGAGGCAGAAAGAGGATGAGAATGTCGCAAAGTATGAGGCTAACTTTACAAGGTTAGCAAGGTATGTTGCAGATTACATACGTAACCCAAGAAGTAAGACTGATCGTTTCTTTGATGGGTTGAAACCATTTCTCCGTCGAGCTTTAGTATCACAAACCTTCTCTTCATACGAAGGTATTGTCTCGTGCGCTATCAAGACGGAAAAGGAATTCTCTAAGTCATATGACTTTAAATCAAAGCAAGATAAGAAGAGATCCCCTGAAAACTCTGGGAAAGGAAATAAGGAAACAGGGAAGAAGGGTAGAAATGAATTTCCACCCTGTGATAATTGCGGTAGAAAGCACCCTGGTGCCTGTCTAAAAGGAAACGGAGTATGTTACAAGTGTGGTGAAAAAGGCCACCAAGCTCATGAATGCAAGGGAAAGAAAGCGGCTGTCAATGTGGAATGATATAATTGTAGAGAGAAGGGACATTATGCAAATGAATTTCCTAAGAATCAGGGGAACTTACCTCAGAAGAGGCCAAGGGATCAGGGCCAGGCTTATGCTATCACTACTGCTGAGGTGGAAGCTCCGAAAGACGTGGTGGCAGGTAATTTAATAGTTTCCTCAAGTTTAGAAAATGCATTATTTGATTCTGGATCATCGCATTGTTTCATATCTTCCCAGTTTGCTAAGAAAACTATATATTTCCAATTTGATTTAACAAGGGAGTTGTCGGTCAAAACCCCTAAGGGAAGTATTGTTGCAACAAAGTTTTGTCGATTAGTTTCCATTAGAGCACCTAAATGTTCTTTACCTGCTGACCTCATTGTCATACCCATGATTGAATTTGATATAATCCTCGGTATGGATTGGCTTTCGGACCATGATGCAAAAATTTATTGTAAGAAGAAAGAGGTTACGATTCTTGATGATGATGATAAAGAACACCTTATCTTTAGAGCCGAATCGTCGCCACATAATTCTTATCTAGATCCACCCCCAGTAGCTCAACTGAATTCAATTATTGGGGAGGAAGAGAAGGAAATTACTGAGGGTGAGGAATGGAATATTCAAATAGAGGATGTACCTATTGTGAGAGAATATGTTGATGTGTTTCCGGAAGATTTACCTGGACATCCTCCAGAACGAGAAGTTGAGTTTTCCATTGATTTAATTCCTGGATCAAGGCCCATATCGAAGACCCCTTATAGAATGGCCACTGTGGAATTAGTTGAACTAAAGAAACAACTAGAGGAATTGATTAATAAGGGATTTATTCGCCCTATTGTTTCTCCTTGGGGAGCCCCTGTTCTTTTTGTTAAGAAGAAAGATGGATCTATGAGGTTGTGCATTGACTATAGGGAGATCAATGCTATAACAATAAAGAACAAGTATCCCCTACCTCGCATTGATGATTTGTTTGACCAACTGCATGGAGCTCAATACTTTTCAAAGATTGACCTTCGGTCTGGATACAATCAGTTGTGTGTGAAGAAGGAAGAAGTTACAAAGACAACATTTTGAATAAGGTACTGGCATTACGAGTTTACAGTAATGCCTTTTGGATTGACTAATGCACCCTCTATTTTCATGGATCTAATGAATAGAGTTTTCAAGGAATATCTTGATGACTTTGTAGTGGTATTTATTGATGATATCTTGGTATACTCCAAAAGCCATGAAGATCATGAAAATCACTTACGCATTATCCTGAAGACTCTTAGAAGACATGAATTATATGTGAAATTTAGCAAGTGTGAATTCTGGCTTCATGAGATTTCTTTTCTTGGCCATATTGTCTCTAAGGATGGAATTTCCGTTGATCCTTCTAAAACCAAGGCAATCCAAGAATGGCCAGCACCGACAAGTATAACTGAGGTTCGCAGTTTTATTGGTTTACCAGGTTATTATCGACGTTTCGTCCAGAATTTTGCCAGATTGGCTAACCCATTGACAAAGCTCACACGTAAAGGGATTAAATTTGTCTGGACAAAAGAGTGTGAAGAATGTTTTGAAGAACTAAAGAGAAGATTAGTCAATGCCCCTGTATTGACACTACCATCGGGGAATGATGGGTTTGTTATTTATAGTGATGCATCGAAGAAAGGACTCGGTTGTGTCCTTATGCAGAATGATACGGTCATTGCCTATGCATCACGACAGCTAAAAATTCCTGAGAAAAACTATCCTACTCATGATCTTGAGTTAGCAGCTGTGATCTTTGCTTTAAAGATATGGAGACATTACCACTATGGTGAAAAATGTGAGATTTATACTGATCACAAGAGTTTGAAGTATATTTTCACACAAAAAGAACTCAACATGAGGCAAAGGCGATGGCTTGAACTACTCAAGGATTATGATTGCACGATACATTACCACCTGGGGAAGGCAAACATGATGGCAGATGCTTTGAGTAGAAAAGACCATGGAGTTTTGAATGTGATGAGAATTGAAAGGGATCCAATTTTCTTGGATCTAGTGAATATGGACATGGGAATAACTAGGGAAGGTGAAACATCAATGCTTTTTCAAATGGTTGCCAAACCATAATTACTAGAAAGGATTAAGAGTTCTCAGACCATTGATGAAGAATTTCAGAAGAAGATTAAAGGTGTGAATGATGTAAGATTGAGGGACTTTGTGTATAAGGATGGAATTTTGAAATTCGGGAAGAGACTTTGTGTTCCCGATATACCTGATCTAAAAAGGGAATTTCTGGATGATGCTCATAGTTCCAAATTCTCTATACACCCTGGGAGCACCAAAATGTATAGAGATTTGAAGGAACATTTTTGGTGGGACAATATGAAGAGGGAGATTGCTGATTTTGTGTCGAGGTGTATGGTTTGTCAACAAGTGAAAGCTGGAAGGCAACATCCTGGTGGAGTATTGCAACCACTTCCCATACCTGAGTGGAAATGGGATAATATTACGATGGACTTTGTCATGGGACTACCAAAGACTCCTAGAAGGAATGATGCAATATGGGTCATTGTTGATCGACTTACTAAGTCAGCACATTTTTTGGCTATACGGGAGGATCTACCACTTGAACGTCTAGCAAGACTATATATTAATGAAGTTGTAAGACTTCATGGAGTACCCCTATCGATTGTTTCTGATCGTGATCCTCGTTTTACTTCAAGATTCTGGAAAAGTCTTCAAAAGGCCTTGGATACTGAACTTCGTTTGAGCACTACCTATCACCCTCAAACAGATGGACAATCAGAACGGACTATTCAAACCTTAGAATACATGTTGAGAACATGCTCTCTTGACTTTCAGGGTATGTGGGATCAATATTTACCACTGGTAGAATTCTCCTATTACAATAGCTTCCATTCGAGTATTCAGATGGCACCATATGAAGCGTTATATGGAAAGAGATGTCGTACACCAACCTGTTGGGATGACGTTGGTGAAAGAAAACTTGTAGGCCCAGAACTGGTGGAGGAAATGGTGGAAAAGGTGAAAGTAATCCAAAATCACGTCAAAGCAGCTCAAAGTAGGCAGAAGAGCTATGCCGATAATCGAAGGAAGGATTTGGAATTTCAAGTCGGTGATCATGTTTTCCTGAAGGTATCTCAATGGAAGGGAGTCATACGTTTTGGTAAGAAAGGTAAATTGAGTCCCAGGTACATCAGACCTTTCGAAATTCTAGAACGAATTGGGGCCGTAGCTTACCGATTGGAAATGCCGCCAAGTCTCTCCAAAGTTCACGATGTGTTCCATGTATCTCTGTTGAGGAAATACATGCCTGACCCAATGCATGTACTCACCTATGAGGAATTAGAACTGGAACCCGATCTTTCCTATTGTGAAGAGCCCGTCAGGATTCTTGATGTGAGGGAGCATGTGCTGAGAAACCGGACGACTCGTCTGGTGAAGGTTTTGTGGAGAAAACATAAAATGGAAGAGGCAACGTGGGAACCTGAGGAATTTATGATGAAAAACCACCCAAGTAATTTTATGCAGTAATACCCTAGAAATTGCGAGGACGCAATTATTTGAAGGAGGGGAGAATGTAACACCCCAAGCTTCCACTGTACGTTTCCCTTCGAATAATGCAATAGCGTGTGTTGTACGCAACCTCGAGCTCTAACACACACCACAACTAACTAAACTAGCCATTGTGAATAGTAATACCTACCTTTTGAAATTTTATAAATTTTATTTATCAGAATGGACTTCATTTTTGGATTCGGAATATTGAAATTAGCCTATGTTGAATTTTTGGTATTTTTCTGAGAACTTCTAAATTTTTATGAATAGTGAAAAATACTTAAAAACAACTTTTTTAATAAAAATAATTTATAGTGATAAATTATAATATTTAGTGGTTTTAAAGTATAATTAGAATATATTTTTACCATTTTATCCAATGGTGGTCATTAGAATTAATTTTACATTGAAATTGGACATAAACAATTGCCAATCTTTTGATATAAATTGTTTCTTGAAAACATGCTATTTGTTGTAACAGCGGGAATTAATTATAAAATTAATTAATACAACTTATATGTTTGGAATTTTGTAAAATAGACATCATTTTTGAATTCAGAATGTCAATTATATCTTAGGGTGAAATTTTGGCCTTATTCTGGAAAACTTCAATATTTGATGAATAGTGAAACCACTAAGTGGTTGTTAAAAACTGATTTTTCGTTAAAATGAAATATTACCACTTCTGTGATTTGATTTTCAAAAATCTGACATACATGGTTTTCATTAAGAAGTAAAATGTGGTTCAATGAGATTAAAATAATTTTTTGGTGAATAGTAACTTTTAAGTTCTTAATCGCGATTAGAGGTGATTAGTGTAGTTTAAGGTAAAAATAATGTTTTAATAATATGAGATGAGCTTGACACTTGTCCTACTCCTATTGGATAAGTCATGGCCGACCAAGACAACCCATGGGTCAACTTGGGGACCCCATGGAGCCACATTAGTTGGAAAATGACATTAATATATATGTATTTAATGTTAAAATTAAATTGACACATACATGAGTTGTTTTACTAAAAAAGTTTTTAAGTGGGGTTACACAGATCCAAATGTTGACTATAAATATTCATTAAAAATCTAAAAAGATTTCCTACATCATAATAGTTTTTTTATAATTTTTAGACATTAAATAAATTAAATTATTTTTGACATAATTATGATGCAGCGATGACCTCATTATTTAACGATTTAAATAAAATGAGAAGATAATGCAAACTCCAAGGCTTACACTTGTCCAAAGCCTATTGGATGAGGAGATTTCGAACCCTTATCACATTATCCACGAATTATATAAGTGTGGGACCTTTAGAATCCGAAAAGCATTGTATAATAATGTAACATTTCAATCTTTCCAAAAGAGCCCCTCCTCTCCTCTTATAAAAGGCCCCCACCTCTACCACCTTATTCACACTTCCAAGCCTTTTGGTTCGGCCAACCTCTGCCCAACTACTCTCCCAACTTCTCTCCCTTCATCCTAGAAGCTTTACTTTAGTCATAAAGCCATCCTAAGGAGTCCTTTTGATCAAATCAAAAGGAAGAACCCGAAGAAGAGGTAACATTTTCATCACCCTCTTTCAAGTTCCTTTCTTCTTACACTCCCTCTTTGTTTATTATTTCAATTCTAAAATTATAACTCCAGTATAATCTATATACTGTGATGTTATTATAAATATGGAACAACCATATTCAGTATTCTACCCATCATTTGAGTGACATGTCACCATACGTGCGTACGTACGGCTTACCGTCTCCACGTCGTGGTGTAATTGTTATTCAATATATTATTATTTAGATGGGTATAATAATGATATGTAATTCATGTAAATAATAAATATAACATGATAATTATTCTTTATATATGATATACTATCCAATTATATATTATTTTAATATCAAAATAATGATATTGTCGCTTGTGCGTACGTACGGACTACCGTCTCCACGAACGCGATGAGATTCATTCTCTGTCGTATCCATTAAAGTATAATTATCATTTGATGATTTAAAAATAATGTTTAAGGACATGATATCATTCTGGATATGAATAAGATACAACCTATCCATGAAAAACACGACTTACGTAACAAAACATATAAAAGAAAACGAGTAAGTTAACACCTGAAACAATGATAAATCTAAGATATTGTTAACAAAGCAATGTTAAAAGACCATATATGATATCATATGAATGTATATGATTATTGTATAATTTAATTAAAATTATTTCACCATTATACAGGAGGTTAACCTACCCCAACCAAGGAAAAGTACCAGGTAAGGGTTTACTTCACAACCTCTTCATTATCCAAGGTTGTTTATACATAATTATCTACTGGGACCTCGTTATCATCCACATCCATGTTTCCTAAAAATGTCTTTCAAAACATTTTTACTATTAAATGGGAAATGTGTTAAAGTCATATACACCCTTAGAAATTTTTTAAAGGAATCTTACCGTCGTTTTCCAAACAATGTACTTTTTGACCTCTTTGACAAATTTAAGGTAAGAATGTTTTTTTTAACTTATACGGCGGGTGCGGCTATTTTCCGCCATTATAACTTCGTCGAAGCTTCCCTAACAAGCTTATAAGAATATCTTCAAAGTAAATGTATTATTTTGTAATTATAGGAATTTTAAATGATTTCAAAAAGGAGAGATATTACTCTCAAATAGCTTTGATTTCATCTATGTCAACATCCTTTGATGGGTTTTAAGTTTAATTGAAATTGATTTAGGATACAAAACTTCCATTCAACATTTTGTGAAATATTTGACTGTGGATGTGTTATTTTTATACCATCCATAGCTTATGGAGAAATTGTTGACATTTCGTATACTAGTTTTAATATGAATATTTATGTTATGTTTAAACCTATTCATATGAGGAATGTATTGGACTTAATATGTGACGGGTGGAGCCCGCTATAGCTCCTTGATGAATCGGTAGGTCTCATGAGACAACTAGACGTGGAATTGGCCGAGTCCCTTTCCCAATTTGATTTATGGTTTTGGCCGAGGCCTTAATCATTTTAGACGTCTTGGCCGAGGCCTTGACAAAGTGTTTCAGAATATCTGGCATTATACATTCCCTCATTATGAAAGTGGTTATTGATATTTCATGTGATTATTCGTCTAGTGGAATATCCATGTGAGCAAGTAATGGAATTATTTTATTTTAATTTTTCCATATTATGCTAAAGTTCAAGTTCAATAAGGCTTTTGTTTTAGTTATACATTGCCTTAAATGCTTATGTTTTCTTATAAAAGCTTCCGCAATATTGTTATCCTTACTGAGAATCTGATCTCACCCCTTTCAATGTTTTAATATTTTCCAGGATGTGAAGAAGTGTATTATGACTGACTTGCAAGAATAGTCAGTGAGGATATGAGTGTGGACTATGAAGACCATGTTATTGTAGTTTGTTTACTTTTTGATGTAATGAAAGACTTATTAATGTATCTAGTGTTTCCAAGGCTACTAAACTAATCGGTCTTTCGAGACTTGATCTTTTGTGATCATGCCAATGTTACGAAGTAATGCACTGACTCTGGGTAGCTGGGGTCGGGGCGTTACACAAATAGCATCCCCCCTTTGTGATTAAATGGTAATACAACAAAAACTTCACTACACACCTCATCAAATTTTAATAACGTCACCAAAAGAGTATAGAGGAAACCAGATTGTTTAGATTATCTTCCACTATCATTTGGTAGGTTTAATAGTGGGACCCATAATCCACAATATCTATCTTTAGAGCTGGCCAAAAAATAAAAATATTCTCTCATAATACATCTTTTTGGTGCCTAGATAAATGTCCGATGATAAATGATGAAAATAAAAAAATGTATCCCTTAATTAATCTCATGATGTCAAACCAATCCCTAAAATAATAAATACCTCATAAAGAGATATACATATCTGAAATGTTCTCCCCACCATAATGGGTTTCTCAAATACAAATAAAATCATCATCATACTGATAATTCTATAGAATTGAAAAAATAAGACTTGATGATAAATAATAATTGGTCAGAACATTACCTGAGACATCATGTTGATAATCTAGGAGAACTTGACCAATGAGTCTCAAAATGTTCGACTCTTCCATCAAATCCAAAATTGTCTACGATGGTACCTTCTTACTGAGAGAGTATGCAGTGAAATTCCCATTCCCTGTGGTGTAAGGGATTTCAAAATCCAATAATTAAATTTCATCTACAAATCAACATTTTCTGAGCTTCAAGCCTTACTGTGATAAGTTTTACCTCTGACTGTTATTGTCCAAAAAGACTATAAATATTTCCCCACAAAGATAGTGATGTTGATACTTAAGTCCATGCATAATGTTAGTAAGCCCTATAACATGGGTGGGGTTATTCATCCAATGCATTATTAATTTTGAAGATATATATGCCACCACATTACAAACAAGAATAATATTGAAACTGAAACCCACACAAGAAGTATAACAAAAATTCACATATCCCATACTGGGAACAAGTAAGATTAGAATTGGTGCTGATTTTAGAAGTCATTTCGTCTTATAAAATAAGACTAACACTTTTCATCCCAAAAAAAATTCAAACTGTTACTGGTTAGTGCAACATATTTTAGAAATCAATGGAAACCCATCAAAAGTATCCAGAATGACTAAGGACGTTATGAATGTCAAAGAATTTACAATGTTTATCCCAAGACAAAAGAAACATAACCTTCATAGGATCAACATAAAACCTAATTTCAGAAATCATGATCTTTAATAACATCACTTCATTTATTTAAAAATAGAATTTCGAAGTCATTTCAATTAAATTGTAATTCATTTGGTTCTCTTGAACGAAACTCACATTTTTCCCATGCACATGCTCATATCTAAATTATCCCAGAATATCATCCATGAACCATACCATAAATGTTTCTAGATTCTCATGGAATATTTAATTCATCAAAATCATGAAAAATTATGATATTTAGTTAGACCAAATATAATCAAATATAATTATAAATGGACATACCCTTTCCTAAAATCCATATTTGGAATATCAGATTCTCAGTCTCTATATAGATGATAATAAGACCATTTATCAATCTTCAAAAACTAAATTTCTACTATAACATATCCAAAACATCATGATAAAGGGGAAAGTATAATTTTTATCAATTGTTATGTTTTTCACCTTCTAATAATCCACACACAATTAGAGTGAACCATCAGCCTTTTTGGAAAGGAGAACAAGGACCACCCCAAGTGAAACTCAGTGGTACATAGTAACATTAACAAAAAGGGTATCCCATTGAATTTTGATGCCATTCACCTCCCATATTTCCAAGTGACAGGATGTTATGAAAATAATCTACATATATGGATCTAATCCAATTTTAAACTATATGTCCCTCTATGAAGTATTTATATATAAATCATCTATTAAAAATTAGGAATATACTAAAAAGTAGTGAAAATGTCAATATCCAATGAAATTTCATAGAGGTAAATTGTTATAGAAGACAAAAAACTCATGATATCTATGAAGGAAGGTCTGGGACAACAAGTCCATTAATAAAACTCTCATAAAGCACCCGAGAAATTTGATAGATCTCAGGAAAGAAGACATATTGATGATATAAAAAATCCCCAGCATGATGATCAACAAATCAGTCCATCATGATGATGATGATTAAAATATCCAAAACATGAAAGGGAAATCCCAGACTAACACCACATCATCCATTGATATCAAAAAATAAGTACAGTAGAACGTATATTCATTCTTATTCCAAAAATGATTCTCTAACTATATAGAAAGGGAACAATCTCAATTGGTTGTTTTAAAATATAATGTAATGTCCAGGTATAATCAGGTTGGAAGAACTGATATCAATTAAATAAATATCTATTGAAGATGTAATTAATATAGTTCATCTCACTATCGTTGGACCTATATGTTCCTCCAATATAAATTCATCTACTAAATGAAGGTTATTTACTCTTGAAGCATGTGGCTAGAACCATATAGTCTCTAAAGATTCTGAATACACCATAGTATAATTTGGAGGCAACGAACACTGACCATAATGTGTTCTACAAATAGATTACAAAAAAAGAATCTGGTTCCCATAACATCCATATCTAATACAAATATTGACAGGTTTATGATGAGAACACTAGGTTTTTAGTTCAATTAAACAATTATATAAAGTAAGTGGACTGCTGATATCTATATCATAGGGTTCAAGGGAGACCTTCCACTGAGAAACACCTTCACCACTCCTATGAAGATCTTTCCACATCTTCTTCTTATATTAAGCACCATAGAAGCTATCATTGGGTGGAATAATAGGGGTATAAAATATAACCATTATTTTCCTATTTATATCTATCATTATCGTTATGTCTACCATCTGTGCATTGGATAAAATCATCAGTATAAAGACCGATGATCTAAATTTCATTTGAAAACCCTTTAGGTACATTGGAGCCTTCATCTGGTTATCTCTACTTCATATAGAGAAAAGATCATTCTTATAAAATTGATCAGTGCATGCAAACATAGATTTCTCTCCATACTACATATAGATAAACTCTATAGGATTCGTCGTCATCAGTAACTCTAGATAAAACTAATGGAAGAATATAGTATTGAAACATGTACAGTCCAAGTCCACATTTCAATAGTCTTGTACCATATAAACTAATAATATCTTATTGTAACCCTTATGTCTGCACACTATACACACCACCATGAAACTCTTTGTTGTATACAGGATGTCACAGATCGGATCAATCTTTTCCAACCATCCCATTCTATCTTAAGGATCATTCGTAACCTCAAATAAAGTTGTGTTCTATTTTAAGAACACATTTTATCCATCCATTTCTGGTAATGGTCCTAGTTATTCCAATATATCTATGTTCTAGACTTGTGATATGTTTTGGTCGATTATAAGAACAACCCACATGAAAACCAAATCCATATTTAGTCCATTATGATGATTCCCTTGAGGATAATATTTTGAACCCTCCAGAAGAACCTATGGAACGCATCTCAGAGGTAAATTTTTTGAAACTAAATAGAATATCTAATCGAACTATAAAATAATATTAGATAAACTACAAAATATTGTAAAAAAATAGTTATTATGATCAATAACATGAAACATGATACACACATACCAATATCACATTATATCATGAGTCTCCTCATTTTAAGTTCTCACAAGACACTCAATGCATCCTACCTCTCAGGTCCTTAAAATATATCTCATGTTTACAAAACATCCCAAAATAGGGAATATTGATGATATACCATCTTATGTAACAAACTGTGGTGAACCCAACCATGATAATATTTCAAAATGGAACCCTTCTCAAATTTCAAAATACCAAAAGGGATATCCTCATCTCTATGAGCTGGAGACTAGCACCCGAGCATCAAATGACAAAAAATATGGAACATTATTTTCGACATGAAGCAACAATACGACATATATTTATAAAAAATAGTGAAAAATTAGAAGATATAAACAAATTTTATAATATAGAGAAGATAGTGGAAATTTTACAGATGAAAATTAGTCATAACATCAATAAAATACACGTACAAAATCCCACAAAAACTAAAATAGAAAATGATTGCTCCTTGTGATAGTGAAGGGAAAATACCACCATCTCACCACTACATTCCTATAAATACTAGAAAAACCTCACCCCATCAACATATCAACATTAATTTCAATTCATTTAAAGGCAATAAAAGGTAGACACACCACTGATGGGGTGTTGAGGGTGTAAGCAGGTAGGCTCAATAGAACCCCACTATCACATCCTACATTTTATTACATAATGTTTTATTATATTTTTCAAATATATAATAATTTCAATACTAATTTCATATAAATAAGGTAAATTATTTGAGAAAACAAAAAACAATCATATTAGTTTCATACTATTTACATTTAAAACATCTCATAACCTAGGAACACACAATAAAGGAAATTGATGAGCATGAGGCACTGTTAGGAAAATATTTTACATGGGATCATAAAGAATATATATAAGAACATGATTAATATCAATATTGACTGAGAAATATGAAATTATATATATCATATTGAAATGTTCATGAATCAAAACATGGAAATTTGGATTCAAAAATTAGATTCATATGCATATCATTAAGGGTTTTCACGGAGATGTCATAAATGAAAATTAACATGATTAGTAACCAAGGTATCAGAAAACATGTCATATCAATGGATTAAATTATTTACCCAATGCATTGGAGAGATATCAGGGCAAAAAATTCATATGTATTAATTAATGGGATTCATATATATCATATTCAATCATTTCATTATTAACCCCTGAGTAATAAATGATTAGTTTCTTATTAATGTCAGGGTGTTTTGAATGTTCGTAAAAATGCGATCATGGCATTATTTTTATCCAATGAATATTGTATATGGTTTTGTTATGTATAATTAACATAATAAAATAAAAAATCATTGCTATATGGTTTATACCCCTCAAAAGGAATATGGTTTGGTTATTCACTAGAATATAATTAAATTTAATTTCTTATGTATATAGTGAAATTGGAGGACTAAATTTGGTAGCATGATATGTATAAAATGTGGTTTTAGAAAACTCAAAATTGAGAGGGGACAGAGGTGTTCCATTGGTAAAAAATAAATTAAATGTATTATTATGATCAAAATGGAAATACATGAGAGTAACCATTATATTTCGAATATATATATAGAAATTGGTTCTTTAATTTATAATAAATGAATGATAATTCCATTACCTTGAAGAGTTCCCCCTATATATTGAGGAATGGAACCATATGGGATTGAAGACACCATGTGGGACTCCATGGTTAATAAAACTTCCATAAACATATAGAGGATGTATTAGGATTGAAATGAAATGGATAAATTTTTCGGTCTTTATGTAAATATTAGAGGTTTTGTTTAATAATTTTCTAATATTGGCCTTGGAAATCTAGGTTATTGAAAATTCAATAAAAATAGATTTATAATGTTTTTAACAAAATGTTGGACATTTCGTTCATATTTTATTTTATTTTAACTCATAAGAATTGGTAATAATTTTATATTACTTTTCATGGCATTTAAAAAATAAATTTTCAACAAAGTAATGTTTTTAAATCCAATGATTCCATTTTATACTTTGGAAGTTCATTTACAGGTTTTGGAAATTTTTTCAAATAGATAATGATACAAGATATTATTAAATTAATATAGTTACAATCATGGATATTAGTTAATTAATTATTTTTTAACATTGAAATAATAATTAAGTCATTAAAGGTAGCAAAAAATGAAAACTATATTTTTATTATTCAAGGAAGAAAAATGTATTTTAGAAAATTCTAGAAAATTAACCCAAACCTAATTTGGATGTGAGGATTTTAAAAAATATGTATTTATTACCAAATTAGTTTTATTAATTTTACAATTTTCACTTTTAAATATAAAAATACTTATCATATAATGAAATATATTAATTTAAGGCAAAATCATATTTCTAACACATAAAAATTCCTAGGGAGATAATAAAATTATTTTCTCATTTATATTTAAAAAGGATTTTTAACTTATTTTTTCATTAAAATAAATTTAACTCAAAATACCATAGTTGTTATATAAATTTATAACTCTTCTGAAAACTTGAATATGTGTCTTAAAAATTAATTAATCAAATTCTTATCAATTAAACATATATTTTATTATGAAAACCATTCTTCAAATGGAAATAATAAAATAAAAAAATTCTTATGAAAGAGTTAAACATTTTGTAACAAATTTCTAGACTTATAAAACCTTATGACACCCATATAAGACATAATGAAATAGTGTATGGTGGTGATATGTTCATTGTGTGGATCACCAAACATTGACTGAGTGTTAATTTCCACAGAAATATACTTCTCATGATGGTGGTTTAGTTCATAATTCACTAATTGATTCTTGGATTGGGTTTGGTCATGGGAAAACACCAACGATACTACCTCTCTCCCATGTTCTAACAAATTAAATGCATACAGCATGTCTCTACATGTTGATTTAATCAATTATTCTTCAAACATTAATTATCCTTTTCCAATACATTATATAAATACTAAATATAAAATTATAATTATTATCAATAGGGAATATTTATCAAAATTCACATTTCCCAAAGATTATATTTCCCTATATACTCTATAAGTAAAACATCATTAAAAATAGTTATGGTTTTATAAGGCCCCTTCCATATAGATTACATAAATTTGAATTAATTTAATAATTCACATTTAGGATCATTTCAGGTTTATAGTTTTAGAGACTTAGTCCATAACGATTACATTACATCTCAAATATTACAAATTGGACACTTCTAATCTATCTATTTTTTTTCAAAAAAAATTAAACTCCTTAAAATAACACAAGAATTTTTTTCTTGATATAAGTCTTATTGAATTCTTCCTTTCTCTTACCCTTCATTATACCCTATGAAAAGTATTTCAAAAACATGATTTGAGCATAAAAAGCTCTGTAAGGGTTATAAAATTATAAATTAAAACATTATTCCATCAATACATACAAATTATTGAAATCATAAGTTTCAATAATAAAACAATAGAACTTTCAAATAACTCATGAAATCATAGGATTTATGAATAGAACTAAGAAATCATAAATAAAAAATGTAACCTGTGTCATCCATAACATACATACATTGTACCTTTCACAGCTAGACATGGAGTTAATTTTTGAATACCCATTAGAGTATATTACCAAAATCTAATAGGATAAACATTAATTTTTACCTATTTCACGTTACCCAATGAATTGGAGAGATATATTGGGCTTACTCGCCCTAGTTTAATCATGGAACCACTCGTATACGTAAACAATGTCCGAGAACCATAACCTAATCATAACACATCAAACAAGCATAAATGAAATATAACATTTACATATTGCAATCACCATATATCATTTCAAGAAATTTCAATAATCAATGCTTTATCAAAACCATTGTCAATAAAGAAGCATGTAAAAAGGGTATATGGTAATTATTTTCCTTTTAAAAATATTACATCTTGTTAATGAATCCAAATTTAAAATAAATCTCTGGGTTGCGGAATGATTGTTGTCACTGCGCACGCTAAAAATAAATATTCCTTTTGTCATTTAGTAGAATGATACGTATAGAAATGATTCCCATTGAATTAAAATAAATTTAAAATTGGTTTATACACCATATAAAATAAATATAAGTATAAATCAAAATATTTCTCTATGAAGTGTGATTGAGACGAAGTCCATTATGAAAATTTGGCAGCCTAATGATGTCACGTAAAAATATAGAAAATGAGTTGATGAAAAAAAAATGCCTCTCATCAATTTTAAATAAAATTTACATCAATAATTATAGATAATATCATATCCCAACAAATTATAATTTAAATTAAAATACATTACATAGAAGAAACCTTTGACTAAAAGAGGAGGGTGAAAGGTTCCCTTGCAAAGATCATTTTGTTAATAAAATATATCGATTATGTGAATTCACTATAAATAAAGATAAATAAAGTTCAAATATAATATATTATATCAAAATTAATTTCTCACATAATCGTAGAACGAAAAATCATGAACTGTAAGATTAATCCAAAGTATGGAAATTGGGTTATGAAGTTCCCTTACATTGAGTCCGACTAATCACGTATATTCATTATTATTTTGGAATAATAAAAATAAATTAATTTATACTTTATTAAGAACCTTTTTAAAATATATTATTCATTTTATATAAATGATTACATTTCTATAAAAATCATATAATTATTCATGTTCATATCAGTCATTTTGTCAATGTTCGGTACTTGTGTAAAAAATGAACATGTTATAATTAAAAATTGTCCTTGTGGTCAAAACTCCATTGTATCTAGAAGCGTTTCGATGATTTAAAAATCATATATAACCATTATATATGTATTTAGATCCTTTTTATATTAATTTAGAATAGTCGATAACATTTGATGATAAGAAATGAAATGCACCATTCATGGAGACGGTAAACCATACTTACACATGAAACACTACTTTCATTTATTATTCTTATTTAATGGAATGAAAACTAAATGACACATATGTATATTATAGTTAAATTATAATATAATATTTTATATACATTATATAAGTTCCATAATGCTATCCTTTATACATTCCATGTATGGAATGAAGAAGTCATGTAACTTTGATGGGGCGATAGTCCGCACTTCCTTAATTGAAAATTTCGTAATTGCAATTTGGAAATCATAAAGGTATGATATAAGTTAAAAATATTTAAAAATGAAGAAATATATTTAAAAAATATATCATATATATATTTGGTGTGATCAAAATGGTCACCATGAGTGGTTGTAGGATATAATTGAACAATCATCATTTCGTGAGGCAGTAGTTCTCCATCCACAGAAACAGTATGTTCTAAATCCATTAGATGGAAGTGTGTGTGAGTGTATGTAGAATCCTTCACCTAAAACATCCTATTGTACTTAATATATGACATTTTATATAATAACGGAATAAAGATATTTCATGGGGTTGGAGAAGAAAAATAAATGGAAGAATCTTGAGAGAAGACATTACCTCAAACCGGGTAACTCCTTTTGATTTAAGCTAAAAGGCCTTCTTGAATTTCCTTATACTGATTTTAATGCTTATTGGATGAATATATTGATTTGGGGAGAGTATTTTGAAATGGTTTGGATGATAAAAGGTGTCTTGATTGGTGTGTGTAAGGGTTAGAGGTCGAGGCCTTTTATAAGAGGGAGGTGGGGTACTTTCGGAAAATTTGATTTCATATTTTATAATAAATTGAATGTAAATTTTAAAAAGGTCCAAAATTCATTTAATTAAAATATAATATGAATATTGTTCTAAATCCCCTCATTAATTGTTTTTAGACAAATTTTGGTTTCAAATTTATCATTATCATTTAGCTTTAAACCTTAGTTAACATAAATGACTTTTACCATGTCTTCTGTTATGTTCATTCTATATGATTAATATAGATAATATAAAATCACAATATAAAATCAAGTGGTTAATTAATGAAATGTTATAATTTATCAATTTAATTTTTCTAGGAAATATATTCTTAAGACTATTGTATCATTTAGTAAAATAGTATTTGTTTTAACATCTCATTCATGTCAATTTATATAATATTCATATCATGACTTTTAAAAAATCCATAACATCTTTATTCCCTTGAACAACCATAATTAAATATAATATAACAAGTCATAATTATCCCTAAAATTCTTGGATAGAATGAAAAATTACAAAAATTATTTATTTTAATTTTTATAATCTCATTTATTTAAAGGATTCATTAATAAGGTAATCACTACATCATAATTGTGTCTTAAATAAATATTTTTATATGATGTCCCAAAATTTTAAATAAAATACCATGATGTATGAAATATTTTTAGATTTATAATTAATATTTATAGATTAATATATCACTTATATTACCCAGTATAAAAATATTTTTAGTAAAATATATATGTTTATTTTATATATTCCTTAACATTAAATTAAAGGTAATTAAATGTCATTTTCACACAAAAGTGGATCCATGTGGTCCAAAAATCGACCCAAGGATCCCCTTAGTTAGAAATATCTCATCCAATAGTGTAGATTAATTTATTATTATTATTATACTATTTTTTATCCTTATTTACCAGATTTACCCTTTAACCATGGTAAATAAAATATTTTCTGATATTACTATTCTTAATTTATAAAAATAGAAGTTACCTATTTTCATAATTTGATCCTATAAATTCCAAATATGTAATTCATTTTACCAAATTCAAAACAGAGAAATTGAAAATTTTAATTTAAAATTAATTCCCATTGTCAAAACCAAAAAACATGTTTTTTTGAAGTAAAAACTACCAAAAGATTGGCATGTGATTATGTCCAATTTCAATGAGAAATTACTTACAATGATGAAAATTGGATTAAAAGGTAAAAATATAATCTGATTACACCTTAAAACAAATTAAAATTACTAAATAAATGTATATATAAATTATATTAAAATGCAGTTTTGAATTAAAATGCAGTATTATTCACTATTAATAAAAAATGAACTTTATTAGAAAAATACCAAAATTTCATCCAAAGTAAATTTTGGTGTTACTATTATAGATAATAATTTTATTTTGTCAAATATAACATATAAAAGTGAAAAATAATTGATTTAAAAAGTGTTCAACATCAAAAATTGGTAAGTTGACCTTTTAAAAATACTATAGTATTTCATGTTTAAAATCAGATTCATCCATACTTTAAGCCTCTACAATTTTTTGGATAAATGTATAGTCATATAAAAAACATGTATAATCATATATTAGTTAGTTTGTTTCATTCAGTTTAATACATCAACAATGTGTTAACTATGATTTAAAATAATAATATTATTATATATTTTTTTGGTATAACTCAATGTTGTGTGCAATGTAATATTTCAAAAAAAATCATTCTTCCGTGTTGAGTATCATATAGAAAAAAATCATCTCATTTAATTTTAAATATATATATTATTCATATATATTATAATAAATTGAAAAATATTATTATTCTATAAATACTTGGGGTGTTTTTTCCTTCCCATTTTAGGAAATTGTGTCCTCGTAATTTTAAAATTGGGCTTCGAAACATTTTTGAAAACCACAAATTGGAAAAAGAGTCAATAAAACTATCAATTTAAAAGAATGAAATATAATTAAAAATTTCACCAGAGATAACCCAATTTAGGATTCCTTTTAGGAAAACATGGATATGGAAGAAAAAATAACCATCATGTTCCGATGGATAGTGATAGAAAACATGATCATGAGAATGTTAACAATCTGAAAACCATAAACATGTGATGGGTTAAATGGTCTTTGATTCCACAGAAGGAAAATTAAGTAGAAAAATTGTTTTTTTAACTTCCTTTTCATAATTTTTTGGAATTAATGTAAGATATTTACTAAGAACATAATGAAACAAACATACATAACAAAAATAGAGGTTCATTCTTTAATAAATTTCTTTTACAAAATCATCCTTTCTCCAAAGGACAAGTATTCAAGATTACTTGTTGCCATATGAAGTGCTATAATTATCTTTTATAAAATCACATAATCCAAAAAAGATTAAATATATATTTCCCCTATCAATATACATCAACCAAAACCAAAACATTTAGTACGAGATTATATAATCCCCAAAAGGTTAATCCTTTACAAAAATAAATACTACTCTTAATCTAAAATGTTTGGTAGAAATACCCAATGTTCAACAATGACCATTAAATATAGAAATGTACTTAAAATTCTAAAGTATAATCCAAACGAATATTGAAACCCAAAACACATAAGGATTAATTCACATAGTCTTCCACTAAAAATATTAACATTAACCTAATAACATATTCTCTATGATTGGTTAATCATTACCATAAAAACCCCGAATCACCATATGTCCCCAATAAAAACATATATTATTACAAAGTAACATGTCAACCATTACTCCACAAATTAAACCCCATTATATTCTATTTTTCATAGGCATATAGTGTTACCAAAAGAGAAAATGTCTTCTGAAATAACATTTATCACTTAATCACCAAATCATTTTCTTAAACTAAGGGTATCAATTTGATAAATCAGAAGTTCCCAAAATCAACATATTATTTATCCAAAAAAAATAATTTAACTCAAAAGAAGAAGTCATACTAACTAGGGACTCCATGTAGGCCAGTGTTAGGTGATTTTCCATTATTTCCCTTTGTTTATTGGTTCGATTCCCATGACCTTGCTGGATAAGATGTGTTGTCACCCTTCCTATGGGTTCTCCTATTACTAAAATAATATAATTTTTAAATAATTCCCAAAAATTAATAACCCGTAATTCCCTCTAATTCCGGGATCATATAAAGACAAATGGTTCATTACAACTATAATCAAAACTAAAAAATATTTCTTTCTTGAATAACATTTTCACATATCAAACATTAGGGTTACAAATACTAGAAAAAGTCTTCTAAAGTAATCAAATCATTAATAAATTTAATCATATCATCATCCATATGTCCAACATAAATCTTCAATTCCTGAAATGCAGACATCTTAATCGTCGAACATTCTTCATGATCCTTTATCCATGTTTTTCATTTTATTCTTTTATACTTATTTCCTAAAAACAAAATTGTTCATAATGTACTGTGATTTTATTAATGTAAAACATGAGATACGAAATAATTTGTACCTTTCATGTGTTATTTTCAGTTTCCTCAACATTAATTAGAATGGAATTAGGTATTGGTAAACACATATTTGTACAGTTTTTCTGATCGTATTATCAATTCTTATTCATAGGAAATCTATATTCATAATGACCAAGTACACAACATTTAAAACATTACATTGATCCCTCATAAATAAATCTTTCACGTTCCTATAGTAAACTATATGCTTCTTTTTCCCATGGTAGGTTATTACTTTATTACCTTCATTACAACATCGAAAACATCTTCTCATCCCATTGTATCATTTTCCTAGGTGTTTAAATCCAAAACCTTGACACATAGGTTTTTTAATATACTTACATTTATGAATAGTACCTGAAATTCAATAGGTATATTCTCCTCACATATATTATGCCTTAGAAAAACCCTCAAGGTTTATGTGGTCAATATTGACTCATTATAGTTGGTCAAGAATAACCACAATAGTTATAATTGAAGCTCTCATTTCATTTGGTTTCTCATTCATAAAACTATCATAGTTTTCTTCACATCCATTTTTACTTTGGGGCCTACTAGATCCATCCATTTTCTAAAACCAAAAAGGCCAATGTGAATATATCAGGAAAAAACATTATATAATATCTTCTGAGGAGGATAGAAACTAATATATACTTATTCATGTTATCTTAATCTCATAAAATTTATCTAAAATGACCATGAATATTTCTTATATGATAACCATTATGGTTATGTCACTTATGTTTAAATAACACCCTTACCTATAATGTTATGTAAACCGATCTTTTATACCAACAATTAGGCCCAATCCATAATCATTAGATAATCTTGAAATAGGATAATCATTCAAATTGGGGATATTTACATGTTTATATTTTTAGATAATTTGGCCATAAATATTACATTACATCACAAAAATTACAAACTAGACACTTCTACTGTATCCAATATTTTTACTAAAAAAACATTTAAAATAAATCATTATTCTTTTTCATGATATAATTTTTTTGAATTCTTCCTTTCTCTTACACTTTCTTATACCCCATGAAAAACATTTCAAAAACATTGTATTAGCATGATAAGGTTAGTATGTGTTATAAAATAAGGAATGAAAACACTATCCGATCGATACATACAAATAAATGAAATCATACTTTTTAATAATGAAACATAATCTCTTTAACATACCTCAAGAAATCAAAAGTTTTATGAATAGAACATATAAATCATCAATAATAAAGGTAATTTGGGGCATCCATAAAATACTAACATTATAGTTTTCATAACTACATATGGAGTTCTGTTTAGAATAACCATCACAGTATAATCCCTAAATCTCATAAGAGAAACATTTACATTTTCATATACCACATAACCCAATGAATTGGAGAGCTATCTCAGACTCACCTGCCCTAGGTTTATCACAGAACCACCCATATACATAAAAAATTCCCAAGAAACATCACATAATCCTAACACATAAAAAAATATTTAAATAATGATAACATTTCAACTTTGCAATCACAATATATCATTTCAGGATATTTGAATATTTGATTCTATATCAAAACAATTATAAATACCAAAATACGTAATAATGGTATATGGTATTTATTTTCCTTCTAAAATCATTAAGACATGTTATGGAAGCCAAATATCACATGAATATCACATCAGAAAAAAGTTCATTTTCACTGTGTACTCTAAAAAGAAAAATTCCTTCTCATTTTGTAAAAAACTTTGTAGATAATGTATTCCATTTTAATGAAATGAACAGTCAAATGGGTTTATACAGTGTATAGAATAAATATGTGTATGAATAAAAATATTCCTCAATGAAAGGAGATTGAGACGAAGTCCCTTACAAAAATTCGACAACCTAATTACATCACATAAAAATTCAGAATATCTGTTGATGTGTGAAAAACGGTTCTCTAATCACTTGTATAAAAAATTTTCAAAAATAAGAATACATAAGAACACATCTCAACATAAGAAAATAGAAATTAAAATACCTAACATAAAATAAGTCTTTGACTAATAGAGGATGATGGAAGGTTACTATACAAAGACCATTTTGTTAATAAAATAGATGGATTATGTGCATTTTCTATAAATACACATATATAATGTATAAATACATGATATTATATAAATAATAAATTTTCACAAAGTAATAGTATGAAAACCCTTCTTTTATTATAATCTTTAAAACTAATTTATTACATAAAACTATCACTTGATACAAGATGGATGATTGAGAGGTCTAGTATCTTTGGGGATCTGGAAAATTACATAACAACATAAAGCATAAAACACACAAAATAATTATTGAAAACATCCTTCAAATGATAACTACATTCCCACATACTTAGAATTTCATGGGATAACTTGACGACAAGCATAAGAAAAGGATAATCTATAACGCCCAGTAAGGTAATAATCATGGAATAACATGAGAAATACAATACATGTTAGAAAATAGGAATATAAATAGAGCACAAGAGAAGCATAAACATAAATGCATGATAAAGCATGATAATCATAACATGGAAATGTGGAAACAACACATAACATGTAATTAGCATGAGCCAAGGCTCATTGCACATGGAGCATGAGTAATTCCTCACAGCACATGAAGCATGAGTAAAACCTAGTTTCACTTGAATTAGCATTAGTAAACACCCATTTCACATGATGTATCATGATACAATACTTTACCCAATGCATTGGAGCTCTATAAGGGTGACCCCTTCGTAAACATTTCACTTCATGCATAAGTGTGCCACATGGATCATAAAACATTGAATCAATCACCATAAAAATTTATTCCATGAAAAACTGATGTAGAATAAATACATGAAAATCATTAAACAATAAGTATATGTTAATAAATGTGAATAACCTTGATAAATAAATGGGCATGGTATTCACTACACAATGACCTTTCCTGGGAAAATCACGGTGCTATTTCAGCAGCATAACGACGTGACATAAGAACTCATAAAAATAGTTGATGAGAGGGAAAGGGCTGTCTCATAATATTTACATGACATGAACCGTAAGGGGTTCATGTAGATAAATGTCCTAAAAAATTAAATAGAATTTAGATTCATGATACAGAAGAATTACTTGAATGTAAATGAGGAGAGATAAATTTCTTTCCGGATTTCGATGTAGTAACAGGTATACATGGGAGGCATTTAATGAGACAGAAAGGGGTCTCCCATAATTAAAACATAAAAAGGGTAGTATGGTCGAGGTGTGAAACCATACCACAATATTTATAATTGAAATTAAAAGGGCCTAATAATTTAATGAATATTGTACAAAAATGAGGAAGAAAGAAAAAACCTTACATGGAAGTGTGCATCCAAAGGCTTGATAGAGGCTTAAGAGAGGATTCTTGGGAATTTGGGGAACCTTGGGAGGATTCTAGAGAGTGGAAGGAAGTGGTTGGAAGAACTCAAAAGGCTTTGATTATGGAGGAAGTGGGAGTTTGGGTGGGTTTCTATAGGAAAGGTGAGAGAATTCTTTATTATTTTGGTTTAGGACACCACACATTAAACTAATCCAAACCACAAACCATCCCATGTTTTTTCCTATGGTTTTTTGGAAAAGGAAAGTGGAAAAAATTATTTTATAAGGCCAAAATATGATCTTAAAATGAAGGGGTTTCTTATGTGGAAGTCAGTCCCACTCCTAAGGAAAATAATTTAAAAATACAAGATCTTTATTAAGTATTGAAGGGTCCATTAAGGCTTTGTAAAATAATACAAAAAAACCCAAAATCACATTATTTTAATGGTAAAACATATATTGGCAGCACATTAGGCTTATAGTATTTTATTACATCACTATTGGGTCATTATTATGTCAAAAAAACACATTATATATTTAAACTGTATTTAATTTTTACCCAAAATTTGACTATCTCAGAAAATTATGAAAAATTCAACATTATATAATTTCGATGTCCTGACTCTAGAAATAATATTAATTTTATCTAAATAATTTTCTATATATGTTATTTTCAATTTGAAAATAAAAACTGACATTTATAAAAAATTCACGGGTTTTGACAAAAAATGGATTTCAAACCATAATAAAAATTACAAATGCATTCATTATGTTATATGATAATTTATTTTTAATAAAAAATAATTAAATCATAATAATAATATTTTATTAAAATATTATTTAATTCAAAAATCCTTTAATTTATCAAAATATATTTATTAGTTTAACATTAACTAAAAATAATATTTGTGCTTTAATAACTATTTACAACGTAACAATAATAAAATGAAAGTATACTAATTATTACATACAAAAAGTATGTATATAACCATAGTGATAAGGTCATGTTACATAACCCCTTATAACACCCTCATAAGACCGAAGAGTAAGGTGTGCGATTATGACCGACTCATGGGGTGGCTCAGATAACATTGCTCGGGTGGTAACCTCTATCAACTTCCACCACTCTCGTAGGCAGTCCTGCACCAGCATAACATATTCAAGCTCGGCTTGGGCTTGTTCAAGAATGAATCCCAAAGACACAACCTCCTTTCTAAGATCAGGCATTTGGGCTTCGTATGGGGCACGTCTACTGGATGAGGCCATTGCATCCTTTGTCTGTGTAAATTGGATTTGTTAAAACCCTATATTTATACTAATCATGTGATCATTGTTCAACTACTATATTAAAAATGTTCACAATTATTAACATAAAACAAAGAAATTTTAATTTTATATAAACATCTAACATAAAGATACATTTAGTTAGATCAGGATGTATTTCCAATAATGATGTTCGGGGTCATTAAAATCTTCTCCCCTTAAGAAATTTCGCCCTCAAAATTTTTCTTTCCAGCACTAAAAGAGATTCAAGTAACTCTGCCTCATAATTTCCTCCAATTCCCACATCTCTTCATATAACTTTTGGTTTCGCCACTACACCTTGATGAGGGGCATTGTCTTATTTCGTAGAACCTTTTCTCTATAATCTGATATCTTCACTTGTTTTTCCTCATAAGAAAGATAATCCTCTAACTATACCACCTCTGAAGAGAGTACATGTGAAGGGTCCGGTATGTAATTCCTTAAGAGGGATACATGAAAGACACCATGTTCTTTATCCATGGTAGGTGGAAGTGCTAGTCGTTAGGTTACATCCATGACACGATCAAGAATCTCGAATAGGACGATGTACCTTAGACTTAACATCCCTTTCTTTCCAAATCGCATGACCTTATTCCATTGAGATTTGCATAGAAATACCATGCCTCCAACATTAAACTCAAGGTATCATTTATGGTTATCTTTATAATTCTTCTATTGACTCTAGAATGCCTTGATATGATATTTAATAGTTTTCACCTTCTCCACCATTTCATCGATCATTTATGTTCCAAGAAGCTTACGCTCACCGACCTCATCCCAACACACTGGTGTTCTTCACCTTTTCCCATAAAGGGAATCATATGGTGCCATTTGGTTGATCACATGGAAACTATTATTATAAGGGAACTCAAATAGAGGAAGATGTTGACCCCATCCTCCTTTAAATTCCATTGAGCACGCTCTCAACATATCCTCAACTGTTTGGATATTCTGCTTGGATTGGCCAGCAGTTTGAGGATGATAGGCCGTACGAAAGATTAGTTCAGTATTTAGAACATGTTGAAAACTCTTCCAAAACATAGAGGTCAATATTGGATCTTGATCAGAAACAATAGATAGTGGTACTCCATATATCTTTACCACATCCCTTATTTATATCCGTGTCAGTTGATCCAATGAGAAATCTTCCAGAATATCAATGAATTGTGTAGCCTTTGTAAGATGATCCATAACAACCCAGATTGTGTTGTTTCCTTTGGATGTCTTTTGATGTCTAGTGAAAAAGTCCCTGGTGATGTTCTCCCATTTCAATTCTGGTATTATCAATGGTTCCATCATACCCTTAGAATTCTGCCTCTCCGCCTTCACTTGCTGACACTCCTGACAATTTGATGTATATTTATAGATCTACATCTTCATATTATCCCGCCAATAATGCTCTCTGATATATCGATATATCTTTGTGTTTCCTGGGTGAAAAGAGAAATTTGAACTTTGTGCATCATCCAAATGTTCCTTTTTCAACTTCGGACATGATGGAACACATAGTCTTTTCCTTAATCTCACAATTCCTTCATCATTAACATTAAACTATGAGGATTTACCTTTTCTAATAGCTTCCTCTTTTTCCTGAACTCCCACATCATCCTTTTGAGCATCCATTAACCATTCCAAAAGTGGCGGTTGAGCAATAATTTGTGAAAGGATTGATGAGGTTCCCTTCTTTATGATTCCCATGTCTATATTCATCAAATCTAATAAGATTGGATCTTTTTCAATTCTCATCAATGATAGAATCGATGGGTCCTTTCTATATAGGGAATATGCCACCTTGTTCGCTTTCCCAGGGTTGGTAATGGATTGAGCAGTCATAGTCTTTGATCAGCTCAAACCATCTTTGTTGGTGCATGTTGAACTATATCTTTGTGAATATATACTTGAGGAGTTTGTGGTCCGTATATATTTATCACATCTCCTCAAAAAGATAATGCCGCCAAATTTTCAAAGTGAAGATAACTACAGCCAACTCGAGGTTATGTGTTGGATAGTTCTATTCATGATCATTCAATTTCCTTCAAGCATAAGAAATGACTTTTTCATTTTGAAACAACACACATAATAGGAAAATAATCGAAGCATCTCTGAATACCACAATATGTTCTCCACTTGTGGGTAAAGCAAGAACGGGAATGGTGATAAGCCTCCTTTTCAACTCCTTGAAACATTCATTGCATTCATCACTCCAAGAAAACTTTACTCTCTTACAAGTTATCTTGGTAAGAGGGTTATAGAATCGTGTGAAATTTCTCACAAATCGTCGATAATATCCATCTAACCCCAAGAAGCTACAGATATCTATTACTGATGATGGCCTTGGTCATCCCTCAATTGCATCTGCTTTTGAGGGATCCACATATATCTCATTTCTTATGATGATATTCCCCAATAATGATACCTCCTTCAACTAGAAATCACACTTGATGTACTTTTCAGAGATCTTCTCCTTCCGTAAGGTCTCTAGTACAGTTCTCAGATGCTCCTCATGATCCTCCTTATTTTTAGATTATATCAGAATATCATATATAAAGACTACCACAAATTTTTTGAGGTAATATCTAAAAACTATATTCATCAATTTGATGATGATTTATGGATAAATAATTTGTCCTAAAGGCATTACAATGAATTCATAGTGCCTGTATGTGTACGAGAAGCAGTCTTGGGGATATCGTCCGTCTTCACCCTTACTTGTTAATATCCCGACCGAAAATCCACCTTGTAAAAGTATTGAACTCCACACAACTGATCAAACAGGTTATAAATTTGTGGGATAGGATACTTGTTCTTTATCTTGATTTTGTTGAGCTCACAATAGTTGATGCAAAGGCACATTGACCCATCCATCTTCTTGATGAAGAGGATTGGTGCACCCTATGGTGAACCACATGGGCGTATAAACCCTTTATCCAGAATCTTCTATAGTTGTTTCATCAGCTCCGCAAGCTCCACAATAGCCATTTTATATGGATTCTTGGATATTGGCAATTCCCCAGGTATAAGATAAATTGATAATTTGACATCTCTTCTAGGAGGAAGACTAGGAAATTCCTTGGGAAACACTTCAGTGAATTCCCCCACAATAGTCATGTCTTCTAGGATGGTTTCCTCCTTATACTCAATCATGTGATCCATATATGTGTTCTCATTGGGTAGTAATATCTCTGATTGAGATTATGAATCTAAAGAAGATTCATCTTCATACAAGCACTTGTAAAGAATCGGGGGTTGATTGTCCACATGCAGAGTGATTTCACTCTCATGGAAATTTATGTTGGATTTATATAAGGAAAGCCAATACTTGCCAAGAATTGCACCAAATTCCACTAGAGGGAGTATTATAAGGTTCTCCGGGAAGTTTGATCCCTAGATTATGACAGGGGAGGAGTTATATTCGTGGGATGCAATGATTGCCCAATTTTCGGTACTCACCAACATCATCAATTCCATGATTTGTGGTGGTGCTGGGATTTTCTACTAAACATTCGAGATATAAAAGAATGCGTACAATTGGAGTCAAAAATTATGTTCACTATTAATTAATGAATAACTATCATACATGTCACCACTTCGTTGTATGGAGTTCTCTTAGGTCGTAGTTATGGAAAAAGATCGCCCTTCCTTCCTTGGAGGTTGTTGGTTGCCTCCGAAAACCCTTGGCATAGAGAACTGATTTGAAAGATGCCCTGGTTCGTTGCAGTTGCACCAATGAACCACACCTTGAGGATCGAATGGAGCATTCCTCTCTTCTATCGTTACCTCGGGTCTTTCTTACCGATAGTTAACAACCAGGTGCCCTTATCTTCCACACCTAAATCATTTCCTCTTACTCTTCAGTCAATTTCCTATGTTCTTCTTTCCACACCTTTGGAAAGTGGGGTGATGGATCTCCTTAGCACTATTGGATTTATCCATCAGCCCTCCAGCATTGAAGTCCGCCTTATGCTTCTTATCCCAATGATAACCCTATGATTTTACGATCTCTATTTCGAATTTGAGGGCACATCGGACAATTTACTCATAGTCGTCGAAGTCGCAGATCACTAGTGCTTTCTGTGGGCTAGGTTTCAACCCACCAAAGAAGCGGTCAGCCTTGTATTTGGGGGTAATGACAAACCTGAAAGCATATCATGCTATCCATGTGATGTTTTCCTTTTATGCTCCAACAGATTCTTCATCTTTTTTCTTGAAGGAAAATAAGTCCCTTTCCATCTTAAGCTGGAGGGTGTGTGGAAAATATTTATCGAAAAACATATTTCGGAAATACATCCATTCTAATTCCTTGATCTCCTCCTTAGGATTTGTATTTTGGATCAACTTCCACCATTGATTAGATTCACCCTCAATACGATAAGCATCCAGTAGAACCTTCTCTTGTTTATAACATTAAAGGATGGAGAAGATCATTACAATGGACTTGAACCATTGTTCAGTGATCAAGGGATCATATGTTCCATTAAAAGAAGGAGGCCTTAGTCTCACGAAGCTCTCGATAGTGACTTGTTCTTTCTTAGGGGGGTTGAACGTTTCTCTTGACCAATGTTACTATTTAAATTTTGAGTTATCTGAGAGAGAAGTGTGAAAAATTTCGGTATTCCCGCTCCCATTGGATTGGGCACCTCATTAGTACAGTAATGATATTGATCTTTACATCGATTGTTACCCGAGTCCTCCTATTAATGGCCCGTGGCTAGAATAAAAGTAATGTTAGGGATAACACATAAATAGTAATAGAATGAAAAAAAAGATGACATATAAATAACTCTTATTTCCTTAACATATGAATCTATTGGCTTCATTCTATATTATCCATGATCTAATTTCTACCATATATTCTTAGGGAATTGTATTTGTCCGATAATAATGGTTCATACTAAGCTTTTGAATTTATAAAAACATATCCCCCGGGTTTTTCGTAACCAAGAGTGAAGAAAGACCCATTGTCGTTCACCAGTTCCCATTCGAGTCTAACTCAAATCAGTGTTTTCGGGTTTTACCACTAGGATACATCTATGCCAGAGCTGTCTCTACCTTCCCTTATCTAGACAGGGATGTATTTTCTTTATAAACCACTTACTCAATACTCACCAAAACATAGGGATGTTTTTAGTATATATAGTCTTGTCTATAAGGCTTTACTAGGATTTTCTAATTCTATTCCAAAAAATATCCAAACCAATCATCTCATACCTACTATGACAACCCTACTTTTATTAAAAACATAAAACCTTCACTTGATACAGCATGGAAGATTGAGACGTCTAGTGTCTTTGGGGGTTAGAAACATTACATAACCACTTAAAACAAAAAACACACAACATATTTATTGAAAACTTCTTTTACATAGCCACTACATTCCCTCATACTTAGCAGTTCATGGGGTAACCTGGGGACATGCATAAAAAAATGGTGATATATAAAGCCTAGTAAGGGAACAATCATGGAATAAAATGAGGAATAAAATACATGTTAGAAAATATGCATATCAATAGAGAACAAGAGAAGAATAAACATTAAGGCATGATAAATCATGATAATTATAACATGGAAATTTGGCAACAACACTTAACATCGAATTAGAATGAGCCAAGGATCATTGCACATAGAGCATGAGTAAAACCTCATTTCACATGAAGCACAAGTAAAAACTCGCTGCACTTGAATTAGCATGAGTGAACACCCATTGCACATGACATATCATGATACTATACTTTACCCAATGCATTAGAGAGCTATAAGGGCAGACCCTTCTTAAATATTTCATTTCATGCATAAGTTTGCCACATGGATCATAAAACAATGAATCATTCAACATAAACATTTCTTCCACGATAAAAGAATATTGAATACATATGTGAAACTCTTTAAGAAATAATTAATTGTGCATAATGTTTAATACACCTGATAGAGAAATGGGCATGGTATTCACTACACAATGACTTTGGCTTGGAAAAGCAAGGTGCAATTTTAGCAGCATAACGACATGACATAAGAACTCATAAAAATGGTTGATGAGAGAGAAATGGGTGTCTCATCAAATTTACATGACATGGAAAGTAATGGGGTCATATAGAATGATGTCCCAACCAATGTAATGGAATTTTGACTCATGATACAAAAAAGTTGGCTGAATGTAAATGAAGAGAGAGAAATTCCTTTCTAAATTTCGGCATAGTAACTGGTGTACATGGGAGGCATTTAATGAGAGGGAAATGGGTCTCCCATCATTACAAAATAATGAGAGCAGTATGGGTTAGGTGTGGAACTATACCCCAACATTTATAAATGAAATTAAAAGGAAATAATAATTTAAAGAATATTGGACAAAAATGAGCAAAGAAGAAAAACCCTTACTTGGAAGTGTGTTTCCAAAGGCTTGAGAGAGGCTTGAGAGAGGCTTATTGGGAGCTTGGGGAACATTGGGATGATTCTAGAGAGAGGAGGCCAGATTTGGAATGAACTCAAAAGGTTTTTAGCGAGGAGGATGCTGGATCTTGGGTGGGTTTATATAGGAAAGGTGAGGGAATCTTTTATTCTTTAGGTTTGGGACACCTCACATTAAACTAATCCAAAAAAAAACAATCCCATGGTTATTGAACTTGGTTTTTTGAAAAAGGTAAGTGTAAAACAATATTTTATAATCCCAAAGTCTGAACTTCTTAAAATAATGGGGTTTCTTATGTGGAGGTGAGTCAAACTCCCAAGGAAAATAATTTAAAAAGACAAGATGTTTAATAAGTCTTGAAGGGTCCATTAATGCTTTGTAAAATAATTCAAATAAACCCAAAATCACATTATTTTAATGGTAATAAATATATTGGACTAACATAAGGCTTATAGTATTTTATTACATCACTATTGGGTCATTAGGATGTCATAAAACACATTATATATTTAAATAGTGTTTAATTTTTACCCAAAAACATGACTGTCTCAAAAAATTATGAGAAATTAACCATTGGGTAACTTTGATGTCTTAATTCCAGAAATAATATTCATTTTATCTAAATAATTTTGTAAATTTGTTAATTTTCAATTTTAAAATAAAAACTGACATTTATTCAAAATTCACGGGTTTTGACAAAAATGGCATTCAATCCTTAATAAAAATTACAATTGCATTCATAAAACTAAACAATCATTTATATTTAATAAAAATTAATTTAATAATTATAATAATAATAATTAATTAATTAAAATATTATTTAATTCAAAAAACCATTAATTCATAACTATAGAATTCTTAGATGAACATTATCTAAAAATACTATTTGTGCTTTAAAAACTATTTACAAGGTAACAATAATAAAATGAAAGTAAATTCACTATTATATACAAAAATAATGTACATAACCATAGTTCAACGGTCTTGTTACATAACACCTTATAACACCCGCATAAGACTAAAGATTAAGGTGTGTGATGATGACATACTCTTGGGGTGGCTCGGATAACATTGCTCAGGTTGTAATCTCTATCAACTTCCACTTCTCTCATAGGCGGTCCCACTCCTGCTTAACATATTAAAGCTTATCTTGGGCTTGGTCAAGAGAAAATACCAAAGACACTACCTCTTTTCCAAGCTTTAACAAATGGGCTTCGTATGGGGCAAGTCTACTGGATGCGGCCATGACTTCCTTTGTCAGAGTAATTTGGATTTGTTAAAACCCTATATTTATACAAATCATGTGATCACTGTTCAATGTCTATATTAGCAATGGTCACAATTCTTAACATAAAACCAAAGAAGTAAACATTTTATATAAAAAATTTCCTTAAAGAAAAATTTAATTATATCAAGATGTATTTACATTAATGATGGTTTGGGTCGCTACAAATAGCATAACAAAATAATGAACTAGGGGATTTCCCCAATGATTAGAAAATGGGTTAAGAAATTACCTTACCTTGAGTCTGACTCGTCACGTATGTTCCATGTTCTTCCTGGATAATAAACATAAGTTAATTTCTACATTCTTTAGCACATTTTTAATAATATATTTCCATTTACATCACTTATTACCTTGATATATCTATCATTTAATTATTTGATATCATATCCGTCATTTTGTCGATGTTCGGTACTTTAGTCAAAAATGAACATGTTATAATTACAAATTGTCCATGTGGTCAAAAGTACACTATCTATAGAAATGTATTCATGATTTAAATATCGTATATATCCATTATATTTGTATTTAGATAATGTGTTTATTTATTTAGAATATTCCAAAACATTTGGAGATAATAAATTAAATTCACACTTCATGGAGAAGGTATGTCGTACGTACTAATGAACACTACAATCATTTCTTTTTCATATTTGAAGGAATTATAGCTAAATTATAAATTTTCATATTAAAATTCCATTATAATTTCATATTTTATTTACATTATATAAGTTCATTAACTCTATCCTATATATGTTCCATGTATGACATGAACACATCATATCACTTTGAGGGGGCAGTAGTCCGCACATCCTCAAATAAAATTATAGTATTTAAAAAATGGAAATCATAATGGTATGATGTAAATGAATAATACAAAAGCATAGAAACAATATAAATATAATATATATCGTATATAAATTTTGTTATGTCATAATGGACACCATGAGAGGCTATAGAAGATAGTTGAACAATCACTGTTTTGTGAGGCAGTAGTTTGTCGTCCACAAAAATAGTATGGTCTAAATCCATTAGATGGATTTTTTTGTGATTTTAGGTCAAATAATTCTCAAAAAAAAACATCTTAGTATAATTAATATATTTCTTGTTATAGAATAATGTAATAAATAGATTTTCTGGGGTAGGAGATGGAAAATAAGTGGAAGAATATTGAGAGAAGACATTACCCCAAATAGGGTAACTCCTTTTGATTGAAGCTAAATTTCCTTATTTAATTTTCTTCATCCCAATGTAAGGATTATATTAGTAAGATAGGGATTTTGGGAGCTTATTTGGGAAAATTTTTGACGCTCCATGGGGGCTTGAGAGGTGTGAGTAATGGTTAGAGGTGGTGGCCTTTTATAAGGGGGTATCAGGGTACTTTTGGAATGATTGAATGATTATATTATTATAAAGTGAATTACAGTTTTCAAAAGGTCAAAAAATCATTTAATATGAATATAATATGTGGGTTGTTCTAAATTCTCTCAAACAATATTTTTTATGATGTTTTGGTTTCAATGTTAACCATATCATTTATCTTTAACCCTTAGTTTGCTTATTTGAATCTTACCATGTCTTCATGTATATTCATACTAGATGGTGAATATAGTTACTATAAAATACCAATAGAAGATAAATTAGTTAATTAATGATATTTTAAACGTTATCTATTTATTTTTGCTGAGTCTTATATTTTTATGGCTATTATATCAATTAATAAAATAGTATTTATTTTGAAAAACTTATTAATGTCAATTTATATACTATTCAAATCATGACATTAAAAAATTCCATAAAACATGATTCTATAAAATAATAATAATTAATTAAAATATAAAAAGTCATAATTATCTTTGAAATATTGGGATGAAATAACAATAATTGAAATAAATTTATTTTAATTTTTATAATCTCATTTATTTAAAACAAACATTAATAAGGTAATCATTATATCATCATTGTGTCATAAATAAATTAATTTATATGATGTCTAAAAAATATAAATAAACTACCATGATGTATGAAATAGTTTTAGATTTCTAATTACTATTTATAGTCAAATATATAACTTATATAACACTATCAAAAAAGTTATTTTCTAAAGGATATATGTTTTTTATATTTTCCTTTACGTTAAATTAAAAGTAATTAAATGTCCTTATCAAACACATATGGCTCCATGGGGTCCTAAAATCAACTCAAGGATTCCCATGGTCATAAATATCTCATTCAATAAGGTTATGCCAGGTGTTGGATTAATTTAATATTATTATAATATAATTTTTTACTCTTATTTTCTAGATTTAGCTTTTATCCCTGATAAATAAAATATCTACTGAATTTAATATTAATATTGTCTAAAAACAAAAAGATACCTATTTACAAAATTTGTTCCTGTTGATTCAAAATATGGAATTCATTTTTTCCAATTTCGAAACACAGAAGTTATAGAAGTTTATTTGATTTTATTCTTGTTTTCAAAACCAAAAACCATGTTCTTAATAAGAAAATACTACCAAAACATTGAAATGATTTTATATCCAATTTCAATTTGAAACTACATCCAATTACCAACATTGGTTTAAAATATAAAAAAATAACTCAATTAATATTTAAATCCAATTAGAAGTACATTTAGAAAATATAAATATATTATATTAAAAGGAAGTTTTGATTTAAAATTTTGTATTTTCACTTACCATTAAAAAATCAACATTATCATAAAAATACAAAATTTTCATCAAAAGTAAATTTTGATGTTCCTTTTCTAGAAATAAATTTTATTTTTTAAAATCGAAAAGAGAAAAATGATAAAAAGTGGATTTAAAAAGGGTTCTCCATTAAAAGGTGTTAATCCATACATTTAAAAATATTAGAGTATTTAATTCTTAAAAAAGTATTCATTAATATTTTAAGCCTCTAAAATTTATTAGTTAAATTTAAAGTCATTTCATAAACATGTATAATAATATTTTAGATAGTTCTATTTATTCCCTCCAATACAATGGATATGCGTTAACTACAATTTAAAATATTCTTATTATATTATTATTTTTTGGTATAACTAAAAGTTGTGTGCAATGTATGATTTCAAAAAAAACATTCTTTTGTGTGTTGAGTATGCTATAGGAAAAAACATCCCCTTTAATTTAAAAATAATATATTATTAATAATTTTTAATATAAATGAATAAAAGTTATTATTCTATAAATACCCGGGATGTTACAGGATTCCTGGAATATACCACACATTTATTTGGGAAAATTCATTTAAAATGTCTAGGTTGTTACATACGCCCCCCCCCATTAATAAATTTGTCCCTTAAATTTTAACACATTATCTCGTTCGGGAGAATGTTCATGTACATTTGTATCATTATTTCCTCTAGTTCCCATGTTAATTCTTCATATGAATGATTCCTCATAAATACTATGATAAGGTGGGTAGTCTTGTTTCATATTGCCGAGTATATATGGTCCATTATCTCCATTATCATCTACTCATAATAGAGATCATGTTCTAGTCATTCCAGCTCCGGATTTAGTATATACGAGTGATATAGTATGTACATCGTTGATAGAGCAAATATTTTGAATTAATTTATATTGAATATCATTGTTTTAAACCCACAAAATTGTTCCTCTAAGATGAATTGTTTAATTTTTTTGATAATGGTGTTATTTTGAGCTGAATAGTAAAAATTGGCCATTTTGGATTTTTAACAGTTTTAAAGTATTTCGGTAGTTTGGCCATAACATTATCTACAATGATCCAAATTGCAAAATTCTTTCTTTTAAAGATTCTAAACATCCAGGGATTCATTTAATATATTTGAACTAAAATCTGAATCGGCCATATGGAAGCTCAAAAGAAGCTCACAAGTTGGCTCAAGAAAACTGTTTTCAGTTATGTCTAGTTTTGATGTGGCATCCATAACTCATCCAATGTGGGCCCAACGTTTGTGAAATGCGGTGGGTGGATGCGCAAGGAGTTTTGGGGAATCTTTAATGAAGTAATCACTGAGTTAATTGGCCGTTTATGGTGCCATTAAAGCACCCTAATCCGGAGGATTTCGTTTTGGAGAGTCTGACTGGACAGAATAAATGCTCATAGTAAAATGGTCATAACTCTCGGAATACATGTCCACATCCACTGAAATTTTGAGGGGACACGGCCAAGGGAATTATGAACAACATTCAAGAAGGGCTCAATGCGTGAAGATGTCATTATTGGGGCTACAACGCATCAACATTCGGGGGAAGCATTCTGGCTATAAAAGGAGGAGAGCTCCACCCTCTCAAAGCACCCATTTTCTCCACCCCATTCCTTCTGGGGCACCAAGGAGAAGAACATCTCAGATTTTTCTTTTATTTATTTTGTTTTAAAATGTCTCTCCTCTCCCGAATTATCTCGCTTACCCCATCCATGGAGGGGTAGTTTCATTTGAGTGATCGGAAAGAGGGGAGGTTGGGCCTATGTGTTGTGCTTGAGTTTTGTGCTTGAAATGAATAAAATTTGTTCTTCTTTCTTCTTCCGGTTCCAATTCGTAATTCAGTATTAAATTCGGAATGCGGTTGTGTTAAGGTTTTTATTCTGAAATTATAAATTGCTTTGGTCGATGATCACATCTCCCTCCACCCAATTCTAATCTGTATACGGTGGAACATGATTAGGGTTGGGTGGTGATTGCTCGACGGTTGTCAAGCACGTGTGTAGGACTGTATATCGAAATCTTGGTTTATTAGGGAACAACAATTCCAGGTCTGCATTGCTCTAATAAATCAAGAGACCTTCTACAACCCTAAACACATTGGAAGGAGGATAGACCAATCTAATGTTTTAGAAAGGGAAATTCTAATCACATCTCTCTTACCAGTTTATGGAAGAAGAAGAGACAAAATTTGGAAACCATGATGGCACAACACTAAGTCTAGCCGAACCAAATCCGATCACCGTCTTTATAATTTGTTAAAATCAATCAATTTCTGTTGTTTGTTTCTCTCATAGTCATTCAAATTTGTTAAAACCAATCTTTTTTAGAAAACCAACAAAAAGTGACAACCTTGTTTTGTGTGCACTCCTCTTCGGGAGACTACCTAGGATCAACTACAATACTATACTTAAGTAAATAAAATATTTTTTTCCATGCCCCACGACAGGCGTGCGTCAAACTTGGCGCCGTTTCCGGGGAGGTAGTTCCACAAACTAATTGTAAATATTTGACTTTTTCAATTAAAAAAAAATCTTTTACCATGTTTTTTTCAAATGATTATTTTTTTAATTCATGGAATGATTACCCACCAGTGCGAGAACCAATTATTGAATCACCTTGGTCTATAGAGTATAAAGTTTCTTTCTTGGATAGACAAACTCTAGGAGCTCGAATAAAAATCATCATAGAGGAACAATTCAAGGATCTCATTGAAAACCTTAAAGAGAACCTCGAATACCCAGTGTTGGAGGGTTTGGCAAGAGAATTAATTGAACTTCAGGAGTATTTTATAGATTTTTATCCAGAAATGATCAATGTACAACACCAAGAAGAAGAAGTTCACAAGGATATTGAATCCCAATTTGAAATAATTAGTCAAACAGTTCAAAACCTAGAGACCTCAATACAGTGGATAGCGGACCAAGTACATGCATCCCAGGATCCACAACTGAAGCTAGAACAAGAACCAGAACCAGAACCAGAAAAATTGATGGAAGAAGTATCCTCACAAATCCTTCAAGTTGAAGAACCCATGGAGGCCTTGATGAAATTAAAAGAAGATCCATTGAGCCCATCTCAATCAATGTTGGATAAGATTGATGAAAAAGATTTAGCAATTGAAATATATATGGGAGATAAAAAAGATCTAGATAACTTCTGGAATGAGTGTGAGGAACTTCTTGATCAAACTATTCCTGATGATTCAGAAACATTGAAGGAAGAAACCAACCAAGTAGTGGAATTTGAAGAGAAGATAGAGGAGTCTGACTACCTACCTCTATCTACGGAAATTAAACTCCAAGAGCCACCTCCTTTTGAAGAAGAAATTGAATCCAAACAAGATCAGGGAGTTAATCTTTTTATAAACTCATTATCTTTTGATTTTGTAGAAACTAAATTGAGTATTACCTACCCTTGTTTTAATTTTTCAGATTCATCCAACACTTGTATTTCCTTGGAGGGAGAATATGGATCTGAAGAGGAACATCTAGAGATCCCCAAACCTGTTGAACATTTAATGGAGGGAGTACAAGAGAATATCAAAGTGGATTTTCTAGTGGAAAATGAGACACAAGATACTTACTTTGAAAGGGAAGAATTTGATACTGATTCTTTATGCTTTAATTTTTTTCAAACAGAATTAAACTCTGACATTTCCTTTGATTTTTCCCCAGATGTATCATACCTTCATCAACCACTAGAGAATAAAGATGATGTTGTTCATGTGGAACCCAAGAAGGAGGAGGCTCTGTACTTCATCCTACCCCCACCATGCACGGTGTACCACATTGATAAGGGGGTGGATATGGTGTACTCTATCTATGGAGTCCTCCTCAAAAAGAACAATGAAATGAATGTTGGGAAGAGCCAAATGTGGTGGTTCAAATAAAAAAAACCTCATCCACCATCAAATTGGGGATAACCGATTAGAACTGCCCCACTGGAGGCAGTCAAAACCCAGGGCCCACTTGGGGGATTAAACCAAGTTTTATCCTTCTATTATCATCCTATTTATATTTTTATTTCTTTCAATGAATATCTTATGTTTTCTTTTGTTCTTTTATTTGTAGGTTTTCAGAGTGCAACACTTGGAAGCTTTACTCAATGTTGCACTACGAATAAATCAGGTTGTACCTCTCTTTCACACTTTCTTGTTGTTGAGATTAATTTGAAAATTGGCTTACATGTTAAATCCACTTGATTGCATCGAGGACACTGCATCATTTAAGTGTGGGGGAGGGAACCTTTGTAGTATAGGATTTTTATTTCATGTTTGTTTTCAAAAATAAAAATGTTTGTTTTCAAAATAAAAAAAAATAAAAAAATTGTGTGTTTTCAAATTTTTGTGTGTTTTTTATTCAATTTTTGGTGTAACTTTTGATCTGAAATGATAATCAATACCATTTTTGAAACCCATGTCAATGAGTGAACCAGTCTATTTCATGAAACTGATCTTAAATGAATGCTGAAATAACTTTGTTTCAAGTTCAAATCTTTTGGAAATTCATGAAGAGTACACTGATTTTTGAATCTCATGCCATATTTCACTGTCTATATCTTTGAAATAACTTTCGTGTGAGGCTTCTGAACCATTTTTGTCATATTCTTTTCATTCTCCTCATTTCTTGAGAGAACCAGACTATGCTTGCTTTAACCAGAATTTGATTTATTCCTTTCAAAACATGAGGGTTGGGGTACGTGTGTTTTAAATGATTGAGGCATTTACTTTCTTTGAAACCCGCTTTTCAAAATAATCCTTTTCATTATGGCCCACCTTTACATTTACCCTTCATTGTAGCCCCTAGTAGCCAAGAATTGCCTGGTAGGTTAGCCACATTACAAGCCAATTTTCCCTATCATACCTGCTCTTGAAGTAAAATTGCATGATCTAGTTGAACTTAAGTGTGGGGGAAGATGTCTTGTGGTGTACTAGCTCATTTGGTTATACTTTGGGTGGAAAATAAATTGTGGAAGAGATGTGTGTCATGCTGAAAAATTATTCTGTTTAAAGCTGTGCCTTTTCTGGAGCTTTTATGAAAAGAGAAGTTGTGCCTTTCTGGATCTTCCAATATAAAAAGAAAGTTGTGCCTATCTGGAGCATTAAAAAAATTATGTTTGAAAAGACTGAAATGTTTTCTGCTGAGCTGATTGAATGGTGATGGAGCCTATTTTCAACAAAGGGGAAGTGAAGGAGACCATATTTGAGTGAAAACTAGAATCTTACAATTTTGCTTCAATAAGAGCCAAGCCTTCCTTTTTCAGCCTCAGAACTTTTAACATCTAAATCCTACCAACCAGAAGCCACAGAACAACCCTGAAAAGTCCTCATGAGAAACACATGTCCTTGACTCACATTGGGTGGAGAAGTAGGAATTTATCAAACCTATGGTGACTCTTGTGTGAGTTTGGATGAGAAAAGCCTTGTTTAGCCTTTACATTTGTGAGATGAGAGAAAATTCATGTGAGGTAGGTGTTTTGTGTGAATGGGATAAGAAATGAAGTGGAAATTTATTAAAAAATTAAATGGATAACTTGAAATAATAGTTTTTTATGAGGCATGATATCTTTTTGTTTCTTGAAATTGATTTGATTGATCTCATTGATATGTGTTTTGGATTTGATTTGATTTGATTTTTACTTGTCCAGGAGTCCAAGTGCTAAGTATGAGGGAATTGATAGAGCAAATATTTTCAATTAATTTATATTGAATATCATTGTTTTAAACCCACAAAATTGTTCCTCTAAGATGAATTGTTTCATTTTTTTGATAATGGTGTTATTTTGAGCTGAATAGTAAAAAATTGGCCATTTTGGATTTTTAACAGTTTTAAATTATTTTGGTAGTTTGGCCATAACATTATATACAATGATCCAAATTGCAAAATTATTTCTTTTAAATATTCTAAACATCCAGGGCTTCATTTAATATATTTGGACTTAAATCTGAATCTGCCATATGGAAGCTCAAAAGAAGCTCACAATTTGGCTCAAGAAAACTGTTTTCAGTTCTGCCTAGTTTTGATGTGGCATCCATAACTCATCCAATGTGGGCCCGAAGTTTGTGAAATTCGGTAGGTGGACGCGCAAGGAGTTTCTGGGCATCTTTCATGAAGGAATCACCGAGTTAATTGGCCGTTTATGGTGCCATTAAAGCACCCTAATTTGGAGGATTTCGTTTTGGAGAGTCTGACTGGACAGAATAAATGCTCATAGTAAAACGGTCATAACTCTCGGAATACATGTCCACATCCGCTGAATGTTTGAGGGGACACGGCCAAGGGAATTATGAACAACATTCAAGAAGGTCTCAATGCGTGAATATGTCATTATTGGGGCTACAACGCGTCAACATTTGGGGGAAGCATTCTGGCTATAAAAGGAGGAGAGCTCCACCCTCTCAAAGCACCCATTTTCTCCACCCCATTCCTTCTGGGGAACCAAGGAGAAGAACTTCTCAGATTTTTATTTTATTTATTTTGTTTTAAAATGTCTTTCCTCTCCCGAATTATCTCTCTTACCCCATCCATGGAGGTGTAGTTTCATTTGAGTGATCGGAAAGAGGGGAGGCTGGACCTATGTGTTGTGCTTGAGTTTTGTGCTTGAAATGAATAAAATTTGTTCTTCTTTCTTCTTCCGGTTCCAATTCATAATTCAGTATTAAATTCTGAATGCGGTTGTGTAAAGGTTTTTATTCTGAAATTATAAATTGCTTTGGTCGATGATCACATCTCCCTCCACCCAATTCTAATCTGTATACAGTGGAACATGATTAGGGTTGGGTGGTGATTGCTCGACGGTTTTCAAGCACGTGTGTAGGATTGTATATCGAAATCTTGGTTTATTAGGGAAGAAAAATTCTAGGTCTGGGATTGCTCTAATTAATCAAGGAACCTTCTACAACCCTAAACAAATTAGAAGGAGGATAGACCAATCTATGTTTTTAGAAAGGGAAATTCTAATCACATCTCTCTTACCAGTTTAAGGAAGAAGAAGAGATAAAATTTGGAAACCATGATTGCACAACACTAAGTCTAGCCGAACCAAATCCGATCACCGTATTTATAATTTGTTAAAATCAATCAATTTCTGTTGTTTGTTTCTCTCATAGTCATTCAAATTTGTTAAAACCAATCTTTTTAAGAAAACCAACAAAAAGTGACAACCTTGTTTTGTGTGCACTCCTCTTCAGGAGACTACCTAGGATCAACTGCTATACTATACTTAGGTAAATAAAATATTGTTTTGCCATGCCCCATGACAGGCGTGCATCAATCATCAAGAGAGATATTTTGAATACATCATGAACATGAGCTAGATTTTATGGATGGGATAGTTTAAAGGACACTCCTCCAATGGGATAAATGTCTTAATAGTGATAATTTTTTTATCACAATCATCCCTTTCTTCTGAAACCACATGACTCTCTTCCATGGTGAGATTTGAAGGAATTTTTTTGCAAACATAAAACTTGATATCCCTTCAATGGTTTTCAGTGTAACTATTCATCCAAATATTAGCATCCATTATATGTTGTTGGATGGGATAAAAAAATTACATCTATTGAACAATTTTAGTCCAATATATCATTATCTCACCAAATTTATCCCAACATGTAAGAGTTATTCCTCTTTAACCATATAATGCATCCAAGGATTCCATTTGAATACTCATGTGGAAGATATTTTTGTATGAGAACACAAATAATGATATTTTTTGATACCATCCACCATTAAATTTCAATGAGTATGTTATCAGATTGAAATCATGTTTTTAAATAGTCCTTTCATATTTTTGATCAGTTTGGGAATGCTAGGCTATAATAAAATTCAAGTTATTTTTCATAGAATGTCGAAGAATTCTAAACAAACATAAATTTGAAATTTGTATCATGATCAAAAAAATTTAAGATTAGTTCCCCATAAAGCCTCACAAAATCATTCCTTAATATTTGGGAATGTTCATGAAGGGATAAATCAACTTGTATCATGATAAAATAGGAATTATTACGGAATATGACCACCATAACCTATATTGAATTTTTTCTGTTGGGTGTTCTTAGGATACCACTAATATATTCTAAACTGATATTATACCACTTCCATGTTGGAATGGGTATTTTTTTCAAAATACCATTTGGAATGTGTCTCCCTACATTAAATCTTAGACACACCATGGACTTTGTAGCATATTCAACAATCTAAATTTTAATATTTTTCCACAAAAATTGGTCATGAACATCCATAAACATTTAAGTGATTACCAGATGTAAATAGAATATTGATATATGAGCTTTATCCATTAGTTCAATTTTTATATCCATAATAGATTTGATATATAGCCATCTATGAAATGCTAGTACACTTTCTTGATCAATATTGAACTCAGGAAACATCCATTCATCACAGCCTCTAACATCATTAGTATTGAAGGATCTTCCCTTTAATATTTATTCATATTATATTATAATGATTGTTGAGAAATAATTTTCATTCGGATTGATGATGTATTTTCTATGATGATTTTCATGTACAACCTTATTTTTTCATTGATCAATGAATCTCTTTATATCTTTATCATTTAAAATAAAATAGGGTAATTACTACTTAATACATTAGTGACATTTTTTACTCGTCATGGGTGATTGTGAATTGAATAGTCATAGTATTTCGTATGTTCTAACCATCTCATTTGTCTCATGTTCAATTCATTTTGTGCGAAAATATACTTCAATCATTATTTTCCTAGGTATATGTAACATTTATCCCCATAAGGAGTGCCTCCAAATCATTAGATATAATATAATTGCATCTTTCTCCAGGTCATTCGTTGTATAATTATAATCATGAGGCCTTAACTACCGAGATTCATATGAAATAAACTTGTTAGTTTCAATAAGTATAGACCAAATAAATTTTAGAGATGCGTCACTAAATGTTTTGAATCCTTCTCTGATAGAGGGTATAGTTAAAATAAGTGTAATAACCAATATCTTCTTCAATTCATGGAAACATTATTCACATTCCATAGTCAATATTAACATATACCCTTAACAATTTGAAATTTATGGTGTGTTAGAATATCTGGAGTTCTTTTCACAAACCTAATATAACATACTATTAAACTAAGGAATATATAAATGTCAATTAAATTTATATGATGGGGATACTCCTCCGCAACATTTGTCATGAAACTGTCAAATGAGATTCCATCATCAGTTATAATGATCCCGGAGATTGTAACTAATTACAACCAAAATTCACAATTTCAGAATTTTCCAAACAACATATCCTTCCTCAATGTTTTCATTATAAAGCTTTGATGATGCTTATGGTTCTCAAAAATTTTAGAATAGTGATGAATATCATCAGTATAAACTACCATAAATTTTTAAAGGTATTCCTTAAAGGAACTATTGATCAAATTCATAAATATAGTAGGAGAATTAATCAATATGAAGGGAATAAAAAAAATAATATTGATCTTATCTTGATTAGAATGTAGTCTCTTGAATATTTTCTTTTTTCACCCTCAATTGATGATAACAATATTAAATATCAATATTGAGGGGGGGGGGGATTGATCCCCACGTACTATTCTAATAAATGATAAATCATGGGGTGGGTGAATTTGTTCATTATTAGGATCATGTAATGTTCATTATAATCAGTTTATATTCACACTGATCCATCCATATTTTTCACAAAGAGAATAGTTTCTCCCAAATGGAGACAAACATGGTCAGATAAACCCCTTACAAGAAGATCTCAACGTAGCTTCCTTAATTCCTCCATATATACATTTCCCATTTTATATAGGGTATTTAGTAGCGTATTTGATCCAGGTATGTGTTCAATGGGTAACTCTACCACTATTTCTAGATGATTTCTATGTAAGTCCTCAGAAAATATGTCAATGCATTCTAAAACATTGGGCATATTTTTTATTCTTATACATTCAATTACTTCCTCCTCTTTATTAATCATCTCTATAAAAAGACTAAGGGATTTTCTTGTTGAAAAATATTTTGTAGGGATACATAACTTATAAAAATGACAATAGGATTTCCATTGAAAACTACTGAAATTTACTTTTTTCTACAGTTGATTATACCTTTATTCTTCAAGGGTCCTCCCATACCTAGTATAGTTTCTAATTCCACCATAGGAATGAAAAAGAAGGACATGATTCTTGAAGAATATCTGTTATGGATATATCTTTTATTATAAGCCTATATGAAATTTTTTTACAGAAAGCATCATGGTTCAATAATACATTCTGAAACAACAATTAAATTTTCAATATACTCATCAAAATGGTTCATAAAAACCTTGTGATTAACCAAAAAAATCACCTAGGAGTGTAAACAAAGTAGTTAAGAAAGTCAATTTTCATTCACTAATTTCCATTCAAGTGATGATCAAAGTAGTGTGTTCGGGTATTTCCCCAAGATACATCTGTGATAGAGCTATATCCACTTGTTGGTATAGAGAAAATGATTTATTTTATTAGAACCCACTTACTTAATACTCCACCAAAATACCATGATGTTCTCCTATATTTAAACATGTTAATAGGAATCTTTATATAGTTTGCATATCCAAATTTCCAAAAATAATGACCCCTTCATTTGATATCTATAATGGAATCCTTCCTTTTTATTACATAAATTTCCATAAAATTGTACAAACAAAGTATATTTTAATGGTTAGATTCATTGAAATAAGTGAATAATACCTGAAAACATAAATAATCCATCCAATAAAATTGATTGGATTATTCTTATGTTCATTATATTTACATTTATTTTATCTCATAACATGGAGACATATATCAATGGAATGGGGTGAGAATGAGGCCTAGTTCTCACGACCCATCCCCCGGGGCTCGTACCCTGACTACCCCAAGCCCGCCTACAATAGTCTAGGGGCTGGAGACTAGAACCAAAGGTGTATTCCCTAAAACTGGGAAGGCATTTCCTTAATATCATGTACACACATACAACCAAGCACACAATGAGATACGAACACAATTAAAACTATAAATCAAAAGAATGTTGACTGTAAAAAGGGGTCGGAATACAAGCCCCAATTTATGATACAAGTACAACTTAAATACAATACAACTAAAGAAAAGTAATGAAAACTATTCGGTCATCCTCTGAGGTTCCTACCTAAATGGTTGGTATAGATTGCCTCCTCAATACTCCACGTCCACCTGTCTTCTCTGTGTACCGACACGCCGTATGGTCTACCTTCAAAAACCATCTAGTCATAGTACCATCTTCCTCAATCAGTGATGACTGTCATCTACACCAAACACAATGACGTGCGGGAATTTTCTATATAGGGGTGAGTATAGCGATACATAGTGGGGACCCTGAGACCATCAAGGTCACAAAAAATCCATCATGGATAATCCACAAAGAATGGAAACAACTGATAACCCTACTTAGGAATATTCCCATACATATAACTAAGTTATGAAGTAAACCCTTCTACATCATGAGGAAAAGACAGTGTCCAACTCCAAATCCCCAAGCTAAACTATTCCATAATAGATGGAAAACCACGAAGGTAAGTACCACACAGGTACGTCACACTCAAGAATACCACCAAGGTATTACCACAGAGGAAAGTTCCACATAGGTACATACTCAACTCACACCAGGTATATCATAGGTATAGTAGTATAAATTATTAAATGTAACTAATGAATCATCATAATATATTATGAATCATACCCACACAGGATCACTATGTGCTGACCTACCGAGGATCGCTTGATACTGACCCACACAGAATCGCTCGGTGCTGACCGACATAGGATCTCTCAGTGCTAACCCACACAAGATCGCTCAGTGCTGATCCACATATGATCGCTCGATGCTGACCCACACATGATCGTTCAGTGCTGAACCATAGAGGATCGCTAGGTACTGACCCACAAAATATCCCTCAGTGCTGACCCACACATGATCCCTCAGTGGGGACCCACACCGGATCGCTCAGTGCTGACCCACATAGGATCGCTCGGTGCTGACCCACACAGGATCGCTCGGTGCTGACCCACACAGGATCGCTCGGTATTGACACACATAGGATCTCTCGGTGCTGACCCACAAATGATATCTCGGTACAGACCCACACATGATAGCTAGGTGCTGACCAACATAAAATTGCTCGATGCTGACCCACACAGGATCACTATTCATTCTACATGTCGCATCCAGCTACATGGTTCCCACAATATGCTCTCTTGTCTACAGGAGGATCTACTCCACATTTCACTGGTAAATACACAAACTACCATGAATTCTCATGGAGAAGTATCTCAAAGGACCGCCACATCATAGGGGTCTCAATGAAATAGACAGTGTGTTAATCAGTCATCCGGTTAGTGAGTTATTAGCCTTTATGTCTCATGGGTCCCTTTGGATTCTTTCTCAATATAGACCCACCATTCCACATATTAACCCAAATCTCCAGTGGGGTATACTCAAAGGGACCATCTCTCTCCAAGGATTCTAACACCAATGACAGTTCATTAAGTGGACGCCCGGTGCCAATGTTATGGACAAAAGAGTGTAAATGGGGCGTAGTGGGCCCATGTCCGGCCTGACCCGGTGGAGGCTGACCTGGTCTGGGTTGAACTGGCTCGACTCGCTGGGTATAGCCCACAAGGTGGCCTGGCCCATTGGGTTTGGCCCAGACCACTGGGCGGTCCGGTTGGCTGCGAGGGTCGCGAGCAGCCGCAGAGGGCCAACGGGAGCCACGGAGGCCGCGAGGGGCGGCGGAGGCGGCTCGAGGCTGTGGGAGGCCACAAGCCTGAGGATGGTCACGTGTTCATCGGGCGGATCAGACACGGATGGTGTGAGGCCATCAGGCGGATCGACAGGGGTATGGTGCAAGGCTTGAGGGCTGTAAGGGTGGCGGGACCGCGGGGGGCATCTCGGTCGTCGGGCGGCGCAGCTGCGGATGGGATGAGGCCGCAGGGCAGCGTTCCAGGCTGTGGGTTGGAGAGGCCACAGAAGGTGGTGATGTGGGGTGGTGGTGGCCACGGATGGTGGAGGTTGTGCGGTGGTGGAGGTCATGGGTTTAATTCCTTCACCGTCACCAGATTTGCCTTCTTCCATCGTGAAGGATACACCATTCAAGAAGAACGATGGATGGGTCAGGCCATGTTTGTTTTCCCTGCACCCTCCGCATTAAGGCAGTAGCAAGAGGTTCAAAAATTTTGAATCAAGAACATGTATGGAAGATATTTGAAACATCAAACCCACAACTTCCGTCAAGAATGGGTAAGGGAATGAAATTCAAACAACCATCCTACCTCTGATTTTTCAATAACATTAGCGCAAGAAGTATGTCAAAGAATGTGAATAGAGTTCCATCAATTGTCTCTTCTGTAACCATGATTCAATGGATGTGGTTATTCATTTTTGAATATTTCCACCACAGGAGGATGTCCCGAGGAAGAATTCAATGTTTTGTGACGTCATTCTTCATTGGCGGAGCATTCTTTGATGGAGAGTGTAATCCTCCAAGAGCTATCCCCTTTGTCAATACATTCCCCCAAAATGAAAATAGCAAACTGTTGTGTTTCCCCAATTTTAATTGTTGTCATAATTTCAAATTTGATTAATTAATTACATAGGTTGGCATAATAAACTAAATGGTGAGACACCATTTAAGTGGGGGATGTTAAAGAGACTTCCCCAAACTTTTGAGGGAGTTCAAGGGGGTTTAGCTTCGGGTGGTCCCCACCACAATAACCTCTCATGTGGGGTTAGGATCGGTTGTCCCCACCTCCATAACCTCAAGGGGAGGTTTAAATCTGGTCGTCCCCACCTCTCAACATCCACAATGAGTTTTAAATAAAAATCAAAATGTTACACAATTTTATTTTTTGTATTCTTTCACGAATATGTGAAAAGATAACTTCCACCCACGACCTACTACGGTCGAGGTGAAGGTATCCTTAAATGAATATCGGCGTTGTGAGTTCAATGGTGCCCTGATATTTTAATTCTGAGCACCAATTAAAATGTTAGAAAAACCCACTAGCACGTTTATTGAACGTACCTGATGTAAAGTTCAGAAATTCATTCTTGGAACTCTAGGCCTCAGAATCACACGCTGTCAATTTTCTGTGGACTCATAAAATTCCCATATATTTTAAAAAAATTACCTAGAAATTATGGGTCTTTACATTCTCCCCACCTCAGGGCTCTATGTCCTAGTAATCCACAACTCAAAACTAGGTAAACATGTGGGGGGTACCGAGCACGCATCTGAGCCTCCATCTCTCATGTGCTCTCCTGGAGGTTCCTGTGCTACCAATGAACATGAACCAGAGGTATCGACTGCCCATGAAGGGCCTAATCCTTTCGATACTCAATCTCAACTGGAACCTCCATAAAAGTCTCCCCATCGTCGATATCCAGCTCTCCATGGTCGATGACATGGGAAGGGTCGTGTACGTATCTCCTCAGCTAGAAACATGTAAGAGGTCGTGAACCCGATGCAGCTGAGGTGGAAGAGTTAAGCGGTAAGAAACCTCTCCAACTCTACTAAGGACCTTTAAGGGTCCAATGAATCTCGGAGATAACATTCCTCGGACAAATCTCTACAATCCTTGTTGAGGTGAGACTCATAGATAGACGTGGTTGCCATTCCCGAACTCTAGAGGTATCTGTCTCCAATTGGCATTTGACTTCTGCCTACACTGTGTAGTCTTCATCCGCTCCTGGATGATTTTAACATTCTCTACGGTAGTGTATACCATCTCTGGTCCCACTAGTGATGACTTCCCTAGGTCAGTCCAGCACAAAGGTGATCTTTAAGGTCGCCCGTATAATGCCTCAAAAGGATCCATCCCAATGGTGGAGTGCTAGCTTTAGTTGTATGAAAACTCCACCAAAGGAAATAGATCCTCCAAAATGTGATCAGAGTCGAGGATACATGCACGTAGCATGTCCTAAAAGGTCTGAATAGTCCGCTCTATCTGGTCATCCATCTAAGGATGGAAGGAGGTGCTCAAATGATGCAACGTCCTGAAAGACTCTTACAACCCCTTCCATTTTTGGGAATTAAAACATAAATCAAGATCGGAGACAATGGTCGAGGGTACTCCATGTAACCGCACAATCTCATGCACATATAGGCGTCCCAATCTCTCTACTATACCCTTCTCTCTGATCGGTAGGAAGTGGTCTGACTTGGTGAGTCGATCGGCGATCACCAAAATCAAGTCATGACCCCTAGATGTATATGGAAGTCCTGTCATGATGTCCATGGATATCCCATCCCACTTTAACTCTAGAACCTCCAAAGGCCAAATCCAAGCATTTTGGTACCTGATTCTCCACCTTCACTTGCTGATAAGTGAGGCTCTGAGAGACAAACTCTGCAACTGATTTCTTCATTCCTGGCCACCAGTGATGTCGTCAGAGATCCTGGTACATCTTTTCCACTCCTTGATGTACCGTTAAAGGAGATGTGTGTAACTCCATAAAATGCATTGTTGATTGTCACCTATCGACCGGTCAACGTTCTGATGCTCTGCCAATGTGTATAGCAGCACTCTGGTCAAATCATCGGTGATGAGACTTTTTAATAGTCGTTTTTTAAGTTGATTGTATTTTGATTGGGGGGTTTGTTTGCAGAGCTTAATTGAAATGTTTTATTGATTAATATTGATTTATCAAATTGATAAATATTAGGGTGATTTCATCAATGGGTAGTTAAGCTTGTGATATCCTTGCGTCTTACATTGTATTGCATTAAATTAACACCCATGTCACAAGTTGACATTGATTATAATTCCTAAGTGTTAATGCTTTAATCCAACCCTTAAATTAACTAGGATTCTAATCTAAAGCAGTACTTGATTGTGGTAGTGTATTTATGGTTCCAATAATCCATGTAAACCATATGTTAAACAAAATAAGTCATTAATCCATGACATGTTAAGTCCAACATACACAATGTTAAATTAAAGAATATTCATCGAGCAAATACTCTCATTCACTTAACATCCCTAAATTTTGACTCACCCCAATAATATATTTACTCAGAAATTTATATTAATATTAATATGGTTTTTATATTTATGTTGATAAATTAACAAGAGATGAAAATGAAAGGGATTAGAAAAGAGTGTTACGTTGAACACACACACACGAACAATGATGAGAATTAAAAAAAACTGACATTCGATTGAATGAGGAAGCAAAAGAGGGGAAGGGAATTCTACTTAAGTTAAGTATTTTAATAAAATTAATATTAAACTACAGAATGTGGATGATAATAAGCGATATTGAAGAAGAAACATTCATTAAAACAGAATTACAAAGAAATACTCTTACAAGATTACAAAAATGAAGAACACAAAAGTAAAGGAAATGAAAGAGAGGGGGAAGGGTATCTAAAGTAAAAAAATTGAGTATTGCAGTTCCTCCCAACCCTTTGTCATGTTCTTCTTCATGCCAATTTTTTCTCCTCTCTTCTGAAATGCCAAACCCTTTGAAGGAGAGGAGGGGGATGTATTTATAGCCCAAGGAGTGGACAGTTTTCATTCACAATCTTTCCCTCAACTTTCATCGCCAATTTGGCTATTAAAAAAGCAGAATCTCAAGATATCTCCTTCAATGTTTTCGATAATAAGGTTTCCGACCACTCTCAAAATTTTTAGTCATTTGGACCTATGGAACCAATGTTATGGCCGGTTGATTAAATAATGTTAATCTGTCCATTTCAATCCATTCTTTTTCAATGGCCAAAATTTGAATGGATTTTGGAATAAGAATATGCCTTCAAATCCGAATGTTTTCTTCAACAACATCAGCCGAATATATCTTCTATTTCACAATTAAAAATCACAACTAAATTTTATTTCTATATCAAGATACATTTCATCAATACTGTACTGATTATAATTCCCGACCAGAATGGTGGGATGAGTTTAAATGAAATGGTTGGGCCCCTTGTAATTGGATTTTGGCCTTGAAAGGATTATACAAGACTCCTAATATTGTCCCATAGAACCTTTGAGGAGAATGAAGGAATTTTAATTTCTAGATTTATCCCAGAAAATAAATCTTCATGGCTGGTCCAATTTCTTCACAGATTCTGTAGGCCTTCTTGTGTGGTCCATATGAGCTTTCAAATGGAAGAATTGGCCCATGATACCTTCTAATGAAATGTGGGATATTGAATTATGAATCCTAAAATACAAGAACCACAAAATTTGTATTAGTATGAGGATAGTTATAAATAAAATAGTAAACTGACTCAATTGGACTACTTCTAATAATGCTCAAAAATTATACATAGTATTAAATCATTAATATTTCACAAAAATTATGCACCTTTCATATAAAATCAGTAAATGGGGTATATAATAAGTCATGAAAATACTAGTAACATCAAATCCCCCATACATAGTCTTGTTCATGTCCTCATGTGCAACAAATATAAAAACATAAAAAATCATTCTCTCTCACTAACAGATATTAAAATATTATTTTCTCCAATCAGGGGAGGTTTAGATTATTTCACTCATCCATTTTGAATTCCACCACAATTTTTTACAGAAAAAATGTTCTAAAACTAATTCATTTTTTTAATGCTCAAATTTAGAAATGGAAAATGTGGACACTCAAAACTCACACCTCTCAAGATGATAAAATTCATTTGTGGAGGTTCACTCTTTCACCAACCAAAAGTAAAAATCATAGAGTTTGAAAGATCTCTCAGCTTAAAATCCTTATCCAAAGTTGACAAGAATAAAGAGGACTTCTTAAGGGGTTTTTTGTTGCTACGGGATTGTAGAAAGATGATATTACAAAATATAGGAAAAAGGGGTAAAACCCCAACATTGAAAATGTAATGCACATTTATTTTGAAATAAGACATGAAAGGAAATGAAATCACATATTTACAAGGGAACAATTGTGTGAATAAAGACACAATAGAGGATGAAAATTTTAGGGGAATGAGAAGATGAAATATTTACAAACAAAAAAACTTCTCTCAATTCCATAAAAATTTAATGTATGTTTTTTTCTTTTTTTCACTTTTTTCGGAAGTTGAATGGGGAAAAGATATCACACTCATATCCCAACCAATGATTTATCCCCTCAAGACAATAATTGTAATAGTTATAAAAAGATCAAAAAGTTGAGGAAGAGTGATTTTTGACCTACCCAAGACACAACCCATTTTTTCATTTTTTTTATTTTTTCTTCATTTTTGATTTTTGATTTTTTTTTGAACAAGTGTCAATAAAATTTACAAAATTTCATAAATTCAAGTACATTACATTCGCTAAAACACACTGAATCACAACTTCTCCCCCACACATAAATGGATGCTTTCCCTCAAGTAGATGATAACTCGTTGAAAATCAATAAAAGGGTACCCATAATGAAATCCCCCCCCTACACACTTAAATTTCAAAAAATTATTCAATGAAAATAAATGTTGATATTGGGTGGGAAAAGGTATTGGTCTTGTAAGTTAGCTATCAAAGAAAAGGTTTTCATAGGCTTGAAGGGGCTTTCAAAAGGAGGATTAATGTATGGTTAATGGGAGGCTATCTGGTTATTGTGATTATCATGTGGTTCATAAAATACCTCTATCATATTAATGCACACTAAAGTATAAAATTCAGCTCAAAGGTCCACAAACTCAAGACTCACAAATTGGGGTGAAAACACACTTTTTGAAAAGATGGCCATAGTTGTCCATGACATGAAAGAAAATGTTATTCCTCACGGATTGGGAAAATCATTTTCTGAATAAAAAATTGAGCATTCAAAATGTGCTGGTTTTGACACAAAATTATTTATCCAAAGTCATGATGAAAATACAAAAAATTTGAGATGAAAACATGTCTATTAACTCCCCAAAATGGGTAGACAAAATTAGAAAATTGGAAGGTGAGTAAGCATGACTCTTAATTTTTTTGTATTTTTTTATGATTCGTTTTTTAGATTTCTTTTAGTTTTTAATAAAGACACCCTCACACAAAAGAGAAAGGTAAAAACAAAGGGTTTGAAATAGAGTTTGGTAAAAAAAGACAGAGGAAGAATAAGAAAGAGGTAGAGGGTGGAAGAGAGAGAGAGAGAGAGTTAAAGGGAAAGAGGTGCCCCCTGGTTTGGATTTGGCGGGTCCCCATATCCATCTAGTGGTAGGCTGACTGGAGAAGTTAGGGATCCAATGGAAGTTTATGTTGATACAATATTGTGCGTCCTTTCATGGTGATTCTTTAACCGATGTCCATTAACCATGAATGTCCTTTTGGAAGAGGGGTCTTGGACTTTCACTGCACCAAACGGGTAAAAATAATTAATAACAAAAGGACCTTCCCAAACAAAATTAAGAATACCTGGGTGAAGCCGAAATCGAGAATTGAAGATTGCTACCTTTTCACCTTCATGGAATACCTTTCTCAGGATGTGTTTGTCATGGAGTACCTTATCCTTTTCTTTGTACAGATTTGAATTCTCATAGGATTCAAGTCGAAGATCCTCCAGTTCAGTCAACTGCAACAATCTTTCTTCACCTGATTTTTCACAATTAAAATTACAATTTTCACTACCCAAGAAGGCTTATATTTGATTTCAACTGGTAGATGACATGATTTACGAAAAACTAGAATAAAAGGAGACATCCAAATAGGGGTTTTATAGGCCATTCGATAAGCCCAGAGTGCTTCACCAAGTCTTTCAGTCCAGTCCTTTCTGGTGGGTATTAAAATTATCTCTAGCACTCTTTTCACATCCCAATTAGAATGTTCATCCATTCCATTTGATTGAAGGTGATATGTTGGTCATGTTTTCTGTACTACCCCATTCTTTTTCAAAAGATATTCCATGGTTCTATTACAAAAATGGGTTCCTAAGTCACTGATCAAGGCACATGGTTCTCAAAATCGGTGGATGTTCTGTGTCATTAAAAACTCACTAATAGTATTCGAATCATCCTTTCTAGTGGGTTTGGCTTCTAACCACCTAGAAACATAATCTACCACAAGGAGGATGTATTATATTACATTGGAAGGGGAAATGGTCCCATGAAATCGATGCCCGAAACATCGAAGACCGTAGAAAAAATTAAAGGCTTTTGGGGCATTTCATTTCTCATTGAAAATTGTTCCAAACTTTTGGCAAGGGGAACATGATTGATAGAACTCATTTTATTCCTTGAAGAGTGAAGGACAGAAGAATCCAAAGTCTATAACCTTTAATGAGGTCCTTTGTGGTCCAAAGTGGCCACCACTAGGCACTGAGTGACAGAATTCTAAGATAGAACAAAGTTCATTTTCATCGACACATATCCTAATTACCATTTCTGCCCCAGTTTTCAAATGTTTATTATCTTCCTAAAAATAGTATTTTAAATCAGTTTTCAACTTCATTTTTTGTGCTTTTGAAAAAATTTCACGAAAAACACCAGAAACCAAGTAATTTATTATTGGGGCATACCATGGTATTTTTTGAGTGGGAGATGATATGTGCTGAGTGGGGAATTTAGGATTGATGATTTCAGAATGAGAAGAATTAGAAATTCTACTCAAGTGAACATCCACATGGTTTTCTTTTCCTCGCCTATCTTTTATTTCAACGTCAAACTCTTGGAGCATTAGGATCCCTATTATTAGCCTCAGTTTGGAATCTCTTTTCATAAGTAAGATCTTTATAGAAGAATAATCTGTGATGATGATTATTTTGGAACCTAAGAGATAAAGCAAAAATTTATCTAATGCAGAAACGACTGCTAAAATTTCCTTTTCAATTAATGTTTAGTGAGATTGGGTTTCATCCAATGTTTTTGAGGCATAATAGATGACATGAAGAATTTTTTCTCTTCTTTGACCAAGAACAGCCCTAACAGCTCTATTAGAAGCATCACACATAAACTGATAGTATAAGGACCAATATTGGGGTTCGATTATTGGGGATGATGTTAGAGATGTTTTGAGTTCATCAAAGTCTCTCTTTAAAACCTCATCGAAATGGAAAGTGACATCATTTTAGAGTAACCGGGTGAGTGGGAGGGAAATTCAACTGATGTTATAGATGATTCTTCGATGGAAACTAGGATTACCGAGAAATAACCAGATGTCTTGAACAGATTTGTTTTGGGGAAGTGATTGGATCACTTCAATTTTGGCAGGATTGGCTTCAATAACATATTTTGAAACTATGTTCCCCAAAACAATCCCATTTGCAAAGATGAAGTGACATTTTTCGAAATTTGACACAAGGATACACATGACACACTTTAGGGGGACTAGAGAGAGTGAATTCAAACAAGATTAAAATTAGTCACAATAAATGGTAAAGTCATCCATAAATACTTCCATGAAGTGTTCAATGAATTCAGAAAATATACTCAACATACACATCTTGTATGTTGCAGGAGCATTGCAAAGTCCAAAAGGAATTCTTCTATATGCGTATGTTCCAAAGGGGCATGTGAAAGTAATATTTTCTAGATCCTGAGGTACTATTGGGATTTGGAAATAGCCGGTTTATCCATCAAAAAATAAATATTGTGACATTAAGTCAAATATTTCTATCATTTGATCAAGGAATATAAGAGGGTAAGGATATTTTATTTTTTCAACATTCAATTTCCTATAGTCAATGCACACATGCCATTTGTTTTTCACTCGAGTTGTGACTACCTCTCCAGGATGATTTGTGACAACAGTTATCACACCCTTCTTAGGTACAACTTGAATTGAACTAAGCCATTCACTATCAACTATTTGGTAGATAATACCATCTTGAATAAGCTTGGTGATCTCTTTCCTAACTACCTCAAGTATGAGTGGATTGAGTCTTATTTTTGGTTGTCTAATTGGTTTGGATGATTCCCCAAGATGGATGCGATGCATGCAAAGGGCAGGGTTGATTCATGGTATTTCATCTAGGGTCCACCATAAGGCCATTTTAATTTCCTCTAACACTTGAACATGTTTGGAATCATCGGTTTTGGTATGTGAAGAAGAGATAATGATAGGATAAGAGTGATCATGGAAAATGAATTAATATTTCAGTTGTTCATGAAGAGGTTTCAGATCAGTATCATATTTTATTTGTCTATTAGAAAACACAGTAATAGAGTAAGGGACTTCAGTTGCTTCAAATTCCTTCTCCTTAACACTTTCCAAGGTGGAGTAGTAGAGATCAGAGTTGATGTGTGATTCAAAATATTTTTCAAGTTCCTCTATATTGATGGAGTCTATGAATGAGAGGTCCATATCAACTTCCCCATTTATGACTTGGTTAATCATGGTGAAAATTTCACAAGATCCTTTATCATTAGAAAATGAAGAACATGGTTGATTGGGTATCTATTGACTCTTAGAAGTGTCCTCAGAAGCATGGATTTACAATGTAGAGTGATCCTTATTTGGGTGTCGCATGGCTTGGGAAATGTTGAACTAGAATAGTTGGTCACCAAATTCCATGGATAAGATGCCTGAACGGACATCAATCTTGGTTCTCGCAGTCATGAAGAATTGTATTCCTATAATTAGTGGAGTTCGAGGAGAGTTCGTCTCACCTTCCAGGTCAAGGACATAGAAATCTATAAGGAAGATAAGATCATTGACTCGGACAATGACATCATCAATTATTCCCTCAGGATTATCTGTGCCTCGATTTCCTATTTGAATAACAACACCCATTGGATGTAAGGGACCTAGACCAAGGTTGGAGAATATGGGTTTGGTTTAGGCGACCTCAGTTTCTGGTGCAGGCAGTGGACGTCGGAGATCAGGCCGGTGGTGATGAGGCATGGTGGTTGATGTACGTGGTGAGGTGTTGACGTGGCGATGGTGATCATGAATGGACGGCGACATTGATGGTGCATCTTGGGACAGAACATGTGATGGGTGATTGGTCAGCCGTCGTGATGGGTGTGTGACTCGAGATAGATGGATATCATTTTCTGAGATTGGTGATGTTGAATTTTAATTTGAAATTTGAATTTTGTGTGTTTTTTTTTTGAAGGATTTGTGGCGGGTCTCGGCTTAGTTTGTCTCAGTTCTGAATTCTGTATGTTGTAAGTGGGGTTTGTGTGGGTGGTTTGTGGAGATTTTGTATGGTTCTTACTTAAACAAAAAGTAGATCTTTAAAAAATAAAAATAAAAATAGAGTTGGATGGAGTGCATCATCAAAGGTGGGACTTCCAATTTGGCATGGAACCATAAAGGTCCCTGGATCTTTTCACTTTATGGGAATAGACTGCTGGGAGGAATCATTTTCAAAGGTCCTAAGTTTCGTCTTGTCGGTGCACAGTTATTTAAGAAACTCGGCATACTTAGGAATTTTTTTGATTTCATCTAAGAGAGTAATGTTGAAATCAACACGTCTAAACTTTTCAAGCATTTCAGGATTGGGTTCAAAGGACTTATTTGGCTTAGAAACAGCTTGTTGAAAAGGAATTGGATTCCTAAGTCGAATGGAAGTAGGTGCTGAAATGGATTCAGATTCCTTTTCAAATTTCTTTTTTTTCATTTTCTAGGTCAACATTCAAAAGAGAGTTAGAGGATTTATCTTGAGGAATATAAATTTTCTTTCATGATCTATGTGAAACTGTACTTACATTACCTTTGGGGTTGGGTAATGCTTGAGTTGGGAGTTAAGAAGAATTGGATGGTTTCTGCTGACTAATGTGGGATGCAAGTTGACTGATTTGTGTTTCAATGTTCTTGAGTCTTGAATGGGTGAATGAGGAAAGTTATTCCACTGCACTTTCCCATAGTTTCTTGGAAGAACAGGCTTTTCCAGTATTGGGATTACCTAGATTTTGGTTCTTAGGAAAGAAATTGTGTTGGTTTTGGAATTGGGAAGGATCACTAGGATAATGGAATCTAGGAGGAGGATTGTTCCATTGTGGTTGAGGAATAAATGGACAAGGTTGTTGGATGTTACCAATGCCTTTACCATATTGAAACTGGTTTGGGTTTTGTGGAGGGAATTGAGGGGGATGAGAGATGGGATTACCATACCTCAGGACTTGGTTATAGGATGGCGATAAGGGCTCAGAGTGAAGATGGTTAAAGTTTCTAATAAACTGACCTGATTGTTGAATGTTGGTGTTCCACTGAGCATATGATGCATTGAGCTACATTGGTACAGATGAATCAGATTGATCCTCTTGAAGTTGTGGACATGTGTCAGTTGTATGAGAAGAAGAGTTGCTGATTCCATAGTTTTTGACATGTCCAGGAAACATTTATTTTGGAGAAGATGAGGTTGTGGATTTAGTATCCACAGCTAGTTGTCACACAAGACCTATAATTTCACTCATCCACTCGGTCCTCTTGTTCGGCTCAATTAATTGATTATCTTGTGCTTCTTTGACTTGAGCATGTGCTCGAGTATGGAATGGTTGTGTGATTGCAGCCATGTTACTTATGAGATCTCTTACAGTTGCAGGAGTTTTATCCACTAGAGCACCTCCACTTTCGGTATCAATGAGGGTTCTCTCCATAGCCAATAACCCCTCATAGAAGTATTGGATCAAGAGTTGGTCAGGGATTTGGTGGTGTTGGCAGGTTGCAACAAACTTTTTGAACCTCTACCAGTACTCATGGAGTGATTCACTTGGGAACTTATGGATACCACTTATTTCCCTTCCTATAGAAGCAGTATGAGAAGCATGAAATAATTTCTCTAAGAAGTGTCGCTTCATGTCATTCCATGTGGTTATGAAACGAGGAGGGAGGTAGTAAAGCCAGGACTTGGCGGAGTCAGCTAAGGAAAAAGGGAATTCTCATAGTTTGATTTGTTCCTAGAAACCCCTTGAGTTTCATGGTAGTGCACACTACTTGGAACTCTTTATGATGAAGATGTGGATCCACACCTGCTAGCCCATGGAAATGAGGGAGAAGATGAATTAAACCCAATTTGAGTTCAATGTCAGCTTCTATGTTTGGATTTGAATAACCAGAGGTTAGTAATTCATATTAGGGGCAGTGATTTGTGTATGTGTTTGTTCCCTAGGATCAGCTATATCTAATTCAATTGGTTGGACAAGGACTGGTTCTTGAATTATTTGATTATCTCTTATGTTCCTCCTTTGTTGGCGAAGTGTTCACTCAATTTTAGTGTTAAAAAAATCCAACGGATTTTTTGGGAGGCTACGAGGCATTCAAAGAGATTTTGGAAGGAAAAGAAAGATGGGTTTTTCTTCTCATTTTTTCATTTTTTGATTTTTATGAGAAGACGAGGTTTTCTTTGTGTTTTTTTTATTTTTTTTATATTTTGTTTTTTTAAAATAAACAAAAACTAATGACTACTTAAAGCACCATCCCAAACAATAGTTCCATTTGAAATGCACAAACTATTGTCGCCTATCAACCGATCAAAGATTTGATGCTCTGCTAATGTGTATAGCAGCACTCGGGTCAAATCCTCAGAGACGATACTTTTTAATATTCATTTGTTTTTAGTTGATTGTATTTTGATTGGGGGGTTTGTTTGCAGAGCTTAATTGAACTGGATGATTGATTAAGATTTATTTAACAAATTGAAAAATATTGGGGTGAGTTCATCAATAGGTAGTTAATCTTGTGATATCCATGAGTCTTGCTTTGTATTGCATTAAATTAACACCCATGTCACAAGTTCACATTGATTAAAATTCCTAAGTGTTAATGCTTTAATCCAAGCCTTACCTTAACTAGGATTATAATATAAATAAGTACTTGATTGTTGTAGTGTATTTATGGTTCCAATAATCCATGGAATCCATATGTTAAAAAAAACAAGTAATTAATCCATGACATGCTTAGTCCAACATACAGAATGTAAATTAATGAATATTCATAGAGAAAATACTCTCAATCACTTATCATCCCTAAATTTTGACTAACCCCAATAATATATTTATTCAGCCATTTATATTAATAATAATCTCATTTATATATTTATGATGATAAATTAACATTATAAGAAAAATAAAGGGATTAGAAATAATTGGTACGTCGAACACACACACACGAATAATGATGAGAATTAAAAAAAAGATTTTCGATTGAATGCGAGAGCAAAAGAGGGGGAGGGAATTTAATTGTATATAAAATATTTTAAGAACATTGATATTAAACTACAGAAGATGTATGAGAATAAGATATATTGAAGAAGAAACTTGCATTTAAACAAAATTAGAATGAAAGATACTTACAAGATTACATAAATGAAGAACACAAAAGTAATTGAAATTTAAGAGGGGAGGAAGGGTATCTCAAGTAACAAATTGAGTATGGAAGGTCCTCCCAAGACTTTGGAAAGGCATTGGTTGTGCCAATATGTTCTCCTCTCTTATGAAATTCCATCCCCTTTGAAGTATAGGAGGGGGATGCATTTATTGCCCAAGGAAGTTGACTGTTTTCATTCCCAGCCTGTCCATCCACATGCATCAAAAATTTGGCTATTCAAACAGCCAAATATAAAGATATCTCCTTTTTCAATGTTGTAGATAATAACTTTGGAAAACCTCTCTCAAAAATTTGTGGCTTTTGAAAATATAGAACCAAAGATATTGTCGGTTGACTAAACAATTTTAATCTGTCCATTTCAATCCATTCTTTTTTGATGTCCAAAATGTGAATTGATTTTGAAATAGAAATATGCCTTCAAATCCAAATGATTTCTTCAAAATAGTCGTCCTAATATATATTCTCTTTCACACTACAAAATCTCATCTGAATTTGATGATTACATCAGGAGACATGTCATCAATACTATACTGATTTTAATTTCCGGACAGAATGGTGGACTGAGTTTAAATGAATCAGTTGGGCACCATTTAATTGGATTGGGGCCTTGAATGTTTTATAAAAGGCTCCTCATATTGTCCCTATAACATTTTAGGAGAAAGAAGAAATTTTAATTTATATATTGAGCCCAGAAAATAAAGCTTCATGGCTAGTCCAGTTTCTTCACAGATTCTGTAGGCCTTCTTGTGTGGTCTATATGGGCCTTCAAATTGACAAATTGGCACATGATCCCTCCTAATGAAATATGGTAAATTTAATTAAGAATCCTGAAAAATAAATACCACACAATTTGGATCAGTAGGGAGATAGTTATAAATAAAATAGTAAACTGGCCCAATTGGACAACTATGAAATGATCAAAAATAATACATAGTATTAAAACATTAAAATTTCACACAAATTATACACATATCATATAAAATCAGTAAATGGGGTATATAATAAGTCATGAAAATATTAGTAACATCACTCCCTAAACACTTCCTCTTGAAGTGACCCTAGTATCATGGTACGTCCTCTGAAGAGGAGAATGTCCTCCCCACCTTCATAAAATCCATCAGCTGTCTGTCTTGTGGCTATCGGAGCATGTCGAGTCTTGAAATCAATGTCCCCATGCTACACCTCCCTAACTTGCTGAATAATTGGGGTAGTGAATGTAAGAGTCTGTAGAAAATCTATTACATCCTGATCCATAAAAGATATCTACAAAGCTGCTAGCTTCTCCATCGCCTCGCCTAGTAGTTGTATACTAGATCTCTTGCTGGGTGCATGTGCTTCAACGTTCACCTTCCCAGGTATATAGACAATATCATAGTCATAGACATGGAGGAACTCAAGCCAATGTCTCTGTCTTAGCTTCAGGTCCGTATGAGAGAATAAATACATGACACTCTTATGATCAGACTATACTATAAAACATTCTCCCATCAAATAATGGCATCACATCTTCAAGGTGGAAGACCACTATTTCTAACTCTAGGTCATGGGTACAGTATTTCTTCGTATGATGTATTAGTTATTGAGAACCATATGTGATCACTGCTCACTCCTGCATCAGGACACATCTGGGTCTGGTCCTTGATGCATCGCAGTAGACTACGTACCCTATTCCCTCTTTTGGAGGCTTCAAGATGGGGTCCCAAGACAGCCTCTACCTCAGCTCTTAAAAAATATGTTGGTATGTCTCCAAACACACGAAGGGTTTACCCTCATTTTTCATGGCTAAAAGTGGTGCTACAGCTCTTGATAAATCAATCACAAATCTCTGGTAGTATTCGACCAAACCTTGGAAACTCTGTACCTCTATCACACTCCTGGGTGGATCCTATGCAAGTAGCACCTCAATCTTCGCTAGATCCACTACAACACTAGAATCTGATATTACATGTCATAGAAATCAAACCTCTTGGATAAAAAACTAGATTTTTGAGAGCTTACCATAATGCTGGTGCTCCCGAAGTGTATTCAGTAATACCCGCATATGATAAGCATGATCCTCCTCAGTAGTCAAGTAGATCAGAATGTCGTCGATAAAGACTACTACAACTCGATCATGTAATGGATGAAAGATCCTATTAATGAGTCTCATAAACAATAATAGCGAATTGGTCTTGCTGAATGAAATATAAAAAAACTCATAATGGCCGTATCAACATCTAAAATTCATCTTCTGCACATCCTTGTCTTGTACTCTGAGCTGGTGATAACCTGATCTGAGGTCTATCTTGAGAACCATCGTTCTCCCATAATCTAATCAAAGAGGTCGTCAATCTTCAAAATTTGGTACTTGATCTTCACGGTCACCCAGTTTAAGAGATGATAGTCGACATAAAGTCTCAATCTCCCATCCGCCTTCTTGGAGAACAAAAACTGGGATGAAGGAATCCCTTCTCGTGAAAGACCTCAAGCTGTACCTGCAGCTCACAAAGCTTTGCAAGAGCCATCCGATATGATGGTGTAGATATCAGTGCGGTCCCAGGGTACGAGTCAACATAACAGTCCACCTTTCTTCGAAAAGGTAGACCCATAACATCTTCAGGGAAGACATTCACGTACTGGTCCACCACTATAGGATATCTCAGACTCTCCACATCAATCGCTCTGAGGGTAAGGCTAGACAACTGATGAGTGATCGACTGTACTCTCCTCCAGGTAAGACCGTCTTATACTGAAAAGGTTCCATTCTCTCTTGTGAATTTAAACCAGGTCCCATCTATGCGGAAACCCCGCACTTTTCGCCTAATATAGTCAATATGAGCATGGACTGTAGATAATTGGTCCATACCCAAGATGACATCGTAAGGCCTAGACGTTGCTACTAAGAGACCCAAGCTGAAGCTATCACCTCCTTGATTAAGGTCACACTATTAGAACCAGTGTGTAATCATCAAATATTCTCCTGTAAGAGTCTCTAGCCGTAAGGATCAAGCCAACGGCTCCATCGGGATCTTTGAGCACTGAACGAGGGTAGTGGGAATAAACTAATGTGTCGAACCTATGTCTATAACTACAGCAGCTAAGGTGGAATAGACATAGATCATACCTCGTATCATCTATGGAGCACCGTGATCGTAGGACTCATCTGCTTGGAGTTGAGCTCACCCATGTCGACCTGCTCCTTGTGGTCGGGGTGGACCACCTGGTGGTGGTGGCAGTAACATCTCGAATCATCACCCACCCCCAGCTGCATGACCAGCTCCTCTACCACGTCTTTCTGCTCCCTACAGACCACCAAGATCAAATCTATGTCTCTTTCTGGGCGGTCCATTAACGATCTTTTGGTCATCCTTATGGAGGGTCAGAGAATCACGAGCCATGTGACCCTACCTGCAGAATACGTAACAGTACCTGCTCCTGGAATGACTAGCTCTGCCTCAGGTGCCCTGCGCAACCGACACCAAATCATGCGGTTATCCACTTATAGGTCTATTCCTCTTATACCTCTTCAACATCTATCTAATTCCAGCTACAGAAGATTCTTCTATGTGATTTCTGATGGTGGGTCTCGTTCTTGGGGAATCCTCAGAAAGAAAAATCTCCACTAAGAGGGCTCTCTCTAACACACCCGCCTATGTTAGGATGCTGAGTGAGATAACTGAAGCCCTAATATCCTACCCAAGTCCATTCTCAAAGGATCAAGCCCTGAAGAATGGGTCCTGCACCATATCCATGGACTAACATGAGAGGTCATTGAACCTAATTGAGTACTGAGCTACAATCATGTTGCCCTGCTAAAGGTGAAGCAGCTCCTGAATGCGCACTTCATGAAGAGTGGCTGGGAAAAAATCTTCCTGGAACAGGCTCTCAATGTCTTCCAAGAGGAGTGTCACCTCATCGTGAACTTGGAGCATCAAACTCCACCATCTGCCAGATGCTTCCAGTAGAAGGCTGGCGGCAAGAATCACGATGAGATCAGCGGGTGTCCCTACCAGTCGAAAAACTCTCACCACGGCCTCCAGCCAATCCTCAGCCGCCTGTGGGTCCATCTCTTCCCTAAACCTAGGTGGGCTCCGGCGTTTGAACTCATGAAACGCACTCATGTTGCGTGAACCCTCTTCTAATGGGGCTGGTGGCATCGGTGGCCCAACGGGTAATGGTACCCCTGGTGCCTCTGCTGGAAATGGGCCCTGTACCGAGGCCTCGTCACTCGGTGGGATATCAGTGCGTACAACTCTCAGAACCCTAGCAAGTTATATTCTTGGATCCATCATAAACGAAAAAAGTGTTCCACAGTCAATAAGTTATACCTGGTGAGCTGACTCATGTGATCAAAATGAAAAATCTTATAAACAGACACACAATCAATTTTTTCGTGCACTGAGTCAGAAATCAGAAGTCAGGGTCCCGGTGTATGGATACGTTGGATGCCACACCAACACTGCATTCCCTAAACTAATAATCACACTCACTAAACTAAAAACTATCACCGTTTTAAATAAATATCAGAGCCCACTGTTCTACGGTAGAACTGACTCATTTGATATCAATTTGTCAGGACCTATCCCTCGGGGCCCGTACGATGACTACATCGAGCTCGCCTTTTATAGGATTGGGGTTGGAAACTAGTATCAAAAGAGTATTCCCTAAAACTGGGAAGGCATTTCATTAATAAATTTTAAACACACGCTACCAAGCCCATCGCAAGATACGAACACAAGTAAAAGAGTATAGTAAAAGAGTGCTTAAAGTAAAAAGGGGTTGAAATACAAGCCCAATTGTAATGATACAAGTACTAATGAAATAAAATACAACTGAAGAAAGCAAAAGTCAACTACTGGGTCGTACTCCAAAGTTCTTACCCGAAGAGTGGGTATAGAACGCCTCCTTAGCACTCCACATCCACCCGTCTCCTCTGCGTACCGACACGCCGTATGGTCCACCTCTGAGCACCTCCAGTCCTGGTACCCTCGTCCTCAGTCAGCGCAGTCCGTCATCTACACCAAACACAACGAGGTGCGGGTATTTACTCTGCATGGGTGAGTATAGTGATCCTCATTAGGGACCCTGAGACCCTCAAGGTATCACAAAATCTACCAAGGATAAACCACAATGAATTAAATCAACTGATAACCCTACATAGGTATATACCCACACATATACCTAAGATATCAAGTAAACCCTTATCAATCATTTGGAAAACATAGAGTCCAACTCCAAATCCCCAAGCTCAACTATTCCAAAAATGAAGTAAACCCATGAAGGTAAGTACCACATAGGTACGCCACACTGAAGAATACCTTCCAGGTATTATCATGATGGAAAGTACCATATAGGTACAGAATCAGCTCACTCCAGGTATAACATAGGTACATTAGTATAAATGATTATATGTAACTACCGAATCATCTTACTCTATTATTAAGTAGACCCATATAAGATCTCTAGGTGTTGACCCCCACAAGATCGCTCATTTTTGAGCCACACAGGATCGCTCGGTGCAGACCCACACATGATCACTGGGTGTTGACCCACACATGATTGCTCGATGCTGACCCACACAGGATCGCTCGGTGCTGACCCACATAGGATCCCTCGGTGCTCACCCACACAAGATCACTCGGTGCTGACCCAGACAAGATCTCTCGGTGCTGAACCTCATAGGATCACTCGGTGGTGACCCACAAATGATCCCTCAGTGCTAACCCACACCTGATCGCTCTGTGCTGACCCACACAGGATCACTCGGTGCTAACCCACACAGGATCGATCAGTGCTGACCCACAGTGGATCAATTAGTGATGACCCACATAGGATCGCTCAGTGCTGACCCACACAGGATCGATCGGTGCTGACCCACACAGGATCACTATTCATTCTTCACATTATAGCCATCTAGTAGGTTCCCTCACTTTGATTTATTGTCTCTGGAAGGATCCACTCCACAAGGCACTGGTCGATACTCCAACTGCCACAAAGTCTCAAGAAGAATTATCTCAAAGGACCACCTCATCATATGGGTCTCAAGGCAACAGTCGGTGCGTTAATCAAATGCGCGGTCTATGAGTTATTTGCCTTTTAGTCCCGGTGGCCCGATTGGATTAGTTCTTCATCCAACCTCACCATACCCCATATTATCCCAAATCTCAGGTGGGGTATACTCAAAGGGACCATATATCTCCATGGTTTCTAGTGTTGCTGACCGTTTTTCAAACGAAAATATGGTGCCAATGTTATGGCCAAATGAGTGTAAATGGGTTGTAGTGGGTTTTGGTCTTGTTTGACCCAGTCAGACCGACCCAGCATGACCCGGCCTGGGTGGACCTGGTCTGGGTCGACCCTGCCTGACTCGCTGGGTCTGGCCTGCATGTTGGCCCATCCTGTTGGGTTTGGACTGACCTGCTGGGCGGGCCGACCCGTGCTGGACGGCCCGGCCCGTTGGGCGGTTCGGGAGGCCGTGAGAGCCACGAGGGCCCCCCGAGGGCCATGGGGGGCAGTAGAGGCCACAAGGGGCCGCGAAGGCGGTGTAAAGTTGCGGGAGGATACGAGGCCGCAAGGGGTCATGAGGTCATGGATGGCACGTGACCGTGGGACGATGCAAGGATGTGAGGGCAGTGAGGTCGTGGGGCGGCACGATAGGCCACGGGTCGGCGAGGCCATGAGGCGGGGCGGAAGGCCTTCGGTCGGCAAGGCCACAGGGTAGCACGTAAGGCTGTGGGTCAGCGAGGTCAAGGATGGTGGCATTGCAGGACGTGGAGGCTAGGGACGACAGAGCAGTGGTATGGCGGTGGCCACGGTCGGCAGAGGCTGGGGTGCGGCGGAGCTGCAGGGCGTCATAGGTCACGAGGAGGCAGAGGCCACGGGTATTGTTCCTTCGACGTCAACAAAGTCGCATTCTTCCATCACGATGGATACACTATTCAAGAAGAACGATGGAGGGGTTGGCCCATGTTTGTTTGGCCCACATCATCCACGTTAAAGCGGTAGAAAGTGGTTCAAAAATTTTGAATCAAAAATTTGTATGGAAGATATTTAAAACATCAAACCCACAACTTTAGTCAAGAACGGGTAACAGAAATAAATTCAAAAAACCACGCTACCTCGGATTGTACGTTGATGTTGGAATGAGAAGGAAGTTGAAGAAGGAAAAGAGAGTGACAATGACTATCACTTCCATAACCATGCTTCGATGGATGTGGTTCTTCATTATTGAAGATGTCCACCGTTGGAGGATGTCCTGAGGAAAAATTCGAAGTCGTGCGTCGACGTTCTTCGTTGGAGGAGTGTTCTTCATTGGAGAGATTAATCCTACAAGATATCTATCCTTTTCCAATACTTTCCCCCAAAATGAAAATAGCCAACTATTTTGTTTCACCAATGTTAATGTTTGGCACAATTTCAAATTGGATTAATTAATTACACAGGTTGGCATAATAAATTATAGGGGGTGTCACCATTTTAGTGGGGGTTCATTAAGATACTTCCCCACACTTATGATGGATTTGAAGGGAGTTTAGCCTTGGGTGGTCCCCACCACCATAACCTCTCATGGGAGGTTTGGATAGGTTACCCCCACCTGCATAACCTCAAGGGGAGGGTTAAATCTGGTGGTCCCTATCTCTCAATATCCACAAGGAGTTTCAAATAAAAATAAGAATGTCACACAATTTTATTTTTATTTTATTCTTTCACCAATATGTGAAAAGCTAGCTTCAACCCTTGAACTACTGCGGTCGTGGTGAAGGTTTCCTTAGGAGAATATTAGTGTATTGAGTTCAATGGTGCCCTCAGATTTCCCTTCCAAGCACTGGTTCAAAAGTCAGAAATACCCGCTCGCACGTTTACTGAACGTACCCAAAGAAATGTTCGGAAATTCATTCTGGGCACTATGGGACTCATAATCATGCGCCATCAATTTTTTTGGAATCGTAAAATTCCATTATATATATAAATACATGGGGATTATGGGTCTTTACACTAGTAATGGAGAATTTTTTCTTCTAATCATGATAAATATTGACAACAACCTGAGGAATATCAATATGGCATGAGAGAGGGAACATGTTGCATATCATTATAAAAATAAAATGAATGATTACAAGTAAATGTGGATAAAATATCTAAATGAGACATTCATAATCGTATCACTAAGGTTTTTCACTCAAGTGTCAAAAATAAAAATTACCATGGTTATACACTAATGTATCAATAATCATTTCATCTCTAAAGATTAAAATTACTACCCAAGTCATTAGAGTGATATCATCGGACACGCTTAATATGAATTAATTAATATGATCCATATATGTCATAATTATTAATTTCATTAATGATCTTTTGGGAATAATTAATTTGTTTCTTATCCAAGTCTTGTAATTTCAAATATTCTTAGAGACAAGATAATTACATCAGTTTCATACCAAAAAATGGAAAGTGGGATTCTTATGTGTAAACACCGGAATAAAATATATCATTTTTTCATCTAGGTGAAAAATATTTAAAATGAAATATGGTTGGGTATTTAAAAAATTTATATAATGTAATTTATTTTGAAGAGAGGGTGATTTGTGGTGTATATTCAGCTGCATGAAATGTATAAAAAATAGCCATAGAAATGGGTAAATTGATAAGTACAAGTGGATATCACTTCTATAAGATAGTTGCATAGTATAGGTATGAAAAATCATATAGTATAATAGAGAAAAAATATATTTTATATGACATATATGGAAAGTGTTTCTTCAATTTAAACGAAGGAAGGACAATTCCCTTGCCATGATGACTTATACCTAGATAATTAGGAATGGAAACCTGGGGGATTGAGGATAAATGGGGGGATAATTGATAGGAAAAAATATTATTACTATATGAAGTATGGATTAGTAGTGAATGGAAATAGTGAAATTGGTATTTATTTATAAAAAAATTAGAGTATTTTTAACATAATTTCCAAATATAGTCCTTGGAAATCTAGGTTGTGGAAAATAAAAAACCATTGGCTTTACAAGAGTTTATTCACATGTATTTAGATATTTGGGTCATATATTATGTTATTTTAACTCAAAATAACTGAAAATAAATTTTTATTACCTTTTTCATGGAAATGTAAATTTACAAAATTACTTTTTCAAAGCTAATGACCCCATTTTAGAATTTGGATAGTAAGTAATAGGTTTTGGAAATTGATTAACATATATTAAAATAATTAATAATCATAAAATAAAATATTTTAATTCATGGATTGTTGTTATTTAACTATTATATAGTATGAAATAATTTTGAAGAGTTTAAAAATAGAAAAATAACCTAAGTTGTCTGTTTATTATTCATTAAAAAATAATGTATTTTATAAAATTAAAGTAAATACACCATAACCTAATTTTGAAGTGATTATTTCAAATGTGATGTTTATTTTACAAGAATAATTCTCATATATTAAAATTTTAACTTTTAAATATATAAACCCTTCTTTATTAAAAAAATACCTAGTTGTATGGAATATTCAAATTCATATCATATAATATATTCTATGGACATAATAAAATTAATTTATCATTTATGTTTAAAAAGAGTATTTTTATCATTAAATTTCACAAAATAAATAATATTTATAATACCATAGTCCTTATAAAAAATTATATACAATCAAAAACGTGCAATTGTTTTCTGAAATGTCAATTTAAAAAATTCATATAAATTGAATATATATTTTTTTAAGAAACTTTTTTACTAAAATTGAATTGATGGAATAAAAAATTAGCATTATAATGGAATTAAACATTAATAAACCATCTATAGGTCTTGTAACACCTTATAATACCCACATATGACCTAAGTGTAAGCTATGTGATAGTGGTTGATTCATGGTGAAGCTCACCTAACAATGACTGAAAGGTAATTTCCACTAACCAAACTCCGATGTATGCTATTTTGTATGAGATTAAATTATAAAAGGAACACATTATCTTGGTCATAGGGGATTCCTAGTGATGCTACCACCCTCCCATGTTATGAAAAAATGTGCTTTATAGGGAATGATTCAACTCATGTAGTCTATCACTTCACCTTTCTATTACAATTATCATGTTTTATTGCTACATATAGACACTAATTATTTCATTTTAATTATTCTCAAAAGGTTATATTTATCAATAGTACAATTTTCAAAAGATTTCATATTCCATTATACTCTTTCATTAACACTTCATTAAAAAGGATATGTGGTTTTTTTATATAGAAATTTTTTTTGGAATCATATATCATTAAACAAATTTGGGTCATTACACCAACCCAAAAATTCTGTAAAACTTATCTATAGTACAAACTAAAAATTATCATAAATAAATAAAATAGTGCATTATAAAAATTTAATCAATTTTTATATTAAAATCATGGAAATGGATTTTTCCTTTTTTACATTTCTATATAAATATGTGTAGAATTTCTTTAATACATTTCATTTATATAAAATTAGTCAAATCCATTACAATAATGGGTTTTATATCATATAAAATCTTGTAAAAATAAAAATATCGTATAAAATAATTCCAAGGATAACTATAGTTTTTATAGGATATATCCCATACCATAATCAATGATATGTGAAAAATCAAATTTTAAGAATGTTGGTGTATGAAAAGGGAAAGACTGCATAAGTGATTCCCCAAAATGTGTCAATATCAATACCTTATAGAAAGGGTCCTAGGGGATAGAGGAAAACCAAATGAGTGAATTCCATGATAATAAATGGATAATTTACATAGGCTACACCATCCACATAAGTTCCAATTTCTTCATAGGATTTCAATTTTTCAAACCATTTCATCAAACCCAATCTATATAAACAATTTCCGTAATCTAATTAAAACTTCCATTAAAATACCCTTTACATTTACCAAATAAAGATAAAACATTTAATTTATCAAAAAAATATTTCCACATAGAAAAAGAAATATTTAAATCATGAAATTTTATTTATAAAACAATTTAACAAAACAACAGTAAGGTTGTTCTTCTAATATGTCCAAGATATAGAACCACATACCTCAAACTCAATTCATACCCACCCGCAATGAGATCCAGAAAAAATAAAAACACCATAATGAAAAAGTTTCCTTAGAAAAAATTCAATAATCCAAATCACATCCTAAATACAATTATATATAAAATATTGAAAAAATAATACATACCTCAATGAATCGTAAACATAACACCCCAACCAAAATAATTGATAACCTTTAAAGTAGGATCCCACAATTGATATTGATGTAAATAAGAAGAATTAAAATGAATAAAATCAATGTATTCAAAATAATAGCACAATGCAGCCACTATGATCAATGATAAAGATGAAATATGAGGAACAATCCCCCAAATCAATGTATTGTAGCGTTGAGGATAATCAATCATTTAATTAGGTGATATAGAATGATCAACGGTCTCCCAAATCAAATTTTTGTGCTCTTGGGATGATAGGTAGGGGAGTTTTGGTATAATGTAAACATATCAGTCATGCAGAAGCCTAAAATCCAAGCTCGCAAGATTTATATAGCGTCAAATTCATCTTCACATCGTGTAATCTGAAAAACTCAAGTACACCAAATCACCATTGCCTTTTTATTAAAAAAAGTAAATTTAACTATTAAAATGTATAAAATGAAAATTCTTGGAATTTAATATCCATTACCTATATCGGTTGACATAATCTTCCCAACTCCCAATACAATGTGTGTAAAATTGTTACACAATGTTAAATATTCTCACACCTTGAACTGGTTTATAGCTTCTTCCATGTGACCAGTACATTTTGGGAAATCCATTTACATGGTATGTAATTATCCATCAGACTGAGAAAAGAATAGTATCATCTCAAAATCCTGAAAATAAATTTTGTAATTAATGACCATAGAGAGATGTCATTAATTCCTTTCATTTATTAATACAAAGACTCCATTATTTTAAAATAACCTACATCCCAGAGCATTAGTTTAATTTCCCTGAAAAATTATCTCTATACTTTTGAGTCCCAACACACCCCAAAGTAAAGAGGGAAACAACAAGACAGAAGAGAAACATCACATAGTGGTGATGAGATTCTACATATTCAATCACAAAGGGATAACTCCAAAGGATGTTGTCAAAAATATTCAAATGATTTTTTTCCATCACTAAGACGTATCCAAGAATATATGTATATCGTAAATCTTCCTTGATGTCAATTTCATGAATCTCGATCCCACAAGATCTTTTTCACCCAACTGTACCCAATATAGAGGTGGTGAGAATGGTTGAGCATAAAGACCCTCTAAGGGTGTAATTTTGATCGATTAATGGTGATTTTTGTTATACAAGAACATGACTAATACTAAATGAATACGAACTGATCCACTAAAATCCAAGACATAAGAGTCAATCATATCCTATAGGTTCAAAATAGAAGGTGTTTTATAACTATTTTTTTTGTTTATGATATGTTATAAAAATCTACCCAGATCCCCAATCTCATCTTGGAGACTCTCAAGAATCTTGAATTGATCCTAAGGCCCTTGTCTAATAAAATGGCATAGGGAGACCCATGTAACCTCAAAATCTTATGCTTGTACAACATACCCAGATCGTCACCTTTTTGGATTCCCTGATCTAGATGAAAGGTGTTTATTCCATCAATTAGTAAATAAACACCCATATATAAATCACACCTTGGGGATTTATATGTAATTTAACAAAAAATTCCAAGGATAACTCATTCCATTTTCCATCCAAAACTGGAAGATGATGGTGTAGAATGAAAATCTTTAGGTGATCTATAGTTATCTACTCAAAGGTGTAATAGTTTGACACAAAATAAGTGATTTCATGGTTCATTCAAAACCATCAATACCCCTAAATAATATCACAATACATCTTATTAAATTTCGGATGATTTAACCTAAATTAATTATTAATTTCAGGAAACACTGAATACATCATAGGTTTCTGAATTATAAACTGATTCCTACATTAAAAAATGCCAACATGAGGCAGTATCTCTTATATATATATGGTCTCATAAATTCCTCCAAACTCTAAATACTACTATTGGTCCTATATAATATGGTCAAGGGGAGATAATGATAATTTTTCACTGGAAAAATACATACATAAAGCCACCTATAATTCATCTAGATGCAACTAATAAAACATGACAATATTGTTCCATACTTATATCATTTCAAGAAGAACCCATAGTGAAATTATTTGACTGAGATATTATATATTAAAATTATAATTTACCATAGACTTATTAATGTGGAAGTTAAAAATACAGATATACCCCACCCGTCATATCTTTTTGTGATTAAATTCCTTTATAGAATATATATATCTAAGAATATTATGGTTATAAAAAACGTGAACTTATAACTCAGAAGATAGTTTCATTATCATTAAAGTGAATTTATAACTAATAAAACATTAATTATACATTAGGATGACCTTTATCATGGCTCCAATACAAATTACATCCATAATCCAATACATTATAATTCTGTATAAATACCCAACCTATATTAGCATGACAAGTATCACTATAAACCACATAACCATTATTCGGTTGAGGAAATATTATAATGGGTGATGATGTTATAAGTTTCATCAATACATCAAAATCTATCTGACAATTGTCGTCACAAGTGATCATATCCACTTTTAGGGAAATAGAAGTCAAATATGAAACCATCATGGGGAATTCATTGATGATCCCCCATGATTATCCTATAATTTTTCATATCCAAGTTACAAAAACATTCCATCCCTCAATCAAGGGAAATACATCCTTCAAAATCACAATATTGACTGAATGTTCAAGTTTATAGATCTTGTTTCCCATGAACATCACTTCTGGAATATTTTAATTTCATTTTATCATATTCTCAAAAATTCAAAACATGTAAAAATATCAAAAAATGGATAGAAATTGTGCTCATTCTCATAATCTATAGGCGAATATAGAATTATATCAACCATTAGTTTGATGATAAAGGTTTTGATATACTAATGGAATATATTGTTTATCAAATCTATTGAATCTATAAGACTGTTAGATTCAATATAAGTCCTCCCAATATATTGATAATTTTCATAAATATTACATAAGTGAAATTTAGAGTATTATACTCTCTAACCCTATGCAGATGATATCCCGAAAAATTATTATTATTTGAATCCCACTTCACAACCACTATGTGATCAAAAACTTCTTCCATATGGTATAAAGGGTACTTAATCATAATAGTTATCCAACTGAAAACTATAAATGGTAAGAAATTTTTTTTAGGCATAATCCTTCTTTGAAAAGTGAAAGTGGCTTCCCAGGGTGAGACAAAAGGATGAAAAAACCATTCCCTATCAAAACAACCAACTAGATCAGGATCTACACAGATCACCTACTTCCATGAAATAAGAGGCTATTCTAATTGGATTAGTACACATAACATGATTGATTATACACATTACCTTTCATTCTAGTGAGCAGTAGAAAAATGTTTTAGGAACCCATCAGGGAGTTCTCAAAAAACCATGGGAAGATAAAAAACAGGAAACATTATCAGTCTCAACTGCAACATTAGAAAATTAAATCTAGAGAATTTGGTAGGAAGGTCTTGCCTAACTAGTCCTTAGATCCCACTGTCCCTTAAACACCTAAGAGATCTGATTATCATTAGTGAATAATGCATTCCAATGATAAAAATTACTCTAAACATGATGATAATCAATATGATCCATCCTAATTATTACATTGAATAGATCTATATAGATAACCAAAAATCCCATAATAATTCCATGTCTTCTATCAATATAAAACAAGATGGCCAATAAAACCCCTCTTCATTCCACATCCAAGAAGATTCTTCCAGCTCCACAATAATGGATATAAGACCTATTATAGGTTTTGGAACATCCATAAAATGGTAAGCTATAACAGAGTGTGAGGAACATATTTTAAAATGTTAATTTGGTATAAAAGATGAAATAAATATGGTATATATAATTAAAGTTCAACCCACATAAACAATTATCGGAAAATCATCCACTATATAAGGTATATTTACTACTATTTCTTATGGATTCAATCCCATGTACATTGAAACATATTGAAATAACAGAGTAAATTTGGAGCTAAGGATCAATAAATATAATAGGAAATAGAGGTAGCAATATAGTACCTCATCAGATGGCCTCATCGTCCATGATAGTTTTTATAATTGCATGTGAGGGACAAGAACAACAGTTGTTCCCTACCATGACTCACAACTATAATGTTATGGTAACACTACTGGTAGCTTCCAATTATGGAAAGGATGTCTTATGATAAGAAACATCTCCACCACTCATGAAATTATCATTCAAATTTCCTTACTTCCCCTATGTTCCAATGAAACAACTGCTCAGTCGAAGAGAAAATCTATGTAACACAATCATTACATTAATGTCCATTTCTTATTCCATCACCTTGTCAACAACGTCTACATTGGTGGTATGGTATAATACATATACCAATTTGTAGTTATCTAGTCATAAACAAGGTTGGTATTTCAAACCTCTAAACAAATCATTCATCACCATGTCTGGAGAGAAATTGACAGGTTCCACAAAATAGTTTCACTGCACCAACACTTAATATTGTCCGTATTATAATAATAGGAACTATAGATACTTTAATATCATTTGTATCTCTATGTAGAACATCTAAAACAATAGTAGTTGAATCCCTTCCAATCTAGGACCACGTGATGATTTACCATTATAATAGAATCATACCACAAGTTGTTGTGAGCATTAAGTTTTAATGTCTCACACTTCAGCTTGACATGAACAGTTGTATCCATTATGATGAATTTATATGATATAATTTCATTTTATTCATACTGATTTTGTGACTAATTAATACATTTAATGTATGGGGGATTCTACTATATCAATTGTCCACATCGGTCCTTATATCTCCCCCCTCTTAGACATAGATTAACCACATGGTTTGGAATGATGGTAAACTCTACTCTTCATTACCAACTACCCATATTATAGCCAATAGAATTTTATAATCCAAATGAGGATTACATTGAGTAACATATCTCATTTCACCCACCTATGCAACCCATGGAATATGTCTTAGAGGCATGTAACTATACCCCAAAACATAAGATAATTATCGGATAATATGGCAATTTTAGTTTCAACCACAAAACCATATTTCGAATTTATGACCCATGTCAAAACATGATATAAGACAACCATGACCTATTATCCCTAGTAACATGATGTTATTATTGATTTGTTCTAGTTAAGCACTCATTGCAACCTACCCTTTTAGTCCTAAAAATCTTATCTCTAGAATACAAGATATCAAAAAAAATAAGGACACTTTTTGATGAACCACCTCTGATACTAATTACAATTATAATAATATTAATAAACACTAAATTAGTACCCAAACGGATTAACTATTGAACATAAGTCCATCAAAAATTATCATGGATTGGAAACAAGTACATGGGAAACTAAAAAAAATAGGGAATGATTTCTTCCAACTGAAAAAAGAGACATTATATAACAATAAAACAAAAATATTTTAAGAAACTAATTACAATGGAGTTTATATATATAAAATAAATAGTAAACCCCCCATGGTACATGTCCAATAACAAAGAGAAGAACTAAAAATATGAAACAATAATCTCACCACCATATACCCATACTAAGCTGATATAAACTCGTGATTCCTCATTGTGCTACATTAAATTTTCCAGCATTAAATGAAATTATAAAGAGCACACATTCCCCATGAAATGTGAAAGGATTGAACTATGAAGGATTTGTATGATCTCATACATGTGATCCACATCATTAATTTATTCAATATTATCATTAATCAGAATTTTAAATAAAACATGGCCTGATGAACCTTTAAAAGGTTTTAATAGAAAAGTCATCATAAAATGCTCCCTATTTCTTATAGATCTAAAATTATATTGGTAAAATAGTATTAAATATTAATTTCAATAAAAATTTTACATTTAGAAAAACATATTAATATCACATTAATTCCCAAAGTACAGATCCAGATAAAATTGGTAAACATTCCTTGTATCACAGTAGGTTCTGATATCTAAACCGCTTAGACCTAAAACACAGTCTATTTTGAACATCATGCTCTAAGAAACCATAAACCTACTTTAGGGAATTGCGGAACACCCTCAAAACTAAACTCTAGAAATTGAATATCAATCCCTAAAACACATGAGTCAATATTTTAGGAATAGAGAATACCCCATAATGTGAACCCCAAATCAATATCAACTGATAAGTCACAATACTATTTGTGCCTCCTATATAGAAAATGCTCATAGGTATTGTACTTATAAAATAATTTAAAAAGGGTTTATCACATATTATGATGAAAATCCAAATTCCACTTTTAATCAAAAAAATTGAAATTCCATTTGATAATCCATTTAACAATGCTTCAGAAATAAAATTTAACTAACTAAAATAAGGCCAAACCCATATTTTATAAAAATTCCATTTACACACATGAATCCTGCAATCATGTATCTTGTTAATTACGTTAAAAATAATAATTTATAAAATAATGAGTAATTAAGAATCAGATTCAAGTCAAATTGTTAACCCATATACCTAAAACAAATGTCGCACACCAACCATGATGGCATCCACATAGTGGAAATGGAGGACGATATAAGAGAGAGATACATTGGCCCTATCATGGATTCTCACATTATATTACAAAATTATATTAGAAAAATGTGTGATAAATCAATTAGATGAAAACAACACATTGATAACAAACACACCACACCAAAACCAATATAGACACCAAACTATATAATACATATTGATGGATGATCCAACAAAAATGAGATGCCTTACATCTTGATTAAATGATACCAAAAATATAGACCAACATTGCTGCCACAACCATGATAAAAGAATCATATGGGAAAAGATCCATTTCACATAGGATACACATATAAACAACCAAACCAATTTTTAAATTCTATATAAAGAATTACATAAGGGATAGAATCATCCAGATGTTTTTGGAGATACCCAAGGGTTCGTGGGAGAGAGAACCTAACAATTGAGTGGTGATTCAGGCATGGAATGCATAATATTCCCTTGGGAAGAAATTATTCACATCCTGAATCATTAATTCAATACCAAAATCCCCCATTTTACATGAATTCAAAAAAAGGGGTTCCTTATTTAAAGAATACATAAACACTAAATTAATTATTTTAATTCACTTCTTTTTATGAAAATATTTCATTCATTAAATTTGATTTTCATGATGTTTTACTTAAAACAACCTCATTTCATGTATCCAGTTCATAGCATGAACTAGTTCTATAACAAATGCCTAGAAAATACCTTAAAAATTAATAAGAAACTCTTATTGTCTTTAAACAATAACCAAAATGAAAATAGTTAGTACTGGGTGAGGTAATTTTTATGTCAATAATCCATCATAATAAAAAATATTATATTATTCTTCAAAGACTCAATAATAATACAAAATGTTGAAACTAAATAATTATATAAATATATATCATTGAAATTTTCAAAATAATCAATACTATGATTGAAACCCACATATTAAAATGATTTGATTGAAAATTTTTCCATGCTTATATACACATTTATCACTAAATAAATTCAAGAACTCTTAATGTCTTATATCAATCATGTACATTTTGTCATGTATTCATGAAAATATACTCAACATTTCCCAAAATAAATTGATAGTAAAATAATATTTTCTACCAAGATATGAATAAATATTTATCTCTAAAATAAAACCCATCTTACCCAAAATTATTTAAATTAACCTTACTAATAAAATATCTCAAAATTTTTTATATAATCAATTATTAAATTTTTCACATAGTCACCAAATAAATTTTCAATCTCTTGATTATTTATATGAAAATCATATGTTCCCAATAGGTAATTACCCTTTCAATAAAAATTTATCATAATAACCTCAAATATATTGATCATATTATCCCTAATGGTTATAAATACATTTAAAATTATTTCTATTAAATATAATATCATTATTCATCAAATAAAATTTTCATTAAATTAGAAAGTAATCCTAATGGTTGTATTACCATATATAAATATATGAAAATACATTAACTCATCTTAAAATAATTATACACCAAACCTCAAATCGTTTTTCCTTGAAATTGAACATACAATCAAGATTAAACACAAAAAACCATTATGGTATCCATTAATATATAATCAACATCTTATGAAAAGATCTTAATCTATAATATTCTCTAAAACTAACTCTGATACCAAATATCAGATCCATACACAGACACTCCCATATATGATCCTAAAATCAATGTATTTATTTTTATGGATTTGATAAAAAAAATGAAAAAATTTTGGCCATAAAAAACATACAACATCATTTGAAAATATTTGATCACTTAAATAACAAATGACATTTTTTATGTGTTATTTATAATTATGTAAAACTATTTTAATGTTAAAATTTTTAATAAATATCCATTTCACTAAAAACCATGTTATTATGTCCAAAGAGGCCTAGATACCCTAATTGGGGGTGAATCAGGGTATGAATATTCTTTTTAAAATTATTTTTTCACGACACGATCTTGACCACTTTGTTACAAGTGTCACTTATTGGTCTCTCTATTGATAATGTCCATTATAATTTTATCTGATGATGATGCACTAAAAGTAAAAAAGTAAAGAATGCACAAGGACACATATATTTTTACTTGGTTCACCCTCACTGGGATATATCTAAGGAGCATACAATGAAAATGTTCCAATGTACCAAATTTATTATGGCTTGCTTCCAATATTGAGTACAATGTTCGGGATAGATCTTCTATGACCAGTCTCACTCCATTTACAAGGTTTAGGGTCTACTCATTACATTCCCAAGAATAAATCACTATGCCTCTTTCTCTATCTAATTATTAGTGGAAAGGGTCACCATCTTCCACTTCCTTTGCTCACTGCTTTTGGAATGGAATCCACTGATAGTTTATCGACTTATAGGTCAAGCACTGTTTATGGACATGTAGGTCCCTTGATTTCAATGAATTCATGCATCATGGACTGTAGGTAGATTCTATGTTGATGTTTTGTTTTCACCTGTAGATGATTTCCAACTTCCTGGGTATTACAAGTTACCAATAAATAGATTCACATACTGATTTGAAGCTCTCACAAGCTTCCTTGTGAAAATCATGAACCACTTTCTTATATTGCATACTAAGTACCCAGTTTGGTATGCGGGACACCTTCTTCACGTATCTCCTCCAATGCCGCAAACCTCCCTTCTTCTATAGACTGATTCTGCCTTCTTGATAGCATACCACTACTTTGTACTCTTTCAGCAAACCTCCTCTACGAATCACCCTCTGACTGTGAACTATTCATTGTTTGCACACTGCCTTCGCTTCCATGTACCAGAGCTCCCCCTCCGCAGACCATATGCAGAATTCTTCCTCTCATGTACCAGATATTCCTCCTCCATGTAAAAATACACCCCCATACACATACCAGACATCCTCCTCTGTGTACCATACTTCCTATGTTGTTTTAGAAACCCTACAAACACCTTCGGAAGAATTTATTTCACGTGAACTACTTAATCATTTGAGATCCTCCCTTCATGAACTACCATCAGACTTCACAGAATTCCCGGAGAAAAGTATTATGTGAAATTTTGTTCAATCTCCACATTAATTGGTGGGGTTATTTATTCTTATATAGGAAATGATATTCACATAATCTAGTAAATCAAGATTTACCAAATCATCAACACACCACATACTGATACTCATGCAACTGAAAACATCAATCCATCCAAGAACCGTCTTTCTATATGCTCTGCGTATATCCTTCCTCAATCGTGAACTATTTTTTGGTTTTAAGAACAGCTGACTCATACAATTTTTTCCGCTCCATATACCATTCCCGGAACATGGTACGTGGCCCATGAATTATGGTACGCATTCCCCCCCCCCCCCTTTTCTGATGTTATTCAATGTTCTTCAAACAATTAACTATGAGTAAATCCTTCCTTTTCCAACCTCAAACTCTCAGTTTTGTGGCCCATAAATTTGGAAAACACTGGGAAACTGTGCAACCTCAAAAACATGTCTTTAGCAAACACCAACCATACTAATTTAGGGTCATATGAATTTTTAAACAAGAAAAACAACACCCAAAAAATATTGAATGGATTCCTTGAGGTATTTTTTCCAAACAAATGTTCTTTATAAAGACACATTTTCTTTATTAATGGTATTTTTATATGTCAGTAAATGGCTTAATTAAAATTATATTGAATGTTATGAAATGTGAAAAATAATTTTAAGAAATTTAATGGAAAATAAATGCTCCGTAAAGGAAATTTAGAAAAATATTGCAAATCCACTCATCAATTTCAAAAACATGTGGTCATATATGATTGTTTTTATTTTATCACAACATACATGAAAATAAAATAATTATTTATATAAACAATAAATAAGTTTTACTAACCAATTTTAATAAAAAATCCCACCATAACAAAATATAAAAGAATAATCCTAATCATATTGGTATTGTAGAAATCATTAAAACTCTAGATAAACTTTCTAATAAAAGTAATTATTTTACCTAAAAAGGACATATTGATTCCATTAAAAAATATAATTATAATACCTTTTTAAATATTAATATCTCAATGAAAACACATTCTTAGGCATAGACAATTAATGTAGGTATCATGGGACAAAATTTTCATATCACTCTTACAATCCCTCTTCAAAATGGAATTTCCATATTGAAAAATTCCAAATGTATTTTAGGATAATTCTATTACCAATTCACTATATCCCTTTATCCAAGTAATTGAAAAGTTATATTGGTCTCACATTTCATGAAATAATATATAATCCTCACTAATCATCATAAGAAATATCCATCAATTATAAAATAACAATAAAAAAGATTGAATTTATTTCTATCATCATTATCGTAATCATATTCTTTTCACTCCTAGGAAAAAATTTCTAGTTATCATAATTTCAATTCCATTTAAAAACGTTTTCAAAACAACCTAGACCAAATATACGTATAATTTTTTATTAAATAAATACTAAAATATTATGAAATAATCCAACAATAAAATTAAGGATTTTCAAAAAACATTCATGTCATATACATTAAAATAGAACATTTTGTTTCAATCTTTTATAGAAATCCAAAATGTTTTCTATAAAAAATGAAAAACATTATAATGAAATATACTGGATAACATAAATCCTCCATTATTATAAATTAATTTCTATATGTATAAATTCATAAATATAATTTAATGAATATATATTTGGAATAAAATTATTTGGACTAAAATAATTATAACATTTGAAACATGTTTTTACATTAAAGTGTCCCTTTCATTAATTCTGACAAGTCATATGGACTCTTAATCAGTTGAAATGTGAAAATTAGACAATTATTTAATTTTATATAAACATTTTACTATTATATTACATTATCATTAAATTAATTATAATATTTATTAAAATAACATGTTTTATTAAAGAATCTGTTCCTTGCACTTCAGGTGTTTAGATGATATTCGATTCCAAATTTCAAAAGGACATAGTTTGTTGATAATGGAAAAATATTTCTTTATTAAATCTCCCAATAATAATCATAATAATTACATAATTATAAATTTTATACAATAACTATAAATATGGAAAAACATGGCTTATTACTGTTTCTAAAAATGAATTGAAATATAATTTATGAGATGGTAAGCCTTACGTAATCATGAGTAACATTTCCATTTTTCATAAAAATTTAGGGAAAGAAGGTGAGTATGATTTTTCATTCATACAATTATAATTATTTCAAAATTTTCATATTATATATTTATAATCATATCTATATCATTATTGTAAGGAGGTTATGGAAAAAATCATGTCACTTCTTATGGGTGGTAATCAACACATATGAAAGCATGATATAATCATTTTCTTATGGATGGAATGATTATAAAATAGATGATATATTATATTTCCATATGATAAGTATATTATTTATATATTATATATTTTTATTTATATCCCTCCATTATTTTTAATGATGGAAGATGAATTACATCTGTTCATGTGGTGATAGTCTTCCATACACATGAATGGTAGTTTTTCCAAAAAGAATAAATGGAAGTTTATTAATTTTAATACATAAATGTAATAATATTGTTTTATATTGTTTGAAATAATAATTATTTAAATGTTTAGAAGTGTTTTTATAGAGGTATAAGAATAAATTATACCAAAACATTCCCTTATAAGTTATACCACTACATGGTAAAACCCCTTTTTAATAAGACCTTAATATATATAAAGATGGCTTCCATCCTATATTAGGAACTATATGAGCTTTTTAGGAATGTTAAGAAGGTCTATTAGTATGTATTATATAAAAATGGATAGTATATTTATGTAGTGGAGGTGAGAGGTGGTATACTTTAATAAGTGTGTAGGGGGTAACTCTTTGAATTTTTGGATGTATTAATTTAATATAAATACATTTTGATGAAAAAGTGGTATTAAATTGAAATATTTATATTTTGGTTTGATTATTTGTTGAATAAAATCTCATCAATTAAAAATTTGAAAATCTTTGGTGATTGCTTAATCCTTATCACATTGTTATAGCCCATCATTAACCATTTCAATGATTATCGTACGTTCATTGTTTTTTTACTCATTAAGTGCCCAAAATGTTGCTATAAAATGAATCGTAACCAAAAAATAGAAATATATTTATATAAAATAATATATACAATTAGCATTGACAAATATAATATTGTTTAATAAATTTAATGCATTTTTTAATATATTTTTTATAATAATATATTAAAAGTTTCATTTTTGAACGATTCATTTAGCTTGAAATTAAATTCATCAAAAAAATTGAATTAAATTATAAAATATTTTAACATTATTAATACATCATTATTAACTATAAAATATTTTTCCACATAATTAATCCAGAATACATTATTTTTAGTGTTTCTAAAGTTATTCCCATATTTTTTTACACAATATATTTACATATTGTATTAGTGTTTTATATGTGTTTAAGGCTATTATATAATTAATAAAATATATAGTAAAACTAAAATTAGAAAAATACTTCCATTATGATCAAAGTAATAGTTATTCATTGTGAACAAATTATATTTCTCTTATATGAACCTATAAGTGAAAATTAAAAGGAAGTGGTGAGCATTATGTGTTGTCTCATGACATAAAATATTACATTGACCCTTATGAATGGATAAACATAAATCTAGACATAAAGAATGAAATTAGATTCTACTTAAACAATTAATTCAAATAAAATATTAAATTGTATATTTACATTGATTTTAGTGCCTTCTCAAATTATTTTTAATGTTAATTAAACTAATTTACCATTTACTATTATTATAACCATTTTCCATAGAAATTACTACTAATAACCAAACATAAAATGTCACTAATAAAAAAAATAATTATTCTAAATCCAAATGGGGAACCCATTTCGTCAAATTTGATTCACAAAGCTGATATAATTTTATTCATAACTAAATATGCATAGCATGATGAAAAGCTCATTTCAAGAAAAAATAATCTTTTTTTATTTGAGAAATATTTATACCAAAATCAATCAGAAACTTTATTTCAATGAATTTAAATATATTATTAATATAATAATTTTACAAAATTTATTTTTAAGAAATTTTAAAGAATTAATTTATCATTGGAAATGATTGAAATGAATATATTGTTCTAAATAAAAATATGTATTTTTTCATTAATAAAGTTCAAATTTATGTTATTTATAATAAAATAATCTAATGTATATTTTGACATGCTGGATTCCAAAATGATTTCCATTTTTAAAAATTCAATTTATACAATTTAATGTATTTAATATATTATTCAAGAATAAAATTCAATAGAACCTATTTTTGAGTAACATTTATTCTTGGAAGAAAAATTCATTTCCTAAAAATTGTGTCCTTTTTCATATGAATTCATAAAAACATTTGAATTATAAAAATAAATTACACAAATGTTTCTTGAAAATTTTATTATTATACATACCTTCCAATTTAATGGATCAGTTATACTAGGTAGATTAAAATTTTACTATTTATATAGTATGTCATAGATTTATTAAAGATAGGTGTTGTGTATTAAGAAATATATCATGTTTTTTATTTTATAAATATCATTTTAGTGTCATAGATTTATACCTTTGGTAATGAGCTACTAAATTTGTAACCTTCTATGACCATACGAAATATAACATCATCCAAGAAAATGGTTGTTGATGAAATACACTACTAATCAAAAGAAATTATCATCCTTGCATATTCTTATCTAGTTAACTAAAAACAATTATATTTAGAACATGAATTAATTAATACTTTGAAAGAGGATGAGATTCAAGAAAACATATATGTAAAATTTTATAATGAATCAAGATAAATAATTTTGATTGTGGAATATAAATATATCCTTATAATAACATAAATAACATTAAGGATATTAATGTAGATAAATAATATGTTTTCAATACCACTTGATAAATTTATTTATCACATTTTATGGAATACTCATATTCATTTTTATGAAAAATAATATTGAATTATGTTTAAGTGGAATCTATCTTGACATGTGGAATATAAGAATCATTGATAATAACTATTTTAATAGTGAAATATTTTTCTCACATGGAATATAGTTAAAATGTAATTAAAAATATTTTTTCAACATTACCATAAAAAGAAGATGTTTTGGATCACCTTCCACACATTCTTTAATGTGGATAACATGTATTAAATTTTAGTCATTATTTAGAAATAATAAAATTATTGCATCCTTAGAAAATTCATAATGATTTTTTATTGGAAATTTTCAATGGATGAAAAAATCAAATGATAAATAAAGAAAAAATATTTTGAGTATTTGAAAATAACTATAATTAAACCCATGTTATAAAAAGGAAAAAATGATACTTATAAAAATAGGTAATAAGAAATACATGTTCAGTATGAAATGATATATATTTTAGTTTCCAAATAATGAAATAGAAAATAAATAGGATTATAAAAACATGGAAATTGAGGGAAAAGTTCATTTAGAAAGGATGGAAATTGTTGATAAAAACATTAATCTTCAATGAGATTTTAAATCACTAATGGAGGGCCTTTGTATTAAAAATTTATTTTTATCTGTAGAGGAATCAAAACAACCATGAAACAATATAATTTGGTATATGAACTAAATCATGGATGATATAATTTAAAAATTAAATATTATAAGTCAAATACTAGATATTTTTATAATTAATACCTATTAAGGATGTAGCTTCACCTAAATAAAACTCCCTGGAAGAAATAAAATTAGATAAACATTTAAACAATATTAATTACAAGATATTTTAAAAAAAATAAATGCATATTTCTATTTATATATATATATGTCCTATAAAAAAAATTGTGATAATGGATATGTATCGATGAATGTATATTGATATGGGAATCCATTACATTTAATCTCAATATACATGAATAAACCATATCCTCTATTATTAAAAATTTCAAACACCTGACTTAATTTTGAGGTATTCCACTATTTAATTTTTATCACACATTAATTCCATAGTTTCCCCAAGAGTTCATGGTGAAAATGGATATTTTTCCTTTATATTAGGTGGCACAACATTGCTGTATGGATTGGAAAACTGGAACCCTTGACCAAAAACCATACTGACAATCATCATTTGGACATTTTCTTACCACACAGTTGTCTCGGGGTTTGGTAAATCATATGGGATAATTGTGCATTATGTTCACCATAGAGAGTGAGGGAGACATGGTTACATAATGTTTTTTAAATCATGAGGGAAAACCATGTATCCTGTTCAGGTCATTAAAAATTAAAAATATACCATTTTTATAGAGTATTTTTACAGTAAATTACCTCCAATCCAACCCATTTAGGATTGTCTGGCATGGGAACATCTGCCTCCTCACTTTTCTCCCTTGGATATCCATTTTAATGGTGGTTTTCATGTGTATCTATGAGAAATAATCACGTTACACTCCCTTATCTTAGTTTCTTCCCTCTTTCTGGTGTTTCTCCTCCATCTTTCTTGAGTTCTTATTTTCAAATGAGTTGATTTTACCAATTTTGGTTCAATCTTCTGTTGTTGGTATAAATATTGTTGTTGGTGGTTGGATATATATTTTATTGGTTCGTTTTGAGTATTTTCTATGGATTCCCCCGAATATCAATAATTTTCCATGTGTGAGGTTGGTATTCCATTATATTACATTTTTATATGATTTTAAATTTCTTTCATGGTTTCTTAAATATTGTCTAGGGATTATTTTTTGGTGAAGGACCCCGGGACACCCTGAGAGGGGAGGGGTGAATCAGGGTGACCACTTTTTCTTTTAATTTGTTGGATCTTGTTCCCACGTTGGTAGGAACTTGTTGAACCTGTATGATGATTACGATCAAAAAGAAAACATTCACATGCACAGAGAAGACACAGTCATTTTTACTTGGTTAACCACTAAGGGCTACGTCCAAGGAGCATACGCCGACAGGTTGCCGGTCGTACCTAAATCCACTATGCTTCACTAGCTGCAGATACAAAAGTTCGGGTACAGACACTATGTCCCAGGCTCACTGCCTTTACAATAGTTCAGGGATAACTCACTGCGTCCCTCGGGTCACTCCCGTTGACTCCCCCTGGCCCACTGCCGTTGGTGAAGTCCCACTCAGTTTATAGACATGTTGGTCTCTTCTTCATTTGCATAAGAGTGCATCCTTTGTTGAATGTAGATGCTCTATTGAAGTCCGATTCTCATCAGAAGAAGAATATCACTTTTCCTTGAATGAACCGAGTAGTTTCTCGGCTTTCGTGTAGCTCCAGCAAGGCAGGCATGCTTCAATAGTGTCTAGGTCTCCTTTTCAGGCCCGGCGCGCAAGTCTCCCGGTGGCGCGCAAGTCTCAGGCGCGCAAGACTAAACTGGCGCGCAAGTGTCACTGAAGCACCTGCGCGACACTGCCTTCTTGAACTAAATACTTGCGCGATCCACTTCCTTTCTCTTCCAAACTGCCTTGGGAGAATAGCCAAACACCGGCGTGCAAGCTCTACTTGCGCGACAAAACAACCACCTGTGCGACTCAACCACCTGCGCGACGAGAGCTCGAACAATCTCTCGGCCTTGAACTCCGTTGGAAATGAGGAGGGGTGGTCCAGTATTTATAGGCAAACTGGACCCCCTGTGCGGCGGCGCGCAAGTCCCTTGACGGCGCGCAAGTCCTGTCTCCAGATCCTATGTCGCGCAAGTTACTTGCGCGACCCAACCAACACTTGCGCGACCTTCTTTCCTTAGCCAAATTGTGATGTTCTGATCCTCAAAAACATATGGCGCGCAAGTCTTTCATCCTCAAAGAGCTCGGCGCGCAAGTATCATTGCCAAAAACACTTTACTTTATTTACGGATTTTCAGGCCCAAAAATATGGCAAACACTGGGAAACAGCGCCACCTTCACTACTGTTTTCTTCCTGAACAGTATGATCGCTTTGTTGGTTCACACCCTGAACTTCTACTGAGGATTGACAACAAACACAAACCATACACCAAATCATGATTTGAAGAACCTGGTTCCAACAATCTCCCCCTTTGGGTTTGTTGGCAATCAGAATAAATTCAATAGATCTCCAACCATGAGCAAATACAAAACGCAAGAATCAACTCAGCTAACACTCTAAGTCTACGTGAGCAATGCTCGGTGTAGAAAACAAGAGAGAAAGCTTGAATTGGGTCTTAGTGTGTTGAAATCGTACACGAAATTCTCCATCCCTATGTTATCCTTATTAAACTTCTCATCACAAGCTTACAGTTCTCATCACAGAAGAATTTCTGGCCTTGAATTTATTCCTTTCTCCCCCATTGACAATAAAACCAAAGACCGAAAAGTTTGTTCAACGTTCAGCTCAAGCCATACTCCCCCTGGATAGTATCTCCCCCATAAACCTGCATCACAGCCAGAAACAGATAAAAACAGTTAAAACAAACGGGGAGAGGGGACTTCAGGTGCCTCCTTATGCAGTAGGAGGTGGTCGAACACCGAGGTTCAACCGATGCTTCTCGAACACAGCCGCGGACAATGGCTTGGTTAGGATATCAGCCACTTGCTCATTAGTTCCAACATGATCCATTTTAATCACTCCTTGTTCAACCTTTTCTTTGATAAAATGATACCGTATTTCAATATGTTTTGTACGAGAATGTTGAACCGGATTCTTCGTAAGATCAATTGCACTTTTGTTATCGCAATAAATCACCATTGGTTGCTGCACCTTATCACCAATATCTGTTAGCTGCTGCTTCATCCAAAGAAGTTGAGTGCATGCTTTTGTGGCAGAGATATATTCAGCTTCAGCAGTACTAAGAGAAGTACTTTCTTGCTTCTTGCTCAACCAGCCAACACATTTATGCCCAATATAGAAAGCTCCACCACTAGTGGACTTTCTGTCTATTACATCCCCAGCCCAGTCAGCATCAGAAAACGCTGATAATTCACTGTCCCTGCCTGCAACAAAAAATAACCCGAAGTTATGTGTGCCTTGAATATACCTCATGATTCTTTTTACTGCTGACATATGTTCCTCCTTTGGATTACTCTGAAAGCGGGCCGCAAGGCATGTTGCAAAGACAATATCTGGCCTTGTCACTGTCAGATAGAGTCGGCTTCCAATGATCCTCCTGTACATGGTGGGATCAACAGAGTTCCCATCCTCATGCTTTCCAAGTTTAGATCCAACAGCAATCGGAGTTGACATTGGTTTGGAGTCTTGCATATTGAACTTCTTCAGCAACTCTCTTGCATATTTTTCCTGAGAAATGAAAGTGTATTCCTTCTTTTGAATCACTTGTAACCCCAAGAAATATGTGAGCTCCCCAATCATAGACATTTCAAATTCTGATTTCATGTGGTTGGAAAATTCATCCACTGATTTCTGCCTGCTGCCACCAAAAATGATATCATCAACGTAGACAAGAACCATGAACTGATCTTTTGGAGAATTCTTCACATAGAGATTGTGATCAACTCCTCCTCTTTTGAATTCCAACCTCTTGAGATATGAATCTAGCCGTGAGTACCATGCCCGTGGTGCCTGCTTCAAACCATATAGAGCTTTCTTTAGTTTGCAGACCTTTGTTTCATCGGTACCCAAGACAAACCCCACCGGTTGTTCAATGTAGACTTCTTCTTCAAGTACACCATTCAAGAATACTGTCTTAACATCCATTTGATATACTTTATATCCTCTTTGGAGTGCCATGGCAAGGAAAATCCTGATTGATTCCAGTCTAGCAACTGGAGCAAAGGTTTCTTCAACATCAATACCTTCAATCTGGGAGTATCCTTTACATACCAGTTGTGCCTTGTTTCTGATAACACTTCCATGCTCATCAAACTTATTTTTTAAGATCCATTTTGTACCAATCACATTGTGACCTTCGGGTCTCTGGACAAGATCCCATGTCTGATTCTTATCAATCTGATCTAATTCATAATTCATGGCTTTCACCCAAGATTCATCTTTTGCAGCTTCTTCAAATGAGGATGGCTCTACAACTGATAGAAATGCAGATTGCGTGGTATTCCTCATCCTTCTGGTTTGTGTGGGTGCACTCATATCCCCAATTATGTTGGATGGATCAATCTCAGCTCTTCGATTTCTCCTGCGAGGTTCAGTAGTATTCTCTTCAGCCATAGTTTCTTCTTCAGATTCTTCTTCTGAGTCAACATCATTATGTGATTGATGAGTGTTTTGAACAACTTCCTCTATTTCTGCATTTGTAGTTTCTTCATGTCCACATTCTTCATGACTTTCTATCACATCAGCATATGACGTCCGTGAAGCATTTGTGGTTTTCTCTTCAATTATCTTAACATCATTTCTTTCCACATTCCTTCCCAAACGATTGTTGAAACATTTGTAGGCTTTGCTGTTCATTGAGTAACCGAGGAAGATTCCTTCATCTGCGTTGTCACCATATTTCCCCTGATTTCCTTCTTTGTTCCTGATGAAGCACTTACTTCCAAAAACACGAAAGTATTTTAGAGAAGGCTTCTGTCCATGCCACAATTCATATGGTGTCTTCGTCTCACCCATATAAAGTCCTGTTCGATTCTGAATGTACACTGCAGCTTGAACAGCCTCTTTCCAGTAATGTCGTGGAATACGACTCTCAATCAGCATAGTTCGTGCCATGTTGTTCACCTATTGATTCCTTCGTTCAACAACTCCATTTTGTTGTGGAGTTCTCACAGCAGCTACCTCATGTTGTATCCCATGCTTCTCCAGATAATTTTCAAATTCAATGGACGTGTATTCTCCTCCATTGTCAGATCGCAACACTTTGATTGTTCGTCCAGTATCATTCTCGGCGATTCGCCGATATGTTTTCATGCAGTCAAGGACCTGTCGTTTCCGGTGAATGACCATCACACATGCCATTCGACTGTAATCATCTATGAAAATGACAAAGTACCTTTCTCCATGAGTTCCGGCAACATTTATTGGACCACAAACATCTGTATGAATCAGATCAAGAAGGTGAGATGCCTTTTTCTTCTTTGGCCGATATGAACTGCAGACCAACTTCCCACGAATACAAGCATCACAGGATTTTTCACGCTCACGCTTCAGGTTGGGAATGTCCATGACAATTCTCAATTTTGATATTTTCTCCATGTCTTGTTGATTGATGTGTCCCAATCTCCGATGCCACAGATTGTTTTCTTCTTCAACAGTCATGTAACATACATTCTCTTCACTATCAACCTGATACAAGTTTCCTTCTGTTCTGCATCCCTTCATGAGAGAATTGCCAGTTTTTCCCTTGATAGTGCAGCCTTTCTGATTAAAAGTAACAACAAGTCCTGAGTCACAGAGTTGACTCACACTGAGGAGATTATGACGTAGGCCATCTACGTAAAGGACTTCAGTCTTCTTTAGTTCTCCATTAGCAAATTTGGTACTTCCACTCCCTTTGATTTTCAGAGCCCCATCATTACCAAATCTTACTGTACCATCAACATTCTTTATGATATTTGTTAGTAGACCGGCATTACCTGTCATATGAGATGAGCAACCGCTATCTAGAATCCAGGTACTGTTGTTCTTTGTAGCTTTGAGAGCTACCTCTGCAAGGTTTGATTTCTCAATCTTCCTCCTTTCCTTCCATGAGACATTAGATTGAGTATATAGAACTGATGGCCTTTCAACTATCTCTTCTGCAAACCCAAGTTCTTCATAGTCAAAGTCTTCTTTAAGAGGTGAGAACCTGTTTGAAAGAGAAACATCGTTTTGCTGACGAGACTTGACATGTCTGGAACTTCTGCATGTGGTGTCAATGTCCCTTCTCTGCCTGCAATTAATGGCCTTATGACCAAAGTTAGAACAATGAAAACAATATCCATAGAAATTATTTCTTCTATAAGAATTAGGATATGAAATTGTTCTCCTTTGTTGAGAATCTATATCTTCTCCATTCAGATAGCTTCTTGCCTCTTCACAATAGGACATGGTATGGCCCAGATAGCCACAGAACTGAGACTTCATGAGAAGAAATGTCTTCTCACTTGAATTTTTCCTTATAGCTTCTTCCTTGGGAGAATAGTAAGACTGTCTGCCATTTTTGAAAGTTTGAGGATAATTTTCAGGTCTCCTTTTAGTTTGGATTGAGGGTTCCTTTTTCAGCACTCTAGGTAACATTTCAACATGTTCAACTTTCATCTTATCTTTCTTTTGGATCTTTTCACTTCCAGCAGTTGATGACTTAGCCTCACAGCCAATTCCACTCTTTCCCATGCAAGCAGGTATTTGATCACTCAAGACTTTTCCAACCCCATCTGAACCACACTTGGCTCTTGCAAGTAATTCTGCATCTGAGAATCTTCCGAACTGTATTTTCTTCCTCGATTCTTTTGGAACTGATTCTGTCTCCATTTTACTCCTCAGAGTAACTACTTCCTCCTCAAGACCCTCAACAGTCTTGGATTTTTCATCCAGTCTGGATGTGAGGTCATTGATGACCTTTGCCTGCTCTTCAATTCTCAGCTTCAGATCAACTGCATCATCATTACTTTCAATTATTTTAGACTGTACCTTCACAAATTCTTCCAGTCGTTCAATTTCAGCTTCAAGTTGATCAACATATTCAGTTGATTCTTCTACAATTGATTTCCACTTATTGCAGCTCTTACATTTAATCTTAAGCTTACTAACTGCATCCTTAAGTTGCACCTCAGGATCTACACAAGTTCTCAGTTGTTTTTCACCATCAGTATCTTCTGACTTTTCAACAGTGGCCATCATAGAAGCATGGTTCTTAGTTTTGAATTCTGGTTCTTCTTCATCACAGAATTCATTGTCATCTTCTTCCTCTTCACAGACAAAACTCTTCCTTTGCATTTTCTTACCAGATTTGAAGTCTCCCTTTTTGAAGAACCTTCTTTGAGGCTTCTTGAAGTTTTCATCTTCATTGTCATCATCATTGATATTCTTCATGCACTGAGAGGCAATATGCCCAACTTTTCCACAACGGAAGCATGCGAGAGGTAACTTCCCTTTGAATTTCCCTTTCCCCTTCTGGAACTTCTTTGCAATGAGAGAAAGAATTTCTTTCTCTTCGTCATCATCACCGCTACTATCCTTTGAGATTTTCAATTTATCCATGGCCTTGAATGCCATTTCCTTGCTCACCCGAGTCGTAGCATCTTCTGGTTTGACTCTCATTTCATATGCTACCAAACTGCTCAGTAAGTCATCTAGAGAAAGTTTGGAAAGATCTCTTTCCTCAAGAGCTGACACCTTCGCATTATACAGAGGTGGAAGTCTTCTTAATATTTTCTTTACAATATCAATGTCTTTGATTTCTTCGCCTAGACCCCGAATTGCTCCAACCACTTCAGTAATTCGATTGAAGAAAGAGTCTGCATTCTCGTCTAGATGCATCTTCAGATCATCAAACCGATTGTGTAGCACTTGTAGTTTCGCCTCCTTCACTTTGCTATCACCTTCATAAATATTCTCAAGTTTATCCCACATAGATTTTGATGAGGTGCAATTCATCACCTTCAGGTAAATCTGATCAGAAAGGGCAGCAGTGAGAGCATTCTGTGCTTTGGCATCTGCTTCAAGAAGTTTCCTGTCTGTTTCAATCATAGCCAGACCTGTTGGATCAGTGACATGTATTCCTTGCACAGTAGAAAAAAGAACTTCCATTCCAAGAGATCTTAGATGAGATCTCATTATGTTCTTCCAGATCTGGAAATTGCTTCCATCGAAGTGAGGGACTCCCCTGACATTGATCGCGTTTTCCATGACGAAGAAGGTCAGATTCAACGCCAGCAACCTGGCTCTAATACCACTTGAAGGACCCCGGGACACCCTGAGAGGGGAGGGGTGAATCAGGGTGACCACTTTTTCTTTTAATTTGTTGGATCTTGTTCCCACGTTGGTAGGAACTTGTTGAACCTGTATGATGATTACGATCAAAAAGAAAACATTCACATGCACAGAGAAGACACAGTCATTTTTACTTGGTTCACCACTAAGGGCTACGTCCGAGGAGCATACGCCGACAGGTTGCCGGTCGTACCTAAATCCACTATGCTTCACTAGCTGCAGATACAAAAGTTCGGGTACAGACACTCTGTCCCAGGCTCACTACCTTTACAATAGTTCAGGGATAACTCACTGCGTCCCTCGGGTCACTCCCGTTGACTCCCCCTGGCCCACTGCCGTTGGTGAAGTCCCACTCAGTTTATAGACGTGTTGGTCTCTTCTTCATTTGCATAAGAGTGCATCCTTTGTTGAATGTAGATGCTCTATTGAAGTCCGATTCTCATCAGAAGAAGAATATCACTTTTCCTTGAATGAACCGAGTAGTTTCTCGGCTTTCGTGTAGCTCCAGCAAGGCAGGCGTGCTTCAATAGTGTCTAGGTCTCCTTTTCAGGCCCAGCGCGCAAGTCTCCCGGCGGCGCGCAAGTCTCAGGCGCGCAAGACTAAACTGGCGCGCAAGTGTCACTGAAGCACCTGCGCGACACTGCCTTCTTGAACTAAATACTTGCGCGATCCACTTCCTTTCTCTTCCAAACTGCCTTGGGAGAACAGCCAAACACCGGCGCGCAAGCTCTACTTGCGCGACAAAACAACCACCTGCGTGACTCAACCACCTGCGCGACGAGAGCTCGAACAATCTCTCGGCCTTGAACTCCGTTGGAAATGAGGAGGGGTGGTCCAGTATTTATAGGCAAACTGGACCCCCTGCGTGGCGGCGCGCAATTCCCTTGACGGCGCGCAAGTCCTGTCTCCAGATCCTATGTCGCGCAAGTTACTTGCGCGACCCAACCAACACTTGCGCGACCTTCTTTCCTTAGCCAAATTGTGATGTTCTGATCCTCAAAAACATATGGCGCGCAAGTCTTTCATCCTCAAAGAGCTCGGCGCGCAAGTATCATTGCCAAAAACACTTTACTTTATTTACGGATTTTCAGGCCCAAAAATTTGGCAAACACTGGGAAACAGCGCCACCTTCACTACTATTTTCTTCCTGAACAGTATGATCGCTTTGTTGGTTCACACCCTGAACTTCTACTGAGGATTGACAACAAACACAAACCATACACCAAATCATGCTTTGAAGAACCTGGTTCCAACAATCTCCCCCTTTGGGTTTGTTGGCAATCAGAATAAATTCAATAGATCTCCAACCATGAGCAAATCCAAAACGCAAGAATCAACTCAGCTAACACTCTAAGTCTACGTGAGCAATGCTCGGTGTAGAAAACAAGAGAGAAAACTTGAATTGGGTCTTAGTGTGTTGAAATCGTACACGAAATTCTCCATCCCGATGTTATCCTTATTAAACTTCTCATCACAAGCTTACAGTTCTCATCACAGAAGAATTTCTGGCCTTGAATTTATTCCTTTCTCCCCCATTGAAAATAAAACCAAAGACCGAAAAGTTTGTTCAACGTTCAGCTCAAGCCATACTCCCCCTGGATAGTATCTCCCCCATAAACCTGCATCACAGCCATAAACAGATAAAAACAGTTAAAACAAACGGGGAGAGGGGACTTCAGGTGCCTCCTTATGCAGTAGGAGGTGGTCGAACACCGAGGTTCAACCGATGCTTCTCGAACACAGCCGTGGACAATGGCTTGGTTAGGATATCAGCCACTTGCTCATTAGTTCCAACATGATCCATTTTAATCACTCCTTGTTCAACCTTTTCTTTGATAAAATGATACCGTATTTCAATATGTTTTGTACGAGAATGTTGAACCGGATTCTTCGTAAGATCAATTTCACTTTTGTTATCGCAATAAATCACCATTGGTTGCTGCACCTTATCACCAATATCTGTTAGCTGCTGCTTCATCCAAAGAAGTTGAGTGCATGCTTTTGTGGCAGAGATATATTCAGCTTCAGCAGTACTAAGAGAAGTACTTTCTTGCTTCTTGCTCAACCAGCCAACACATTTATGCCCAATATAGAAAGCTCCACCACTAGTGGACTTTCTGTCTATTACATCCCCAGCCCAGTCAGCATCAGAAAACGCTGATAATTCACTGTCCCTGCCTGCAGCAAAAAATAACCCGAAGTTATGTGTGCCTTGAATATACCTCATGATTCTTTTTACTGCTGACATATGTTCCTCCTTTGGATTACTCTGAAAGCGGGCCGCAAGGCATGTTGCAAAGACAATATCTGGCCTTGTCGCTGTCAGATAGAGTAGGCTTCCAATGATCCTCTTGTACATGGTGGGATCAACAGAGTTCCCATCCTCATGCTTTCCAAGTTTAGATCCAACAGCAATCGGAGTTGACATTGGTTTGGAGTCTTGCATATTGAACTTCTTCAGTAACTCTCTTGCATATTTTTCCTGAGAAATGAAAGTGTATTCCTTCTTTTGAATCACTTGTAACCCCAAGAAATATGTGAGCTCCCCAATCATAGACATTTCAAATTCTGATTTCATGTGGTTGGCAAATTCATCCACTGATTTCTGCCTGCTGCCACCAAAAATGATATCATCAACGTAGACAAGAACCATGAACTGATCTTTTGGAGAATTCTTCACATAGAGATTGTGATCAACTCCTCCTCTTTTGAATTCCAACCTCTTGAGATATTAATCTAGCCGTGAGTACCATGCCCGTGGTGCCTGCTTCAAACCATATAGAGCTTTCTTTAGTTTGCAGACCTTTGTTTCATCGGTACCCAAGACAAACCCCACCGGTTGTTCAATGTAGACTTCTTCTTCAAGTACACCATTCAAGAATGCTGTCTTAACATCCATTTGATATACTTTATATCCTCTTTGGAGTGCCATGGCAAGGAAAAGCCTGATTGATTCCAGTCTAGCAACTGGAGCAAAGGTTTCTTCAACATCAATACCTTCAATCTGGGAGTATCCTTTACATACCAGTCGTGCCTTGTTTCTGATAACACTTCCATGCTCATCAAAATTATTTTTGAAGATCCATTTTGTACCAATCACATTGTGACCTTCGGGTCTCTGGACAAGATCCCATGTCTGATTCTTATCAATCTGATCTAATTCATAATTCATGGCTTTCACCCAAGATTCATCTTTTGCAGCTTCTTCGAATGAGGATGGCTCTACAACTGATTGAAATGCAGATTGCGTGGTATTCCTCATCCTTCTGGTTTGTGTGGGTGCACTCATATCCCCAATTATGTTGGATGGATCAATCTCAGCTCTTCTATTTCTCCTGCGAGGTTCAGTAGTATTCTCTTCAGCCATAGTTTCTTCTTCAGAATCTTCTTCTGAGTCAACATCATTATGTGATTGATGAGTGTTTTGAACAGCTTCCTCTATTTCTGCATTTGTAGTTTCTTCATGTCCACATTCTTCATGACTTTCTATCACATCAGCATATGACGTCCGTGAAGCATTTTTGGTTTTCTCTTCAATTATCTTAACATCATTGCTTTCCACAATCCTTCCCAAACGATTGTTGAAACATTTGTAGGCTTTGCTGTTCATTGAGTAACCGAGGAAGATTCCTTCATCTGTGTTGTCACCATATTTCCCCTGATTTCCTTCTTTGTTCCTGATGAAGCACTTACTTCCAAAAACACGAAAGTATTTTAGAGAAGGCTTCTGTCCATGCCACAATTCATATGGTGTCTTCGTCTCACCCATATAAAGTCTTGTTCGATTCTGAATGTACACTGCAGCTTGAACAGCCTATTTCCAGTAATGTCGTGGAATACGACTCTCAATCAGCATAGTTCGTGCCATGTTGTTCACCTGTCGATTCCTTCGTTCAACAACTCCATTTTGTTGTGGAGTTCTCACAGCAGCTACCTCATGTTGTATCCCATGCTTCTCCAGATAATTTTCAAATTCAATGGACGTGTATTCTCCTCCATTGTCAGATCGCAACACTTTGATTTTTCGTCCAGTATCATTCTCGGCGATTCGCCGATATGTTTTCATGCAGTCAAATACCTGTCGTTTCCGGTGAATGACCATCACACATGCCATTCGACTGTAATCATCTATGAAAAGGACAAAGTACCTTTCTCCATGAGTTCCGGCAACATTTATTGGACCACAAACATCTGTATGAATCAGATCAAGAAGGTGAGATGCCTTTTTCTTCTTTGGCCGATATGAACTGCAGACCAACTTCCCACGAATACAAGCATCACAGGATTTTTCACGCTCACGCTTCAGGTTGGGAATGTCCATGACAATTCTCAATTTTGATATTTTCTCCATGTCTTGTTGATTGATGTGTCCCAATCTCCGATGCCACAGATTGTTTTCTTCTTCAACAGTCATGTAACATACATTCTCTTCACTATCAACCTGATACAAGTTTCCTTCTGTTCTGCATCCCTTCATGAGAGAATTGCCAGTTTTTCCCTTGATAGTGCAGCCTTTCTGATTAAAAGTAACAACAAGTCCTGAGTCACAGAGTTGACTCACACTGAGGAGATTATGACGTAGGCCATCTACGTAAAGGACTTCAGTCTTCTTTAGTTCTCCATTAGCTAATTTGGTACTTCCACTCCCTTTGATTTTCAGAGCCCCATCATTACCAAATCTTACTGTACCATCAACATTCTTTATGATATTTGTTAGTAGACCGGCATTACCTGTCATATGAGATGAGCAACCGCTATCTAGAATCCAGGTACTGTTGTTCTTTGTAGCTTTGAGAGCTACCTCTGCAAGGTTTGATTTCTCAATCTTCCTCCTTTCCTTCCATGAGACATTAGATTGAGTATATAGAACTGATGGCCTTTCAACTATCTCTTCTGCAAACCCAGGTTCTTCATAGTCAAAGTCTTATTTAAGAGGTGAGAACCTGTTTGAAAGAGAAACATCGTTTTGCTGACGGGACTTGACATGTCTGGAACTTCTGCATGAGGTGTCAATGTCCCTTCTCTGCCTGCAACTTATGGCCTTATGACCAAAGTTAGAACAATGAAAACAATATCCATAGAAATTATTTCTTCTATAAGAATTAGGATATGAAATTGTTCTCCTTTGTTGAGAATCTATATCTTCTCCATTCAGATAGCTTCTTGCCTCTTCACAATAGGACATGGTATGGCCCAGATAGCCACAGAACTGAGACTTCATGAGAAGAAATGTCTTCTCACTTGAATTTTTCCTTATAGCTTCTTCCTTGGGAGAATAGTAAGACTGTCTGCCATTTTTGAAAGTTTGAGGATAATTTTCAGGTCTCCTTTTAGTTTGGATTGAGGGTTCCTTTTTCAGCACTCTAGGTAACATTTCAACATGTTCAACTTTCATCTTATCTTTCTTTTGGATCTTTGAACTTCCAGCAGTTGATGACTCAGCCTCACAGCCAATTCCACTCTTTCCCATGCAAGCAGGTCTTTGATCACTCAAGACTTTTCCAACCCCATCTGAACCACACTTGGCTCTTGCAAGTAATTCTGCATCTGAGAATCTTCCGAACTGTATTTTCTTCCTCGATTCTTTTGGAACTGATTCTGTCTCCATTTTACTCCTCAGAGTAACTACTTCCTCCTCAAGACCCTCAACAGTCTTGGATTTTTCATCCAGTCTGGATGTGAGGTCATTGATGACCTTTGCTTGCTCTTCAATTCTCAGCTTCAGATCAACTGCATCATCATTACTTTCAATTATTTTAGACTGTACCTTCACAAATTCTTCCAGTCGTTCAATTTCAGCTTCAAGTTGATCAACATATTCAGTTGATTCTTCTACAATTGATTTCCACTTATTGCAGCTCTTACATTTAATCTTAAGCTTACTAACTGCATCCTTAAGTTGCACCTCAGGATCTACACAAGTTCTCAGTTGTTTTTCACCATTAGTATCTTCTGACTTTTCAACAGTGTCCATCATAGAAGCATGGTTCCCAGTTTTGAATTCTGGTTCTTCTTCATCACAGAATTCATTGTCATCTTCTTCCTCTTCACAGACAAAACTCTTCCTTTGCATTTTCTTACCAGATTTGAAGTCTCCCTTTTTGAAGAACCTTCTTTGAGGCTTCTTGAAGTTTTCATCTTCACTGTCATCATCATTGATATTCTTCAAGCACTGAGAGGCAATATGCCCAACTTTTCCACAACGGAAGCATGCGAGAGGTAACTTCCCTTTGAATTTCCCTTTCACCTTCTGGAACTTCTTTGCAATGAGAGAAAGAATTTCTTTCTCTTCGTCATCATCACCGCTACTATCCTTTGAGATTTTCAATTTATCCATGGCCTTGAATGCCATTTCCTTGCTCACCCGAGTCGTAGCATCTTCTGGTTTGACTCTCATTTCATATGCTACCAAACTGCTCAGTAAGTCATCTAGAGAAAGTTTGGAAAGATCTCTTTCCTCAAGAGCTGACACCTTCGCATTATAAAGAGGTGGAAGTCTTCTTAATATTTTCTTTACAATATCAATGTCTTTGATTTCTTCGCCTAGACCCCGAATTTCTCCAACCACTTCAGTAATTCGATTGAAGAAAGAGTCTGCATTCTTGTCTGGATGCATCTTCAGATCATCAAACCGATTGTGTAGCACTTGTAGTTTCGCCTCCTTCACTTTGCTATCACCTTCATAAATATTCTCAAGTTTATCCCACATAGATTTTGCTGAGGTGCAATTCATCACCTTCAGGTAAATCTGATCAGAAAGGGCAGCAGTGAGAGCATTCTGTGCTTTGGCATCTGCTTCAAGAAGTTTCCTGTCTGTTTCAGTCATATCCAGACCTGTTGGATCAGTGACATGTATTCCTTGCACAGTAGAAAAAAGAACTTCCATTCCAAGAGATCTTAGATGAGATCTCATTCTGTTCTTCCAGATCTGGAAATTGCTTCCATCGAAGTGAGGGACTCCCCTGACATTGATCGCGTTTTCCATGACGAAGAAGGTCAGATTCAACGCCAGCAACCTGGCTCTGATACCACTTGAAGGACCCCGGGACACCCTGAGAGGGGAGGGGTGAATCAGGGTGACCACTTTTTCTTTTAATTTGTTTGATCTTGTTCCCACGTTGGTAGGAACTTGTTGAACCTGTATGATGATTACGATCAAAAAGAAAACATTCACATGCATAGAGAAGACACAGTCATTTTTACTTGGTTCACCACTAAGGGCTACGTCCAAGGAGCATACGCCGACAGGTTGCCGGTCGTACCTAAATCCACTATGCTTCACTAGCTGTAGATACAAAAGTTCGGGTACAGACACTCTGTCCCAGGCTCACTGCCTTTACAATAGTTCAGGGATAACTCACTGCGTCCCTTGGGTCACTCCCGTTGACTCCCCCTGGCCCACTGCCGTTGGTGAAGTCCCACTCAGTTTATAGACGTGTTGGTCTCTTCTTCATTTGCATAAGAGTGCATCCTTTGTTGAATGTAGATGCTCTATTGAAGTCTGATTCTCATCAGAAGAAGAATATCACTTTTCCTTGAATGAACCGAGTAGTTTCTCGGCTTTCGTGTAGCTCCAGCAAGGCAGGCGTGCTTCAATAGTGTCTAGGTCTCCTTTTCAGGCCCGGCGCGCAAGTCTCAGGCGCGCAAGACTAAACTGGCGCGCAAGTGTCACTGAAGCACCTGCGCGACACTGCCTTCTTGAACTAAATACTTGCGCGATCCACTTCCTTTCTCTTCCAAACTGCCTTGGGAGAACAGCCAAACACTGGCGCGCAAGCTCTACTTGCGCGACAAAACAACCACCTGCGCGACTCAACCACCTGCGTGACGAGAGCTCGAACAATCTCTCGGCCTTGAACTCCGTTGGAAATGAGGAGGGGTGGTCCAGTATTTATAGGCAAACTGGACCCCCTGCGTGGCGGCGCGCAAGTCCCTTGACGGCGCGCAAGTCCTGTCTCCAGATCCTATGTCGCGCAAGTTACTTGCGCGACCCAACCAACACTTGCGCGACCTTCTTTCCTTAGCCAAATTGTGATGTTCTGATCCTCAAAAACATATGGCGCGCAAGTCTTTCATCCTCAAAGAGCTCGGTGCACAAGTATCATTGCCAAAAACACTTTACTTTATTTACGGATTTTCAGGCCCAAAAATTTGGCAAACACTGGGAAACAGCGCCACCTTCACTACTGGTTTCTTCCTGAACAGTATGATCGCTTTGTTGGTTCACACCCTGAACTTCTACTGAGGATTGACAACAAACACAAACCATACACCAAATCATGCTTTGAAGAACCTGGTTCCAACATTTGGGTGATAAATATTTTTTGGGAAAACCTCCACATTTATATGTGATGAAAGTGAGCTTTTAAAAGGAAAATGTTTGTGTCTCATGTATAATTCATTGTGGTGCCTCATGGATGTGTTTTATGCCTTGTGAGTAGTGTGAAAAATATCTTTTAAAATGGATTTTATGGTCTGAATGTATTAAAAGTGGGATTTCTAAATGGAATGTGGTTTTTTCACATTGGATTCTTGTCGTGAAACTCTAATGTGTCTTGTGAATTCTGAATGTGAAGTGACACATGTTCCAAAATGGAATTATTTGCTTTTGGTTTTTAAAGGGGCTTGGCCCATGGAAATGGTCTGATTTTATGTTTTATTTACTTATCATGTTTCCAAATGGGATTTATGAGTTTTCCAAGTGGTTAGAATTTGATTTTTAAATGGTTTTAGTGTGTATGAAATATAAAGTGTTTTTTTATAGATGGTGTTGGTTTGCATGTGATGAATTGTGAATGTTGTGATTTCATTATGTTATAATGATGCTTGGAATGTGTATGTTAAAGTTGTGATTTATTATATATTTTAAATAGAATTTGATCACAATAGAATTCCTGAGTATCCATGTGGGTTAACTATAACTAGTACACTAGATGACATGGAATGGGTGAGGCCTAGATTCATCTATCAGGATTTATGCCCACAACACTATCCAAACTTGAGATATGATCATAGAGCACTAGACCCTAGGGTTAGATCTTATCTAATGTATCATGCATGGAAATTTTGTAGGTATTACTTAACTATATCGATAATATTATAAAATTGGATGTTATCTGTTATAATGGAATGTGCATGTGAACGTTGTTTGTTTTATTTATAGGATTTGATTACTAAGGTACAAGGTTTCTAGGGTCTCAGTTGTTCAAGTTAGGCATAGAGAATTTCCAATGGTAATCTCTTTTGATATGTTTCATATGTGATATGGAACTATTCATTGATACATGATAGGTTTTTTTAAATGTTTTTTTTCGAAAACTTCTTCATTTGATAAAAAGGGTTATCTTGAATAGTGTTTTTTAGAAGTAATTTCTATAAAAGTTTTTTCTTAAATATGTCATGTTGGAAATGTTTCAAGTTTTTTTATATAATTATGAATGTTTATTTATCTTCTAATGTTTTAGCATGAAATATTTTCTTTTAGGAAGAATCCTTCAAGACGTTGGCGCATGCCCTAAACATACAATTGGTTTTATGTATACTTTGTTATGTATTACCAATGAAAATGCAAGAAGTATCATGGTGGTGATGTCGGATCTAGTTTCTAGTGTTCCACTTCTTGCAGTTTTTAGTTGTGTCAGATTGAAGGTGATGACCCTCTTATTTCATAGTGGTTAATGGGATTGTTTTTTCCCCATTTCTATTATAGTATATCTGTATTTTGGTATTTAGTTTATGTTATAAAACAATGAATCTTAAAATTTTTATACCTCATTTTATATAATATTGGTTATGTGTTATTGACTTTTTCATGGTTGTTTATAGTTATGTTCATTGGTTAAATCATTCCAAAAGTATATTTTTATACCATGGTACTATTTTACATCCCAATGGGACTAAGAATTCAGTTGGGACTTGTTTGGGGTTGGGACTAGTTTCAGGTCGGATGGAATTCGGTTTAGTTTTGAAAAATAGTATCAAAGGAGGTCATGTTAATTTTGGTTTATAATATTTGGGATGATTATGGATATAATGAAACTATAATTTTCAAGGCTTGTGGTTCTCATTATGATTGGGGTATCTTCTCGACACACCTCTTTATATCACTCGATTCACCAATGGATGTTGGGAATTTTTTTGACATTCCCTCTATGTGAGAAATAAGAGAAAAGTATGTATATAGACCTTAGAAGGAGGTGAAATGGTTTTCCTTGTTGTTTTGTTTTATATATTTTCTTTTTGGTTTATGTAAGTTATTTAGATTTATCATTGATTCATAAAATTATCACAATTTCATTCAAATTATTGTTTTGGTGGATTTTCATTGTGGTTTTTGATTGAGGTAGAAATATTCCTCCTCAAATGATTCCCATGAAACCACAGGATGAAAATGGAAAGAGTCATCCCATGCCAGTTGATAAGGGTCTAGTAAAATAATAGGTTCTGGTTATCTAGGCATTGGTACAAGGAGTGGGCTTTGGTCCTAATAAGGATACAAAATCCAAACAAGATCCCAGAAAGGATAATTCTTCGGTTTTCCTCAGGAATAAACCTCATTATTTTTGGGGTAGAATGGATCCCTAGGATGTGGAGGAATGTATTAAGAAGAAATAGAGAATTTTTTAGTTTCATGATACTCTAGAGGAAATCCGTGTGTAGTGTGATTCATTTATGTTTTAAGGTACTAGATGGAAGTGGTAGGGCTCAATAGTGAATACTAGAAAGAATGAGAAGAATATTTGGAATTATTTAATGGGTGTCTTCAATGAGAAGTATTTTCTTGTTGTTTTAACCTATGAAATGTCTAGGGGGTTTATGGATCTTTTCCATAGTGACCAGACCAGGATTTAATATGATAATCCTTTAATAGAGTTAGCTTGGTTCTCACCCATGTTCTTTTTCAATAAAAAATTAAAGTATTAGTTCTTCGAAAAGGGGTTAATTCTAGAAATAATGTCTCATGATTTCTTGTCAATGATGAGAACCTATACTGAGTTCTTTGATTGAGATATTATGGATGAAATTTATCTTTAAAAAAAATATGATGCCTCTAAAACTGTTTCAACAATGGGAAGTGGCAATTAATCGTAGAAGAAGAGGAATCATGATGAGAAGGAAAAAATGGTATGTGGAAGTTCAGGACTTATCTCCTAGATGTATTAATCTATGGATTCAAAAACTGGGTCAGTGGTGTGCCATTAGTGCGGGAAGGTAGGGAACATGTGATCGGTGTGTTCAAATATACCAAAAAATATCCATAAGTGTGGATCTAGGGGAAACATGAAAATATTTTTTAGGTTACATCACCCATATTAGAGTGATTTAGGATCTGTATCATTTAAAGGAAGATCATCATGGTCAGAACAATCTAGGACAACAGGATATCAGTTTGGATTTAATGGTGACAAATATGGGTATTCATATCGGAAGCATAAGTGTAAGGAATTGATGTAGGTTAGTGTTCATTCCCATGATCTGGATGAGACGATGTTTCTTCAGGTGGTGGTTTGAGCATGAGTGAAATCAGATGTAGGGCCTATGATAGTTTTAGGTATCATTATTTATGCATCATATTTAGTTTTTCCCCTATTTGATATTGGTCCCACCATTTATTTTCTTTCTTCCCATCTTATTGATTCTTAGTGCTTCCAACTGTGGTTATTCCTTGTGTGATAGCGTTGGTGACACTACTTGGTATGAATATGATCTTTTTTTCTAGTGTTTGTATTCGACACTCATCATGTCCAGGGTTGAGATAGAGTGGAATTTTAAAGTTTTGAATATTACCTGTAACAACCCAAGCTTAACATATTTGAATATTACATCATTTAATATGAATATTCAACATATAAAAAATTACTTTCCTGTGGAAAAAAATATTTCAGTGTCTTTGGAAACATAAAAATAATAATCTATCTTTGTAAAATAACTACAATTTTTTCAAGATAGATAGTACACTTTAAACATTCTAATCAAAATATTTTATTACAACCTAAGAAAAGGAAGCATAAGAAACTGTTGAGTTTGAATTCCTAGTATGGGTGAATAAAGAAAATGCATAATAATAACATAAAAAAATGTTTGGAGACATAAACATAACATTTGAAGATAATTAAAATCATATTATAGATCATAATTATTAGACATAACTTCAATATTGGATGTTCATAAGATGTGGATCATAAATTAATAATGATTATAATTCATAAAATCATAACACAGGATTAAGTCATGGAATTTATGTAAGACACACAATTATATAAATGATTTCCATAGTTTTTAGGGATTACTGCCAATAGAATCTTAGTGGAAAAATTCATTTACTGAACTTGATTCACTTTTAATTACAGCCATGTATTACTTAATTGGGTTCACTATCGTTCTATCCCTATATTACTGATACGGTTTCACTCTCATTCTGTCTCGGTATTACTGAACCAAGTTCACTACCTTTATATCCCTATATTTGTGAAAAAGGTTCACTATTATTCTAAATCTATATTACTAAATAGGGTTCACACTAATTACATTCCAATACTATTGATTTTGGTTCATTGTCGTTCCATCCCTATATTACTGAAATGGGTTCACTCCAATTCTAGCCCAGTATTACTAAATTAGTTTCATCCAAGTTCCATCCAGGTCTATCTCATAAGATATATTAAATTATCAAATGAATTTTATCAAGATATAGGTCCAACACATATAATAATTAAACCATACATAACAGACACAAAATACTATAAACAATCATATCAAAACCCATGAAAATAATTGGCTATAATAAATTTGTAATCATAACATAACCTTTGGAAGATTATATGGTTTTCATAATCATTTTATCGAAATAATAACATGTGAGAAGAAGTGGTATTCCTCATTTGATCACCCATGAATGAGAAATTGGTATCATTAACATAAAACATGTAAAATAGAATTGTCTTTCATAATCCTTATTCCATCAATACATAAACATTTTAGATAATGAATAGAAAATAGATCCCTTAGGTCATTTCCATAGAAATTCATTAGTAACACCAATAGATGTCATCATAGGTGGAAATTAATTTTAAAAGATATTATAAAAACATATTTGGAGGAAATTACACTTTCTTCTTTGAAAATTGATTTTATTAAAATATAAAATTTTCAAAAAGATTTCCATGAATATTAACATGATAGGTTATGAATAAATATTTCAAATCATTTTTGAATCCTTGTTCCTTAAAATCTTACAAGGTGAGTTTGAAAATGTTTGAAAATTCATTTTCCTTAAGAACATATAAAATATCTATAAGAACCTAGATCTTTTTTTCAAGTATGTTTTCCGTTTCTTGTCATTTTTGAAGAAAAGATAAATTTCTAGATATTTGCAGAGTATATGTCGTGTACAAGGTTATGTAATGCCCCGAGATTGAGGTATGTGACCCTTGTTTCGGTTTGTATGTTCTTTTTGAGGTGGTTGGTTAATGTTTGGACAATTCTGGAAAAAACCTTTAATGTTGTGGAGGTCATGCAGGGGCACACGTTTGGTGCAGGGTCTGAAAAAACCATGTGGCCCACCCAGGAAACCATGCACCCTTAACAGTGGGCTCCGCACGTGTGGCGCACGATTTGTCAGACCATGCAGGCAAGTCGTGCGAAGTCACTGGGTGATACAGTGGAAACCACATGGTTGGTGCACGGTTTTCCAAACTGTGATGGGTAACCTTGAGTCACACATTATGTTTAGTTTTTTATGTCTTGGGCCACTCAGGATTTCCCATTTTTCCCTCATTCGTCCTCCCACTCGTGGCTCACATGGGATTTACACTTTTCAGAGGTTGGGGGAGGTCCTTATCTCGTTCTTGAGGAAAATATAAGGGATTTATTGGTGGATCGAAGGTGGTTCTCCTTGGGTAAGTCCCTATTTTGGTTCTTTGTGGTTTTTGTTAGGGTTATCCCTCTCTCTATCTTACATTCATAGATATAAAAGGGTTTCATGTAGATCTAGGGTTGTATTGCATTTGTGTGTTAAAGGCTTAGCTTGTTGATGTTAGGGAGGGTTTTGAGGAGGTTTTGAGAAGACGTTCACACATTTTGGAGTGTGTCTGGGCAAAGGGTTGATTTCACCAAACCCTAAGAGGTATTTGGTTTTTTCATATCCGTGGAATGTCTTTGAGTTACATGTGAAATTTTGGCCAATACCATTAATCAAGATATTGTGCGCTTACCATTTTAGACCTATTAATTGATTTCCATGATTGTATGCTTGAGTAGATGTTATTTGGATATGAATAAGGCTGATTTCCATGTTTTGGATGTGTTTTCCAATGAATGTTTTGTTTACGATCGTTTGGTCCTACATAGCATTTTGTTTGCCCCGCCTCTTTTTACCATGCCTAAGGTTGTAGGGTGGAGTGTTTTCTGACATGCCTGATATGATGTAGACCGATTATCCAAGTAGTTCATGAGGTTTAAGTTGGCCGTATTGCATTGCTATGCTCATGGACTTACAGAGGGTCGTGAGAACCTAGTGTTGTATACTATAAGAGGAATTGACCAAGAAAGCTTCCTCAGAGAGTCTTTGAACCATTTTAGATTATAAGGGTAATTGACTGAGTGAGATTCCTCAAAGAATATTTGACCACTAGGGGCTATAAGTGGAATTTACTATGTGAGCTTCCTTAGAGAGTCCTTGATTACCTTAGACTAAAAGAGGAATTGACTGTGTGAGCGTCCTCAGAGAGTCTTGAATAAATTTGAACTATAATGGGAATTGACTATGAGTGCTTCCTTGGGGAGTCATTATATATTCTTATGACTGAACTAAAGGTTATAGGCTATGTGTACTTCCCAGAGTGTTACCTTTATTTTATTGATTAGCTTCTTATTTGATATATGGAATTTGTTATTTCTGAGTACATTCTTGTTTACTACACCTTTTCTTATTACAAGCCATATATTTTCACTAACTATTAGGAAAATATCATCGGGTGGTTGCCTAATGGGATATAGTCTCACACAATCTCTGGGTCATGATTTTGGGACCAAACATATTATATTTTCGCATTTATAGATTAGGGAAATCACCCCTCTACTTCAGGTACTTGACTTGCTATGGATCTGGAGAGAATGGGTCCAAGCTTGGGCTTGCGATGCCAGGGAGCTGTTTATCTGTTTACTTTTGTACTTTGGTTTAGTCCTATTTTTATTCCATCATTGTGATTTGTTTGGATTCTTTCCTAGACATATTTATAATGCATCCTTATATATATGTTCTAGCTGTTAATTTAATCTAGTTTTCTCATGTTCACGTTTTTATAGATTATTATTGTTTTGGATGTTGAAATTATTTTCTCTTGTTGTGTTACTCTGCCAATGAGGGTATAGTTTTCTAACTATCAGACCCAATGTCATCGCTGTTAGTCCAATACATCTGGCATTTGGGGAAATGCACTTGAATCAATGTTACCAACCGGGTACGAGGCACCTCTGGGTGGCTTTCAGAACTGGGACCTTATAAATTTCTATCATAGGAATTCTTTTCTTCTTGACTTTCTATTTGGAGCCTATAACTAGGGATAGGATAGAATATGTACTTGTAAATAAACTATTCCAGGGAGTACCTAACCCGTGTACAGGTAAAAGGCAATCTACCTCAGTTATTGCAATTTTTATTGTTTTTCGATTTACAGTTGGTTTGATTTCATCATGGGGTGACTTACATGTTTTGTGTTGTTATCATTGATGTTATTGAGGTTCTATTTCTGTCACAACCCGATGAGATGTGGGTATGCCATCTCATGCATCATATAGGTAGTTGCTTGGAATCACATGTCATTCATTCATTCCATGCTATCTTGGATTCATTTTTTATTGCATGTTGATGTGATAGATGTTGTGTAGAATATGCATGCTATTGTGATAGATGCCTTCATAGAATATCTGCTGTTTAATAAGGAAATTATTTTTAAATGATTTTTTTGGATGACCACCCATCTTTAGTTTTTTAGGTGTTATGGGATCTAATTGATCAGAATTTTTTGGATCATTGACTTGTTTTCCTTGTTATAACATCTATTAGATGCCATGATTTTATTCACGGGGAGTATGGGACCTCACAGAATGGAATTTGGAACTTTCAAAGGTCATTTTACTATTTTTCTAGATTCCGGAGTAGTTTCTATGTCTTACTATCCGAAAAACCCAGAATAAATGTCGTGTACTGTTATGTACAAGCCATGTGTTATTCTGTTCCGGAAGAAATTTTTTTTCTTATGTACATGTCGTGTAGTCTCTAACTTTGTCACATGCCGTGTGGAATGAGACATGGGGCTGTGAATTCTTGGTAGGACACATCGTGTACCTGATGTACATGCTATGTGTAGAGACCTTGTGTCCGCCCGTGTCACTAAAAACAAAGATGGATAAAAACTTATGTTATACATGTCGTGTCACTCTTGCCTACCCTGTGTAGTGTAACCCGAGTATCCAGCCGTGTAGCGAATAACACGGGTTGGAAAACTCTTCCTAGTACACACCGTGTAGTGTGATCCATGTATCTGACCATATCTATAACAACACGAGTCAGGGAAGCTCTTCTTTTACACACCGTGTTTGGCACGAACATGTCGTGTAGTCCTGTTTTAGGATTACCGTGTGGGTTGTCCGTGTAAGGGGACATGAGTAGGGGAAAACTATTCTAGTGCATGTCATGCGTTGGGATAACATGCCATGTGTTTGGGGTGTTACACGACCAGTTGTGGTAGGAGTACAATCCCGTGTGAATGGTTTAAGGTAACATGCCATGTAGGGGAAATACACGCCATGTAGTCATGTTTTTGAAATCTTGAATTTCCTGTTTCTCATGTTCCCTTATTTTACTTCTATCTGGAAACCTTGAGGTCGATCGAGCCCGAAAGTTCATGACTCGGGAGTAGGGTACTCTTTCTATTATGGAGTATTCCTCTCGCTTCAGTGAGCTTCAGCATTTCTGTCGGGTCTTCTCATCAACATCTGCAGATAGGCGTTCTACTATGACTCCTCATATATGGGAATCTTCACCAGTTTCACACCAATCTGGGAACTGGAGTTCTTCTGGCCATTCAGGCCATGGTGGAGGTCGTGGCTGTGGTGGTCCGTCTCCATGGTATCAGCGACAAAAGGACGGATCATCTCAGAGTGGTCTGGTAGGGTCACAGTGCCATAGTACATATTTGGCCTTTATAGTGGAGCAGACCTAATAGGAGAAGGATCTTGGGACCTCTATAATTTTAAGTATCATTCTAGTCACCTCAGTTTTATCTTCTGCTCTTTTCGATACAGATTCTTCCCATTGCTTTATATCTGTGGCTGTTGTGGGGGGCCTCGGGCTCTGTATCTTTTCATCTACCGATTTAATGATGATAGAAACTCCGTTGGGGATGAGAACATCTAGTGTACGTATGTTCAAGGAGTGACCTATTGAGGATAGTGGGTGTCACTTTCTAAGGGACCTCTATTTCCTAGAGATGACATGATATAATGTAATTCTCAGAATGGATTGTTTGGTTCCATTCCAGTTATTTGTCGATTTCAATAACCATAGGGTGAGTTTCATTTCAGTAAAAGGTGAATCGTTTCTTCATAAGGGAGAATGGGATGTCCAGGCAAGTAGAGTGGGCCTAGAGCATCATGGGTTAGGAGGAGTTACAACACAGATTTCTAGTCTGTATCTGGATGACCAGGGGACTTCACAGATAAACATTCTTCTAGTGGTGGATCATTTCAAAGATGTCTTTCCAGAGGAATTTTTAGATTTTCCATTGGAGTGATCGGTAGAATTTGCAATTTTTCTCATGCTAGGAGCACAACTTGTGTTCATTCTTCCTTATAGGATGGATACACCAGAGTTGCAGGAGCTCAAGAAACAGTTGGAGGAGTTGCAGGTAAATGGTTTCATCTGACCCAATACTTGTCCTTAGGGTTCACCATTCTTGTTTACGAAGAAGGAAGATGGCACCCTCAGGATTTGGGTGGATTATCAGAAGTTGAACCAATTTACAGTCCAGAACTGGTATCCCTTGTCGAGGATTGAGGATCTCTTTGATCAACATCGAGGAGCACAGGTCTTCTCGACGATTGACATGAGATAAGGTTACCATCAGTTGCATGTTAGACTATCAGATATACTTCTTATAGACTTTCAGAGCATGTATAGTCTATTCCAGTATATGGTTATGTCATTTGGTATCATGAATCTGCTTACCGTTTTCATGGAACTGATGAACCGAGTGTTCCATACATACTTGGGATTCTTGTGTGGTTGTCTTCGTGAATGATATCTTGTTGTACTCTCACAGTCGACATGACAATGTCACACAACTTGATATCGTTCTAAGTACACTGAGAGATCATTAGTTATATTCTAATCTCTCAAAATGATACTTTTGGATGGATTAGATTCACTACATGGGTCATGTTATCATAGAGATAGGATTGTCAGTAGACACAGAGAAAGTGAGAGCAGTAGTTTCTTGGGATCATTTGAAGAAAATATTTGAGGTGTAGTGTTTTCTAGGGTTGGATGGATAGTACAGATGTTTCATTCAAGACTTTTCTCTCTTATCCGCACCCCTGAAGAGTCTGACAAAGAAGGATGAATATTTCTTGTGGTCATATTCTTCTGAGTTAACCATTCAGGAGCTGAAAAGAAGATTGATTGCAACACCGATACTAGTATTTCCAGTGTTGAGAAAGAGATATACCATTTATGACGATGCCTTATGTATTGATCTTGGTGATGTTCTATGGGATGTAGAAGGATTCGTTGCATACGGGTCTCGGAAGTTGAGTCCACATGAGAGGAATTACCTGACGCACGATCTTGGGTTTGCAGTTGTTTTTCATGCCTTATGTTATGGGAGATATTATCTTCTCTTAGAGAATTTTTTGTTTTTCACCGACCAAAAATGTCTCATGTATATATTTACTCTATGTGACTTGAATTTTAGATAGCGAATGTGGGTTGAGTATCTTCAGTCCTTTGACATCGAGCATTCCTACACGCTTGGGAATGGCAACACAATGGCTGATGCATTGAGTAGGAGGACTTAGATACATGCAATTCAAGAGGCCAGAAGTGAGTGTTAGATTATGGCTCTCTTCTCTGAGATGTATTTAGAGGAGCATGACAGATAGGGGAAGACATTCTTTTCTGTTATATCTATTACCTCTACCTTTCTTGATCGAGTACGAATGAGGCAGCTACCAGATTCTGAAGGCCTAGTCCTAAGGGAGAGGGTGTTAGGAGAGGACCCTACTCCTGGATGGACCATATGAAAGGATGAGATCTTGAATTTCCAAGGGTGTGTATGGGTGTCAGTAGACATACGTGAGGAGCTAATGCGAGATATTCATTCATCAGTTTGGGCAGCTCATCCTGGCATCACCAAGAGGTATTATAATCTACACTATTAGTATTGGTGGACATGGATGAAAAGAGATTATCCAGGTTTCTTGATTAGGTGTTCCACCTATTAGTAGGTGAAGGCGGAGAAACAGTGACCAACATGGCTTTGGCAGTAGTTACCCATTCTCAAGTGTAAATGGAATGATGTCACGATGGAATTTGTGGCCAGTTTTACAGGGTTCCCTCAAAGGAATATCGCAGTATGTGTTATCATTGATAGACTTATGATGGTCTCTCGCTTCTTATAGATCAAAGAGACCATTAGTGTTGATGAGATGGGACAGTTTTAAATCCATGAGATTGTATATATTCATGGAGTTCCACACTCCATTGTTTCAGACGGGGATGCAGATTTTACATCTCTAGTCTAAAAGGGGCTTCAGAAGGCTTTGGGTACATAGGTACTTTTGAGTACAGCTTATCATCCGCAGACATATGGCCAGTCTGAGCGTACAATTCAGGTGTTTGAGTACTTGCTCAGAGAATGAATTCTCGATTTTAGAGGTTCTTGGGAGAAACATATACCTCTTGTATAGTTTTCCTAAAACTATAGTTTTCAAGATACTTTCCAGATGTCTCCTTATGAGGATTTATATTCTAGGCCAGGCCGATCACCCCTATGTTGGATGGAGGTAGGAGAGGAAACTATGCTGGGATGTCGTCTTATTCAGGAAACCAAAAAATAGATAGGGTTGATTCAGAAGAGGATGGCTACTACACAGTCTCGACAGAAGTCTTATGCTAAACAACAAAGATGACCTATGGAGTTATAGGTTGAAGATTAGGTTTTTCTACCTGTCACGCCGAGGTTGGGGCACTGAAGGATCAGGAGACAGGGTATGCATTCATCGAGGTACGTCGGGCCATTTGAGGTGTCGGAGATAGTTGGTTTGGTTGCCTATCATTTTCAGTTACCTTAGAGGTATTGATCTATGCATGATGTCTTCCACATTTCACTGCTTCGACATTACTTTTCAGACCCTTCACATGATTTCCAACCTAAGGAGGTTGAGTTGAAAGTAGATGCATCTTTCAAGGTGCATCCTACCAGGATTATCTATAGCAATACAATGGTTTTTTGTGGCCGGTTTGTTCCTCTGGTACTAGTTTTATGGCAACACAGGTGAGTAAAGGAAGAGACTTGGGAGTGGGAGGTTGATGTACGAGCACAATGGTCGGATTTGTTAAGAGTTTCTTCTTCTATGCAACCTTGATAGGGAATTTAGAGGATGAATTTCATTAAGGGTGTATTTTTTTAAGAACCCAAATCTTTTTTTAGTTATGTTTTCCTTTTCTGGTATTTTTTTATGAAAAGATGAATTTCTAGAAATTTTCTGAGAATACGTCGTGTATAAGGTTATGTTGTGCCCCCAGTTTGAGGTATGTGGCCCTTATTTCGCTTAATTTGTGCTTTTTCAATTGGTTGGTTTATGTTTGGACAATTATATATAAAATCTTTAAAGTTGTGGAGATCATGAAGGGGTGTACGGTTGGAACATGGTCTGAGCAAACCCTGCTGCCAGCCCAGGAAACCATGAACCCTTGACAGTGGTTTCCCCACGGGTGGCGCACAATTTTTTAAAACCGTGCGGGCAAGCTGTGTGATGTCCCAGGGTGAGATAGTGGCAACCACATGATTGGTGCACGGTTTTTGAAACCGTGTGGGTTAATCGTGAGGAAACTTAAATTTAGATTTTTAAGTCCTGGGCCACTCGGCATTTCCCATTTTCCCTCATTCTTCCTCCCACTCGTGGCTCACACGAGAGTTCCAATATTTAGAGGTTGGGGGAGCTCCTTAGCTCATTTTGGAGGCAAATCCAAGGGGTTTCTTGGTGGATCGAAGGCATTTCTTCTCGGGTAAGTCCCTCTTTTGGTTCTTTGAGGTTTTGGTTAGGGTTATCCCTCTACCTCTCTTAGTTTCCTTTATTTACATGGTTTTCCTATAGATCCAGGGTTTTTTTCCATTGTGTGTTAAAGGTTGAGCTTGTTGATGATAGGGAAGGGTTTTTAGAGGTGGGTATGAGGAGGCATTCACACGGTATAGAGTACGTTTGGGCGAAGGTTCGATTTCTAAAAACCCTAAGAGGTGGGTGGTTTGTGCCTTTCCGTTGAAAGTATTTAACATATATGTGCAGTTTTGACCAATACAGTTAATCTGGTTTTTGTGTGTCTACTATTTTACCACTGTTAATTAATTTCCATGATTTTATGCTTGATTTGAGGTTATTTGGATATAAATAGGGTTTATTTCCATTTTTTGGATGTGATTTCCCATGCATGTTCTGTTTACGACGGTTTAGTCCTCCTTAGCATTTTGTCTACCCAGTATGTTTTTCCCATGAATAGTGTTGTAGGGTGGTCTGTTTGTTTCTTGACATCTTTTTTATGTTGTAGACTGATTAGCCAAGTATTTCATGAGGTATAAGTTGGTCATATTGCATTGCTATGTTCATTGACTTACACAGGGTCGTGATAACCTGGTGTAATATTCTATAAGGGGAATTGGCAGAGTGAGATTCCTCAGAGATTCATTGAACCATTTTAGACTATGAGGGGAATTGTCCGAGTGAGATTTCTCAGAGACTCATTGACCACATGGTGCTATAAGGGGAACTGATCGTGTGATCTTCCTCACAAAGTCATTTACTACCTTAGACTATAAGTGAAATAGACCATGTGAGATTCCTCAAAGAGTCTTGAATCATTTTTTAATATAAGAAGAACTGATTGTGAGTTCTTCCTCTGAGAGTCCTTATATATTCATATGACTAGATAAGAGGGGATATGCTAAGTGTACTTCCCAGAGGGTTACCTTTCTTAATTAACTGGTTATTTGATATGTGGAACTAGTTATTGCTTAATACTTTCTTGTTCACTACAGCTTTGTTTATTACCTACCATATATATTCACTGACTGTTAGGCACAGATCTTCTGGGAGTTGACTATTGGGATTTACTCTCACACCATGTTTGGTTCATGCTTTTGGGCCCAAATAGATTATATTTCTATAGGTATATATAAAGGAATTCTCCCTTCTACTTCAGGTACGTGATTTACTGTGGAGTTAGAGAACATGGGAACATGCGTAGGATTGCGATGCAAAGGATATTTTTATCTGTTTTCTTTTGTGAATTGGTTTGGTAATGTTTTTATTCAGTGATGTTGATTTTTTTGGATGACATCCTAGAAATATATATCATGAACATTATATATATGTTTCAGTTGTTTATTTATTTTGGTTTTCTGTTGTTCAATTTTGTAGGGATTATTACAATTGATGTTGTTGATTTTATTTTCTTCCACTATGTTACTCTTCCAATGATGGAATTCTTTCCCCACTATCACACCCAAGGCCCTCACTTCTAGTCGGCAGCCTCTTCCATTTATGGAAATGCCCTTGTGTCCATGTAACTAATCGGGTATAGGGTGCCTCTAGGTGGCTTCCAGAACCGGGATGTTATAATAACCTTGAAAATGTTTTAAAACCCATTTCTTGATGATACTTTTAAATTTTATAATGGAACCTTGAGAACTTTTTCAAAACCATTTTCCCTAAAAACTTATAAAAGAAATATGAAATTATTTTCAAAATATTTTTTACATGAAATATTATAAAAGAATCATGTAAACTTTTTGAAAACCATTTCATTGAAAATAATTTGAAAACATATAATAAATTCATGAAAATGTTTTGAAAACATTTTTCTATGAAAATAATAATAAAAAATATAAATAATTCTTTAGCATAGTTTGGGAAATATGGTTTTGAATAAACATATATTTTCATCCAGAAATTGAGATAAAGTCAAGCTTTCATAAAAATATTCTTATTCATATTCTATAACTAATTGTTCAAAAAGGATACCAATAAAATATGATATCATTAATTTCTAGAGGATTTAAAAAATATGGAGTTATTTATAGATGCATCATAATATTTCACCAATAGAATCATAATCATAAATAATATCGATAAATGATGAGATTGTTTTAATAAATGATTACCACTAATTAGAATTGAATTATACTACCCATGAATCTAAATGAAATTAGATGAAGAATATAATATCATGAAATAAGTATTTTCATGATATAGAATTCCAGTGGTTGTATACACACCTCCTAGAAAAAACATATTTTTAAAACATCGGAAGGGTCTCAAATAAGGGGAAATGAGACAAAATTTCTTAACTGATATGCTAAATTATAAAACATAAATCCCATGAAACAAATTTATTCAAATGGATAGTTAAATACCCATAAATATTACATTACAAATCACAATATATATAAATTTGTATTATACACATAACATATATGAAGTAGGTGGTGAACATGGCTTGTGTCTAGTGGAAAACAAAAGTGAGGTGAGAAAAATACATTACCTTGAGCCTAAATTTTAACCGGAGTCATTATCATCAATAATAATACACATAAGATAATTAAATAATTTACTTGTAAGATTTTACAATTTTAGTATTACTTTTACATATATTATTACCATGTTATAAACAACTACTTATACAAATCTGTTTATGTCATGTGTAGTGAAAACTTTTAGTTCATCTGATAAAAACAACTTTTCTAGGTCGAATAAAGTCAAAGAGGAAATTATATAGACATATCCATAATAATAATAATAAAATAACTAAAATAATTATACATTTATTATAATTTCAAAACCAATCATGAATGAAGGTTATGCAAAATGGACAATGTTACAATCTTGGAGATTGTAGGTCGTACGTACACATGGGTAATGTAACAATTTTTCAATGTTCATTATTGAAGAAGGGGAGAACCAATTTATAATTCCATAGTGATCATAATATAATAAATAAAATTTTATTTAATCAAATATAATTACATTTATAATTCATGGTATGGAAAACGAATCATATCTCATGGAAGAGGCAGTAGTCCACATGTCTATGATCGACATTATCACTTTTTATGTGTGAATGGGTAATAAAGAAAATTATATATTATATAATCTAGAAAGGTAATTATGTCATGATATTAATATATGTTTTTTTATGTCACATATTTTTAATTATAACTATCCCCAATACATTTTATGTAGTTTGTGTACATATCACATGATTTGAGGGTGTTGTAGACCACACGTCTACAAATGATGTTACCGTATCCCGATAATATTGATCGCATGGAAGTATGTGTTGTATAAAAATAAAATAAACTTATAGACATTATAAATATAATATATAATATATGAAAACATTGTTTCCATCATAATTATCATCCATGAATGGGGGTAATGGAGAAATGAACAATCATCATTTCCTGAGGTTGTATTTCATTGTACACAAATTGTATGTTTGTTTCCAATTAAAGGGATTTATTAGTGGGTTTAGGTCTAACCATTAATATTAAAACATATTGAAATATTTAGAGTAATATTTTTCTTATTTAAACAATTAATAATAATAAATTAACAGGAGGAGAACACAATAAACTAAATGATAATGATAGTAGATGCTAACTTTTAGTCAAGAAACTCCTTCTATCTTGAATGAAATGGATAACTTTGGTGGCCTTATTAAAAAATGGATCCCTCGAGGTGAAGGGGAGGGATACTAGTTGTCTATTTTGATAGATTTTGGATGATCCAAAAGCTTATTTGGGAGTATTGTGTATGGGGAAGATTTCATTCCTTTTTATGGCGGAAGGGGAGATACACTCTTGTAAATACCAAAATGGATTCATTAATTTGAGGTCTAACATATCTAATGTACCTCAGAAATGGAAAAATAATTAATTAAAGGGGAATAATGGTCTATAAAAACCTCCACCAGGAAAAAATATTTTCATTTAATAATATTTTCCTTAATATTTATGTTTCCCTAATTTTATCATTTTTTATTTTTATTAGAGACCCAAGTTTTGTATCCAGTGTAGTTTAATCATTAAGACTAAATTAAAGTGATACTTTTTGTCATAATATATCCAAATAATTAAAAATATTATATTTATTTTATAAAATTTTGATCCTTTGTGTTTTAATAATTTATTCTAAAATAAACCCATGTGATTTGAAAAACACTGCTTAAACATGAACTGTGCTGACATTATTTTTGCAATTATAGGTCATTAAGTTAATAATAAAATATCAATTTCTCCCTAAGAAGAACAAATATAATATTTTTTTATTCATAAAAATCACTTGTATTAATATATTATTCTTATTAAATTTAAACAATTTAATAAAAAACATTTTAATGTAATATAAAAATAATTTCAATTTTAACATTATTAATTTCATTATAATTTTACAATATCATAAAAATATTGGAATTCAATTATATAAATGATAATTATATATATCATGATGAATTATTCTATAATATTAAATAATCAAAAACATTCAACCAATTTTCATCACTTTTAATATTTATAGTATCATTTATTTTACTCAATAAGTAACTAAATAATCACTAAGTTGGTGTTGCATAACCATTTTAAGCGACTTAAACTTCACTAAAAATAAATGATTAAATATTACGATACCAATAATTCATTTCAATTTCATAATAATATGTATATCCTAAAATATTATGTTTCTTACATATCTCAATGTTTTATAAATGTTAATGGTAAAGAAAGTTCCCTTTTGGTCTATTTTCTAACATAACATTTTATATAGGGAATTTCCATTTAATAATATCCCAATAACACATGAAATCAGAACCAAAAGGGGATATGTTTGAACTATTGGCATCTAATGGGTTTTGGAATAGTTCCCAGGTCATTTCCTCACTCAATATTATTGTTTAGTCCCTTATTAATCTTATTTTTACCTTAATTACCATATTTAATTTTAATTAATTTCACTATTATTTTTGGTAAAAAAATTAATATGACCTTCTTATTCTAGAATTATCATAATGATTAAACTATTTTATGTATTTTTTCAAGATTAAAATCCAAAAGTGGGAAAATTTATTTTAACGCTAATCCCATAGACATAGTGAGAATGCTAGTTTTTGAAGTTAAAAAATTCAAAAGTTTAATATGTGATTATATCTATTTTCAAAATAACAATTATTTTATTTACATAAAATGGATTAATATATGTATATTTTAAATGTTTTTAATAGTATAAATGGATTCATCATGTTATTAAATGTTACTAATTATTTAAACGAAAAGGAATTTTAAAACAAAAATACATTATTTTTTTTCTATTAAAAAAAAGATAAATTTCAGAAAATAATCCTAGAAATTCAGTCTAAGAAAATATCTAAATTATTATTTCAGAAGTGATTTTTATTTAGAAAACTAAAATTCAAAAATATTTTCTTTCAGTTTTTAAAATTTTTCCCAATTAAAAATTCGATAAATCGTTGTCTTGCGTGTAATAGAAGCTAACTCAGTGTTTTGTGTACCGAAAGCAACTCTTCATGTTGCATTTAGTGAATGATTAATGTAGTGTTTCATGTAAATAAATCCAAACATATTTCTTTTATATATAAAAAACTATATTCTATATTTCTGGAAATGAAAAATATAAAAAATATTATAATATTCCAAAAAATAAAAAAATATCAAGGTGTTACAGTCTACGCCCCTTTAAATGAACTTATCCCACAAAATTAATATGGTTTATAAAGGGATTAATAATTGATATTTCCTATAATATAAACCAACATTACAATATTTAACCCTAAATTATACTTTTAGAAAGAAAATTAGAAAACATAATACTTACCCAAATTAACACAAAACTAGTTTCTACATATGAGAACATATGAAGTATGTAAAGATATGGATATTGTGGAAACATGTAAATATTTATTGGGAGTGATTGTGGTCATTAATCACAAAAAATTGAATCATAAATGGAATCTTTAAGGTGTAAAATTCCTAAATCTAAGAAGATTAAAATTTAAACCAATTTATTGATTATTAATTATTTGGACAACATTTTATTTCTAGAACTTCTTCCAAAAGTTGATGAATTTTAATAAAATTATATACTTTCATGATTTTGGAAAAAACTCACCCTTTTTTGAAACATGAATGATTTCCAATTTGTCTATTATTTTTAGGAATGAGGTGGTACTTTTCAGGACCAAAACGCTAATGAATAATTGGATTCATCATATTTCATCTCATGTATCTTTATATGTTATAAAAAAGTAGGTCGAATAGGTTATCCAATAAGGATAAATCCTCTTAAGGTGATATAATTCATTCCTCTCACAAACATCATTTTAAAAATTCAATATAAATCTAACAATATAATCCTTATGAATATAGAAAATATAAAATATTATAAAAAATTTTGGTAAATCAACATATCATTTTTCCCTAATATACCATAATGCAGTTCTTTTTGGTCACATTCAAAACATATGAATATCATCACCACATATTCTCTTTAAAAATAGTAATATCATAAACTAACTTACATCCTTATTGAAAAAATTAATGCTTCCTTATACAATGTTCATTGGATATATTCCTTAAATACATCATGTTTTTATCTTCATTCATGATAAAAAAATACCACCTTGTTAACAAATCAATAATTTGATCAACGGTGATAATAACCATCTGATTTACTTATACCTTTCTGATGAATGCTTATCCAAATATCATTCTCTTAACATAAGGATCATATTAAGGGTTATCATCCCCCTAGTCATGTGTTTCTCATGAACATCACATTTCTAATAAAACAATTTTCAATTAAATTATAATCATTAAACATATTCTTTTTAATCCTTACAGAAAAACACAAATTGAACAACCATTATGTATTTCATAATTAATAATTCCTAAATCCAAATATAAAACAAAATTATTAGTCCACACCATGAAAGAACCATTAACAAGGCTATATCATCCTATTACTCAATATCTATTTCCATTTACATTTATTGTTTATTATCATCATCATCATCAGAAATACAAGCATTACTCACACAACCTAGCTAATTACCATTGCAATATGTCTTCATGGGACATCATTTGGTATAATTCCAATTCATTCCACACTTAAAAAATTTACTATTATTTGATGTATTATGAAAGCCGATGTCTCCATTCCTTTACTTAATTAAAATCTTTATTTATCCTTTTCAGTCACTGAGATTATGTCCTTTATTTCCACTGTAAAATCCTCTTCTTGTTTTTTTAAGATGTGCAGTTATGGGATTCATTATTAATTCATTACATAGAAGAAATAGAATGTTCTTTTCTATGTGGGATTCATTACACACAATCTTAGTGAAATTACTCCTCTTCATTGATAAGTCCACGAGTTGTTTAAGGTACATGTGTTTATAATTTTCCATGATAACTAATTAGTAATCATCACAAAATCCATTATTCTAGTGATCATCCCATTCAACTATTCATTATTAAATATCCTATCACATTCAACATTATCTAATCTCTTCCTAGTTCTAGCCAATGACTAAAACCAGAAAGAATTGTATGATCATAACATATTATTATAGAGAACCACATATTCCTAAAAAACTACTTATTGGATGTATAAATTATTAATCCTTCCTAGGAAACCATAGTCTTATCCTTAGATACATGCCAAGACATATCCATAGAAATATCAATTGGGATATTAGAATGGGTTTCTAATCCTATTTTAGAGTGTATGACTAAAAATTTCCATTGATAACAACTATAGTTGTAACATCACACTTAAATAAAGAATAATATATTTTCATATTTGAGAATTAAATATTAATTTTACTTTATAGGGTATTTATGTTTGATAGCTTACCCGATACGCAACAACATGTTTCTTTGAAATCATATGTTTCACACTAATAATATAATTTTATTATTTTAAATGGTAATTAACATCCAGCCATTATATTAGAAGGAATGAAAAGAACTAAAAATAATATTATTATACATGTTTGTTAATTTTTTTACAATTATCCAATAAATTTTAGAGGCTCAAAATAAGAAATATTTCGATTTTAAGTATAAATACGCTAATTTTCTTTAAAAGGTCATTTTACCTCCTTTTGATGGAAAAACATTTTTAAATTTAGATTTTTTCACTTTTATATTTTATATTTGAAAAAATATTATTCTTCTTTAGAATTGGGACATCAAAATTTATTTTGGGTAAATTTTTGGTATTTTTCTGATAAAATTCATTTTATAATGAATAGTGAAAAATAATTTATTTTAATTCAGAACAGAATTTTAATCTAATTTATTTATATGGTAAGATTATATTTTAAATTGGATTTAAATTTTAATTATATTATGTTTTTACCATTTAATCCAATGTTGGTTATTGGATGTAATTTCACTTTCAAGTTGGACATAAACTAGTTTCAATCTTTTGATAGTTATTATTTCTTAAAAACACGTTTTTTCTTTTAACAACTGGAATTAATTTTAAATTAATTAATGAAGCTTTTATGTTTTTAATTTGGTAAAATATATATCATTTTTTAATTATGAATATCAAATATATCTTAGGCTACATTTTCAGTATTTTTCTGAAAACCTTAAATTTTTTATGAATAGTAAAAACCCTATGTATTAGTTAAAAAAGGAATTTTTAATTTAAATGAAATTTTACCGCTTCTGTGAATTGGATTTTGAAAATCCAATATACATTGTTATTATCAGTAAAAAAAATATGGTTCAAAAATATGAAAATAAGTTTTTGTGAATAGTAACTTTTGGCTTTTATTTACCGCGTTGAAAGGTAAATAGGGTAATTATAGGTAATGAATAATATTATGATAATATTAAATTACCCTACCATGTGTCCTAATCCTATTGGTTGATAAATATCTGATCATGAAAATCCTTGGGTCGATTTTGGGAGCCCATAGAGCCACTTATGGGTGATAATGACACTTTATATTATATAATTTAAAGTAAATGAAAAAATGACATAAACATAAATCCTTTAGTAAGTCAAATTTTACATTGGGTTATATAAGATATCACTTCAACTATTAATATTTATTTGAATTCTAAATATATTTCTTACATCATTGAATTGTTTTATAATTTTTAGACATCAAATATATACAATTATTTATGACACAATAATGAAGCAATGTTTACCATATTAATTAATGATTTAAATAAAAAAGATTATAAAAATTTAAATTATATCCCAAACATATCCAATTCTTATCGAATTATTTTAGTTTTAACAATAGTCATCTTATCTGTGAATTTAATAAGTTTATGACCTTTTGAAACTAAAAATCATTATATAAGAAAATAATATTTTAAAACATTCATGAACATCCACTCCCCCCTTATAAAAATACCTTAACTCTAACCCATTACTCGCACCTCTCAAGCCCCTTGGGTCATCAAACCTCTACCCAAATAAGATGTCAAGATCCCTATCTTCCACCTAGAAGCCATACCTTGTGCAGAAGGCACTTCAAGGATTCCATTTCGTTCAAAACAAAGGGAGTCACCTGATTTAAAGATAAACACTTCTCTTAAGTTATTTTCTCTTATTTTAATTCTCCAACCACATAAAATATTTTTATTACTTTATTTTATAAAAATTATAGTTTCCTCAATATGTTAGGTTTTTGTTTTCATAAGGATTATAACTGCACTTAAACACACCTCAGTCTAATGGGTAAATAACATACTATTTCTGTGGACAGCGAACTACTACCTCACGAAACAGTGATTGTTCAATCTTCTCCTACCACAAATTTTGGTGGACATTAAGATGGAACTTTGTTTACATATGAAATATATTATATTTATATTTTCTCTATACTTCTGTATCTTTCATTTATATCATACCTTTATGGTTTCTATTATGGGTAAACGGGATAAATTCATTTGAGGAAGTGAAGACTACCAACCCCTAAAAGTGATATGACTTGTTCATGCCATACATGGAACATATAAAGGACGGAGTTAATGAAATTATATAAGACATTATACAGGAATTATAATATACCTATGTTTCATTAAATTTTCATTCCACTAAAATATGAAATAGAAATGGAAGTAGCGTTCATGCTTATGTATGGCTTACCGTCTCCATGAATGATGCATTTTATTTCTTATCTCCCAATATTATTTATTATTATAAATACATATATATACTAGATATATATGATATATATGATATCTACATCATTAATATCATTTTGGAGATAATGGACCTTTGACCTCATGAACAACTTGTACTTATATGAAGTTCATTTCTGGCTAAAATAACAAATATCAACATAATGACCATTATTAACATAAATGATTACATCATGATAATTACATGGTAATAAGTAATATAAATGTAATGATAAATATTAAAAATGTTTGTATGAAAATAGAAATTATCTTTGGTTTATTATTCAGGAGATTAAAGAATTAACGGGTTAAGTCGGACAGAAGGTAATGGAACTTCTTAATCCAATTTTCATTCTTTGTGTTGATCTTATCTCTCTTGTTTATGTCAATCTTTGATTATATGAGAAATGAATTTTTATATATAATCATGCATTTATACTATCATTATGCGTTATTATAGTTTATACACATAATCGATCTATTTTATTTATAAAATTATTTTTGTAAGGGAATTTGCCTTAATATCCATTCATCAAGGCAAATTTTATTGCATACACAACTTTATTTTATACCATGTATAAACCCCTTTTACATTTCATTTCATTCAATGGAAATATTTTTTATACCTAGTGTTTTACTAAATGACAAAAAAGGAATGTTTCCTTTTATCTTACATGGTGACAATGACCTTTCCGCCACCGTGAGTATTATTTTATCTTTGGCTTCCTTACCAAGTTCTAATGGATTTAAAAGGAAAATAAATTCCATATACTATTTTATGTGTTTTGTTATTGAAAATGGTTTTTCCAATGGATTTGATATGTTAATATATTTAAATGATATATTTTTATTGATATGTGGTAATTTTATCTTTCCTTAAAGTATGTTTTATGTGTTATGAATATTTTATGGTTCTTGGGTATTGTTTACATATACGGGTGGTTCCATGATAAACCTAAGACAGGTGAGCCTGATATTTCTCTCCAATGCATTGTGTAACATGACACCTGTACATTTTAATGTTCCTCCAATGAGATTTAGGATATATAGTATGATGGGTATTCCAAACATAACACCCTACATTTCTATGAAATCTACAACGTAAGTATGTTATTGATACCAAAAGTTACAATTAAGATCTATGTTTTCAATGTGTTATTAATAAAACTGATGATTTTTTGAGGTATGTTAAAAAGCTTATGATTTGATGGAATTTTGTTTTCTTTATTTATTTTCTAACCCTTACTGATATTTTAATGCTCATCCCATGTTTTGAAATGTTTTCACAAGACATAAAGATGAATAGGGTCAAGGATGGGATCAAGGAAAAGTCATGTTGTCTAAAACATGGAACTATACATGACGCTTTTTTCAGGAGTATTTATTTTATTGATAAAAGGATACTGAGTAGAAGTGTCTAATTTTTAATTTCCAAGATTTTATGTAATATTTATGGCCTAACTCTCAAAAACTCTAAACCAGAACAGATCATCAATGTGAATTATTCGTTTAATTACATATTATGTAATGTTTTAAGTCTAGGTCCTTATAGTTGGCATCAAAGGCCAGTTTAGACAAATTTAGAAGATAGAAAAATGTTAAATTAATATCCATAAATAATTTTTAATTCATGTTAATATTTGATTGATATAGCATTAATAGATTACCATGTTTCTTCGCCTAAGATATTTCTGTGTTCATAACAGTTTTCCATGGAGGAAACATGGAATCTGTGATGGAACTACAACAGGAGGAAGAAAACCATCCAAATCAGAAACCAGAGATAGTCAGAATCAGAACGGAATAATTTTTGTAGTGATGGAATAGTTGACTCAGGATATAAATGGTGGTGGTATCTTGTAATGGGAACATTTGGATCAACCACAGAGGAACATGTAAGTAGTGGAGCATTCCATGAGGCAAAATCCCCCATCATTCAGAGGATCATCTGGCCATGTGCTAGTAGATGGGTGTATTAAAGAACTGGAAAATATTTTTTATGTCATGGGGTGTTCAGAAAATCAAAAGTTTAGTCTTGTTGTTTATCATTTTGAAGGTGAAGCCGATCAGTGGTGGTCGATGTTAAAAAATATTAGGGATATCGAAGATATTGATGCTCTTGATTGGGATGACTTCAAAGTTATGTTTCTTGATAAATATTTTCCTAAGGTGGATCGTCTCAGGATGGAAAAGAAATTCCTATAATTGAGGATATAGGATGACTCAGTGGCTTCTTCTGATGAAAAATTCACTTGACTAGTAAGGTATGATTTAAATTTCATATGAGATCTAGATAGTAAAATCAACTATTTATACTCAGGATTAAAGCCAAATAATCAAAGGGCATTATCTTCTAGTGAGTTTAAAAAATATTAGAAACTTCTATGATGTCCATAGAATGTGGAAATGGAGTTTGCTGATGATCAGGTGTTCTTTGACAAACAACAAAATAAGAGGATGTGGTGGCATAAAAAATGGAAGAACTCTTAAAACTGTATGATAGTAAGAAACTTAAGTATTAATGTTGTGAAAATTGTGGTAACAAGCATGTTGGGGAATGTATTTTGAATTATGGTAAGAGATACCGAAGTGGTAAAATGGGGGACAAGACTCGTAATTTCTCGGAAAACGATCTGGGTAATGGTAAGACGGAATCTGATTTATAGTCAGTAAAATGTTTTAAGTGAAATGAAATGGGTCATTATGATAATGAGTGTCCAACGAAGAACTCAACTGAGGGATAGAAGCCAAACTATAAGAAGAAAGGGGTGGTGATATTCTTCGCAACTACTTCAGAAGATGTTGGGCCATCAAATGAAGTTGTATCAGGTAAATTATTTGTTTGTTCAGATTATGTCAAATGTGTTGTTTGATTCAGGTCAACACATTTGTTCATCTTTGATAATTTTTCTATAAAATTGGGAATTCCATCTCAATATATGAATCCATAACTTATAGTAAAACCCTAAGGGGAAATGTTGAGACAAAAATACACTATACTAACCTTCTTTTCCTTGTGTACAGAAAGAATCTACAAGAAAACCTTATATTTTTCCCTCTAGTATATTTTGATGTTATTTTGGGTATGGACTGGGTTTCTGTTTGTCATGATAGGATTGACTATAGAGCTAAAGAGGTTTCTTTACAGAAAAAATTTCTTTTTGTGTACATGAAGGAACCGTTAGTTTTTATAACATATTAGGAAGCTGGAAAACTAGTAAAACATTGAAAATAATGTTACCTTGAACATATTTTATGAAAAAAAAGGTATTGTTCACATTAAAAATGTACCAGTGGTAAATTATCATCTTGATGTCTTTCCTGATGTGTTTTCCTAGTATATTACCTAATTGGGGTGTTGAATTTAATATTGGATTAGTTCCCGATGCTAAGCCAATTTCAAAACCCCCTTATCGAATGGCTCAAATTGAACATTTAGAGTTTAAGTAGGAATTGTAGGAGTTATGGGATAATGATTTATTTCGACCTAGAAGATCACAATGGGGTGATCCTGTCTTCTTTGATAAAAATAAAGATGGGTAAATGTGACTTTTCATTGATTATAGACCATTGAATAATATCACTATTAAGTACAAGTATCATTTTCCTCATATTGATGATTTGTTTGATCATATCCATAAAGATAATTATTTTTCGAAGATTGATATGAGGTCGGGGTACCATCAGTTGAAAGTAAATGAAGAAAAGATTCTGAAGACCATGTTTCATACTAGATAATAATATTATGAATTTTTAGTTATTCCTTTTGGGTTAACCAATTCACCTGCTATATTCATGGATATTATGAAAATAATTTTCTTGTGAGTTTTTGGATAACACTTTGGTCATGTTTATTGATGATGTTTTGGTTTATTCTAAAAGTAAATAGGTGCATGAATGTAATTAAAGGGTTGTCTTTCAAACATTAAAACAAAAAATTGTTTGGAAAATTATTCAATTGTGAGTTTTGGTTACTAAAAAATTCATTCCATGGTCACATTGTTTCCAAAAATGGCATAATTGTTGATCATTCAAATACAAAAGTTGTTTAAGAATGGACAAGATCCAAAAATATAACTGAGATCTGTAGTTTTCTTGTCTAGTATGTTATTACCATAGGTTTTTTGATAATTTTTCCCAGTTATCTAGTCCAATGACTAAGTTCACTCGAAAAGGTGTTATGTTAATCTGGAAAAAAATTGTGATGATTTTTTTCAGGAATTGAAAAGAAGATTGGTGAATGCTCTAGTTTGGATACTACCTTCAAGAAATTGTGAGTTTGTTATCTATAGTGATGCTTCGTTGATGGTACTTGGTTGTGTACTTATAAACAATGAACATTCAATTTCTTATGCTTCACGTAAGTTGAAACCCCATTAGTTAAATTACCCTACACATTATTTAGAAATAGCTATTTTTGTTTTTGCTTTAAAATTTTGGAGGAATCATTTGTATTGAGTACAATGTGAAATATATATTGACCACAATGGTTTAATGTATATATTAACTCAGAATGAATTAAACATGAGTCAGAGGAGATGACTGGAATTAATAAAAGAATATGATTGCACAATTCATTACCATCCTGGAAAATAAAATAAAGTGTTTGATGCTTTGAGTCCAAAAAAGTAATGCTTTATTAACCATGTTGTGTTTGGAACAATATCCTTTGATTAAGGATTTTATGAACTTTTGAATAGAATTTGTTGGTGTAGGAAATTACTCTATTTTGTTTTGGGTGTCAGTGAGATCATCTCTATTAGATAGAATTACAAAATCACATAAGGAAGATAGTGAGTTGTAGAAAAAGGAAGAGTTGGTTCAGAATGGTATGTTTCCTGATTTTAAAATTGATAATGATAGTGTTTTGAGGTTTGGGAATATATTATGTGTGACTTGTGATTCACAATGGAAGAAAGAGTTATTATGTGAAGCTCATTGTTCTCTGTTTTTAGTTCATCCTAGTAGTACTAATATGTACATAGATCATCGGGAGTATTGTTGGTCAGATGTAATGAAAATAGATATTTCTGATTTTTCTATGAAGTGTTTGACTTGTCAGCAGGTTAAAGTAGAGCTAAAATTACCAAAAGGGATGATTCAGCCTTTACTGGTGCGAGAGTGGAAATTAGAAAATATATCCATGGACTTCATTTTTGGATTACCAAATACATCTCATTGAAATAATGCAATATGTGTAATTTTAGATTGATTGACTAAGTCTTCTCATTTCCTTCCTATTCGAGATACTTGATCTATAGATCAACTTTCTCGGATGTATGTTAAGGAGATAATAATGTTTCATGGAGTTCCCCTATCCATTGAATCTGATCAAGAGCCCAGGTTTACATCTAACTTTTGTAAAGGCCTTCAGAAGTCGTTGGATACTGAATTAAATTTTAGTACAGCTTTTCATCTTCAATTAGATGGGTAGTGAGAACGAAAAATTCAGATCTTGGAGGATTTTTTATGTGTTTTCTCAATGGATTACCATGGATATTGGTACCGACATATTTCTTTGGTTGAATTTTATTAATATAATAGTATTCATTCTTGTATATAGATGGCTCCATTTCAGGCATTATATGGGAAGCGGTGTTGAACTCCAGCTTCTGGAATGAATTAGGTGAAAAGAGACAGATGGGACCAGATTTGGTAGAAGATATGGCAGAAAACTTTTAGCTGATTCAAAAGTAATGACAACATCTTAGAGCATGTAGAAACGTTATGCAGATAATTAGAGAAAGGATCTTTCTTTCTAGGTAAGTGATCATGTCTTTCTCAATGTTTCTCCTTGGAAAAGTGTGACGTATTTTGTTAAGAAGGGAAAATTGAGTCCATGGTTTCTATGACCCTATGAAATCCTGGAGTATGTTTGACTAGTTTCCTATAGAGTGACTTTACCTCCTTGTTTATCCTTGGTAAACAATTTTTTTCATGTTTTAATTTTTAGAAACTATATGCCGGATCGATCTCATATTTTGAGCCCATAGGCAGTTCAGTTGGAAGAAAATCTTTCTTATGAGTAACAGCCAGTTCAAATTCTTCACTATAGAGAGAAAGTGTTGAGGAATAGAGTAACTTATCAGGTAATGGTTTTGTGGAAAAACCATATGGTTTAAGAGGCAATGTGGGAATCTGAAAATCCTATGAGGGATAAATACCCCCACTTATTTTATAAGTGAATAAAAATTGCGAGGACACAATTTCCAAAAGGGGGAAGGATGTAACATCCCATGTAAATAAATAAGAATATATTTTCGTATTTATTTTCATATTTTTGAATTAAATATTAATATTAAATTAAAGGGGATGCTACGTTTGATGGCGTACCTGATACACAACAACGGGTTTCTTTGAAATATTATGTTGCACATTAATAATATAATATTATTTTTTTAAATGGTGGTTAATGCCTAACTATTGTATTGGTGGGAATGAATATAACTAACTTCAATATTATTATACAAGTTTGTTAAATTTTTTTACATTTATCTAATAAATTTTAGAGGCTCAATATAAGAAAGAATCTGATTTTAAGCATAAATACTATTATATTCTTTAAAAGGTCGTTTTACCACCTTTTGATGGAGAACCATTTTTAAATATATTTTTTTCACTTTTAAATTTTCTATTAGAAAAAATAAAATTCTTCTTTAGAATTGGGATACCAAAATTTACTTTGCGTAAATTTTTGGTATTTTTCTGATAAAATTAATTTTTAAATGAATAGTGAAACCACTGTATTTTAATTCAAAACTGTTTTTTAATCTAAATTATATATAAGGATATATTTTATTTTTAATTGGTTTTAAAGTATAATTAAATTGTATTTTTACCATTTAATCCAATGTTAGTAATTATAATAATTCCAATTTGAATTTTGATATAAACATGTGACAATCTTTTGATAATTAATATTTCTTAAAAACATGCTTTTTGTTTTGACAACGGGAATAAATTTAAAATCAATTAATGTAACATATATTTTTTTAATTTGGTAAAATAGAAATACTTTTTTAATTCAAAATAACATATATATATTAGGCTGATTTTTTGGTATTTTTCTAAAAACCATCAATTTTTAAGGAATAGAGAAAACACTAATTGGTAGTTAAAAACCGGCTTTTTCATTTAAAGGAAATTTTACCACTTCTGTGAATTGAATTTAAAAAATTGGACATACATGGTTATTATCGGTAAATAAAATATGTTTCAAAAAGATGAAAATAATATTTGGTGAATAGTAACTTTTGACATTTTTTCTGTGGTTAATGGTAAATAGGGTTATTCAGCATAAAAAAAATATTATAATAATATTAAATTACCCTAACTTGTCTCTAAATAATATTTGTTGATACATATCATACCATGGGAATCCACGATCGACGTTATAACTTTTTTTGTGGAAATTATAAGAATTAAAATTATATATTTTCATTATAGAAAATTTATTACATAATTAATATCATATATATGTTTTTAATATCACATATTTGAAATTAAAAAATTACTCAATATATTAAATGTAATTTTTTAATGTATAATGTTACTTTGAGGATGCAGTAGTCCACAGATCCACAAACTATTTTATTGTATCTCTGCAATGTGGATCACACAAAGGTATGTGTTATATGTGAATTGAAAAACTATAATGGAATTATAATTATAATATAGAAGATACATAAATAGTGTCTTCATCATTATTTCAACCAATGAATGTTGATAAAGTAAAAAATTAACAATCGTCCTTTCACGAGGTGGTAGTTCACCGAACACAAACAGTAATTTTGTTACACATTATATAGAGATTTGTGTGAATATTTTTCAATACCTTAACATAAAAACGTCTCAGTATATTTATTAAATTGTTTTATTATATATAAATGTAATAATATGAAATTAATGGGTGAAGAAACAAATAAATTAAAACATCATGAGAGAATATATCTCCTTGTAATAGGGTAACTCATTTTTTCACCAAATGGATACCTTGGTTGGATTTCTACTGAAAGGGAGGCTTCATGGTAGATGGGATGAATTTTTAAGACTAAATCTCTCGATAGAAGTTGATATAGACTTCGTTCAATTCTTTTGATAGGTTCATCTTCGCATCATGGGATTTACATGAAAAGTCTTGAGTGGGTTTTCTCGATAGTAGACACATCATGGTTTGGTTCACATCGGAGTAAGAACTAATCAAATAATTGTATAGTGCTCCATGTAACTGTAATAGATCTCAGGTATTCCTATTAAGATGGTGTTATAATGTCTATATGAAGTGTTACTCCCCATTGGAGGCAACATGGATTAGATTTCCTGAACATCCTTTACTATTTCAGAACCCTTTAATCATTAGAATGTTTGGGTACCTTGTCGGTAGATTATTATGTTCTGATAGTAGAAATAATTTCTTCTACCTCAATATAAATCTAATAGTATGTATAGATTTTGTTGGGTGAATAATTTCACTACAGAAAACCTAATGTTTATGAATAATTTGTCGATTTTTGTTCCTATTGTTAGAGAATGGTACATACAATGGAATCCTATTGATGAGAGATCTAAAAATCTGAAGATGTAAAAGAGTGTGGTTGAAGGAAGAATTAGAAAGGGATCATGGTGAAAAATCGATGAGTATTTTTATGGATAGAGTGTTCAAGAAGGCAGGTCCTGGGTGGTTTTCTAGGTGATTGTGGTATGCTTATGGATATAGTTAATGATGGGTCTAGTGATGGTTGTGAACGATCCCGGTGAGGTTCAGGGAAGGCTACTAGAAATATATTTTTGGTTGAGGAACTAAAAAAAATCATGTGAAGGTTTTACCTCCGGATCCAAGTTTATTTGGAATTTTTTATATGCTATTGAGAGTTTTGACAAGTCCACCTAGACACTCTACGATTGCAGGTGGTTCATAGGCTAGTGAAATGGTAGATGTTACTCTAGATATTCACAATTCTAATGCTCAAGATCTAGGTTAATCTTTTCGGAGTGTTTTTCTAAATTCTATAGGTGAGGTGATCCCAAATGTATGCACATATGATATGGTTGTGCATTCTGAATGTAATAACAACATTGTAAGGGTGATACAGCCATGTTGTGATGGAAATTATATGGATGGTCAGGAGTGGCAGTAGCCAACACATTATGTAACTAGGTAGATGAAAACCAATCAGTTAAAGAATATGAAGAAGACCTTTTCTAGTCTCAATTGGAAAACCCTCCTTGATATTTTTAGTAATGATAGATGGATTGAAGGAAACACCATTTTTTCCTTAGAAGTTGAGTCACAAGGAAAATGACATCCCTCACATGACAATATTATAGGGGGTTCAGTAAAGACATGCATATTCTAAGGATGAAGATTAGAAATAAGGAAAATATGCATATGGTGAGGTTATTATTACTAAGAAGAAAAAAATGGTTGCAGAGACTATTCATATCTTCCTAGGCCAATGGAGACATGGTCATGTAAGAAAGGTTGAAATTCAGAGGTACTCAAGGTCCATATAATTGAAGGTGAGGAGAGTCAGAAAGTATTAGACACTGGGTACCCATATCTTGGAAAAACATTAGAAAAGGGAATCCTAAAATTCATGGAGACCCCCCATGGGAATGTAGAAAATATGATAGAGGATATAAAAGGGGATGCACGACAATAATCTATGGATGTGGTGCTGGTGAGGGAGGATGCTCTCCCACAAAGATAGTAGCGTGAGATAGAACAACTAGAATATGATTCATTGGTCAAACATTCTTTATAACTGCTTATGATCTTAGAATTATTAATGGTCAAAACTACCATAATAATTAATGTTCCTAATGCAGAGGTGGAAAGAATGATGTCAAGAGCTCTATGGGTGCCTCTTAATGAGTTGAAAAGCACACAAATTGATAAGTATGACCTAATTTTAATATGATACTTTAACAAAGAGAAGGTAATCAGAAATGAGTATATCTAGTCCTAAGACAGGCCTTCATTATAGTTCAATGATATTCCAATGAAGTAACCATAAAATAAGGTAAACACCATCTCATAGAAAACATTTAGGGAGATTAAAACAGGTAGGCTGTAATTTCTTTTTACTGACTTGGTGTTCACTTTTTTCACATGAACATTAAGATTATATCTTTTTCCTTAAATGGGTTTGATAATAAAAATTAAATTTTGGTGAAAGGTGAGGCATTTTCAATAAAAACAACCACAGGAAAACATTTTCATTTTAATAATTTTTTTCCATAACTTCTATGTTTCCCAAATTATATCTTTTCTATTTTTATTAAAGACACAAGTTTTCTAACATATGTAATTTAACCATTAGGAATAAATTATATTGATATTTTTAATTGAAAATATATATATACTTGTTTACAAATAAGATACCTAATTTAAAAAATAAAAATCTAATGTGTTTTGGAAATTAATTTTATAACAAGCGCATGTGATGTGTAAAAACACGACATAAACCCAGATCATGCAAAAAAAATTCAATCTATGGTTTGATATGATAATTATAAAATTTGAACTGTACCATTAATAGAACATATATATTATTTTCATACTCTAAAAATTACATGTAAAAATATATGATTTTTTTCTATTTTAATTCATTGAATAGAAATATCATTTATGAAAAAATAACAATAATATCAATTTTGAAATTATTTATTTAATTTTAACTTTATACAATAAAAAAATTGGAAATCAAATATATATGGTTTACAGCTATGAAAGATGATATATTAATCTAAAAAATATGCATAGACAAAAATTCAATAAATTATTCTCATAATATCATTTATTTTAGTCAATTACTACCTAAATAATCATTATGTTGGTGTTTTTAAGAATTTTAAGTAACAAAATAATGTCTAAAAAATAATAATAATTTATTATGATAAAAATAACCAATTTTTATTTAAAAAATATATTTATAACTGAGAATATTATTTTTTTACATACATCAATGTTTTATAAATGTTTAAGGTAAGGAATATTCCCTTTTGGCCTTTTTCCATACCCAATAATTTAAATATTGCACTTCAATTCAGTAATATCCCAATAACACATAATAATAAAACCATGAGGATATATGGTCCAATTATTGGCCTAAAATGGATTTTGAACATGTATCCAAGTCACTTTGGATCTAAAGATTATGGTTTTGTCCCTAATGAATCGTAATCTTACCATAATCACTGTAATTAATTATAAACACATTCCCTAATTTTTTTGGTCAAAAATTTTATTAATATTGTTATAATAGAAATATCACACTCATTTAAACCATTTATATCTATTTTTCAAAATTTAAATCACCAATTTTGGAAAATTATGTTTAATACTAATCCCAATAATATGGTGAAAATGCATGTTTTTTAAATAGAAATGTTCAAAAGATCAATAAATGTTTAAGTCTCATTTAAATATAGAAATGATTCCAATGAAAAAAATTGGACTAATATGTGTATAATTGAACTCATTTTACATAAAAAAAATTTAAATATAATTTATCATTAGTAATTATTTAAACGAAAATTCAGTTTTAAACTAATATGCCAAGTTTTTTCACTATTCATCAAAAAATGAATTTTCTCATAAAAATCCAAAACATTCACCCTAAGATAATTTCAAAATTACGAATTTAAAAAATATTTTTACAAATAAATTTCAAATTTTGGTTCCAAAATTATTGTTCCATAAAAAATCTATAAATCTCATTCTTACATGTAATACATGTTAACTCTATATTGTGTGTACTAAAAGACCATATAATTATTTTATATAGTAAAATATTAACGTGGCTCTTCATATAATTCATGAAAAAAATATTTTTTGTATAAAAAACTAGATTTATTGGTTTATTTCAACACAATATATCAAAATGATTACATTAATTTGAAAAAATGTTTCCCAAAATCTTCGGGTGTTACACATATATCTTTGACATGATCACGATTCACTTTAATGTGAACATTGTTTTTTATAGGCGATGAGTCATTTTTATGGAACGTAATGGGATTACACATGTTGTTTATAGTGAATTGGAGCCTCAGTCAGTATGTGTTAGACATCCACTTCTAGAGTTGGGAAGTCCCCTTCATTAATTCTCATTGATTATGTTAGAAGAAAGTATTAGGTGCCCTGAGAATGGATTAATACCTATAGTGGATGTGTTCCTAGTGCTATTTTTCGATTACATTCATATTAAAATTCAAAGAGGGATGTGTTTTTCACCATTGATTTGTTTTTGGGAACATAGGTGATATTTATTCCCTCATACCATATGGAACCAACCGAGTTGAAGGAATTAATGGTACAACTCTGTGATTTAGAATATAACAGATTAATATTCTTGAGTGTCTCGCCATGGGTTGCACTAGTTCAGTTTGTGATTAAGGTTGAAAAATCTTTATTATTGTATACTAATTGTTGAATGTTTAATAAGTTCATGATCTATTACATATACATTTTCCCCATACTAATGGCCTTTTCGAATAGTGTAAGGGAGAATGGTGGTTATTAATGATTTATTTTTGTTCCGGGTGACATCAAGTCATATTTGGAGAGGTGGATGTTCGGAAAAGCTAATTATAAAGTTGGTATGTCCAATTCATGAACTTGGTCTTTACTTTTGGGTCGAATAAAGCTCCAGTATTATTTTTGGTGCTTGTTAAAATGGATTTAAATTAGTATATCAACTATTTTTTCATGTTATTTTTTGATGATATACTAGTCTATTCTGAGAATGAGGAGGAGCATGAGCAGCATTTGAGAATTGTTCCAAGGACCCTTCAAGATAATATTTTCTATGTGACATTCTCCAAGTGAAATTTCCAAATCATGAAGGTGATGTTTAAAGTCCATGTGATCTTGGAATGAGGGGTTTTGGTGGACACTGAGAATATTACTGTAGTGATGTGATGGGAGCATCTGAATATCTTTTTTGATATTTGGAGCCTTTTGGGCATAGAATGATATTACTGGCATATGTTTCATGATTTCTCCCATATTTCATTGTCCATGACTGCACATAAACTGAAAAAGTTAAATTTTGAATAATTCCCAAAAATCCCACTGTCCTTTGAGGAGCTCAATCGGCAATTGACCACATATCCCATTTTGATCTGGAAATAGTTTTTAATGGGATATGTGGTATATTTTTACTCTTTGGGTTTGCGTATTGGTTGTGTGTTGATGCAATGTGATCAAATGGTGGAAAATGGTTGGTTCTAACTCCAAAAACAAGAGAAGAATTTTCCATACTATTACTTCATTTTAGCAGCAATGACACGTGCCTTAATCATTTAGAGTCCCTATTTTGGGGGGAGAAATTTGTAGTTTATTTTGATCATAGGAGCTTCTCTTAAATTTTCTACCAGAAGGGTCTAAAATTGTAGTAGTTTTTTTCGTTCATGTATCTTTAGGGGATTTATTTTTATATATTCTATACATTATCCAAAGGTAATGTAGTGGAAGATGCTTTGAAAATTAATGTTCATGTGTAGGAATTGAAAGAGGCCAGTGATGAATAGACTTTTTTGGGGATTTTTGTTCAAATTAATTTGGATACCAAGGAGCACAAACTAGTCTTTTTCACAGCCCCTTTTCTATTGAAATTATACCTTCAAGAATTTATTAAAAAAAAGTAATAGAGTGGTGATTTGTTCTAGAGATTGATGTTCAACCTAAAAGGTGGGGAGGTGCCTTCTGATAGTTTATTGTCTTCTAAGGCAGTTTTTTGTTTCATTGGTTGTTTAATGGAACTTTTGACGTTATGAAATGTGTTGATTCAAGATAGCCACCTATCATAGTGGTTCATTCTTCCTAGGTCTACCATGATGTTTTATTTTGTCTATCAGTGGTTTTGGTACCCATGTACGAGATGGTAGATTTCTAATTTTATTTCTTTGTGTTATACATGTTATTAGGTTATAGTAGAGAATAAAAATGCATCTAGTATACTTCAACAATTACCCATTATTTCTAGGAAGTGAGTTTAGTTAGTTATGTAATTTATTGTTTACATTGCTCATAGAGCGATGAGAAGAAATGTTTTTTGGGAAGTAATCAATCATATTTCCAAATCATCTTAATTAATTCTGATCAAGTATTTAGAGAAATTGGATGAGTTGGGTTTATCTTATGTTCAAGATATTGTGAGGATTTATCGTTCTTCTTCGGTAATTTTTTGGGACAAGGACCCCTATTTTACTTCATGGTTTTTGGAATGCCTTCAAAATAAAAAGGGGATTCATGTCAATTTCAGTATGACACACCACACTAAAAAATATGGGTAGATAAAGCAGGTGAATCTGGTATTATTATACTTTCTCCAGGAATGTCTATTGTATTTTGGTCATTAATGGGATAACCATTTGGGATTGGTAATATAAAATAGTTAATAATATTTTATTCAAATTGATTATTTTGGGAAGAACAATGGTCGGTCGTTTCACTATCCTCTGGGTTCGGAAGGGTGCGTGAGACCTCATTATTGACTTCGAGCCTTGTATACATAATGTCTTCAAATGTGAACTTGTGTAGGAATCATTTAATTACTTATCAATTTCCTTATAAGTATTACGTTAATCAATGCTTCCAATCATTGTAGATTTCGGGGGGTGAACATGTGTACCAGAAAGTGGCACCTCACTTAGGACACCATCATTTGGGCAAACAACGGAAGCTAACACGGAGGTACATTGGACCACTTGATATTAAAAAAATGTTTCGAAAAATTGAATACCTGTTACATTTTCCTTCCCAATTGACATCAATTCATGATGTATTCATTGTATCTCTTCATAGAAAGTATAATTTGGATATTTCCCCTGTGTCGAATTTGGATGAGTAGGAATTGGAGCCTAATATGTCTGTGTCTATGTGACTAGTGTGGATTTTGGATTCCCACGATAAAGTGATTCATGGAATGTCTATTTCCATGATATGATCTCTTTGGAAGCAAGGTTTTGATGATCATTGAGACTTTGTAGTGATGGTCTTCGGTTGAAAGGGAGTACCCATCCCTATCATCTAATCAAAATTTTGAGGGACTTCTAGAGTGTGGAAGGATTTCATGGTCGAGTGAATTGACACATCCATGATTCCATTTTGGGGTATTAAATTGTTTAATTTAGATCCCATGTTTATTATTTAGTTTCCCCATGAGTTATTGGTTAATTATTTATTTGTTGGTCTTCGCATAAGTTGGTGCACGGTTAGTGCATGGAACAGAGAACCACACACCATTGCATAAGAAACCGGGCATCCAATTTTCATTTTAGACAGTGGATAACCACATAGTTATCACCTGGTTTTGTAAACCATGTGGGAAGAACATGCATATTATCCCTCTTGTATAGTGTGGGATGCACTATTTCTATACATTTTGGAAAACTGTGTGGGAAAGCCATGTGGAATTTCAAGGTCATTAAAAATAATAAATTTAATTATTTTCTGTATTTGATTATGACACCAAATCACCACTAATATTCCCCATTTGTGATTATCCAACCTAGAACCTATCCATCTACCCTTTTCTTCCTTATATCAATATCTTCATAGAGGGTTTGGTGTAGATATTCAATTATTGAAAATTAAGTCTCCTTTAAATTACTTTTGCCCCCATTATTTGGTTTCTACTCCCTCATTCTTGGGTTCTTTATTTAGGCAGTTGTTTGACCTAATGTTGGTTAGTTTTTTTGATTTTGGGGAAAATATTCTTATTTGTGGTTCAATCATACCTTTATAGGGTCAAGTTGTAGTGTGGTTGTGGTTTCAAACTAGTTTTTAGATGTTTCTATGTGTGAGAAATAAGGTTCTATGAATTTATAATATTATATTATTTCTACAATCTTTCTTGGTTGCCAAAAAATGTTTCATATATTATTTTTTGGTGATAAATATGTTTCCAATATTATATGACATTTAATAGGGTTAAAAGTGAGTTTTTATAGTAAAATTGATTTCACTCAGGTGTGATTCATTATGGTTCCTCTTTAATGTGTTGAATTACTTGTGTAGAACGTTTGAAATTTTTATTTAAAGGGATTTATGTTTGATTTTGTAACACCCCAAGCTTCTACGGTACGCTTATCTTTGAATAATGCGATTGTGTGTGTTGTACCCAACATCGAGTTCTTACACACCACAACCAATCAAACTAGCCGTTATGAATAGTAATTCCTACTTTTTGAAATTATATATATTTTATATTTCAAAATGGACTTCATTTTTGGTTTTGGAATATCGAAATTATCCTAAGATGGTTTTTTGGTATTTTTTTGAGAACTTACAATTTTTAGGAATAGTGATAAATACTTAAAAACAATTTTTTTAATCAAAATAATTTATAATGATAAATTATATTATTGAGTGGTTTTAAAGTATAATTAGAATATAATTTTACAATTTTATCCAATGGTGTTCATTAGAATTAATTTCACTTTGAAAATTGACCTAAACAATTGTCAATCTTTTGGTATATATTGTTTCTTAAAAACACGCTATTTGTTGTGACAGCGGGAATTAATTATAAAATTCATTAATGCAACATATATTTTTGGAATTTTGTAAAATAGACATCATTTTCGAATTCGGATGATCAATTATATCTTAGGGTAAAATTTTGGCATTGTTCTGAAAAACTTCAATTTTTGATGAATAGTGAAACTACTAAGTGGTAGTTAAAAAAACTGAATTTTTCATAAAACATAATTTTACCACTTTTGTGAATGGAATTTCAAAAATCCGAGAGACACGGTTAATATAAAGAAGTGAAATGTGGTTCAATGAGATGAAAATAATTTTTGGTGAATAGTAGCTTTTTACTTTTATTTACCACGGTTAAAAGTCAATAGGGTAATGAAGGGTAAAAATGATATTAATATTACCCTAAAACATGTCCTAATTCTATTGTACAAGTGTATCTCGACAAAAAACAACCTTATGAATAAAATATTATCATTTAGGTCCACTTCGCTTAGATTATGACATTTATTATTATTTAATTCAAAGAAGACTTAAAAGAGTTAAAATCAAAGTTTATTTATTAAAACATTTTTAATATAGGGTTATACATAAGATAAATTCGATTGTACATTTTCATTAGAAAGATAAAATGATTTCCGACATAAGGATATTTTTTTTATAATTTTTAGACATTAAAAAATTTAATTTATTTATGACACAATGATGATGCAGTAATTACCTAATTAATGCAAAATTAGAATAATTAATATTATAAATACCCAACTAAATATAATTTGAGAATTTTTATGAATTAAACTAATTTTATAGGTTAATATGGCATGTTAGTATTTCTTAAATTAACGTTGTTCGAAGTAATCATTCTGTTATAATTTTTAGAAAAATCAATTATTGAATAGTGTCAAAATTGACATAAAAGAGTTTTTAAAACAAATATTATATTATTAATTGATATTAAATTACTAAAAATCTAAGGTTCGGCCAAGAAACTTATATCATGATAGGTTCATCAATATTTGACCACTTGGGGGATCTCTTGGATGTATATGGTAAGTTTATTAACCATATAATATAAAAATACAAAGAGACATTGTAAAAGTGAAACTAATTAACTTAGAGTTAGTACTTAAATATACGGTTAATATAATGATCCAAACCTGTCTAAATTCTATTAATTGAGCGGTTTTCGACCTATCCCAAACTTAATATTTAAATAACCAACTTTGGATCCATTAGACACCGAATATGAATTTATTATAAATTAATATTTCTAGTTTTTTCAAAGGTTCCCCTCACCCCTCTTATTAAAGGGCACTCCTCCTTCTCATTTCTTCAAACCATAAAAGCCTTTTGTTTCGGCCAACATCTTCCCAAATTCTCTCCCAACATCCCTAAATACAACCTAGAGGCCTTAGTTGGATCATAAATCCAACCTATGGAGCCCTTTTGATAAAATCGAATGGAAGAACCCGAAGAAGAGGTAATGATTTCACCACCCTTTACCATGTTCCTTTCTTCTTCCACTTCTTCTTCCTTTGTTATTACCATTATAAAATAATAACTCCAGTATCATATATATACTGTTATGTTATTATAAATATGGTACAACCATATTCATCATTCTATCCACCCTTTGAATAACAGGTCACAATACGTGTCTACGTACGGCTTACCGTCTCCACATCATGGTGTAATTGTTATTCAATATATTATTATTTGGATGGGTATAATAATGACGTGTAACTATTGTAAATACTACATATAACATGTTAATGATTCTTTATATATGATATACCATCCATTTATATATTAATTTAATATCAAAAGAACGATATTGTCACTCGTGCGTACGTACGGACTACCCTCTCCACGAACGCGATGAGATTCATTCTCCATCGTATCCATTCAAGTATAATGATCATTTGATGATTTAAAAAACATGGTTAAGGACTTGATATAATTCTGTATATGAATAATATACAACTTATCCATGAAAAACATGGCCTATTTAACAAAACATATAAAAGAAAATGAGTAAGTTAACACCCGAAACGACGATAATACTATGATATTATTAACAGAGGAATGTTAAAAGATAATATATTATATCATATGAATGTATATGATTCTTGTATAACTTAATAGCAAATATTTCACGATTATATAGGAGGTTAACCTACCCCCAACCAAGGAAAAGTACAATGTAACAGTTATTTCACAATCTCTTCATTATCCGAGGTTGTTTATATGTAATAATCTACTGGGATCTCTTTATCATCCACATCCATGTTTCTTAAAAATGTTTTTCAAATCATTTTTACTATTTACAAGAATATGGGTTAAAGTCATTTATACCCTTGTTTGACTTTTTATGAGTGGTTTATAAAAGAATCATTCCGTCATTTTCAAAACAAGGTGCTTTTTATCCTTTTCGACAGAATTAAGGTAAGAATGTTTTTTTAACTTATACGGCGGGTGTGATTATTTTCTGCCGTTATAAAATCGTTGAAGCTTCCCTTAAAAACTTATAAGAATTTTTTCAAAGAAAAGTTTTTATTTCATAAATATATGACTCTTAAATGATTTCAAAATATAGAGAGATATTTCTCTAAAAAGAGTTTTGATTTCATCTATGTCAACATCCTTTGATGGATTTTACGCTTATTTGAAGTTGATTTGTTATGATAAAAAACTTCTATATTGTATTGAATGTTGTGTGATATGTTTGACTGTGGATGTGCTATTTTTATACCGTTCATAGTTTATGGTGAAAGTATTGACATTTCGTATGCTAGTTTTAATATGAATGTTTATGTTATGTTTATACCTTTTCATATGGGAATGAATTAAACTTAATATGTGATGGGTGGAGCCCGATATAGCTCCTTGATGCATCGGTAGGTCTCATGAGACAAACTAGTGTCTTGGCACAAGGCCTTGGAAAAATCTTATTTGTAGTCTTGGCATGAGGCCTTGGCTATGTGGTTATGATAGTCTGGAATTATGCATTCCATCATTATGAAAGTGGTTAATGATATTGCATGTGATTATTCGATTAGTAGAATATCCATGTGAATAAGTAAATGGGATTATTTCATTTTAATTTTTCCATACTATGTTGAAGTTCAAGTTTAAAAGGCTTTTTTTAGTTATACATTGCCTTTAATGTTTATGCTTATTTTTGAATGTTTCCGCTATATTGTTATCCATACTGGGCATTTGAGCTCACCCCTTTTATATGTTTAATTTTTCCCAGGATGTGAAGAAGGAAGTTATGAATGACCTGTAGGGATTTTATGAGGGGATAATAGTGTGGACTATGGAGACATTATTTTGTTGTAGTAATTTTTCACTTTATGATGTAATGTAAAACTTTATGAATATATCTAGTGTTTCCAAGGCTACTAAACCAATCAGTCATTCAATATTTGATATTTCTTGTGATCATGCCAATGTTATGTAATAATGCACCAACTCTGGGTAACATGGGTTAGGGCGTTACAGTTGGTATCAGAGGAAGTGTAGTACAAACCATGGAAGCTAGATTTAGAAAAACTCTAATTAGAGCACGTAGACCTAAGATGAACTTTGAGGATTAGTATAGAAGAACTTCCTAGAATTTTTGTATTATAGAGATTTTGTGAGTTCTCCGAGAAATATATCCATGTCTGGATACGAGCAGGTAGAGGTGGCTCTGGCACATATGTACCTAGGGGTAAAACCCGAAAACACCGCTTTGAGCTAGACTCGAACGGGAACTGGTGCACGACAACGAGCCTTGCTGCACTCTTGGTTACGACACTCCCGGGGGATATTCTTAGGATAACACTCATTTTCTTTACAAATTATTATTAAGGGTTTAAGAGTATATACTTATTTAAAGAAAACATTCTTATAATTATGGATTATATCCATAAATAGTTCAATTTATGATAAGTGTTTTATAAGTATGGGATTATGGATTTTGATTCATAAACTGATATAGTTTATGCCTTTGTTCAGAAATGGTTCCTAGTGGAAGAAATGGAAACCGTATCAATGCACCCACTCCATGTAGGGATTTACCTCCTACTCAAGATAATTATAGTGGATCTGGTGATGCAACTGGTGTCGATCAGCTAATCACCATACTGGGACAACTCACACAGGTTATTAATAATAACCTTACCCGTATGGAGCACCCTGATCCGCAGCATGGAGGATCAATGTTAGATCGATTCATGAGGCAAAAACCGCCAATGTTCAATGGGAGAAAAAATCCCTTAGTAGCTGAGCAATGGATAAATTCCCTAGAGAAAATATTTCAGGCTTTGCGGAGTAGTGAATGGGAAAAAGTTATCATGGAAGTTTACCGCCTCACTAGAGATGCTGATCAGTGGTTTTCATTGATTCAAAATATGAATGAAGATAATGAAGTATCAAATATGGAATAGAGGGAGTTCAAAGATCTGTTTTTAGAAAAATACTTTCCTCGCAACCACCGAGCAGATATTTAAAGGCAGTTTCTGAGTCTGAGACAAAAGGAGTATGAGAATTTTGCAAAGTATGAGGCTAACTTTACAAGGTTTTCAAGGTATTCTGGAGATTATATATGTAACCCAAGAAGTAAGATTGATTGTTTCATTGATGGGTTAAAACCATTTTTCCATCGAGCATTAGTACCACAATCCTTCTCATCGTATGAAGACATTGTCTCATGTGCTATCAAGACCGAAAATAAATTATCTAAGTCTTATGACGTTAAAGCAAAGCAAGAGAAGAAGAGGCCTGCTGGTCAATCTGGGAATGGAAATAAGGGGAAGAAGGGAATGGTTGAATATCCATCCTATGGTAAATGTGGTAAGAAACACCCCGACACCTGCTTGAAGGGAACATGAGTTTGTTACAAGTGTGGTGAAAAAGGCCACCAAGCTTGTGATTGCAAGGGGAAGAAGAAAGATACCAATTTTCAGTGCTACAATTTCAGGGAGATGGGGCATTATGCAAATGAATGTCCTAAGTGTTAGGAGAACGTACCTCAAAAAAGGCCAAGGGATCAAGGACAAGCTTATGCTATCACTACTGCTAAGGTAGATGCTCCGAAATACGTGGTGGTAGGTAAATTAATGGTTTACTCAATTTTAGAAAATGCATTATTTGATTCTGGATCATCGCATGGTTTCATATCTTCCCAGTTTTCTAAGAAAATTAGATATTACAAATTTTATTTAACAAGGGATTTTCCAGTTAAAACTCCTAAGGGGTGTATCATTGCAACAATGTTTTGTGAGTCAGTCCCCATTAGAGCACATAAATGTTCTTTATCTTCTGATCTCATCGTCATACATATGATTGAGTTTGATATAATACTTGGTATGGACTGGCTTTCAGACTATGATGCAATGATTTATTGTAAGAAGAAAGAGGTTATGATTATTGATGATGATGATAAGAAACACCTTATCTTTAGAGAAGAATCGTCACCACCTCATTCTTTTCTAGATCCACCCCCAGTAGCTTAACTAAATTCAATTATTGGGGAGGAAGAGAATGAAATAACTGTGGGTGAAGAAAGGAATGTTCAAATAGAGTATGTACCTATTGTGAAAGAATTTGTAGATGTATTTCCGGAAGATTTACCTGGACATCCTCCTGAATGAGAAGTTGAGTTTTCCATTGATTTAATTCCTTGATCAAGGCCTATATCGAAGACCCCTTATAGAATGGCCACTGTATAATTAGTTGAACTAAAGAAGCAACTAGAGGAATTGAGTAATAATGGATTTATTCTCCCTAGTGTTTCTCTATGGGGAGCCCCTGTTCTTTTTGTTAAAAAGAAAGATGGATCTATGAGGTTATGTACTGAATACAGGGAGATCAATGCTATAACGATAAAGAACAAGTATCCCCTACCTCGCATTAATGATTTATTTGACCAACTACATGGAGATCAATACTTTCCAAAGATTGACCTTCGATCTGGATACCATCAGTTGTGTGTGAAGAAGGAATTCATTCCGAAGACAGCATTTCGAACCAGGTACGAGCATTACGAGTTTACTGTAATGCCTTTTGGATTGACTAATGCACCCTCTGTATTCATGGATCTGATGAATAGAGTTTTGAAGGAGTATCTCGATGAATTTGTGGTGGTATTTATTGATGATATATTGGTATACAAAAAAAAGCTACGAAGATCATGAAAATCACATGCGCATTAACTTAAAGACTCTGAGAAGACATGAATTATATGGGAAGTTTAGAAAGTGTGAATTCTAGCTTCAGGAGATTTCTTTTCTTGGCCATATTGTCTCTAAAGATGGAATATTTGTTGATCCTTCTAAGACTATGGAAATTCAACAATGGCCAGCCCCGGCGAGTATAACTGAGGTACGTGGTTTTATTGGTTTAGTAGGTTATTATCGATGTTTCGTCCAGAATTCTGCCCGATTGGCTAACCCATTAACTAAGCTCACACGTAAAGGGGTTAAATTTGTTTGGAAAAAATAGTGTGAATAATGTTTCAAAATACTGAAGAGAAGATTAGTCAATGCTCCTATATTGTCTCTACCATCGGGGAATGATGGGTTCGTTATTTATAGTGATACATCGAAAAAAGGACTTGGTTGTGTCCTTATGTAGAATGATAGGGTTATTGCCTATGCATCACGACAGTTGAAAATTCACGAACAAAACTATCCTACTCATGATCTCAAGTTAGAAATTGTGATCATTACTTTGAAGATATGGAGGCACTACCTCAATGGTGAAAAATGTGAGATTTATACTGATCACAAGATTTTGAATTATATTTTCTCACAAAAAGAACTCTACATGTGGCAAAGGATATGACTTGAATTACTCAAGGATTATGATTGTATGATACACTACCACCTAGGGAAAGAAAACAAGGTGGCAGATGCTTTGAGCTGAAAAGACCACGAAGTTTTGAACGTGATGATAATTGAAAGGGATCCAATTTTGATGGATCTAGTGAAAATGGTCATGGGAATAACCAGGGAAGGTGAAACATCAATTATTTTTCAAATGGTTTCCAAACCCTCTTTACAAGAAAGAATTAAGAGTTCTCAGACCGATGAGGAAGAATTACAGAAGAAGATTAAAGCTATGAATGATGGGAGATTGAGAGACTTTGTATATGAAGATTGAATTTTGAAATTTGAGAAGAGGCTTTGTGTTCCCGATATACCTGATCTAAAAAGGGAATTGCTGGATGATGCTCATAGTTCCAATTTCTCTATACACCCTGGGAGCACAAAAATGAATAGATATTAGAGGGAACATTTTTGGTGAGACAACATGAAGAGTGAGATTGTTGATTTTGTGTCAAGATGTATGGTTTTCCACAAGTGAAAGATGGAAGGCAACACCCTGGAGGAGTCATGAAACCTCTTCCCATACCAGAGTGGAAATGGGACAATATTACGATGGAATTTTTCATGGGGTAACCAAAGTCTCCTAGTAGGAATGATGAAATATGGGTTATTGTTGATCGTCTTACCAAGTTAGCAGATTTTTTTCTATAAGAGAATATCCACCACTAGAAATTCTAGAAAGACTATATATTAATGAAGTTGTGAGACTTCCTGGAGTACCCCTATCGATTGTTTTTGATCGTGATCCCTGTTTTACTTCAAGATTCTGGAAGAGTCTTCAGAAATCCCTTGATACTGAACTTCATTTGAGCACTACCGACCACCCTCAGATAGACGGACAATCAGAATGGTCTATTCAAACCTTAGAAGACATGTTGAGATCCTTCTCACGTGACTTTCAGGGTATGTGGGATCAGTATTTACCTCTGGTAGAATTTTCCTATAACAATAGCTTCCATTCGAGTTTTCAGATGGCACCATATAAAGTGTTATACGGAAAGAGATGTCGCGCACCAACTTGTTGGGATGATGTTGGTGAATGAAAACTTGTAGGTCTAGAACTGAAGGATGAAACGATAGAAAAGGTGAAGGTGATCCAAAATCACATCAAAGGAGCTCAAAGTAGGCAGAAGAGCTATGCTGATAATCAAAGGAAGGATTTGGAATTTCAATTCAGTGATCATGTTTTCCTGAATGTATATCCATGGAAGGGAGTCATACGTTTTGGTAAGAAAGGTAAATTGAGTCCCAAGTACATCAGACCTTTCGAAATTCAAGAACGAATTGGTGTTGTAGCTTACCGATTGGAAATGCCGCCAAGTCCCTCCAAAGATCACGATGTGTTCCACGTATCTCTGTTGAGGAAATACATGCCTGACCCAAAGCATGTACTCACTTACGAGGAATAAGAACTGGAACCCGATCTGTCTTATTGCGAAGAGCCCGTCAGTATTCTTGATACAAGAGAACAAGTACTGAGAAACCGGATGACGAATCTGGTAAAAGTTTTGTTGAGAAACCGTAAGATGGAAGAGGAAACGTGGGAACCCGAGGAACTTATGATGAAGAACCACCAGATTCATTTCATGCGGTAGTATTCTGGAAATTTCGAGGACGAAATTATTTGAACGAGTGGAGAATGTAACACCCCAAGCTTCTACGGTACGCTTCTCTTTGAATAATGAGATAGCGTGTGTTGTACGCAACATCGAGTTCTAACACACCACAACCAATCAAACTAGCTGTTATGAATAGTAATACCTACTTTTTGAAATTATATATATTTTATATTTCAAAATGGACTTCATTTTTGGTTTCATAATATCAAAATTATCCTAAGATGATTTTTTGGTATTTTTCTGAGAATTTCCAGTTTTTATGAATAGTGAAAAATACTTAAAAACACTTTTTTTAATGAAACTAATTTATAGTGATAAATTATATTATTGAGTGGTGTTAAAGTATAATTAGAATATATTTTTAACAGTTTATCCAATGTGGTTCATTAGAATTAATTTCACTTTGAGATTGGACCTAAACAATTGTCAATCTTTTGGTATATATTGTTTCTTAAAAACACGCTATTTGTTGTGACATCGGGAATTAATTATAAAATTAATTAATGAAACTTATATGTCTGGAATTTGGTAAAATATACATCAATTTTGAATTTGGAATATCAATTATAGATTGGGGTACAATTTTGGCATTGTTCTGAAAAACATCAATTTTTGATGAATATTGAAACTACTAAGTGGTAGTTAAAAAAACTGAATTTTTCATAACCCTTATTTTTACCGCTTCGGTGAATGGAATTTCGAAAATCCAAGAAACACGGTTAATATCAAGAAGAGAATTGTGGTTCAATGAGATTAAAATAATTTTTTGTGAATAGTAACTTTTTACTTTTATTTACCACGGTTAAAAGTAAATAGGGTAATTAAGGGTAAAAATTATATTAATATTACCCTAACACATGTCCTAATTCTATTGTACATGTGTATCTCGACCTAACACAACCTTAGGAATAAAATATTATCATTTAGGTCCACATGGATTAGATTAGGAAATTTATTATTATTTAATTCAAAGAAGAGTTAGAAGAGTTAAAATCAAAGTGTATTTACTAAAATATCCATAATATAGGGTTATACATAAGATAAATTCGATTGTAAATATTAATTAGAAATATAAATAGATTTAATACATAAGGATATTTTATTTATAATTTTTATACATTAAATAGTTTAATTTATTTATGACACAATGATGATGCGGTAATTACCTAATTAATGAAAATTTAGAATAATTGATATTGAAAATACCCAAATAAATATAATTTAAGACTTTTTATGAATTACACTAATTTTATAGGATAATATGACATCATAGGATTGCTTCAATTTACTGTTTTTGAAATAATTGTTCTGTTATAATTTTTACAAAAATCAATTATTGAATAGTGTCAAAATTGACATAAAAGAGTTTTTAAAAACATATTATATTATTAATTGATATTAAATTTCTAGAAATCTATGGTTCTTCCAAGAGACTTATATCCTGATAGTTTCATCATTAATAGACCACTTTTGGGTCTCTTGGATGTATATGGTATGTTTATTAACCATATAATATAAAAATACAAAGAGACTTTGTAAAAGAGAAACTAATTAACTTAGAGTTTATACTTAAAGATAAGGTTAATATAATGACCCAAACCTGTCTAAATTCTATTGGTTGAGTGGTTTTCGACCTATCCCCGCCTGAATGTTTAAATAATCAACTTTGGGGCCCTTAGAAACCGAATATGAATTTATTATAAATTCATATTTCTAGTTTTTCCAAAGGTGCCCCTCACCCCTCTTATAAAAGGGCACTCCTCCTCATTTTTTAACACATTCAAAGCCTTTTCGTTTGGCCAAACTCTACCCAAATACTCTCCCAACATACCTCAATACAACCTAGATGCCTTAGTTTGTTTATAAAGACAACTTAATGCACCCTTTTGATCTAATCAAAAGGAAGAACCCGAAGAAGAGGTAATGATTTCACCACCCTTTTCCAGGTTCCTTTCTTCTTCCACTTCTTCTTCCTTTGTTTTTACCATTCTAAAATAATAACTCCAGTATCATATATATATTATGATGTTATTATAAATATGGTACAATCATATTCATCATTCTATCCACCCTTTTAATAACATGTCACCATACGTGCGTACATACGGCTTACTGTCTCCACGTCGTGGTGTAATTGTTATTCAATATATTATTATTTGTATGGGTATAATAATGATGTGTAACTAATGTAAATAATAAATATAACATGTTAATGATTCTGTATATATGATATACCATTCATTTATATGTTATTTTCATATCAATAGAATGATATTGTCGCTCGTGCGTACGTACGGACTACCGTCTCCACGAATGCGATGAGATTCATTCTGCATCATATCCATTCAAGTATAATTATCATTTGATGATTTAAAAATAATGTTTAAGGACATTATATAATTCAATATATGAATAATATAAAACCTATCCATGAAAAACATGGATTATGTAACAAAATATATAAACGAAAATGAGTAAGTTGACACCCAAAACGACGATAATACTAAGATATTATTAACAAAGAAATGTTAAAATATCATATATGATATCATATGAATGTATATGATTCTTCTATAATTTAATAAAACTTATTTCAATATTATACAGGAGGTTAACCTACCCCCAACCAAGGAAAATTACAAGGTAAGGGTTATTTCACAATCTCTTCATTATCTGAGGTTATTATTACGTAATAATCTACTAGGATATCTTTATCATCCACATCCATGTTTATTAAAAATGTATTTCAAAACATTTTTACTATTTACAAGAATATGGTTTAAAGTTATTTATACCCTTGTTTGACTTTTTATAAGTGGTTTATAAATGAATCATTCTGTCATTTTCCAAACAAGGTGCATTTTAACCTTTTCGACAGAATTAAGGTAAGAATGTTTTTTTTAACTTATACGGCAGGTGTGATTATTTTCCGCCATTATAAAGTCATTGAAGCTTACCTTAAAACCTTATAAGAATATTTTCAATGAAAATTTTTTATTTCATAAATATATTACTCATAAATGATTTCAAAATAGAGTGAGATATTTCTCTAAAAAGAGTTTTAATTTCATCTATGTCAACATCCATTGATGGATTTTATGCTTATTTGAAGTTAATTTATTATGATAAAAAACATCTATATTGTATTGAAGGTTTTGTGATATTTTTGACTGTGGATGTGCTATTTCTATACCGTTTATTTTTTATGGTAAAAGTATTGACATTTCGTATGCTAGTTTTAATACGAATGTTTATGTCATGTTTAAACCTTTTCATATGAGAATGCATTGGACTTAATATGTGATGGGTGGAGCCCGCTATAGCTCCACGATGCATCGGTAGGTCTCATGAGACAAACTAGTGTCTTGGCACAAGGCCTCGGCCAAATCTTATTTGTAGTCTTGGCACGAGGCCTTGGCTATGAGGTTATGATAGTATGGCATTATGCATTCCATCATTATGAAAGTGGTTATTGATATTGCATGTGATTATTCGATTAGTAGAATATCCATGTGAATAAGTAAATGCAATTATTTCATTTTATTTTTGCCATACTATGTTGAAGTTCAGGTTTAAAAGGCTTTTGTTTTAGTTATACATTGCCTTAAATGTTTATGCTTATTTTTGAATGTTTCTGCTATATTGTTATCCTTACTGGGCATTAGAGCTCACCCCTTTTCTATGTTTTACTTTTCCCAGGATGTGAAGAAGTAAGTTATGAATGACCTGCAGGGATTTTATGAGGGGATAATAGTGTGGACTATGGAGACATTATGTTGTTGTAGTAGTTTTTCACTTTATGATGTAATGTAAAACTTTATGAATATATCTAGTGTTTCCAAGGCTACTAAACCAATAGGTCTTTCGAGATTTGATCTTTCTTGTGATCATGCCAATGTTATGTAATAATGCACCAACTCTGGGTAACATGGGTTGGGGTGTTACAGATTTTTTATTGAAATAGGTTTTTATAAAAAAATTGGATTTGTTTCATTTTGGATTATTTTTTAGAACATTTTTTTGAGGATTTCGAATTGTGAAAGAGTTGTGAATCACATTTTAAAAGGAATTGGTTTATGTGTGGATTTGAAAGGGGCTTGGCCCATGTAATGGTTGAATTTTATGTTTCATTTACTTCATGTGCTTTAAAATGGGCATCACAAATAATAGAAGTGATGTGATATGTATTTGTATTAGTTGTGTGTTTTTGAAATTGAACTTTATTTTATTACGTAAAAAATATTTTTTTTCATATGAAGATTTTTTAATATGGTGGGCTGCTTGTCTACTTATGATTCTTGGCACCTATATGTGAAAATGGAGATTTATGTGATTTCTGAAATAGAATTTGATCACAAAGGGAATCTCATGCATCATGGTCGGGGAACTATATATAGAATTCTACATGAATTAGAAGAGGCATGACCCAAATTATATAGTAGTATTGATTCTTGAAACCCTAAAAACGTGTGATATATTCAGAGACCAATAAACCATAGGATGTGTTCCCCTTTAGCGGATCATTCATGGGAACATTTTTTTATTGGATTATTGTATGGAGACTATTACACCATTGCATGGTAACCCCCCTAATGACTCGTGTATAATAATTATTTTGATTTTATATGGAGGATTTGATCACTGAAGTAGAAGGTTTCTAGGTTCTCACATGTCATAGGTTTTATTAAGGATTTTCCAATGGCTATTTCTTATGATTTGATTCTTATGTGATATTGTGATATCCTTTGGTAGAAGGTAAACCTTTTGTACTTGTTTTTTCAACGAATGATTCATTAAATAAAAAGGGATTTCATGAAATGATATTTTTTGAGAAAGGTTTTATGTAAAAGAGTTTTTCTATAAAACGAAGCTTTGAAAATCTTCAACTATTTTTATAAAAACTATCATGTTGATTTATCATCTAATTTTATAAAATGGAATATTTTCTTTTGGGTGGAATCATACAAGGCTTTGGTTCACAGCCTACATAGACCATTGGGTATACATAGTCTATGTTACGTATGTACCATGTAAGGGAAAAATATAACATAATTGAGATATTGGGGATTCTGGTGTTCTACTTCTTATATGTTTTGGTGGTTGTGTATTGAGGGTGATGACCCTCTTACTGCACAGACGTTTTTGGGAATGTTTGTTTCCCCCCATTCCATTGTAGTATTATTTTGGTTTATGTTGTAAAATATTGAATCTAAAAATTGATGTACCTCGTATGGTTATAATATTAGTTATGTGATGTTGTCTTATTTTTTGGTGGGTTTTGGTCACATTCATTAGTGAAATCAATCACAAAGTATATTGTTGACACCCAGGCACTAGTTTCTAGCCCATTAGGGATCAAGAATTCACTTTAGGACTTGTCTCGGACTAAGTCAAGTGTCGAGTCAAATGGCACACCATCTTGGTTCATGACATGAATCATTAACATATTAATTAATTATTTCAAATCCTTATCAATTAATATTACCATTTATAATATTAAATTATAAAAACTTATTTTAAATTTATTAGTTTCTTATAATTTATTTTCTTCATTGAATGTTAAAAATTAATATTTTTCATGATAACTTTAAAATGTTGATATCAAAACCAATTCATTAATACAATGTTCTAAATTATTATATTATCCAAGGTCATATAATAAGTAATATATCAATTTTTATCAAGTTCTAATTACAATCCATTAGTTTTTTATTTATTATTAATGATGACGAAATAAATTAAAAGTTTGATTTACTGATTTTAATAAAAAAAATGATGTTTATTAAATATTATGTTAAATATTAATTTTATCAATATTGAACTAGAAAAATAATTTTCTCAATAGTATAATAAATCATTACTAATTATATTCCAAAATTCATCCAATATATATATTTATATCATTATTATTTTATGTGGTTAAATCGATCTAAAAAATATCATGCTATATTTTGTGGATAAGTATGATTATGTAGTTATTTAATTATAGGATCTAAATAATAGAATTATAATGATCTCGTCTTGGTTCTATTATTGTCACAAATTTTAGTTGGTAATATATTAATAAAAAATATACATGATACAACTCTATTACTTAGAAATATTTAATTTTTTTCCTATTACTAATCTTGTTTTAGGAGGATAAATTTATAGTGATCATTTAATTTTAATATTATTATTTTGATGCCAAATTTAATTTCACAAAACAAAAATAATGTAATAAAAACATTAATTTATTAAATTAATTCCTCAAATCATTCAATTGTGAGTAATGAAAAATAAAATATGTTTTTCCGTGCAAGTTTTAGTCCCCATGTAAACATGGACAAAATTTATGTTCCCAATATATTAGAATGAAGTTATAAATTTTTTTTATGAATCATAATCTTGATATAAATATTATATTACTTTAAAAATATAAATTTTGATCAATCATTATAAATATTTTATATTAAATGAAACATGTCACTCCATGGAGGTGGATTACCACACATTGGATCAAACAATGTTTTTATTTAATGAATGACTGAGAGAAATGTAGAAATTAATTATTTTGATTATAATAATTACATGTAAAAATAATTATGATATTTATATAATTATTTCATCATATGTAGGATATATTTGAAATAGGTAAATTTAGTATTAATGGAAGTAATATTAAATTGGAGTCATTGAGTATTTTTAGTTACATTTAGTTACATTTCCTATATAAATTGGATAAATCTTTCGAGGGATGGTCATTTTAAAAAAGAATTATTTCCCACACATGGAAAAGCGTTTTTAGGAAGATTTTGTATGAATTTGGTCAAACAGAGATGTATTTATATGTGAGGATAATTTGGGAGTGAAAGGATTCTTTTATATTTCAAAAGTGTATAAATTGTGTGAATACCGATAATATTATGAAAATGGCAGGTAAATGTTAAAGTAATGTAGCTCAGGATGTGTAAAACAATGGAGATGGATTATTATAGGTGAATTAATCCCTTAATAATTATTTTGATTAAATTTTTAAACATTTTTAGTTCATTTAACACTTGGGATAATTGTTTTACCATTTTGGTTTCTTGCATTGGTAACTAGTTTTTACAAAAGTAATTTTTATATTAGTCATACAAATAATATGAGACTTATTAAATGTTTGAGGACATACAACTTAATATATTAGACAAATTTTTTAAACTAAATGTTTTTTTTCTGTGAGAGAATTTAATTTTAATATTATCATACAGAACTCTTAGAAATTATTTTTAGAAAAAGTATATTTATATAAAAACTTGTTTCAAATAAAAATTAATAATTTATTATATTTTTATGAAATATATAGTTTTTTATAAATTTTTTATTATTTTCTAGGATTTAAAATTAACTGAAATCAATGTTCCATATTTTAATTACTTAACAAAATGAAAAATTCTTAAAATAGTGACTATGAGAATAAAATATTTCTTCTGGTCCAAAATACTAAACAAGGGTTTGTAAATTAAATTTTGTATTTTAAAATTTTAATTTAACATATTGAAACCAAATTTAATCATTAAAATGTTCTTATAAATATTTATTTCATTTTTTGTATATTGAAAGTGTCTTTAATGTATTCGTATTTTAATAAAATTGTATTCATAAATATTCACCTACAAATAATTATTGGAGAAAATATAAAAATTAAATTAAAGATAATATTGTTATGATAAATCTGAATTTGAAGTTTATTTTTTCAAATTAAAATTAAACTTTTTCAAAATTTAACTTCTAAATTAAATTAAAAAGTATAATAAAAAAGATTATTTCTCTAAAAAGGGTATTTTGAAAAAAAAATTAACGAATCATATTCATCTATTCTATAAATTTATAAATATATTTTTTTAATATTTATTATTTATTTCAAAATTATATTAATAATATTATCTTCATAATATATTTAATTTCTAGAAATTCAAATTTAAATTTCACAAATAGAGATTTTTTGAAAAACACATTTTTCAAAATCTTATCCTCTTATTAGTTATATAACTAGAGAAATTGATATTTATTAATGAATTATATAAAAAAATACATTTATATTTATTATATATATATATATATTTTATATTATGGTAACTAATACTTATAACCAACAATTTTTCCACTTCATTGTAATGGTTAAATTTACTATTTATAATTTTATCTTCAAATAATATCATGCTTTATTTGGGATTGGTGTTTTGAAAAAACAAGTTATTATTCATATTATTTAAATAACAATATATAGTGAAATATTTCTATTTGACATTCCCCCCATAAATAAATTTATTCCCCATAATTTTAAATACTACTCATAAAGAAAATTATTTAATGGTGTCAACACAGTAGTCATAAATAAAAATTAAATTTTCAATAACATTCGACCCTACTAAATTTGGTAAGTCGTGGAAACTTATCTATTCATTCACAATAAATAAATCAAAATATTCCATTTCATCTGAATAAATGAGGTAAATGTGCCTCATGATTGTATATTAAGACCTATGGAATTCGGTATCCTAGAGATCTCAAAGGCATCAACGCACTAGAAAATGATCATAGATTTTTTGGTACTATTAAATGTAATTAACTTGTTTTAAGGTAATTAACGTATTTTAGTTATTAATGTAGATTCAAATAAGATATTTCCAATCAATTATGTTAATCTAAATGATTAATAATAGGACATTCGTAAAATGTATTCCAACATTCATCAATATGTTGTAAAAAATACATAGATAATTTCACTAATAATGTAAAATAATATTTGTTGGTGATTTGAATCTATTATAATAAATCCTTGATATAATTGAGTGGATAAATATAAATACAATAAGATATCATCATATTTAATGTATAGGACAAGATTTCGTTAACTATGGAGATCCACATGATTATTATTCATTAAAAAATCAATCTGATGTCTTCATATTCTAATTGGTGAAAAAACCTATCATACTTGTTCACTATTACATGGATTAATTTATATGAATAATAACAAAATTTTGTGAATTTTAGGCATCAAATTATGGATCTAGTAATTTTTGGGACCTCTATAACATCCATTGAATATTCCGACCCTGTTATCTCTATTTAAAAACCATGATATTGATGCCAAAACAATACCCACTTGAATCAATTTTAATCTATTGTTATATTCCTTTCATTTATCTTTTCCATATTTTTGACACATATAAAGTTTCTTCTTCATTCATTCATCATCATCATCACTTAAACATTTACAAAACTACACCCTACTCTTATTTTTTGTACCATTATATTCATCTATTCCTTAGCTCATAATCATTGTTCATGTGGTTTGGATAATCATAATCCAAAGATATTTTACTCAAGATCCTATAACATTTGGTTACTCATTGTAATAGGCTTTTTATTTTCCGATGCTATATTTCTAACTCGGTTCATTTTGGATTTAGTCTTTTCTGAAATCAATTATATTTAAATGTTGAGAATATTTATTTTAAATTTATATAAATATATATATTGATTAAATAACACATAATTACTGAGAATATGTTAATTTTTGAATATCAAGGATCCAATATAAGTTTTTAGTGGTCATTTTCCTACATCATTCTCTTACAATAATATATTCAATACCTCAAAATTGTTCTTAATGTACATGAAAATCACCAAATCATAACCATAAATATTTTCAATCTAGAAGTGAAGTTATGAATCCTTGACCTATACTATTTGATCATTGATTTAAAAACCAACCATCATATTCAATGATATTACCCATAGCATCATCTGTTTCAGGTCCTGCATCAACTTTTTGTATCCGTGTATTGATTCATTAAATGGATTCAAAAAAAATTCAAATTAACAAAAAGGTATTTTGTTTCTTACATTAGATATACATATCCCTAGTAATTTTATATATTCATATATTCCCAATTCTGCAAAAATTACTAAATGAATCCCCAAAAATAACTACACATTTATTTGGTACAAATAGAGATTAACCAAGCTAGATGAATATATTTCATTTAATTTTCATGAATAAAAACAATATATAACATAATAATCACACAATTACTGGACACAAATTTTAGTTCCATTTATTCTTAGTTTTATTAAAAACTTATTTTTTTAATATATGTGAATAATTCCATATAATCACACCACACTAAACCCACTTCCAAAAAACACTAGTTCTCTAATAATCATTATAACATAGGGAATGTGAAGAATTATAAGGGATGAGATGAAATTATCAATTAAGGAAATAAATATAGATATTGAATATAGATTTAGATCATAAACATGTGATAAAAAAGTATTTAAGATACATATATAATTTAAAAAACTATCATAACAATAGTTATTAAAAGAATCAAATGCGTACTATGTTGAAAGAGTACAAAATCATGAGAATGAAAATGTGTTCCCTTAAAAAAACATAGGAATATTAAAATCAAATGTATAATAAATGATGTGTATGAGACATTGTTATAATATTTAAATGATATAGTGGGTTTTGGATAATAGCATATGTACCCAATGGTCTAGAGATAACAACTATTGAAAAGTCATTATCTTAGGTAAGAAACATGTATATACATATTTTTATTAGATAAAAAACCTTGTACCTTAATGTGATTAAACTAAAAACCCTTTTAAACACATGGAGAATGGATAGTAACCCATGTACCATACTTGTCTTAGGATTACAACTCATGCACCCAATTGGGATTATGATACTACCAGTGTAACCTTTTTCATCAAGTGATATATAAATATAAATAAAATTAAATTTATGTTGTCATGTGACCCCAACAACCACATAATAACAAATAAAATATTTTTATTCCAAAAGAAAATGAAAAAAAATTATTTAAAATATCACCCAATTTAACCATTTAAAAGGGACATGTTACGTTAAAACATATACAGAACATATCAAAATAATGTTTAAAAACTACTATGGAATGATTCATATGAACATATACCGTCTTAAATATAATAAAAATTAATGAAGTTCACATAGATTAAAAATAAATTTTATGTTCATTAGGTATATCACATTTTTTAATAATCGGATATACCTGTTTTTCTTTTTTAAATTCAGTTAAACATGATGTATATTTGGAAAAAGATTTAAAACCATTGACACAAATTATCATTTATAATAATTTATTAATGAATAATTAATTAATTTATGAAGGAAAATGTTAAAAATATTTGTTATGAAATTAAAAATATCTTGAAAATATGGTCTTGGGGTAACAATATAAAGTTAATTTCCATTGATATAGATAAATGACTTTTAAAAATATATTTAGAAATAAATATCAACATTTAATCGATTAAAAATAAATAAATGAATTTTTATGGAAATTTAGGGGGAAATACGAAACATATGACTATGGAAAGAATTATTTCATAATTTGATATGCTTATTCTGAAACATGCATTGTAAAAATGATAAATAATATTCTTATTGAAAATATCTATTGATAAATGTGATGTCCTCTAGAAGAAATAACTATTTGATTTTCTAAATAAAAATAGAGAACATTTTGAGTAATAAGAAAAAATGGACTTTGAGGCATGAGATCCTTAAAATGGATGAAAATTATTCACAATAATATTATACATTTATAGGAAATAAAATCATCAATAAAAAATTGACTTTCAAATTGATCTTTCTCATTATATAAAGAGAATGTATCATATAAAAAATCATGTGGTGGAATATCCTATGAATGGAATATAGAAGGTCAATATTAATTATTATATTCAATGTATTTCTATTTTAGTAATCAATATCCTTCATTCATTTGGTAACATGTGAATAAATATACCTTGAAAAGAGAATGATAATGTCACCCCTCAGAAGAACATTGATTTGTATCCTGGTTAGAGTTTCTATACACCATCAAGACTACCTCCCCATATAATAATATACACCTAATAGTAGGAAGGGTCATCAAGGGTATAGTAGGAGGACATTACCTCTCATTGGAGATTCAATAATAGTAGAATAATAACAATAACCTCACATCTTAAAGATAACATCATATTCATCACCTACAATGTTTTGATAAATAACTATAATAAATGTTTTATAAAAACTTTAGGTGTTATATAGGTCCAGAGACACCCATTTATTCATCATATACAAACAATAAAATTGAATAAGAGTATCCAACCCTGAAAAAATACCCATGATTGTCCCTTTTATTTCATTGTCTCATCATCTGGATGCCCTCGTAGCTAGTCCAAAACATCTATCAACAACTAAACCATTTCTACTATATAATCTTGTAGTCAATAAATCTAATCAAGTGTCAAATGAACTTCTTATAATGGTGTTAGTATAACCTAGTTGGCCACCACCAATGCTGTCCCTAAATAAAACCTTTCATAGATGTAAGTGTATGGATTGTTCTATATTAGGGAATTTAATTTAATCAAGAATAATAATTAATTAAAACCTCATTGATATATGGGTTATATAGTGACACTCGAAGTTATTCATACTTATTTATTCTAGTGATAAATTTTTTTTAGTAACATATGGTATTATTCCTCCTCATGTAATCATAAGGAAAATGTGAACTACTTAAAACTATAATAGAATACAAAACCATATTTAGGTAGGTAGAATGTCTCTAAACCTAAGAAACCACTTTCTCATGATGATAATCCATATAAATTTGTCTAACAACTACCTATAATGTATTGTTCAAACCACCTCATGGGTATTTTCCAATTCCATTATGTGAAAAATTCACTGAAATCCTTTTTATATCACCTCATTGGAGTTTTATTAATACATATCTTTAAACATAAACTCTAGAGATGTGCAAAACTCTACATATGATATCTTTAATTATATTGTTCCATGTTACATTAAAAATTATATTAAAATAAGTACCTTATGAGAAAAAATATACATTAGAATAAATATATCATTTCATAATTATCCATTCTACTTATAGGTCACAATTGGACAAATTTATTGCTTCCAATTTATTATATAAATGAAAATAATATCTTCCCCTTTAATTTCTATATCATAAATTTGCAAAAACCTTAAAATTATCATATTTTATAGGTTAAACAATTTATATCATATCATTACCCAATTTTTATTTTATTATCAGAAGTCTAATGTCACCAATACAATCAAAAAGACATGGGTTTATTTTTTGAGTTCTGGAATGACTTTGGGATCACCATGCATGTATGATTTTAACCTCATCATTGGAAAATGAGAATGAAATTAATATAATAGAACTCAATTATAATTTTTATATTCACAACATGAATTGGAAGTGTTACCAAAAGAAACACCAAATCAAAATGTGAAATATTATGGTAAATAATAATGTAACACATCCCTTAGGCCTAGGAGGTACACTCAGTAGATATTGGAAACTAATTTAAGAATGAATGAGAAAAATAAATGAAGAAAATAAAATCCATATTAAGAGGGAATATTTGGTAAATATGATGGAATAATTATTGATATAGATATAAAACATGATAGGATTATAATAGAATCCAATAAATATTTATGTTCATTAATCAAACAAAGTGAATCTACAGTCAGAACAAGATCAAAGGATGTAACCCGAGAGAGTGGATTAAGATGAATAATGTAGGACTTACTGTGGGAGGAGGGTAATGTAAAAATTTGGTAAAAAATAAAATAGAGAAATTTTTTGAATTGGAAAATATTTTCCAATTTATAGAAAACACCTATAGATGAAATTGGTAAGCTGGAAGTCCTAAATTGGTCCTCATTGGCCTAGTAGATTTCTAGTTAAAAAAATAATGAATATTTAATAAAACTAAAAAAATTATACTAAAATCCTCGCTACTAAAATAAATCCCATGGTTTTCTCCCAAAAATATCTAATTATAATGAATTATTAATTAAATATAGTACATGATGTTTAATCTAAAATAGAACTAGAATATACTTTAATATAAAGAGAGGTTCTGACGAGCCAGTCCTCAAGATGAGAACTAGAATATCACTATGCTTTATGAGGAATAACATTTTTAACTTGACCTATATTCCAAACTCAATTCACCCATTTCCATAGTATTTAACCCTTGATTACAAATCATAAATACCAGGGGGATGATCTTTCCAAGGAGGGAACTTTTTTTAAGGTTTGTAATATGAATAGGATGTTCCATTAATGTTTCATTATCATAAAACTCAATATCATCAATATAAAAAAGGATAAGTTTCTATATTATACCTTCTAATATAATATATGGGGAAGATATAATTAATAACTATATGCCTTGATGGATTATCCCATTAGTATTCCATAGAAATAACATTATTAGTCACCTCAAATAGTTCAATAAACAATGGAACCAACATTCCTAACCTCCAAATCCATAATTTTTTATATATTGGTAAAAACCATTGAAAAATATGATCCACCACCTCGAATTATAAGGAAAAATCTATGTTTAAAAATTCATTTCTTCCTATTTTGAGCAGTCACCTGACTCGTCTGAATGAACTAATTTTTCAGAATACTCTCCTATATGAGACATTCCAAAAGTTGTGGTGACTCTCGATCTTTCAATAGCTTGGAGGAAATTAGAATGGACTCATATAAGTCCCCGAAAATACCCATATAGACTGAAAAATGGTTTCTATTTTTTTAATACTACTATCAATCTATATGATTATATCAATATGCAGAAAAATTATATAAACTTGTCCGGAGTATATCCTTCAATGTATTTATATTATGATCTGATTACCCATATTTATATGGGTTGTAATCTACTCTAAGGTGTAACTGTGGGTCTATTTCATTCTTAATTCCTTAATAACATCTCAAGGTAAAATGAGAATCCATAATACAAATTTTTCTCAATGTATCCCCTTGTAAGTGAATCACCTCTGAAACACCTATCATGTTATCATAATCAACTAAAAATGTGTTTATAAATGATTTGAAATGAGACATATTTATCAACTAATCCATGATAAATCAAAAATAAAAATTTCCTTTTGGTTTCATAAAAAACACATCAAAAAATTCATTATCACTCCATCTCATTTCCAATCATAAATGAGAAGACACTATATAGGACTAGTATGTCACTGTTTCTCATATTTGATCTTCTGATATTTTGAGCATCGATCAATGATACCCACTATATCATTTTCCATTTCGGTCCACTAATACTATATATGAACATGTCCATACATCACATTAAAGAGTGGATGTAAAATCCACTTTTATTAATAGAATTCTCCCATTTATTCCTCAAAAATTTTTATAGGAACTACCACATTATCTCAAACAAGAAGAACCTCATAAGAATATCAAGACCAGTTAAATTGTGGATATCCACCACATATTTTTTCCGTCAATGTCATGAAATAGAAATATGAATGATGTTTTTTCTTCAACCTATATAGAAGTTATTAATAAATATCTAATAAATTAATATTGGTTCAATAGTGGTAATCATGAACATCAATATGCATATCAATAAAAAGAAAATTTCTTGAAACTCACTGTTATACTCCTATACTATTTGGGACTATGTCATCCCAGTCAATCTATCCATGTTGAAACACCACTTCTTACGTGTCTGGCCAATCTTTATGATAATGGAATCTAGGTACTCAAGATATATTGTAGTTCCCCCAGTTTCTGGTATGTAAACCTTTCTGGATTCTTTTAATGGTTATAAAGTTAAGGGTTATGAATGGAAGAGTCGGGTGAACTCGGAATAAAGTTTTGAAGGAAAATGGGAAGTCACATGGGTGGTGCACGATTTGTCTAAACCGTGGGGCCGAACCGTGTGTTGTAGGTCTTAGAGGAAGTAGATTCAGCACGGTCGGTGCACGGTTTGTCTAACTGTGCGGAATAACAGTGCGAGATGGGTGGCCGAGGCAGTATCTAACGCACTATTAGCACACGGTTTGTCTAATAGTGTGAGAAAACCGTGCGACCACTTAACGAGATCCTATAATGATGGATCTCATGTGTTTTTTCCTCTAAGTGGCTCGTTTTTCCTCCTATGTGTCCCTAACTTGGGATTTTGGTTCTCCTAAGGTCATAGAGAGTTCTCCCATCATTCTATAGGCGATCAGAAGGCTTTTCTTGATGAATCAAAGTTTGATTCTTGATGTATGTGATCATTCTTCATTGTTCTTGATCGGTTTCTTAGATCTACTAAGATCTAATTCTCCTCTTTTCTTGGATTCTTATATCTACGCTCATTATGGGTAGATATAAGTGTGTGGATTCCAAATATGATGATATTTGGTCTTTATATTTCTAGTAGAAGAGATCTAAGGAGGGTTCTTGATGAAGCTACCCGGTTCTCTTTAGCATTCTTCGTTCCTTGTGGTTTCCATCAAAACCGTAAAGGTAGGAGGCTTCACTCTCGAATCATCTTTCTATAGTTGATCGGATTAGTCTCAAATTGATTGTTTGAATGGATTTGATTGTGAAAATCATGAGTTAAATATTTATTATTGATGATTCATGGTTTTGATGAAATTGTGAAATCTCGATGAATAATTGTGCAAAGAGATTTGGCTTCTTGATTTTAAATTGTTGATTTTAAATTATGATTTCTGAAATTGTAAGTGATTTGACAAAAATTGTGTTTTTGATAAAAAATGTGTTTTACTAAAATGGTTTCAGATCGAAATGATGTTGATGGATTTGGTTTTCAATAAAAAGGGTGTTTTATTGAAATGGTTCGGAATTGAAATGGTTTGTAATTGAAATGCTTAAGCATTAAAGTGGATTGAATTTGTTGAACACGCTTGGATTTTGAAATGATGGTTGTGTGTTCTCATAGGAATGTGAGACAGATAAGGGTTAGGAGTCTCCCCCCATCAGTGTTGGGATGGATAAGGGTTGGGGCTCTCCCCCATCAAATATTCATATTCCATTCGCGACGGATAAGGGTCAGGATTCTCCCCCATCAGTGTTGGGATGGATAAGGGCTAGGGCTCTACCCCATCAAGAATTCATGTTCATTTGGGTAAGATATGACTAAAAAGTCTCCCCCATAATGGTTGGGATGGATAAGGGTTAGGGCTTCTCCCCTTTTTCAGGTAGCATGCATGGTTGGTTACATGGGTTAGTGGAATGGGTGGGTATGCCAAAAAGGAATGTTTGTGAAATGGTTCTAATGTCTGTTTTGTTATTTTTATAGAAAAATAACTTGCTGTAAAATTGGTTTCAATTTATCTTGGAATGCCTTTGGTTATGAATGGTTTTAGAAACTTTTTTATATTTAGTTATAAAATTATTTTCAGAAATGGTTTTATATAAACTGGTTTTATATAAATGTAGTTAAATCTTCTATCCTAGTGGAATGAGTAGGGAATTCATTGGTGAAACCCTACTGAGTTTTATACTCACCCCTACTTTAGAACATTGGTGCTTTTACAGATGTAGTATTCTAGGAAATGGGTAATGGTAAAGAATCTTAATTCCTTGTGGCTCGTGGTGATGCTTGGAAGATGTTATGGAGTTTGGTGATTGTGGAGCGTGGAGTTGTAGTATCTTTTGAGAGTCTTGAGTTTTTCATCAGATGTGTACTTTGATGCTTATTTTGGTCTTTTTTGGTTTTGTACTTTGATGTAGTTGATATAAATATACTGTTTATTGGTTTTTCATTTTTTCATGCATCATATAGTGAATCTTTAGTTATGATTGGTTGGTTTCTGGGTTATTTATGGAAGGGTAAATCATCCACCAACATATATTTGAAACACTTTGACATTTATTGCTAGCCTTTGACATCTTGGTGATGTCTCTTAAGACCTAGTAATGACTCATTGAACTCTCAAGACAATGGAAATTTGAGGGTCATTACAAATGGATTCGGCTCTTTCAGTCCTTGCCTAACAAGTGGTCATCGATGTTCTTGGTCTTGGAGTTAAAATTCATTCTTCTCCATTCATTGGGTCGAAATATTAGACATGAGTAGGATTGTCAGAACTTGAAATGTATAGTATAAAATTACATAACTTTTCCATTTATGCTGAACTTCATGTTACCAGGGCGTTGGGTACATAAGTGTTTTGGATACACTTCTATAATGTTGGAAATCTCGTTGTCATGGGTTTATCCAATGAGTGGAGCATGACATGCATTGTATAGGAATGAGTTCCCCCAATGATTTCATATATAATTGTAAAGAATGAGTAATTATTTTGTGCATGGTGCCAATTTTTGAAACAATGCAGAAATTGATTTCAAGTGAAAGACTTTGAAAACAGGGTATTTGGTGTATTTTGAAAATGGGTTGATTTTCAAAAAGTATGTTGAATGTCTTCAAAAATGGTTGAACATGGAAAAAGTTTGTTTTGAGAATAATGGTGTGATAGATAATGTGATTGAATTTTATGTGCTAATCCATCAGTTTCTAGAGGGTGAGATTGACAGAGTTTGTTATTGATTTAGAAAATGGCACCTGGTAGGTGTCGTCAGAACCAACCCGAAGAGGATGCAGAGAATGTGGTTGCACCAGAACCTCGTGTGAACCAAGAGATGGTTTAGAGTATTGTCCAGGCTTTTATTGCTATGGATATAGGGAATCGGAGGAATAAAATAAGGCATGTGGATCATACCATCCATTTCATGAAGCAGAATCAACCGAATATTCAGGGTGATACTGAACCCGAAAAGGCGGAGGTTTGGCTAAGTAAGAAGAATCATATCTTCTATTTCATCAACACACCAGTAGAGCTGAAATTAAGGTTGGCGATATATATGCTCGAGGATCTTTCACGTCAGTGGTGGGATTTAGCGGTGCATACTATATTGGATGAAGGCCTTACCTGGGAGGATTTTGAAGAATTGTTCAACAAACAATTCTACCCTCACATGTTCAAGATCCAAAAAATGACGGACATCATTAGCTTGAAACAATAGACTCTTTTTTATAGATTATGTGGATAAAATCATGAATTTAGTCCATTTTTCACTAGATATCACAACAAGTTCATCGTTGAAGGCAAGCATCTTCGAATCGTGGCAAAGGCATGAGATTCGATCGAAGATTGTGGTGCTCTGTATTACGGATTATACAGAGATGGTGAACATAGCCACTATTGTTGATCATGATATCTTAGGTTTGATAGGAGGATGTATGATGATAACTATGGGAAATGGTGGGAACTCAACCTCAGGGAACAATAGGAAAAGGGACACCTATTTCCACGATGCAAGTGAAAATCAGTATAAGACAGTGGGATCAGCAAACCTTCCTCCATGGCCCCAGAGAAAAGCAGGTTTTTTTCAATGTGGTTCACATGTCCATAAAAGGCGAGATTGTATCGCACAACCTAGATCATGTCACAATTCCAAGAAGATGGGGAAGCTACAGTTCTATTGTAGGAATGAACCGAGGTCGGTTGTGTGTGACACTCCTCAGGCGCCGCAAGCATCATATGCTTCGACAGGATGAGGACAGCAGAATTAGTCTCTTCAGTATAACAGAGCTATCCATGGTGATTCTCGAAATACCATGACTCTTAAACTAGGGAAATCTCAGAAAGGAAATAAGGAGAACAGTGCAACGATGACAAAATTGTATGGAGCTGAGCAGATGATGGTCGATGATCAGGCTGAACCATCTACGGTGTGAGGTAATATTCTTTTTAATTCTACCCGTGTGCAAGTGCACATTGATACTAGTGCATCACATTCCATCATTGATTCTAGTGCTATTAATTTTCTATGTTTCAAACTGGAAATGATTCCTTTTGTTTTGAAACTGAAAACTCCTCTTGGTGAAAGATAATGTCAAAACCTTGTGTGTAGAGAATGTGCTATTACTGTTGATGGAGATGAGTTAGAATGGGACTGCCCAATGTTGGACATGGATTTATATGATGTAATCCTGGGTATGGAGAGGTGAGAGTGCCCGAGGGTTTCACAACGGTGATTTCGCAACACCTTCAGCCCTTCGGAGACGATAGTGACTCCCACCCTGGTCCCTCCTCCCCCACTGGGGGAGGGACCTCCGGCTTCCGTCTCAGGATTGGATCCACCCTTTTCTCCCTTCTCGAACCCTGACTCTCTTCCCTCCTTCCTTCATATTTTGCTTTTCCCTAAAGTTCCGTATGTGATAAATGGACTTTCGAATCTTTCGATCCCATCCTCGGAGTTCAATGAGGCTTTGGGTCTGCTGAATCCCTCCCTGATTGCGCAATTCAAACAGCGGCTTCCCTCATTGGATTCATTTGACAGGTATATTTTTTGGTCGTGGGGTTTACAGGATAGAGAAATAGTTGGTCAGCTCGATTTTAGGCATATTTGGATTCAATTTTCCCCTGAGGAGGATCTGATTAAAGCCAAGTCTAGTAACCCGTGAAGCTGCAATGGTCTCATTTTTTTCCTCTTTTGTTGGTCGTATGATTTCCACTTGCTTCGTGACTCCCCTATAGTAGCGGTGTGGGTTAGCCTTCCACACCTCCCTCTACCATTTCAGAACCCCTCAATTTTACGAATGCTAGGTAATCTAGTGGGAAGATTTCTGTGTGCTAATTCAAGAACCAGGGCACTCTGCCACCCAGTATTTCCCCGTATTTTCATGGAACTTGATGTTTCGAAGATTCGAGGTGAGTTTGTATGGATTACAGTAGAGGGAGAGTTTTGGCACAAACAACCTGTAGTTTATGAAACATGGTTTGACTTCTGTAACTCATGTAAGAAGTTGGGCCATCTTGGGGTATTCTGCAAACGTGGGTGGATGGATCCTAGGTGGGCTACGGATGCAAGCGACGATGGAAATGGATTTTGTATGGGTGAAGGTAGTGGGAAATTGTTAGATGTTGCACCAAAGTGTTCTAACACTAGTCCCAATCGTGGAAAGCAACAGGATATGGAGGCGCCAGGACTTAGTTCTTGTCATACAGCACCATGTTCCATGAGGAACCTAGTGGCCCCCCTCCAAACCCGAATATTTCCTTGGTTGTTGACATATTAAAGAGAGACTTGGGGGTGTGCATTCCAGGGGAAAGGGTGTGAAAAGTAATCTCATCTCATGTGGGTGCTAATTAGGTGGCACTTCTGGTTAAAGAAGCTTCAGGTTGTAGCAACGAGATAGGAAAAGACCTGAACCTACTTATGGAAGTCGACTCTATGGGAAATAGCAATGACATAGTGAAAGAGGCTCACCAGGAGGAATCTTCATTTCAAACGGTTCCCATTAATTCATCCAATGATACAGAGGGGTTTGAGGGACCTGGTGAGGTCCAAGAATCCGGCGGGCACTCCCAGTGGCTGGCTTTGAAGGACTCCTCAATGCAATTTAAATATATGGGAAGAGGCTATCAACTGGGAGGAGCCTCTGAGGTGACAAGGAAGGATATACCTGCGACCCTTTATTATTCGGAGACAGCTACATCTTGGAGATCAAACTTGGACCTGCAAAATCAGTATGCAGTGTGGGGTGATGATGTCTGCCAAGCTAATTTGAATCTAAACAGGAATGAGGCTTCACATGAAGATGACCACTTCTATGTGAGTGCATTCCAAGAGGATATGGATGATGTTCTGGATGTCCTTGTGGATCCCAAGGAAGTTAACATTGTAGAAGAATATCTATGATCATCCTCATGGAAGGTCAAGTTCATTACTACAGATTCTGATGGCTTTATCACGACCAATCGTAGGGGGAGACGTAGGAAGGAGTATTCTAACCTACCTAGTACTCCTATCACGTGGTCTGTAATTAAGAGAAAGTAGCTTCCAAAGGATCCTAGCACTGTGAGCAATTCGGATGCATGGTTCATCACAAATAGCGACCCGGTGTCTGTAGGTGGTGAGGCTAGAGTCCTTTCCATTCCCTCGGCGAAGATGAGGGATCCTGGACAACAAAATGAGACAAGCTCTGCAGGAGATCCTCTGCAACAGATATCATTGATGCTGGAACACATGGATATGATTTTTCATTTAGATGAAGAAATAGGAGAGGATTATTTGGATATGAAAGCATTGAAGAAGGCAGGAAGACCGATTCGTGTGATCACTATTAAAGAACAAGGCGAGTTGATTGATAGGCATGCTTATATTCTGTTCAGAGGCCTCAATATGGGAGCGATTGACATGGAGTAATTCATGAAAGCTTGGGATATCATGGATCTTCAGTATGAAGACTTTTTGATGGACTACCCTGACTCCCAAGTAAATTCTATTCCCTGAATTTTTTTAGGGAAATTAATTCCAATCACCTTAAATTGTTCTTCAACAAAGGTGTTGTCTCTTTTGGTGTTTATTGTAGTGAGGGTTCTCACTACCCCCTTAAAAGTGCTCTTTGAAAATAAAAGAAAATGTTGGATGGTAATCCAGAGTATGTATTGGTTGACAATATTTAAGGCTCACATCGACTGTTATAAGGGAACGATTAGTTTCATATCTAAGGATGACATCGACCATCTCTTCATAGGAGAGAGGATGGAAAAGAAAAATGAAAATAGCATGTCGACACCAAAGGTGGAAAAAATCTATCACTAATTGGAAGCGTTGACTTTGAAATCAGTGGAATAGATTGAGGAAAATAGTTTCCTAGCTGTTGTGTATCAATTTATAGATGTCTTTCTCAAAACATTCTCCGGGTTTCCACCCCTAAGGGAAGAGGAGTTTACGATTGATCTCCTTCTGGGGATTAGTCCTATTTACCTTCCGTCTTATAGGATGACACCAACAGAGTTGCGAGAATTGAAAGTGCAATTAAAGGAGCTGGAAATAAAGGTTTTCATTCGACCAAGTACTTTTCTAGGGGCAGAACCAGTGTTGTTTGTGAAGATGGCATATTTAACTCTTTGGTTGTGTGTTGATTTTCATAATATTAACCAAGTTATGATAAAGAATGGATATCCACTTCCATGGATTGATGATTTTTTTGATCAATTGCAGGGAGATCAATGGTTTTCCAAGATTGACATGCGATCAAGATATCACCAATTACAAGTTCGAAAGGAGGATATTCCAAAGACATCTTTCAGAAGCAGATATGGCCACTATGAATATGTATTCATTCCTTTAGGTCTAATGAATGCAACAATGGTTTTCATGGGTTTGATGAATCAGATATTTCAGCAATATCTGGACGCTTTTGTTGTGGCCTCTATGGACGACATTTTGGTCTATTAAAAGACAAGGTCTAATCATGAGGTGCACCTAGAAACAGTGTTACAAATATTGAGAGATCATCATTTTTGTGCCAAATTATCAAAGTGTGATTTTTGGATACAGGAATTATGTTTCCTTGGCCAATTCATTTCTAAGAAGGGCGTTTATGTTGATCCTGAAAAGATAGAATACATTATCTCATGGAAACCACCGAAGAATGTGTACGAGATATGAATTTATCTAGGTCAAGATGGTTACTACCAACTCTTTGTGCATTATTTCTCATGAATAGATTCACAAAATACAGCCCTAACTACGAATAATGCTCTCTTCCACTGTACAGAAGAATTTCAGAAATCCTTTCAGGAACTGTTGTTCAGCTTACATGGGCACCTATGTTGATCTTTCCAGAATCAGGACAGGGGTATGTGGTGTGTGGTAATGCTTCAGGATCAGGTTTGGGTTGTGTTCTCATGGAAAGAGATCATGCGGTTTCTTATGGTTCAAGGTAGTTTAGGGTTCATGAGAAAAATTACTAAACACATGATTTGGAGTTGGATACAGTTATCCATGCTTTGAAAACATGGAGACATTATCTCTTTTGTGAGAGATTTACTAAATTTACAGATCAAAGTATCTTGAAACACATTTTCTCACAGTGAGATTTGAATCTATGGAATAGGAGGTGGATGGAGTATCTCCAAATTTTTGAATTTGACTTGATGTACACCCTGGGAAACGAAAATTTGGTGGCGGATGCATTGAGTAGAAATTCATATGCTCAGTTAGCGAAAGAAGCTTCAGATAAATGGAAGTTTATGTGGGTCTTATCTAACATTCATGTGGAATGTGAAGACCGAAGTGATGTTTCTATTTTCTTTTCAGCTACACTTGTTTCTGATTTAGTAAATATGGTCAAAGAAACACAAACATCTGATGCAGAATTTCTTCTAGTAAGTTTAAAACTCAATGGTGGGAAGACCATTGATGACTGGAAACTTTATTGTGGTTCCGTTTTGTGTTTCAGGGATCATATGGTTGTACCTATGGTTTTTTATAAACAAATCCTTCCTACTTATCACTATTCAAGATGGGATATACACCCAGGTACATAAAAGATGAATAAGGCATTGAAGGCGCAGTTTTGGTGGAGCGGCATGAAAAGGAATGTGGCTGAGTTCATCTCAGGGTGCTTAACTTGTCAGCAGGTTAAAGAAGAGCATCAGAGACCGTTGGGTATGTTTCAATATTTACCTATCCCAGTGTGGAAATGGGATAATATAAAAGTGGATTTTGTTATAGGTAATCTAGGAATGGATCAAAATCACGATTCCATTTGGGTAATAGTGGATCATCTAACCAATTCAGCCCATTTCATCGCTATTCCTTAAACTCATATGGTGGAAGATCTTTCAAAAATCTATACTCGATAAGTGTCTAATTGGAATGGTGTTCCACTGTCTATATTCTTAGATATAGATCTGAGGTTCACATCTTGTTTCTGGAAATCATTACTGCAAGCCCTTGGGACTCAGTTGACTATAAGCATGACGTATCATTCTCAAACGGATGGGAAATCTGAGTGGACGATAAAAACATTGGAAGATATGTTGCAGACTTGTTTATTTTATTTTGGTGGCTCATGGGAGGAGAATATAACAATAGTGGAGTGCTGATTCAATAATAAATATCAAGCCTCGATAGACATTGCTCCGTTTGAGGCATTGTATGGGCGTCCTTGTTGTTCTCCACTATGATGGTTAGAAACTGGTGAAACTTCAGTAGTTGGGATAAGCCTTGTCCAAGAAACAACGGATAAGATTCAGATGATTAGAAAGAGGATGAAGATGTCTCAGAGTCATCAGAAATCTTAGGCAGATCACCATCGAAGACCATTGTCGTTCGTTGTGGGTGATCATGCCTTCTTGAGGATCTCTCCAGGGCTTGGACATCGTCATTTCAGGAAGTAGGGTAAGTTATCTACTAAATACATTAGCCCTTTTGATATACAAGAACGGGTTGGAGAGGTGGCATATCGGTTAGAATTACCACCACAGTTTAGTTCAGTGCATAATGTGTTCCATGTATCTTAGTTAAAAAAGTATCAGCCAGATCTTGACCATGTGATCAGATGGGATCACGTTGACCAAGAGACGGATGCCTCGTTGATACATATCCTAGTATTGATTTTGGATAGGAAAGATAAATTCTTTCATGGAAAAATCATAGGTCTAGTGCGGGTTTTATGGAAGCATGGTCAGATTCAAGAAGAGACTTGGGAATGTGAAAAGGAAATGAAAGAGAAGTGGCCGAAACTCTTTCAGTTGGCTGAAGGTTTTCTACATTCTGAGGACGGGACGACCAATGGTGTGGAGAATATAGTACCCCGGTTTATGGTATATAATCATTTCTTGATTCTTTTAATGGTTATAATGTTATGGGTGACGAATGGGAGGGTCAGGAGAACTTGGAATGAAGTTTTAAGGAAAAGAGGGAAGTCACACGGGCAGTGCATGATTTGTCTAAACCGTGCATCCAAATCATGCTTAGTAGGTCTTGGAGGTAGTAGCTTCCACACGGTTGGTGTACGGTTTGTCTAACCACGTGGCAAAACCGTGTGAGTAGGGTGGTTGAGGTATTAGCTAACTCACAGTTATCACACGGTTTTTCTAACCATGCGCCCACTTAAACGATATCCTATAAAGGTGGATCTAACATGTTTTTGCCTCAAAGTGGCTCGTTTTCCCTCCTTGGAGGCCCTAACGTTGGATTTCGGTTATCCTAAGGTCATGGAGGGTTCTCCCATCATTCCAGAGGCAATCTGAAGGCTTCTCTTGAATAATTCAAGATGGATTCTTGGGTTATGTGATCATTCTTCATCGTTCTTGATAATTTTCATAGATCTACTTAGATCAACATCTCCTCTTTTCTCATTTTCATAGATCAACTCTCGTTATGGATTTATCTTAGTGTGTGGATGCAAAATATGATTAGATTTGGTCTTGATCTTTCTAGGAGAAGAGATCTAAGGCGGGTTCTTGAAGAATCTACCTGGTTTTCTTGAGCGTTCTTCGTTCGTTGTTGTTTCTGTCAAAACCCTAATGGTAGGGGGTTTCACTCTCGACTCCTCTTGCTAGAATTGATTGTATTAGTCTCAAATTGGTTTTTGGAATGTAGTTTATTTTGAAAATCATGAGATAAATCGTCTTTAGTGATGATTTATGGTTTTGATGAAATTGGGAAATCTCAGTGAATTATTGTGCAAAGTGATTTGGCTTCTTGAATTTAAGATATTTATTTTATATTATTATTTCTGAAATTGTAAGTGGTTTGATGAAAAACGGGTTTTAAATAATTAGGGTGTTTCATTGAAATGGTTTGAGATCGAAATTATGTCGATGGATTTGGATTTCAATAAAAAGGGAGTTTTATTGAAATGGTTCGTAATTGAAATGGTTTGGAGCTGAAATGGCTATGTATTCAAGTTGTTTTAATTGGTTTAACAAACTTGGTTTTTTACTTGATGGTTGTGTGTGTTCAATGTCATGTGGGATAGATAAGGGATAGGAGTCTCCCCCATTAGTGTTGGGATGGATAAGGGTTACGACTCTCCCCTGTCAAACATTCATATTGCATTTGAGACAGATAAGGGTTAGGAGTCTCCCCCATCAGTATTGGGATGGATAAGGGTTAGGGCTCTCCCCCATCAAGAATTCATGTGCATTTGGGTTGGATAAGGGTAATAAGTCTCCCCCATCATGGTTGGGATGTATAAGAGTTAGGGATTCTCACCATTTTTGGGTTGCATTCATGGTTGGTTGCATGGGTTTGTGGAATGGTTGGGTATTCCACAAAGGAATGTTTTTGAAGTGGTTCTTACGCTTGTTTGGTTATTTTCCTGGAAAACTAACTTGCTAGAAAATTAGATTCTATTCCTCTTAGAATGAATTTGGTTATGAATGGTATTGGAAACAAGTTTATATTTAGTTACAAAATACTTTTGCGAAAATGTTTTATATAGAATGTTTTTATATAAATGTGGATAACTATTCTATCCTAGTGGCATGAGTAGGGATGTCATTGGGGAAATCCTACTGAGTTTTATAATCACCCCTACATTGGAACTTTGGTGATTTTTCAGATGTAGTGTTATGGGACACAAGTAAACGTAATGCATCTTATTGCTAGTGGCTCATTGTGATGCTTGAGAGATGTTGTGGAGCTTTGAGCTTTTCAAGTGTGGAGATGTAGTGTCTTTTGAGAGTCTTGATTTGTTTATACACTGTGTACTTTGATGGTTATTTTGGTCTTCCACTGTTGTGTACTTTGATTTAGTTGATATCAATGAATTGTTTACTGGTTTTTCATTTTTTCATGCATCATATAGTTAATGTGTGATTATGCTTAGTTGGTTTATTGGTTATTTCCTAAAGGGTAAATCGTCCCCAACATGTATTTGACACCCTTCAGCATTTATTGCTAGCCAATGGTGTCTTGGGGATGTCTCTTAAAGCCTGTTAATGACTCGTTGAGCTCTCAGGACAATGGAAATTGGAGGGTCATTACACATATCCTCTATCAAATTTTATATTCAGGATGATAGAATAGGTATTTTAGGATATAATAATTAGTGTAAAATACCAAACACTATGTAAAAATTTAGTTTCATTGAAATATATAAGGGTGCATCAGAGAGGCCAACGAAAAATTATTTTTTACGTTTTTACACTCGTGTGACCTCAGTTTCATATTAACATAAGTAACTACCTACCCATCCAATATGTGAACTAAACCCAAGACAATTCATTAGGCATCACAATAGAGAGTATATTATTTAACTATCATAAGAATGTAAAAATTGGATTATAAGTCAATCTCCACTACAATTCTTTATGGTCTACCTCACAAACTCCAAACCACTATAATATCACTCCCTTTATAGTCTGGACTATCAACAACCCATCCAATGGGGAGAAGTCTCAAATAATCCTATAATTGTATCCATAAAACCCAATGAATCTATGGTCCCAAATATATTTTAGGACCATAAACCCTATAATCCAACCTCTCAAAATATACTATAACCCTTTTATAATATATAACATGGCCCTATAAGTACACTAGATCCAGATAGAACGTATTCATTGATATATTTTCATAATAATAATGGGATCTAACTGTTCTAAAAACCGCATCCATGCGTGGGGTGTTCTTGTCTAGGAAAATTCATTATACTAAAATATTGTTAATTAACACAAACATAAAAGGGTCCAAATATGGATAGAAGAGATGTTTCATTAATTTGATGCATACCACTAGTGCATTAGTAAAACCAAAAAACCTCACAATGTATTGATAAATACTATAAGAGATTTTTAATGTTGTTTGAAAATACTATAATGGTTTTCAATCAGATGATGGTACACTGAGCATATGTAAATATTTGATAATACATGGGACACTATTGGGTGGATAAAAAATCATGATTTGAGGTGCTGGATACTAGTTTTTCAAAAAGAACTAGTACATACTATTTTAATACATTCATGATCTCAAGTATTCATCCTCATTATTCATGAACAGATTTAGATCATCCCAAGGGGGAATACTCATATGGATTAACCCATTTTCCTACACGTCATATAATTATCATTGAAATTCCTTATTCTATGCAGGTTGTATCTTATATAGGGGAATGCAATTTTATTCCATAACTACTACTAGTATAATTATTTTATTAATCCCTCAATTTGGTGGTAAACTTGAAAATTCATGAGGGAAAGTATCATGATATAGATCAGCAATATGATGGAATACAAGATTGAAAATAATTACATCATCCAAAAAATGATAGAAACAAAGGCTATGAACCTACCCAGTTACTTATTATCATGTCCTTCATGACATGACTTTGTATTAAGATTATAATCGTAAGTAACAGTCTCACCATTCAGTGACATAAATAATACATATCAGTGATGAAAATTTGATCTAATCCATATATCTGATGAGAAAATCCATTTCATGGATCTCATCAAAACCAAAATACTTCATCATAAACTGATAGTGTATGTTAAAACCGGAAACCATCATAACAAAATTAATACACCTATCAATATTATCTAATCATATACAATCGAGAGTGTCAACCGATAACTCTCCCTTGTGATCTTTCATGGAATATCAGAACCTCCCATGAACTATAGAGAGATAATAGTATAAGAGTACCCTTTATCAAATAATGTATATAAAAGTATAAATTATAGAAGAATAGTACCTGAAACCATGGATTTCACAATATTACAGTCAATCGAAGTAGGATTAAGAGAATGTTAGTTTCTTGTCTTGTAACCCTATACTCTAACCTGGCTCAGTAAGATCATATTTCCATGAAGCCTCTACTATCCAGATAACTAGCCCCTGCATACTCCACCTCATCAGGAAAGACTTGTGAAACTCAATATACCAATCTTTTAGGGCATAGATGATCCACCCCAAGGACCCTATGCTGATCCAAATCCCCTATTACTAGAATCATGCTAAGAAGTATTGTATTATCTTCATTGATTCTGAAACATCCTTGATTTTTTCATGCCTTGGGTTTGGGGTATAATTTGACTTAGAATGACTTAATTACCACATTATTAACAATACACACTAAATTAATATTCCCTAAACTACACGTATTGCCTCCCGAGAAAGAGTAATACCCAACACCATAATCCTCACAAATATTTCTCATAGTAAGAAGATCATGATTCATAGTTACAAAAGGTTAAGTGTATTATAATATATTCTTCTAAACTATGAATTCATAATGTTTTACATCCTCAAACGGTTAGGTCCCTATAACATCATTAGTATCTATATTTGGGCAAATCACTGAATTTCAACGAATTGAGCACGATAAACTATAACATATATCCATTTCTAGGACAAATGCATATGTTCCTAGTCCCTATACATCATTAAGGTCTCTTGGAATATGTGTTGATGAAATAGGTCTGAAACTCCCTCTATGTCATCTTACCATGTTTTCCACCCAGTACAGGAAAATGCCATCATAATATCACTAATACCCAACATTGATAAGACTGTGTATTTACTATCCAATAACAAAGATTCTCTAGACTACCAAAGATTGAATAAATTCACTCTGTCCATAACTCACTCAATTGTGGCTCACCCTCACTTACGAACCCCAATAGGTGATATAATTTAGAACTCATATGTAAAATCGGTATTATATGTAACAACATAAGATGTCTTCATATACATAGATAATAAAACACACGACAAGATCGCATGATTGAATATGAATATTCAAAGGATCTTTCCATCCAACCTTCAACAAAAGCTCTCCCATTTCCTCCTGTCATAGCACCCTGCCCCTCTAAGGTTGCATATATCAATAATAATAACATATTAGGAAATGATAATCAATAAACTATAAAAAATAATGTAAAATAAGAGAATTATGATGTCCTAGAACTCATCAAGGTTTTCTTTCTTCCATGATTTATATATCTATTTGTTTTATCATTTTTTTCAACATGGATTTATATTCAAATGGTTTGGTGAAATAAGGTTCCATTGAAAACCTCTGATATAAAAACGAAATTCAGTTACTTCTCGGAATATTACATGACTAAAAGAAATTAATAATTTATTTACATTTTTCTTTATATCAAGGTAACTTTTAATTAAATATACTTAGAGTATTTCACTATAATTTTATACAGAAAATAACATATAATATATTAGCAAAATATGAAATTATAAAACCACATTTTCAAAAAGAATATATATATATATAAATAAATCCAAGTATTAAAAGGGATGGAAAGTTTTCCCTTTGTTCCAAGCAAGGAACATGAATGAAAACAAGTACTCTTTCCATTCTATCCCAAAACAAAGTTCTACAAATCATGAATTCCATAATTCATGAACATTAAACTATGTGGAATATTAAAATTTTAAAAATTAAAAACAAATAAAACAATCACATCCCATGAAGTTTGGATTTTCATTGGAAATTGGTTTAGATACTCTTTGGAAGAATATTTTTATAATTCCCTAAAACAACTTATTCTCCAATCATATTATCCCAAAATGAAAAAAAATAAAAGAAAATGATGCTCTGATATAACACTATAATTCCCCCTTCCAGAGAACACTAATCGGTGTCCCACAAGGTTTCACTATGTATACTTATGTATTAATCCACTATATTCTAAAATATAAGATAATGATTCCATAGTGACACCTGGGGTCTGTCATAAATGATTTTTTCAGTGTCAGATGTCTATGATAACATCATGCAGTCATGCCCCCATAAGGGAAAATCAGTAAACCCAGACCATCCCAGAACTGGATCCTAATAATAATCATACATTAGCTAGTCTTAAATTTATATAAATAGAAGAATTAATTCTCTAATTTCATTACCACCACTAAATTCATTTACAGATCACCACTCTAGGTGATTGAAACCACCTTATTTTTTTCTCCAATAATATTATGTTAAAAACCCACTCATGGTGTGTGAAAATATCCTATTGGTCATTATACATTTCCATTATGTAAAACAAGAACTTAAGGAATGTGAAATCTTTTATATGGTACTTTTACTATTACATCGATCCATGTTATCATAATAATTAAATTTTATTTTCAGATTCATGAATATTTTACATATCAAAATTGAAATTTCATTCCTTAAGTCACCATTATACATTTTTTCCCTACTATACCTCCTGATCATTTTTAATTCATTTTATACATAAACACATATCTTCTTCCTTTACATGGTTATATCATAAATTTGTATCTACTTTACAATTATAATTTTCATACAATTACCATAAATAATGCTTTGTGAAAATATATTTTTATTTCATTATTGTATAACCTATGTCCTAATTTCATTAACAATGACAAGGGATTTGTTCTAGAATCAAGGAATCCTATTGGAATCACTAGACATGTAAGATTCTAAAATTTATATAGTTCATATGAGCATGAAATTAGTATTATAGGACACAATTCTAATTTTTGATTGTCAAAACATTCCATGTAAGAGTGATCATATGATTCATCAAAAAGAAAAAAGATTTAGGCTATGAGAAATAAATACGAACTACATATAATATGTATAGGGGAGTCCACTCACATCATATCGGTTAGGGATTCAAGAAAGAATTAGAGATATCCAAGAAGTAGAAAAAAACTCTCCAAAATGGGAATATTTGATAACCATGGTGAAAAATTATTTACAGTGATAGAAAAAAAATAATATAGGATAATGGTGTTATAGAAATTCTTTAAGGCATTGATCATTGAAAATGACCCTCCAATTAGTCCATTGTCAAAGGATGAAATCTAAATGGAGTGGGGGAGAAGATGGGTCTCCTGGGAGATATGGTATATAAGATTGAAAAGGTGAGTATTATGTATGAATTAATAAGGATAAATGGGTGACTTGGACAATTTCTCCATCTTAGACACAACTATGGGGGGCCACTAACTTTCTATTGGTCTGGTGACTAGATAGTGAGAATAGTAGCACTATAGGTATACTATTTAGACCATAGATGAGTCATTTTACATGTACTAACAAGCTTATAGGACTGCAATAGCAAGATAAAATTTGATATTCTATCCAAGATCCCTAATTTTTATATCAAAACCTTTCAAACCTTTAAAACATTCTAAAATAGACATTGTAAATATGGTTTATTCAAAAACTATATAAGAGCATTCCTCAAGAACAGGGTAATGTCTTACTAGAAGGTGAGATATATTTTATATTCCCCTGAATTTCATAAAAATTTAAGAAAACATTAATTTATTCATTAGTATATACACCTCACAAAAAGAAGCAAGCGATTAGTACGGGATATGTTTCAAGGAAAGATGATATGGAAAACCATTAAGATTAAACATAATATCTATAAATATTATTTAACCCCTTGTATCTTAAACATAACCATATTAATGAATAATTATAAACCTCATAAATATCTATTACCGTATATGATATTGAATTATTATAATTTAATAATCATTTATTAGTCTGTAATAGATTATTTTCAATTATAGATGTTAATGATTTTGAATGTTTCACGCATACATCAAAATTTTTATATTGAGTCCCACTCATTGATTTAATTTTCAATGTTAGATGATCATCCATGGTAATGGAATAGTTTTTGAAGATCCAATTTCTTTACATTATATTTTTTTATTTTATAAAAATAAAATTGGTGATGATCGTGTTTCATTAAATTTGAATGAATGAAAGATGGTATCATAATTAATATGATATTTATTTTTATTAACATTCCAAAAGAAAAATAAAAGTAATTATTTGAATACTAATATTCTATATCACTATTAATTATGTTCATATATTATTCCTTGATATAACTCTACATATTCATTCATGTAGGTGGTTATACACATTAGAATAAGGGAATGCTATAATTAATGGATAAGTATGATTAAAGACTGAAATAATAATTAGATAATAATTCATGAATTATAATGATATTTTTTAAGAATTATTTATGTGATATGTCTTATTTAGAGAGAGTTATAATGATTATATATGAAACACAATGAAAATACATATAAAAAAGAAGTTGTTTTCCCCTTTTTATATTCCTCTTAGGCGGTCAAATTAAAAAATGATTGTTTGTTGTTCGTTTTTTACTAGGGTTCCCAATTTAACTTATTGTAACCTTAATAATTTAAAAAAAATTAATTTTATTAACTAAATTAATTTTTATAATCATACATGTTAGGTGGTCATCAAAAATTAAATATCATGGAAGTAGTTGTTTATATATATATATACATAGATGATGTTTTCATTTATCATTACATAAAATGAAGAACGAATTTAAATTATAATTAAAGAAACAAACTAATGTTTTAATTTTATTATTTATATAAGAAATAACTATTTTTTACCATTAATGTATTATGGTGATAAAAAATGAATCACACCGCTTCATGTAGGTGGTAGTCTGCACATTTGTACAAGAGAAATATCAATTTTTTAACATTTCGGGAGAAAGGTAGAAATTTATTATTCCATTAGAACAACAATATTTCATTATTATTAGGATTATAATAAAAATGTGTTAGAGTAGTCGTAATGTATTTGGAAGAAGATGAACTATAAATAAAGGAACAAAAAATAAAAATGACTAGTTTTGAATTTCTATCTTTTCCACAGAATGAATCTATTGAAAATTGTATTAAGAATTTTAGGGATTGTATATTTTATAAGAAACAAACAAACAATATGCCTCAAGTATTATTATAGAACTATTCCATTTAAAACTGTACTACCACATTTACTATTTTGGTTTCTACAATATTAAATAATTTTGACCTAAGAAATTTATTTTTATGACTAAAAATAAAATGATACTTTTTGTATAAATTTGACCATATGAATAAATAATTTTAAACCATTTACTCATAAAAAATTAATATTGTTTATAAAAAATTAGATTAATATTATCGCACATAACATGTGACGACAATTTTTGGAAAAAGTGGATTTCATAGAACAAAAATTTTATTTTGGACAAAATTATCAATATTGATAACTATAATAATGGAAATAAATATTTAATATTAGATATATAAAAAAATTCATTAAAATTATAAGATAATAGAATTCTTCCTAGTGAAAAAAATAAAGTAAATAGACAAGAAATTGATTTTTTTTATAATCAAATATGAATTATTTTCCAAAATTTTAAACTTTGTCATTTATAATTCTGCATTATATTTTAAAATATATAATTTTACATAGTAAATAATTTTTTTTGAAAATGGTTTCATTAATATTTATATCATGTTTATGTTATGAAAGTGTCAAAATGATATAGTATTGTTAAAAAAAATATTTCTCACTAGTCACCTAAAAATCATTATTTCCAAAAAAATCCCAACACATAATATTCTTTTATTATAATGAGGACTGTAAAAAATATTACAATTTATAAAATTAAAAAACATATATTTTATTTTTTTATATTAAAATAAAATCATAAAAAATAATTAAAAAATATTTTTAAATGAATGAAATTTTTTAAAAATATTTAGAGATAGTTTTCGTACATCTTATTTATTTCTAATTTCATTATTTTTAATCCATTATTAATATCCAAAATATATTTTATCAAAATTTAGACCAAATATATATAGTTTCATGAAATCATGATAATAGAACATAAAATAAAATTGTACATTTTCATGTACAAAATGATCTTATTTGAAATCCAACTAGACTTATTAAATTTTATCAATACAATTTGTTCTTAAAATGGAATATTATATTAATTAGAAATATAAATCATAATGAGGTTTCCAATATTTATACCTTCTAATGTAAAATTGACCTTATAATGGTTTTATTTAATTCATATAATTTTATGTTACAATGCATCAAATTTCATTTTAAATTTGTGTTTCACGTGAAAGAAGTTATTAAAAACAATTGTTAGAGGAATATATATATTGTAAAATCAATAGGTTATATCAAACCTCAATTTCATGATATCCAAAAACAAGGTTATGGAGGAATATAAAGAGATATATGTGTTTCCAAGATCATTAACCAATATTTATAAATAATATAACTAATCATCATAGGAAAATCAACCTTATATGAGGACTTTGAGGATGATCCTTGGTAATGTTGTGAATTAAATAAACCGTAAAATATATGATTTAAAATAAATCAATTCATGAATCATATACATCATTATACCGAGAAATTATATAATATAAATCACTCATTAAATTATATCCAATGTGGGTACATCTTATAATATGAGAAACTTAATCTCTTGAAAACCACTACCACTACATTTATCCAAATTGATGTTATCATACTACAGTTAATTTTATATTTCATAAGGTTGAAAATAAATTTATGTTTTAATAAAACTTAATTCAGTAATTAATATATTTTATAAATAAGATTAATTGAATATCCACTTCATTAGTAAACAACTTAGTATGGTGGGAGATGATGGTTCCTTCTCAACTTCATGAGAGAATTTCATTTGATTTTTTTTTATGAAATCGTTTTTTCAATAAAATTATCATCATTACATTAATGTGGGGAATTCTATTTATGTCAATGATATAATAAAATTTTATATATTCAAGTGGAATAGAAGGGTATTTTTTAGTATAGGGAATTGACTTTAGGCATGTAGGTCATGCATTAGGCCTCTACAATGGTGAGCTAACGAGTTATGTATTATCCATGTGTCACATGGAATTTAGTCAATTTACGGATTCCCTCTCAATAGAGTTGAAATGGAATTATCATGAAATCAATTAAATATCTATATCCATTTGTCCATTTCATTCATTCTATTTAGTTAGTTATCCTTCATCAGGATGAGTGATCAGTGAGGTTTATGTTGATCATTTCTTGTATATTGGAAAATGATATCCCAATATAGTTAGAAATTAAATAATAAATGGTTGTTTCATTGAAAGATAACTCTTACCAGGCCATGGATCTTTTTCGTTAGAGTTTTATTTTACATATTATGAGGCTATCATTTCACTCTCCTAGTATGTTATATCAGATCATTTATAAAAACATGTAGTAGATCATGCCACATATTATCTTATAATGAGTAATTATTTTCGTCATGGTTAGGAATAGAATATTGTGTTTGAATGATTAGGATGAGTATATTGAGGGGGAATAGCCATATCATGGAATATTTAGCTCCTGTAGATAGATATATCTCATGTGTCTCCTATTGGAGCACATGTTCACTCCAATACCCCATGTGTGAATGCTCTAACGGATTATTTATAGAGTTTCCAATTATATGGTATTTAGATGTTTTGTTAATTGATGTATCATAATAATATTTAGTAGGTGTAAAATTTTTTTGGGTGACCATTTTTTTGATTATATCATGTGAGAATTTGTAATTTCTTGTATTGTTCTTTTAGGGATGTGAATTTATATTGGGTATGTGCATGCCATGTTGATTTGGGCGGTATATTCTTTGGATATGTATTATAATTTATATTTTCTTTGTTTATATTCATAATTATTTTGATATCATAGATAATTAAGTCTATGATCAGGAAATTAGGGTTGGTGTTTCATTATTTTATTCATGCATGTGATGGAGTCAAATTCTGATTTTTTGCATCCATTGACCTTGGTTCCCTACATTAGCATCGTTGAGTGTAGTGACATGAGATTAAATATTTACTTACATATTTACGGGTCAGGTATGTAAAGTTTTTGTAACACCCCAAGCTTCCATGGTACACTTCTCTTTGAATAATACAATAGCGTGTGTTGTGGGTAACTTCGAGTTCTAACACACACCACAACCAATCAAACTAGCCGTTAGAAATAGTAATACCCACTTCATGAAATTTTATAAATTTTATCTTTCAAAATGGACTTCATTTTTGGATTCTGAGTATCAAATTTAGCCTAAGGTGAAATTTTGGTACATTTCAGATAACTTTTATATTTTGATGAATAGTGAAAATTACTAAATTTTAATTAAAAACAACTTTTTTAATAGAAACAATTAGTAGTGGTAAATTATGAATTTGAGTGGTTTTAAAGTATATTTAGAATATATTTTTACCATTTAATAAAATTTTGGTCATTGGAAATAATTTCACTATTAAACTGGACATAAACAATTATCAATCTTTTGATAGTTATTATATCATAAAAACACGCTTTTTGTTTTGACAGCGGAATTAATTTAAAATTAATTTCTGCCACATCTGTGTTTTGATTTTGGAAAAATTAATTCCATATTTCTAATCAATATGTCCACATTTTGTAAATAGGTAACTTCTATTTTTAGACATTTTGAATAATTTTTTCGGTAAATATTTTATTTACCATGGTAAAAGGGTAAATCCGATAAATAATGTTTAACCAATAATATTATATTAATACTAAATTACCCTAAATGTGTCCTAACCTTATTGTTGGATACATGTCCGACCATGGTCATATTTGGTTTGATTTTGGGACCCCATGGAACCACTTGTAGGTGATAGAGGCACTTTATTTTAATTAAGGTAAAATAAATACCAAAATGACATAAGCATATATCTTTTAGAAAATCATTTTTTACATAAGGTAATATATGTTGGATTTTCAGCTATGAATGATAATTAGAAATATAACACTATTTCATACATAATTGTATTTTATTTATAATTTTTAGACATTAAATAAATTACTTTATGTTTGACACAATGGTGATGTAGTAATTACCTAAGTAATGAAAAAATAGAATAATTGATTTTATAAATACCCAAATAAATGTAAATTGAGACTTTCTATAAATTAAAATAATTTTATTGGCTAATATGACATATTATTATTGTTTATATAAATTTTTTTTCTATTTAATAATGCTGTTATGAATTAAAAAAAACAAAATATCCTATACTGTCAAAATTGACATAAAAGAGTTTTTAAAACAAATAATATATTATTAATTTATATTCAATTCTTAAAAATCTAAGGTTCGGCCAAGAGACTTATATCATGATATATGTATCATTAATTTACCACTTGTGGGTCTCTTGTATGTATATATTATGTTTATTAACTATATAATATAAAAATACAAAGTGACATGGTAATAGGTAAACTAATTAACTATGAGTCAAAACTAAAACATAAGGTTAACATAGTGACCCAAACCTGTCTAAAACTGATTGGTCGAGTGGTTTGCAAGCCATACTCCCCTTAACATTTAAATAATCCACATTGGAGCCATTTGAAACCAAATATGAATTTATTATAAAATAATATTTCTAGCTTTTCCAAATGTTCCCCACACCACTCTTATAAAAGGGCACTCCCCCTTCTCATTAATTCACACCATCAAAGACTTTTGGTTCTGTCAAACCCTCCAAAAATACTCTCTAAACTTCCCTCAATCCATCCTAGAGGCCTTACATTAGTCATAAATCAAACATAAGGAGTACTTTGGATCAAATCAAAAGGAAGAACCAGAAGAAGTGATAATGCTTTCACCACCCTCTTTCAAGTTCCTTTCTTCTTCTACTTTTTATTTCTTTTTTATTACCATTATAAAATAATAAATCCAGTATATTATATATTATTTGATGTTATTATAAAAATTTTATAACCTTATTTCAGTATTCTATCTATCACTTGAATGACATGTCACCATACGTGTGTACATACAGTTTACCGTCTCCACGTCATGGTGTAATTGTTATTCAAAACATTATTATATGGATGGGTATAATACTGATGTGTAATTAATGTAAATAATAAATATAACTTGATAATAATTCTGTATATATGATATACCATCCAATTAAATATTATTTTATTATCAAAAGAATGATATTGTCGTTTGTGCGTACGTACGGACTATCATCTCAACGAAGGCGATGAGATTCATTCCCCATCGTATCAATTAAATTATAATTCTCATTTGATGATTAATAATAATGTTTATGGACTTAATAACATTCTGGATATGAATAAGATACAACTTATCTATAACAAACATGGCTTACGTAACAAAACATATAAAAGAAAATGAGTAAGTTAACACCCGAAACGACAATAATATTAAGATATTATTAACAAAACAGTGTTAAAAGATCATATATGTTATCATATTAATGTATATGATTCTTGTATAATTTAAAAAAAATTATTTCACCATTATAAATGAGGTTAACCTACCCCCAACCAAGGAAAAGTACAAGGTAAGGGTTTATTTCACAATCTTTTCATTATCGGAGGTTGTTTATACGTAATTATCTACAGGGACCTCTTTATCATCCACATCCATGTTTCTTAAAAATGTGTTTCAAAACATTATTACTATTTTAAATAATATGGGTTAAATTCATGTATACCCTTGTTTGAATTTTTATATGAATTTTATAGAGGAATCTTTCTGTCATTTTCCAAACAAGGTTCTTTTTAACCTTTTTGACAGAATTTAGGTAAGAATGAATTTTTTTAACATATACGGTAGGTGTGGCTATTTTCTGCCATTATAAATTCCTCAAAGCTTCCCTTACAAGCTAATAAGAATATTTTCAATGTTATATTTTTATTTTATAATTATGTGACTTTTAAATGATTTCAAAAAAAGAGATATTTCACTCAAATAGTTTTGATTTCATCTATGAGAACATCCTTTGATGGATTTTAAGCTTATTTGAAGTTTATTTATTATGATACAAATATTCCATATTGTATTGAAGGTTTTCTGATATGTTTTATTTTGGATGTATTATATTTGTACCATTCATGGTTTATGGAGAATGTATTGACATTTCGTAAGCTAGTTTTAATACAAATGTTTATGTTATGTTTAAACATATTCAGGTGAGGAATGCATTGGACTTAATAAGTGACGGGTGGATCCTGCTATAGCACCTCGATGCATTGGTCGGTCTCATGAGACAAATTAGTGTCTTCGCACAAGGCCTTCAAAAAATCTAATTTTTAGTCTTTGAACGAGTCCTTGACAAAGTGGTTTTGATAGTCTGGCATTATACATTCCATCATTATGAAAGTGGTTATTGATATTTCATGTGATTATTCTATTAGTATAATATCCATGTGAATAAGTAAATGGAATTATTTCATTTTATTTCTTCGATATTATGTTGAAGTTAATGTTTAAAAGACTTTTGTTTTAGTTAAACACTTCCTTAAATGTTTATTCTTATCTATGATAGATTCTGCTATATTATTATCCTTACTGGGTATTTGAGCTCACCCCTTTCAATGTTTTATTTTTTCAAGGATGTGAAGAAGTAATTTATGAATGACCTGTTGGGATGGTATGTGGGGATATGAGTGTGGACTATGGAGACTGTGTTGTTATAGTTTTTATTTTATTATTTAATGTAAACTTTATGAATATATCTACGGGTTGCAAGGCTACAAAACTAATAGGTCTTTTTAGACATGATATTTCTTGTGATCATGCCAATGATATTTAATAAAGCACTGACTCTGGGCAACTAGGGTCGGGGCATTACAGTTGGTATCAGAAGAAGTTCAGTAGAAACCATGGAAGCTAGATTTATAAAAACTCTGATTAGAGCACATAGACCTAAGATGGACTTTTACGATTAGAATAAATGAACATACTAGAATTTCGGTATTTTAGAGATATTGTGAGTTTTCTGAGAAATACATCCATGTCTGGATACGAGTAGGTAGAGGCAGCTCTGGCACAGATGTACCTAGGGGTAAAACCCGAAAACACCGCTTTGATCTAGACTTGAACGGGAACTGGTGCACGACAACGGGCCTTGCTGCACTCTTGGGTACGACACTCCAGGGGGATATGATTAGGATAACTCTCAGTTTCATTAAAAATCATTATGAATTGTTTATTAGTATATACTTCTTCAAAGAAAACATTTTTATGATTATGGATTATATCCATAAATAGTTCAATTTATGTTAACTGTTTTAAAAGTATGGAATTATGTATTTTGATTCATAAACTAATCTAGTTTATGCCATTGTTTATAAATGGCCCCTAGTGGAAGAAATGGAAACCATATCAATGCACGCACTCCAAGTAGGTATTTCCCTCCAACTCATGACAATTATAGTGGAGCTGGTGATGCAACTAGTGCTGATCAGCTAATCACCATACTGGGACAACTTACTCAGGTTATGAATAATAAACATACCCGTATGGAGCACCCTGATCCACAGTGTGGATTATCAATGGTAGATCGCTTCATGAGGCAACAACCACCAACATTCAATCAGAGTAAAAATCCCTTAGTAGCTGAGCAATTAATAAATTCCCTAGAGAAAGTATTTCAGGCTTTGGGGAGTAGTGAAAGGGAAAAAGTTATCATGGCAGTTTACCGCCTCACTAGATATGCTGATAAATGGTGGTCATTGATTCAAAACACAAAAGAAGATGATGAAGTATCAAATATAGAATGGAGGGAGTTCAAAGATCTGTTTTTAGAAAAATACATTCCTCGTGACCATCAAGAAGATACGAAAAGGCAATTTCTGAGTCTGAGACAAAAGAAGCATGAGAATGTCGCAAAGTATGAGGCTTACATTACAAGGTTATCAAGGTATGTTGGAGATTACATACGTAACCCAAGAAGTAAGATTGATCATTTCTTTGATGGGTTAAAATTATTTCTCTGTCTAGCATTAGTCTCACAATCCTTCTTGTCGTATGAAGACATTGTCTCATGTGCTATCAATAAAGAAAAGCAATTCTCTAAGTATTTTGACTTTAAAGTGAAGCAAGAGAAGAAGAGATCTACTTATAAATTTGGTAATGGAAATAAGGGGAAGAAGGGAAAAGTTTAATTTCCATACTGTAGTAAATTTTGGCAGAAACACCCTGGTACTTGCTTAAAAGTAATGGTAGTCTGTTACAAGTGGGTTGAAAAAGTACACCAAGCTCATGATTGCAAGGGGAAGAAGGAAGCTACTGATTTCCAATGCTACAATTTCAAGGATATGAGACATTATGAAAATTAATATCCAAAGAATCAGGGGAACTTACCTTAGAAAAGTAAAAGGGATCATGGCCATGCTTATGTTATCACTGCTATTGAGGTAGAAGCTCCGTAAGACGTGGTGGCAGGTAATTTAATGGTTTCCTCAAGTTTAGAAAATGCATTATTTGATTCTATATCATCGTATTGTTTCATATCTTCCCATTTTTCTAAGAAAATTATATATTTCCAATTTGATTTAACAAGGGAGTTTTCAGTTAAAACTCCTAAGAGAAGTATCATTGCAACAATGTTTTGTGAATCCGTCCCCATTAGAGCACATGAATATTCTTTATCCACTAATCTCGTCATCATACCATTGATTGAGTTTGATATAATCCTCTGTATGGATTGGATTTCGGAACATGATGCAAAGAGTTATTATAAGAATAAGGAGGTTGTGATTTTTGATGATGATGATAAGGAACACCTTATCATCAGAGATGAATCATCACCACATAACTCTTATCTAGATCCACCTCCAATAGCTCCACTAAATTCAATTATTTGGAAGTAAGAGAATGAAATTATTGTGGTTGAGGAAAGGAATGTTCAAATATAGGATGTACCTATTGTGAAATAATATGTATATGTGTTTTCGGAAGATTTACCTGGATATCCTCCAGAATGAGAAGTTGAGTTTTTGATTGATTTAATTCCTGGATCAATGCCTATATTGAAAACCCCTTATAGAATGGCCACTGTGGAATTAGTTGAACTAAAGAAACAACTATAGGAATTGAGTAATAAGGGATTTATTCACCCTAGTGTTTCTCCATGGGGAGCCCCTATTCTTGTTGTTAAAAAGAAAGATGGATCTATGAGGTTATGTATCGACTATAGGGAGATCAATGCTATAAAAATAAGGAACAAGTATCTCCTACCTCACATTGATGATTAGTTTGACCAAATACTTGGAGATAATTACTTTTCAAAGATTGAAATATGGTCTAGATACCATCAGTTTTGTATGAAGAAGGCAGACATTCCGAAGACATCATTTCGAACCAGGTATGGGCATTATGAGTTTACAGTAATGCATTTTGGATTGACTAATGCACCCTCAGTATTCATAGATCTAATGAATAGAGTTTTCAAAGATTATCTTGATGATTTTGTGGTGGTATTTATTGATGATATCATGGTATACTCCAAAATCTACGAAGATCATGAAAATCACTTGCGCACTATCCTGCTGACTCTTAGAAGACATGAATTATATGGGAAGTTTAGCAAGTGTGAATTCTAGCTTCAGTATATCTCTTTTATTGGCCATATTGTCTCCAAGGATGGAATATATGTCGATCCTTCAAATACAAGAGCAATCCAAGAATGGATAGCACCAACGAGTATAACTGAGGTACACAGTTTTACGGGTTTAGCAGGTTATTATCGACGTTTCGTCTATAATTTTTCCTAGTTGGCTAACCCATTAACAAATCTCACACATAAGCGGTTAAATTTGTTTGGACAAAAGAGTTTGAAGAATGTTTCGAAGAACTAAAGAGATGATTAGTCAATGCTCCAATATTGACTCTACCATCGGGGAATGATGGGTTCGTTATTTATTGTGATGCATCAAAGAATGGACTTGGTTGTGTCCTTATGAAGAATGATAGGGTTATTGCCTTCATGAGAAAAACTACCCTAATCATGATCGTGAGTTTTCTACTGTAATCTTTGCTTTGAATATATGAATACATTATCTCTATGGTGAAAAATGGGAGATTTATACTAATCACAAGAGTTTGAAATATATTTTCTCACAAAAAGAACACTACATGAGGCAAATGAGATGGCTTGAATTACTCAAGGATTATGATTGTACGATTCACTACCACCCAGGGAAGGGAAATAAGGTGGTAGATGCTTTGAGCAGAAAAGATCATAGAGTTTTGAAAAATATGAGAGTTGAAAGGGATCCAATTTTCATGGATCAAGTAAATATGGACATGAGAATAACCATGGAAGTTGAAACATCAATGCTTTTCCAAATGGTTGCCAAACTATCTTTACTAGAAAGGATAAAGAGTTCTCAGACCGGTGATGAAGAGTTTCAAAATATATTAAAGCTGTGAATGATGGGAGATTGAATAACTTTGGGTATAAAGATGGAATTTTGAAATTTGGGAAGAGACTTTGTGTTCCCAATATACCTGATCTAAAACGGGAATTGTTCGATGATGGTCATAGATCAAATTTCTCTATACATCCTGAGAGAACCAAAATGTATAGTGATTTGAAGGAACATTTATGGTGGGACAACATGAAGTGGGAGATTTCTGATTTTGTGTCAAGATGTATGGTTTGTAAACAAGTGAAAGCTGGAAGGCAATAGCCTAGAGGAGTTATGAAACCTCTTCCCATATTAGAGTGTAAATGGGACAATATTACAATGGACATTGTCTTGGGGATACCAAAGACTCCTAGAAGGAATGATGAAATATGGGTTATTATTGATCATCTTACCATGTCAGAACATTTTCATTCTATAAGAGAAGAACTACCATTGGAACGTCTAGCAAGAATATATATTAATGAAGTTGTGAGACTTCATGGAGTACCCCTATCGATTGTTTCTGATCGTGATCCCTGTTTTACTTCAAGATTCTGGAAGAGTCTTCAGAAATCCCTGGATAATGAACTTCAATTGAGCACAGCCTACCACCCTCAAATTTATGGACAATCAAAACGGACTATTCAACCTTAGAAGACATGTTGAGATCCTTCACACTTGACTTTCAGGGTATGTGGTATCAATATTTACCTCTTGTAGAATTTTCCAACAACAATAGCTTCCATTCGAGTATTCAAATGGCCCTATATAAAGAGTTATATGGAAAGAGATGTCGCGCACCAAGGTTTTGGGATGACGTTGGTGAAAAAAAACTTGTAGGCCCAGAACTTGTGGAGGAAACAATGTAAAAGGTAAAGGTAATCCAAAACCACATCAAAGCACCTCAAAGTTGGCAGAAGAGCTATGCCGATAATCGAAGGAAGGATTTGGAATTTCAGGTAGGAGATCATATTTTATTGAAGGTATCTCCATCGAAGGAAGTTATATGTTTCAGAAAGAAGGGTAAATTGATTTCCAGGTACATCAGACCATTTCAATTCTAGAACAAATAGGGTTTTTATCTTTCCTTTTCGCAATGCCGCCAAGTCTCTCCAAAGTTCACGATGTGTTCCACTTATCACTGTTGAGGAAATACATGCCTGAACCAAAGCATGTACTCACCTATGAGGAATTATAACTGGAAACCAATCTGTCTTATTGCAAAGAGCCCATCGGGGTTCTTGATATGAAAGAACAAGTATTGAGAAATCAGACAACTCGTCTGGTATATGTTTTGTGGAGAAACAATAAAATTGAAGAGGCAATGTGGGATCCCGAGGAACATATGACGAAGAACCACCTGAGTCTTTTTATGCAGTAATATACTATAAATTTCTAGGATTAAATTATTTGAAGTAGGGTAGAATGTAACACCCCAACCTTCCACATTGCGCTTCTCTTTTGTATAATACAGTAGTGTGTGTTGTACGCAACTTCGAATTCTAACACACACCACAACCAATCAAACTAGCCGTTATAAATAGTAATACCCACCTTTTGAAATTTTATGAATTTTATCTCTCCAAATAGACATGATTTTTGGATTCGTAGTATCGAATTTAGCCTAAGGTGAAATTTTGGTACTTTTCGGAAAAACTTTTATTTTTTGATGAATAGTGAAAATTACTAAATTTTATTTAAAAACAACTTTTTTAATTGAATTAATTAATAGTGATAAATTATGAATTTGAGTGGTTTGAAAGAATATTTAGAATATATTTTTACAATTTAATACAATTTTTGTCATTGGACATAATTTCACAATTAAACCGGACATAAACAAGTATCAATCTTTTGATAGTTATTATATCTTAAAAACACGTTTTTTGTTTTGACAGCGGAAATTAATTTTAAATTAATTTCGGCCACTTCTGTGTTTTGAATTTGGAAAAATGGATCACATATTTGGAATCAGGATTTCAAAATTGTGTAAATAGATAAATTTTATTTTTAGACATATTGAATAATTACTTCAGTAAATATTTTATTTACAATGATTAAAGGGTAAATCTGATAAATAAGGGTAAAAAAATAATATTATAATAATACTAAATTACACTAAAACGTGTACTAACCTTATTGGTGGAAAACGTTCCAACCATGGGCATCTTTAGGTCGATTTTGGGACCTCATGGAACCACTTGTAGGTGATAGGGACACTTTATTTTAATTAAGTTAAAATAAATACAAAAATGACATAAGCATATATCTTTTAGAAAAACAATTTTTACATAGGGTTATATATGTTGGATTTTAGACTATAAATATTAATTAGAAAGATACAAATTTTTCCTACATAATGGTTTTTTATTTATAATATTTAGTCATTAAATAATTTAATTTATGTACGACACAATGGCGATGCAGTAATTACCTAATTAATGAACTATTAGAATAATTGATATTATAAATACCCAAATAAATTTAATTTGAGACTTTTTATAATTTAAAATAATTTCCTAGGTTACTATGACATATTATTATTGTTTATATAAATTTTTTTGGAAGTAATATTGCTGTTATAAATTTATCAAAAACAAAATACCCAATAGTGTCAAAATTGACATAAAAGAGTTTTTAAAACAAATATTATATTATTAATTTATATGAAAATTTTAAAAATCTAAGGTTCGGGCAAGAGACATATATAATGATATTGTGTCATTAATGGACCACTTGGGGGTCTCTTGGATGTATATAGTATGTTTATTAACTATATAATATAAAAATACAAAGTGACATGGTAATTGTTAAACTAATTAACTAAGAGTTAAAACTAAAAGATAAGATTAATATAGTGACCCAAACCTGTATAAAACCTATTGGTTGAGTGGTTTTCGACCCATAATCACCTTAAAATTTAAATAATCCACTTTTGAGCCATTAAAAACCGAATATTCATTTATTATAAAATAAAATTTATAGCTTTTCCAAAGGTGCCTCTCACCGCTCTTATAAATGGGAACTCTCACTTCCCATTAATTCACACCTTCAAAACTTTTTGTTCAGTCAAACCCAGCCCAAATACTCTCTAAACTTCCATAAATCCATCCTAGATTCCTTCATTTAGACATAAATCCATCCTATGGAGTCCTTTTGGTCAAATCAATAGGAAGAACCCGAAGAAGAGGTAATGTTTTCACCACCCTCTTTCAAGTTCTTTTCTGCTTCCAATTCTTCTTTATTTGTTATTACCATTCTAAAATAAAAACTCCAGTATATTATATATACATTGATGTTATTATAAACATGGTATAACCATATTTCAGTATTCTATCCATCCTTTGAATGACATGTCACCATACGTGTGTATGTACGGCTTACCGTCTCCACGTCATGGTGTTATTGCTATTCAAACATTATTATATGGATGGGTATAATAATGATGTTTAATTCATCTAAATAATAAATATAACATGATAATGATTCTATATATATGATATATCATCCAATTAAATATTATTTTAATATCAAAAGAATGATATTGTCGCTCGTGCTTACGTACAGACTACAGTCTCCGTAAACGTGATGAGATTAATTCCCCATCGTATCCATTCATGTCTAATTCACATTTGATGATTAATAATAATTTTTAAGGACTTAATATCATTTTGGATTTGAGTAAGATACAACCTATCCATAACAATCATGTCTTATGTAACAAAACATATAAAAGAAAATGAATAAGTTAACACCCGAAACGACAATAATATTAAGATATTATTAACAAGGAAATGTTAAAAAATCATATATGATATCATATTAATGTATATGATTCTTCTATAATTTAATAAAAATTATTTCACCAATATACATGAGGTTATCCTACCCCCAACCAAGGAAAATTACATGGTAATGGTTTATTTCACAATCTCTTCATTATCTGAGGTTGTTTATACGTAATTATCTACTGGGACCTCCTTATCATCCACATCCATGTTTCTTAAAAATGTGTTTCAAAACATTCTTTCTATTTTAAAAAATATGGGTTAAAGTCATTTATACCCTTTTTTGACTTTTTATAAGATGCCTATAAAGGAATCTTTCGGTCGTTTTCCAAACAAGGTCCTTTTTAACCTTTTCGACAGAATTAAGGTAAGAATGCCTTTTTTAACTTATACGGCGGGTGCGGCTATTTTCCACCATTATAAAATATTCAACTCTTCCCTTAAAATCTAATAAAAATATTTTCAAATTTAAAGTTTTATTTTATAATTATGTGATTTTTAAATGATTTCAATAAAAGAGATATTTCTCTCAAATAGTTTTGATTTCATCTATGTCAACATCCTTTGATGGATTTTAAACTTATTTGAAGTTTATTTATTATGATACAAAGAATCCATATTGTATTGAAGGTTTTGTGATATGTTTGACTATGGATGTGTTATTTTTATACCATTCATGGTTTATGGAGAACGTATTGACATTTCATATGCTAGTTTTAATACGAATGTTTATGTTATGTTTAAATCTATTCATATAAGGAATACATTGGACTTAATAAGTGACAGGTGGAGCCCGCTATTGCTCCTTGATGCATCATTTGGTCTCATGAGACAATTTAGTGTATTGGAAAAAGGGCTTGATAAAATCTAATTTGTAGTCTTGGCACAAGGCCTTGACTATATGGTTACGATAGTCTGGAATTATGCATTCTATCATTATGAAAGTGGTTATTGATATTGAATTTGATAATATGATTAGTACAATATCCATTGGAATATGTAAATGGAATTATTTCATTTTATTTCTGCCATATTATGTTTAAGTTCATGTTTAAAAGGCTTTTGTTTTAGTTATACATTGCCTTAAATGTTTACTCTTATTTATGAAAGTTTCATCTATATTGTTATCCTTACTGGGTATTTGAGCTCACCCCTTTCAATGTTTTATTTTTCCCAGGATGTGGAGAAGTAATTTATAAATGACCTGCTGGGATTGTATTTGGAGATATGAGTGTGGAATATGGAGACTGTGTTGTTGTAGTTTTCATTTTATGATGTAATGTAAACATAATTAATATATCTAGTGTTTCCAAGGCTACTAAACTAATCTGTCTTTCAATACTTGTTCTTTCTTATGATCATTCCAATGATATGTACTAATGCACTGACTCTGGGAAACTGGGGTTGGGGCGTTATGGTTTTTCCATTGAATTTTTTGAGGGTTTGAATTTTTCACATTTTTTGTTAACTTGAGATTCATATAGTCATTATTGGTTTGTAATATGGATTTAGTTTCTTGAGATCCCATTTTCATCAGAAGTGATCGATAATTACCTAATTTAATAAGGATATATGTTTCTTTTGGTGATATCTTGTTTATAGGTGTGAGTCTCCTAGATTTCACTATTTTGTATTTTTTAATTGTTATGTGGAGACTTTTTTATGTTATGTCCTATCAATAAGACCTACGATTTATCATCATGGTTGTGTTATAATTGGTGAAATTATTTTAAATTTTTAAACAAATTTATGTCGTTTATAAAAATATTTTGGTTCTTATTTTATATATCCTTATTTTACACACTTATAGTTTATCCCCTACCCTCAAAACACATCTTCTATGGTTGCATTTTTTTACATCAATTTGGTTATACTTCTACACAAGACATTCTAAGGGAAGAAAGTATCATAAGGGGACTAATTGTAACACCCCTCATCACTATGATTTTACAATTTTTTTCACATTATTCCTATTGTGTTATACACTATATGGTCTATTTATTTTGACATTATTTTTTACAAGACCGGGTTCCTAATACAGGAATGTATTTTTCCATATTTCTTAGTAGAATTCATGATTTGGATATTTTTACTCTAAGGGTGAAATCATTATCATTTTTTATATTATTAAACACTTGTAAATTTTTTTTGTTTCGGATTATTGAGAACAAGAACCAATCCTTTCCACAACTCATCTTGGGTTCCTAATTAAATGGTGTCCATGGTAGGTTTCTGACACAATGTCATTTTTCAATAAAGACCATTGATTCTATTCCAATCATTTTCAGATGATGAAAACTCCATCTTTGATGACCCAAGAGTTGATTCCAGGATTTTTATGTATTTTATACAAAATGAGAAACTCTGTTATTTGAAATTTCAATAATTTTTTTTTAAAAAATAGAATTTATATTGATGAACCATCCGTCAGATGGGTGATCATGTTCACTCCATGAAATACTCCATTTTAATCCTTAAATAGGATATCTTCTTTATAGTAAATTCTATTATGTCATGATGAGAAAAATGGATTCAATCCCGATCACATTAAGGAATATTGTTGGATGATGATAAACAAGAACAACACAAGTCAACTACCCACAATATATTAATAAAAACTCCATTGTCGCATTTCTCAAAGGAATAGAAAATATATACATTGGTAGATAACATATAATATGTAAATATCAATGACCATTAAAAATAATATCCACATATTAATATGGAAAATAAATCATTAAATATGGATATTATTTTCGATTCTAAATGACACAAACAATATCTACAAAGTGGTAAATCTATCATTGGATTCAAGTAAAACACTACAATATGTAAATTAGGAACACTAACTACTATAAAAACATATTGATAGCTAAGATACACTAGATGAATCCATTTAAATGTATTTAATGTGAGAAAACATACTATGAAAATGTTATAGGATTAAGTATTCAATGTGGGATATTGAAAGAATAAAATGAGTTATAACAAAACGAAATACATCACCATGGAGAATAAAAGGAGAACACTAGTTGATTTATGATTATTATGAAGTGGAGGATGAATTATGAATATAGGAAGGTCCATATATATAAGGATTCCAATATATAAATGATACTATAGTGGCATAGAGGGAAAAGTGAAAAATAAAAACTAAATGTTTCTACAATATAATGGAAAAGGTGTTTGATGATATAAAATGATTATGTTAATACAAAATATAAAAATATTAAATACAATATATTGCAGTAAAAATTCTAAATGGTTGTGTCTTGTATCCTAGGTTTTAATGTACATTATAGTTTGATATAATAAAATGTAAATGTAATATCACTAATATGATAAATGTTGTCTTATTTTTGTATAATCATTTTGGACGAGAATTTGTAGGGAAATCATATGCCAACCCATTATGATACTAGTAACATAGTTCAGCAATTCGGCTACCTATATTCCCATCAATTTAGTTTTGTGAAATTCAAAAACCACTCTTGGAGTACTAATAATGTGATGTAATCTCCTAAATTATCACTTAATATGATATTCCTAATTCCATTAAATGATTTTGTATTCAATGAGTGTATCTTCTACTCTATGATCTGCAACTATAGATGTGCAGTGTGGTGGATACATTTCTAAAACAACTCTAATTTTTATGCTTGATGAAAATGTAAATGGGAACTCATAATTTTTATTATTTACATAATAATATAAGTACAAAAAAATTACATTACAATAGAATATTATTAAAAAAATTACCTTTAAACAAAATTCATGTTTAACTTGTATTAACTAGTTGTAAAGAGTCTGACATCAATCAATAGTTCTGTACATAATTCCTTAGTCTATGTATATAATGAACAAAATATCTCAGAATTTTAAATTAAGAAATACATAGTTTAATTATAATATATATTCTTAAATAAATTCAATAAATTAAATTAATGATATAAATATACCAAAATCCTTGTGGAAATCCCTATAAAAGGTGATAATGATGGGGTGCGATAACTTCTAGAAAAATGTTTGGAAAATAATACCATGCCAATATTAGAATAATATGACAAAAATTTAATAGGTGTTTCTTCTCATCACATAAGAAAAAATTGAATCTATGCATATATAACAACAATGAAAATCCTTAACTATACATAGTCATGCTATAATGATCCTAATGTAATTGCAATGACAACATGTTTACAAACGTAACAGAGTAGATGAAACACAATGTTCCAACATGTTTCCTAATAATATTTTCACCTATGTTCCAAATATGGGTAAACTTATCATTGTAATCGAGAATCACTAAAAATTTTCCATATAGTGACCCCATTCATAATTGGTCACCTTAAAAAGGTGTGGTCTGTTCAAAAAATCAATGCCCATAGCAAAATTTACCACATTAGCATAGTATAATAATCCATCAGCCATAACGAACTGAACATATATTGGAGGACTCATTATATATGATACATCATAACAAATAATCATCATATCTCCTTTAAGTAGATTTAATGATTATGTCATTGGCTTCCATCTATCAATGAATACACTTGTAAAATGATGAGAAATTACCTAGAATTCATACACTGTGACACTATAAGATTCATCCTTAGAGATCCTCATAAAATTGTTTTTTATATGTCTATCAAGGTGGAAATAATAATATCTTTATTAATTTAGATTTTAGTAGGTATAAATTCTAGAAACAAATAACATACGTGAGACTAGTACGATGATAAGAGAGCATCCTTCATTTAAATTTATAATGTACCAATAGAAGCTTATAAGACTTTTATTAGTTAAAAATATATTTAAATAAAATATTATATTATTAATAGGAAATTTAATTATATTAATTTGGCAATATATTTTCCAAATCAATAATATAAGAATATAATGTTTTTGTTTATGAAAAAATTCATCTCATAACTTATTAATATTTAGGCAACAAAATCTAGTGTACTACCTCATTATAATGGATTATTAAAATATTTCCATATATTTATAGGTAAATGTGTCATTTTTCGTCCTTCTAGGAGACATCAACCAAACCCTATATAGCTCTCTATATATAAAAATACTGTAACTCTTTGAAATGATAAACGAATAAAAAATGTTAAATTGAAATGAATATATGAAACACTCTGAATAGATAAGAATGTATGCCTTGAGAAATTATGATATATTGTTATATATAATCATAATAAATTCAATAACTTAATGTACAAAAACCCTACTTTTTCTCATAGTATATTTAACTTGCAATACAGAGATTAAGTAACCCGTGATATATTTATCTATTATAATCTATTAGCTAAATTGGAGGGTGTAAATAAAATTAACTAATTTTGGATATATATATATATATTACTCAATATAAATAATTTTTAAATGTTACGTAAATTATAGTGTAATTTTTATTAAATTGATTCTATTCTTATGGAATACATTCAATGCAATAATTTTGTTTTAGTTATTTTCATGTAGTGAATATTATAATTAACTTATGGAATTTATAGGAAACCAATTTTAAAAAATAAACAACATTTTTTGAATGAAAATACAAAAATTAAATTTAGGTGAGATTTTAGTAATTGTAACACCCCAATATTCTATAGTACATTTCCCTTTGAATAGTGCAATAGCTTGGGTTGTACGCAACTTTGAGTTCTAACACAACACGGCAATTCAAACTAGCCATTTTAAAAGTAGTTATGAATATTAATACCCACATTTTGAAATTTTATAAATTTTATTTTTTAAAACGGACATCATTTTTGGATTTGGTATATCAATATTCTCTTAGGGTGATTGTTTGGTATTTTTTTGAAAACTTTCAATTTTTGATGAATAGTGAAAAACACTACGTTATAGGTTAAAACCCACATTGTAATTAAATAATTAGTTATTTTATATAAATTTATATTATGTAAAAATAGATACATAATACCTACATATGTTCAATGTAATTCATTGGAATAATTTTATAATAATTTTGGATATATAAAATTTTATTGAAATTTTTACAGTCTTTTACCATCCATCTATGCATATATGAAAATTTGAATAAAATGTAATTTTACAACTTATGTGAATTGAATTTTAAAAATCCAAGAGACACGGTTTACATCAGTAAGTAAAATTTATTTCAATAAGATGAAAATAATTTGTGGTGAATAGTAACTTTTGACTTTTCTTTAGCACGGTTAAAAACAAATAGAGTAATTAAATGTAAAAAAGATATCATAATTACCCTAACACATGACCTAATTCTATTAGATAAGCTTATTTCAACAAAAATTAACCTTAGGAATAAAATATGATCATTTTTGTCCTCTTGAATTAGAATAGGACATTTATTATTATTTAATTTAAAGAAGAGTTAAAAGTGTTAAATTCATGTTTTCATAACTAAATATATTTTAATATAGAGTTATACATAAGATAAATTCAACTATAAATATTCATTAGAAAGATAAATCTATTTTTTACATAATAGTATTTTATTTATAATTTTTAGACAATAAATAATAAAATTTATTGATGAAACAATAATGATCCAGAAATTACCTTATTAATGAATGATTAAAATAATTGATATTATTAATATCCAAATAAATTCAAATTGAGAAATTTTATGAATTACACTAATTTTCATGGTTAAAATTTCATATTATTATTTATTAAACTAATTTTTTCAGAACTAGTCATGCTTGTATGACTTTAAAATAATAAAATACTAAATAGTGTCAAAATTGGCATAAATGTGTTTTTAAGGAAAATACTATATTATAAAATGATATTATATTCCTAAAAATATAAGGATTATCTAAAAAACATAGATATGGTTATATATATCAATAATAAACCACTTGGGATTCTCTTGGAAGTTTATAGTATGTTTGTTAACCATATAATATAAAAAAACAAAGAGACATGGTAATGTCGAACTATTTAACAAATAGTAAAATCTAACAGATAAGGTTAATATGTTGACCTAAACATATCTACAACCTATTGGTTGAAATTTTTCCGACCCATCCCACCATATAATATAAAAAAATATTTTTGTAGACATTAAAACCTTAATATGATTGTATAATAAAATAATATTTGCAGCTTTTCCTAAAATGTCCCTCAACTCTCTTATAAAATGAATCTTCCCCTTATCTCAAATTCACACCTCAAAATCCATTTGTCTTGGCCAAACCCTGTCCAAATATCCTCCCATCTACCATCACATCATCATAGAGGCCTTCTTATGATCATAAAGCCAACCTATGGAGCCCTTTTGATCAAATCAAATGGAAGAACCTGAAGAAGAGGAAATAATTTTATCACCTATTTCAAAGTACTTTTATTCTTCCATTTCCCCTTTCTTTGTTGGTCCCTTACCAAAATAATAACTCCAGTACCTTATTCAGACTAAAATATTATTATAAATATGGTATGACCATATTCATTATTTTATACATCCTATTAATGAAAATGTCTCCATACGTGCGTCTGTACGTCTTACTGTCTCCATGTCATGGTGTAGTTTGTTATCCAACACTTCATTATTTGGATGGGTATAATAATGAGTATAATTGATGTAAATAATTTATATAATATATTAATGATTCTGTATGTATGATATACCATTCGATTAAATATTATTTCTCCATCAAAATAATGATATTGTCGCTCGTGTGTACTTACGGAATACCGTCTCCATGAACGTGATGATATTCATTTCCCATAGTAACCATTCAAGAATAATTTTAATTTTACGCTTTAAAATAATGTTTAAGAACATAATATAATTCTTCATATTAATCAAATACATCATTTCCATAAAAAACATGACTTACGTAACAAAATATATAAAGGAAAATGAATCAGTTAACACACAAAACAATGATATTACTGAAACATTATTAACAAAGAAATATTAGAAGATCATATATGATATCATATATTTGTATATAGTTCTTTTATAATTTAATAATAGTGTTTAAAATATTATAAAAGAGTTTAACATAGCATCTACTATGGAAAAGTACTAGGTATGAGTTAAATTTACAATCTCATTATTTATCCGCTATTTTATATACGTAAGTATCTACTGGAACTTCTTTATCATCAACATCTGTATTTCTTAAAAACGTATTTAAAGACATTTTTACTAATAACTATAATATGTTTTAACTTCATTTATACCCTTGTTTTAATTTTTTATAAAATGTTTTGAAAGAAATATTTCTGACATTTTCCAAACAGGTCACTTTATGACCTTTTGACGATTTAAGTTAAGAATGTTGTTTTTAACTTATACGTCGGTTGTGGCTATTTTCCACCATTATAACACCTTCGAAGCATCCCTTACATGATTATAAGAATACTTTCAAAATAAATTTTTTATTCTATAATTATGTGTCTTTTAAATGATTTCAAAATAGTAAGAGATGTTTCCCTCAAATAGATTTTATATCATCTATGTCGACATCCATTGATGGATATTAATTTTTTTTAATTTTATTAATTATGATAAAAATATTTCATATTTTATTGAAGTTTTTGTCATATGTTTTTACTAGAAATATGTTATTTTTATAACATTCATGTCTTATGGTTAAAGTATTAACATTTTGTATGCTAGTTTTAATACAAATGTTTATGTTATGTATAAACCTATTCATATGAGGAATGTATTGGACTTAGTAAGTGAGGGGTAGGGCCTGCTCTATCTCCTCGATGCATCAGTAGGTCTCATGATACAAACTAGTGTCTTGGCACAAGGCTTTGAAAAAATCCTATTTTTAGTCTTGGCATGAGGCCTTGACAATGTGGTCATGATGTACGAAATTATGCATTCCATCATTATGAAATTGAAAATTGATATTGTGTTTGATTATTCGACTAGTAGAATATTCATGTGAATAAGTAAATGGTATTATTTTGATTTTTATTTTCTATATTATGATGAAGTTTAAGTTTAAAATATATTTTTTTCAGTCTTACACATTTTCTTAAATGTTTAGTCTTATTTATGAACGTTATCGCTATATTGTTAACCTTAATGAGAATCTGAGCTCACCCCTTTCTATGTTTAATTTTTCCTAGGATGTGAATAAATAATTTTGGTTTGACCTGCAGGGATAGGCTAAGGGATATAAGTGTTTTCAAAGGGGAAAAAATGTTGTTGTTCTTTTTATTTCATGATGTAATGTAGAACTTCTGTATATAACAATTACTTCTATGGATACTAAAATGATCAGTATTGTTAGACATGATCTCTTGTGATCATGCTAATGTATTAAAAAAATTCACCGGATCTGAGCTTCTGATGTTGGGGAATTATAGTTGCACTACAAGAAAACCGCCGTTTCGCGGCGGTTTTATAAACCGCCGTGAAACGTGTTTTCGGGCCGTCATTTCGCTGCGGTTCATAGAACCGCCGATAAAAAACCGCCGCTAAACGGAAAAAAATATTAATTTTTTTTTATTTTTATTTTAATTTTATTCGAGGATTAGCGGCGGTTTTTTAAAAAATCGCCGCGAAATAGCGGCGATTTCGGTAAAACCGCCGCTAAATGAAATGAAAAAAAACGTGAGAAACCACGAAATCACTAAAACGACCATAACTTTTGATTCGAGCGTCCGTTGAAGTGCCATGACCAGTCAAATCGAAGCTCATTAAGAGATATAGAGGCAAATATAATCAAAACCATGAGATGTTCTAAGGTGTGGATGATATTAGAGTTATAAGAAAGTTGAAAAAAGTTCTCCAACTTCAAACTGCCATAACTTTCGCTCCGGGTGTCCGTTTGGGCTCTACCACATATCAAATCAAAGCCAGCAAAGAGAGCTACACACTGATTTGATACGAGCAAGATTCTACCGGCTTTTTCGACCCGAAAAACCCCTCTAAAGCCTCCAATACTCTGTTTCTGTCACCGGTGTCCCGTCGAACTTGTCTTCAAACAGACCTAACTTTCGATCCGCGTGTCAGTTTGGCCTCCTGCACCTGCCAGATCATAGCTCGTTCCATGATCTTCAGTTTGACTGGTCGCGGCGCCCACATTCACTCCTAGGTCATATGTTATGGCCTTTTTAGTGGGTATCGGGTTTGTTATGTTTTTCAATGTCTCGTTTCTAGCACCCGTTCTCCGTCAGCTTTTTTTAAATGGTCATAACTTCTGATCCATCTGTCCATTTAGACTCTTTCACCTTTCAGGTTGAAGAGCGTTTCAGGATATTTGATTTGACAGGTTGCAGATCTAAAACGGACTCACGGATCATAAGTTATCTCCGTTAATGTGAGTCCAATGTTTTTGTCTCTTTATAACCGTTTTGACGGGTTTCAACGGTAGCTCTATTTATTACTATTTACTTGGGTTTCCATGACTTTTTATCTTTATCAATGGATTTTTATGGGTTATTATGATGGTTATGTTGAATTATTAAGGAGTTTTCCAGAGTTGTCACGAGTTTTCATGCGTTCTTATTTTTTCTAATGCCTCATTCTTCATATGCTTCTCCATCCTTTTTCATGTGTTTTCATGATTTTTCATCCCTTATCATGTCTTTTCATACTTTTTCATGTGTTTCCTTAATTATTTATTATTTATTATTTATAATATAAATTAATTTATTTATTATCTATTATTTGTAACTGGTTATTTATTATTTATTATTTATTATTTATTATTTATTATATATATTTATTTAGTAGTTATTATTTATTAGTTATTATTTATTATTTATATTTATTTATTATTTTTTTTGTTTATTATTTATATTTATTTATTATTTATTATTTATTATTTATTATTTATTATTTATTATTTATATGTATTTATTATTTATTATTTATATTTATTTATTATTTATATTTATTTATTATTTATTATTTTATATTTATTATTTATTATTTATATTTATTTATTATTTATTATTTATTATTTATTATTTATTATTTATTATTTGTTATTTGTTATTTATTATTTATTATTTATTATTTATTATTTATTATTTCGTATTTATTATTTATTATTTATTATATATTATTTATTATTTATTATATATTATTTATATTTATTTATTATTTATATTAATATTTATTTATTATGTATTATTTATTATTTATATTTATTTATTATTTATTATTTATTATTTATTATTTATTATTTATTTTTATTTTTATTTTTTATTTTTTATTTATTATATATATTTATTTATTATTTATTTATTATTTATTATTTATTATTTATTATTTATTATTTATTATTTATTATTTATATTATTTATTATTTATTATTTATTATTTATTATTTATTTATTATTTATATTTATATTTATTTATTATTTATTATTTATTATTTATATTTATTTATTATTTATATTTATATTTATTTATTGTTTATATTTATATTTATTTATTTATTATTTATTATTTATATTTATTTATTATTGATTATTTATTATTTATTATTTATTATTTATTTATTTTTTGTATTTATTTATTACTTATTATTTATTATTTTCTATTTATTATTTATTATTTATATTTATTTATTATTTATTATTTATTATTTATATTTATTTATTATTTATTATTTTCTATTTATTATTTATTATTTATTATTTATATTTATTTATTATTTATTATTTATATTTATTTCTTATTTATTATTTTTTATATATATATATTTATTATATATTATTTATATTTATTTATTATTTATTTATTATTTATTTATTATTTTCTATTTATTATTTATTATTTATTATTTATATTTATTTATTATTTATTATTTATTATTTATTATTTATTTTTATTTATTATTTATTATTTTCTATTTATTATTTATTATTTATTATTTATTATTTATTTATTATTTATCATTTATTATTTATTATTTATTATTTATTATTTATTATTTATTATTTATTATTTATTATTTATTATTTATTATTTATTATTTATTATTTATTTATTATTTATTATTTATTATTTATTATTTATTATTTATTATTTATTATTTATTATTTATTATTTATTATTTATATTTATTTATTATTTATTTTATTTATTATTTATATTAATTTATTATTTTCTATTTATTATATATATTAATTTATTATTTATTATTTATTATTTATTATTTATTTATTATTTATTATTTATTATTTTCTAATTATTATTTATTATTTATATTTATTTATTATTTATTATTTATTATTTATATTTATTTATTAGTTATTATTTATTAGTTATTATTTATTATTTATATTTATTATTTTTTTATTATTTATTATTTATATTTATTTATTATTTGTTATTTATTATTTATTATTTATTATTTATTATTTATTATTTATTATATATTATTTTGTAATAATTTATTATTTATTATTTATATTTATTTATTATTTATTATTTATATTTATTTATTATTTATTATTTATATTTATTATTCCTTATTTAATATTTATTATTTATTATTTCTTATTTCTTATTTCTTATTTATTATTTATTATTTATTATTTATTATTTATTTATTATTTATTATAATTTATTATTTATATTAATTTATTATTTTTTATTTATTATTTATTATTTATTATTTATTATTTATTTATTATTTTCTATTTATTATTAATTATTTATATTTAGTTATTATTTATTATTTATTATTTATAATTATTTATTAGTTATTATTTATTATTTATTATTTATTATTTATTATTTATTATTTATATTTATTATTTATTGATTATTGATTATTTATATTTATTTATTATTTATTATTTATTATTTATTATTTATTATTTATTTTTTATTTTTTATTTTTTATATTTATATTTATTTATTATTTATTTTTATTTATTATTTATATTAATTTATTATTTTTTATTTATTATTTATATTAATTTATTATTTATTATTTATTTATTATTTATTATTTATTATTTTCTATTTATTATTTATTATTTATATTTATTTATTATTTATTATTTATTATTTATATTTATTTATTAGTTATTATTTATGAGTTATTATTTATTATTTATTATTTATTATTTATATTTATTATTTATTTATTATTTATTATTTATTATTTATATTTATTTATTATTTATTATTTATTATTTATTATTTATTATTTATAATTTATAATTTATAATTTATTATTTATTATTTAGTATTTATAAATTATTTATTATTTATATTTATTTATTATTTATTATTTATATTTATTTATTATTTATTATTTATATTTATTTATTATTTATTATTTATATTTATTATTCCTTATTCCTTATTTATTTTTTATTATTTATTATTTATTATTTATTATTTATTATTTATTATTTATTATTTATTATTTATTAATTATATATATTTATTATTTATTTTTATTTATTATTTATATTAATTTATTAATTTTTATTTTTTATTTATATTTATTTATTATTTATTATTTATTATTTATTATTTAGTATTTATTATTTATTATTTATTTATTATTTTTTATTTTTTATTTATTATTTTCTATTTATTTTTTATTATTTATTTTTATTTATTATTTATTATTTATATTTATTATTTATTGATTATTTATTATTTATATTTATTTATTATTTGTTATTTATTATTTATTATTTATTATTTGTTATTTATTATTTATTATTTATTATTTATTATTTATATTTATTTATTATTTTTATTTATTTATTTTTTATATTTATTTATTATTTATTATTTATTATTTATATTTATTATTCTTTATTTATTATTTATTATTATTGAGTTTTTATTTATTATTTATGTATTATTTATTTTTTCAATTAATATATATAAGTATATTAAATTCTGTTTATTAAACACATGGCGAGCTTGCTGGAATGATAAAGTCTTTGGGAAATATGCAAGAGGTTAGGGGTTCAAATCTCACCAAACGCAGAATTTATTTATATTGCATAGGTGTGCAGGTGCACGGGCATGGGCATGGGCAGGTGCATGTGCATGGGCATCTGCATGTGCAGGGGCATGGGCAGGTGCATGGGCAGGGGCATGGGCAGGGGCATGGGCATGGGCATGGGCATGGGCATGTGCATGGGCGGGCAGGTGCATGGGCGTGGGCATGGGCTTGGGCATGGGCGTGGGCATGGGCATGGGCATGTGCATGGGCATGTGCATGCATGGATAAATAAATAAATAAATAAAAATACGGAATTAAATAAAATAAATAAGATAAATAAATACGAAAAATAAATAAAATAAAATAAATATACAAATAAATATATAAATGAATATATATATAAATAAATATATAAATAAATATATATACATATAAATAAATATATAAATAAAAAAAATATAAAATAAAAAAAAATAATAATAATAAATAAAAAAAACCGCCGCTAAATCATTTAGCGGTGGTTTAAACTGCCGCTAAAAACCCGCCGTGAAACGTTCTGCGACGGTTTTGAAAACTTCCGCGAAATAGTTTCCCGACGCACGATTTAGTGGCGGTTTTTCAAAACCACCGGCAATCGTTTTAGCGGCGGTTTAAACCGCCGCTAAATGCATTTTTTGCCGTAGTGTTGGTATCAAAGGAAGTTTAGTATAAACCATGGAAGCTATATATATAAACTCTGATTAAAGAAAATTAAGCTAAGATATACTTTGAGATTAGAATAGAGTAACTTCCTAGAATTTTTGTAATGTAGAGATTTTGGGTATTTTCCAAGCAATACATCTATGTCTAGAAACAAGCAGGTACATGCGGCTCTACCACAGATTTACCTAAGAGTGAAAACATCAACATGGAGTTTCGAGCTTCACCCCGGGTATCCTGGTACATGACAACATTCCTTGCTGCACTCTTGGTTAACAATCTCCGGGGGGATATGATAAGGATAAAACACATTTTTTTACAAACCATTATAAATGATTTATGAGTATATATTTCCTCAAGGAAATCATTTTTATGATTATGGATTATATCAAAAAACTATTCGATTTTTTATAAGTGTTTTACAAGATTGGAATTATGTGATACGATTATTGAACTAATCTAGTGTATTCCATTGTTTATAAATGGAGCCTAGTGGAAGGAATGTAAACCATATCAATCCACATAATCCATGTAGGGACTGCCCTCATACTCAAGATAATTATAGTGGAGCTGCGAATGCAACTGGTGCTGATCAACGTATCACCATACATGAAAAACTCACTCGGGTTATGAATAATAACCTTAGCCATATATAGAACCCAGATCCACAACACCGAGGTTAAATGTTAAACCTCTTCAGAAGGAAAGAACCAAAAACATTCAATGGGACTACAACTCCATTTCTAGCTGTGCAATGGATATGTTCCATAGAGAAAGTATTTCATGCTTTGAGGAGTAATGAAAGAGAAAATGTTATCATGGTAGTTTATTGCCTCATGGGAGATGCAGATCAATGGTAGTCATTAATTCAAAACAAAATGGAAGATGAAGAAGTATCAAATATTTAATTGAGGGAGTTTAAAGATATTTTATTAAAAAATACTTTCCCTGTGACCATCATGTGGATATGGAAGGAAACTTTATGAGTCTAAGGAAAAAGGAGGATGAGAATGTCGCAAAGTATGAGTCAAAAATTACCACGTTGTCAAGGTATGCATCAAATTTTATACATAACATAATGAGTAAGAATGATTGATTCTTCGATGGGTTAAACCCATTTCTCCGTCGAGCATCAGTTTTACAGTACTTCTCATCATAAGATGATATTGTCTAATGTGCTATCAAGGAAAAAAATGAATTCTCTCAGTCACAGGACTTTAACGAAAAGAAAGAGAATAACAGATCATCTGAACACTATAGAAATGGAAATAAGGGGAAGAAGGGAAATGTTGAATATCCATCATGCGGTAAATTTGGGAAGAAACACCTCGGTACTTTCCCAAAAGGAATTTTTGGATGATGCACACAGCTCCAATTCCACTATAAACCATAGCAGCACTAAGATATATAGAGATTTAAAGGAACATTTTTGGTGGGACAACATGAAGAGAGAGATTTCCAATTATGTGTCTAGATGTGTGGTTTCTCAACAAGTGAAAGCCGGAAGACACCATCCTAGAAGAGTCATGCAACCTCTTCCCATACCTGAGTGGAAATGGGATGATATTACGATGGAATTTGTCATGGGACTACCAAAAACTCCAAGAATAAATGATGCAATGTGGGTCAAAGTGGAAAAAAGAGATATGCCGATAACCGAAGGAAGGACTTGGAATTTTATGTAGGAGATCATGTTTTCATGAAGGTATCTCCATAGAAGGGAGTAATACCATTCTGTAAGAAGTGTAAATTATGTCCTATGTATATCAGACCTTTCGAAATTCTAGATCAAATTGGTGTTTTAGCTTACAATTTCTCATTGCCTCCAAGTCTCTCCAAATTCACGATGTTCCACACTTAATTATTATGAAAATACATGCCAGACCCAATACATGTACTCACCAATGATGAAATTTAACTAGAACCCTATCTATCTTATTATGAAGATCCTGTCAAGATTCTCGATACTAGAGAACAAGAGCTGACAAAATGGTTGACTTGCCGGGTAAAAGATATATGTAGAAACAATAAGATGGAAGAGGCCATGTGGGAACCTGAGGAACTTATGATGAAGAACCACTCGAATATTTATACACAGTAGTTTTCTTGAAATTTTGTGGTCGAAATTATTTGAAATAGGGAAGAATGTTACACCTGAAGCTTCCATGGTATGTTTCCATTTGAATAATGAAATAGCATGTGTTGTACACAACTTTGAGTTCTAACACAACACAACAAATCAAGCCAGCTGTTTCAATAGTAGTTATGAATAGTAGTTGTAACGCCCTGACCCTAAATTCACAGAGTTGGTGCATTATTTTAATACATTGGAATAATTAAAAGGAATCAATTCCCAAAATACCGATCAGTTTAGCATTCATGGAAAATAGATTACATACAAGACCATTACATTACAGTTTCTAACATACAACAAAAAAAATCCTTTGAGAATGCCATTGTTCCCTTAGCTTATCCCTGCATCACAAACATAAAACACTTCTTTGGATCCGTGGAAAATAACTCATAAGAAAGGGGTGACCTCAGATGCGTAGTAAGGGTAAATAATTTAGCAGATGCTATAAACACTTAAGGAAAGATGTGTAATAAAAAAATAACCTTTTAAAAATAAAATTGAACATAATATGGAAAAATAAATCAAATAATTCCATTTACCTTTTCACATAGATATTCTACTATTCAAATAATCACATGTAATAACCAATTTCATAATGAGGGAATGTATATTACCAGACTTTAATTTATGTGTCGAGGTCTCATGCTAGGTCCTATGGGATAACTGTAATCGGACCAAAACTTGTAGAGCCTCTGTAACCGGACTCCATCCTAGAGAGCCTCTGTAACTAGACTCCAACCAAGAGAGCCTCTGTAACTGGACTCCAACCTGGAGGGTCTGCGGTAACCAGACCCCAACCTAGAGGGATTATTTATACGAGTCCCCAACCCAGAACATACTAGTCTAATACATTCATCATATTAAAAGGTTAAAATATAATATAAACATTCATATTAAAACTAGCATACAAAATGTCAACACTTTATCGATAAACTATGAATGGTTTATAAATAACACATCCACTATCAAACATATCACAAAACATTCATCATAATATGGAAGATTTGTATCATAATAATTTAACATCAAACAAGTTTAAAATCCATTAAAGGAAGTTGACATATATGAAAATGGTCAATAAAATGCTTTGAGATAAATACCATGTAACACCCCAAGCATCTACGGTATGCTTCTCTTTGAATAATGCGATAGCGTGTGTTGTACGCAACATCGAGTTCTAACACACCACAACCAATCAAACTAGCTGTTATGAATAGTAATACCTAATTTTTGAAATTATATATATTTTATATTTCAAAATGGACTTCATTTTTTTTCGGAATATTGAAATTATCCTAAGATGAATTTTTGGTATTTTTCTGACAACTTCCAATTTTTATGAATAGTGACATATACTTGAAAACAACATGTTTATCAAAATAATTTATAGTGATAAATTATATTATTGATTGGTTTTAAAGTATATTTAGAATATATTTTTACCCTTTAATACAATTTTGTTCATTGGACATAATTTCACAATTAAACAGAACATAAACAAGTATTAATCTTTTGACAGTTATTATATCTTAAAAACACGCTTTTTGTTTTGACAGCGGGAATTAATTTTAAATTAATTTCTGCCACTTATGTGTTTTGAATTTGGGAAAATGGATTCCATATTTTGAATTAGGATGTTAATATTGTGTAAATGGGTGACTTTTATTTTTAGACATTTTGAATAATTACTTCGGTAAATATTTTATTTACCATGGTTAAGGGTAAATCCGGTAAATACGGGTTAAAAAATAATATTATAATAATAATAAATTACCTTAAAACGTGTCATAGCCTTATTGGTTGATAATTTTCGACCATGACCATCTTTTGGTCGATTTTGGGACCCCATGGAACCACTTGTAGGTGATAGGGACACTTTATTTTAATTAAGTTAAAATGAATACAAAAATGACACAAGCATATATCTTTTAGAAAACAAATTTTTACATAGGGTTATATATGTTGGATTTTCAACTATAAATATTCATTAGAAATATAAAACGATTTCATACATAATGATATTTTATTTATAATTTTTAGATATTAAATAATTTAATTTATTTATGACACAATGATGATGCAGTAATTACCATAATAGTGAAAAATTAAAATAATTGATATTATAAATACAAAAATAAATATGAATTGAGAATTTTAATGAATTAAAATAATTTTATAGGATACTATATCATATTAGGATTGATTTAAGTGACTTTTTACGAAGTAATCATTCTATTATGAGTTTAACAAAAATAAACTTTTGAATAGTGTCAAAATTGACATAAAAGAGTTTTTAAAACAAATAATATATTATTAATTGATATTAAATTCCAAAAAATATAAGGTTCGGTAAAAAGACTTATATCATGATATTTATATCATTAATGGACCACTTTGGGATCTCTTGGATGTATATATTATGTTTATTAACCATATAATATAAAAATTCAAAGAGACATTGTAAAAGTGGAACTAATTAACTTAGAGTTAATACTTCATGATAAGGTTAATATAAGTACCCCAACCTGTCTAAATTCTATTTGTTGGGCGTTTTTAGACCCATCCCCACCTTGACCTTTGAATAATAAACTTTTGAGCCATTAGAAGCAGAATATAAATTTATTATAAACTATTATTTCTAGCTTTCCCAAAGGTGCCCCTCACCCCTCTTATAAAAGGGAACACCTCCTTCTCATTTCTTAACACCTTAAAAGCCTTCTTGTTCGGAAAAACTCTACCCAAATACTCTCCCAACTGACCTCAATAAAACCTAGAGGCCTTAGTGTGATCAGAAAGCCAACCTAAGGAGCACTTTTGATCAAATCAAAAGGAAGAACCCGAAGAAGAGGTAATGATTTAACCACCCTTTTCCAAGTTCCTTTCTTCTTCCACTTCTTCTTCCTTTGTTGTTACCATTCTAAAATAATAACTCCAGTATCATATATATAATATGATTTTATTATAAATATGGTACAACCATATTCAGTATTCTATCCATCCTTGGAATAACATGTCACCATACGTACGTACGTACGGCTTACCGTCTCCACGTCGTGGTGTAATTGTTATTCAATAAATTATTATTTTGATGGGTATAATAATGATGTGTAATTCAAGAAAATAATAAATGTAAAATGATAATGATTCTTTATATATGATATACCAACCAATTATATATTATTTTAATATCAAAAGAATGATATTGTCGCTCGTGCATACGTACGGACTACCGTCTCCACGAACGCGATGAGATTCATTCTCAATCATATCCATTCAAGTATAATTCTCATTTGATGATTAATAATAGTATCTAAGGACTTGATATCATTATGGATATGATTAATATACAACCTATCCATTACAAACATGGCTTACGTAACAAAACATATAAAATAAAATAAGTAAGTTAATACCCGAAACAACGATAATACTAAGATATTAATAACAAATCAATGTTGAAAGATCATATATGATATCATATTAAGGTATATGATTATTGTATAATTTAATAAAAATTATTTCACCATTATACAGGAGGTTAACCTACCCCAACCAAGGAAAAGTACAAGGTAAGGGTTATTTCACAATCTCTTCATTATCCGAGGTTGTTTATACGTAATAATCTACTGGGATCTCTTTATCATCCACATCCATGTTTCTTAAAAATGTATTTCAAAACATTTTTACTATTTAAAATAATATGGGTTAAAATCATTTATACCCTTGACATTTTATAATTGTTTTATAAATGAATCTTTCCATCGTTTTCCAAACATGGTGCTTTTAACCTTTTCGACAGAATTAAGGTAAGAATGTTTTTTTAACTTATACGGCGGGTGCGGTTACTTTTCGCCGTTATAAAATCGTCGAAGCTTCCCTTACAATATTATAAGATTATTTTAAAATAAAATGTTTTATTTTATAAATATATGACTCTTAAATGATTTCAAAATAGAAAGAGATTTTTCTCTAAAAAGAGTTTCTATTTCATCTATGTCAACATCCTTTGATGGATTTTACGCTTATTTGATGTTGATTTATTATGATACAAAACTTCTATATTGTATTGAAGGTTTTTTGATATCTTTGACTGTGGATGTTCTATTTTTATACCATTCATAGTTTATGGTGAAAGTATTGAAATTTCGTATGCTTGTTTTAATAAAAATGTTTATGTTATGTTTAAACCTTTTCATATGGGAATTCATTGGACTTAATATGTGACGGGTGGATCCCGCTATAGATCCTCGATGCATTGGTAGGTCTCATGAGACAAACTAGTGTCTTGTCACAAGGCCTTGGCAAAATCTTATTCATAGCCTTGGCACGAGGCCTTGGATATGTGGTTATGATATTCTGGCATTATGCATTCCATCATTATGAAAGTGGTTATTGATATTTCATGTTATTATTCGATTAGTAGAATATCCATGTGTATAAGTAAATCGAATTATTTTATTTTACTTTTTCCATACTATGTTGAAGTTAAAGATTAAAAAGCTTTTGTTTAATTATACCTTTCCTTAAATGTTTATGCTTAGTTTTGAATGTTTCCGCTATATTGTTATCCTTACTGGGCATTTGAGCTCACCTCTTTTCTATGATTTATTTTCCCAGGATGTGAAGAAGTAATTTATGAATGACCTGCAGGGATATTATGTGGGGATATGAATGTGGTATATGAAGAAAATATGTTGTTGTAGTAGTTTTTCACATTATGATATAATGTAAAACTTTATGAGTATATCTAGTGTTTTCAAGGCTACAAAACCAATCGGTCTTTCTAGATTTGATCTCTCTTGTGATCATGCCAATGTTATGTAATAATGCATCGACACTAGGTAACTGGGGTCGGGTCATTATAGTTGGTATTAGAGGAAGTTTAGTTAAACCTTTGAAGCTATATTTAGATAAACTCTAATTGGAGCACATATATTTAAGATGGACTTTGAGGTTTAGTATACAAGAAATTCCTAGAATTTTGGTATTGTAGAGATTTTGTGAGTTTTCTGTGCAATACATCTCTGTCTGGATACGAGCAGGTAGAGGCGGCTCTAGCACAGATTTACATAGGGGTAAAATCAGAAAACACCGCTTTGATCTAGACTCGAATGAGAACTGGTGCACGACAACGGGCCTTGCTGCACTCTTGGTTACGAAACTCCCGGGGGATATGCTTAGGATAATTATCATTTATTTACAAACCATTATGAAGGGTTTATGAGTATATACATCCTCAGAGGAGACATTTTTATGATTATGGATTTTATCCATAAATTATTTAATTTATGTTATGTGTTTTACAAGTTTGGGATTAGGTATTATTATTCATAAACTAAAATAATGTATTCCATTGTTTAGAAATGGCGCCCAATAGAAGGAATGAGAACTCCCGCAATTCACATGATACAATGTGAAATAAGGATAATATATTTCCTAGTCATAAGCTAGAATTTATAAGAGAAATAGTCTCACATGTATTATCATCATATGAACAAATAATATCATTTTTTAATAAGATAAGTAAAGAGTTTACTGAGTCATATGGCTTTGAAGGGAAGTAAGAGAAAAAAAGGTTGTAAGAGAGAAAAATGGATAAAGGGAAAAGGGAAAAAATAATTTTCCCATATATGATAACTATGGAAAGAAACACCCTGGAACATTCCTTAAAGGAATGGGAGTTTGTTATAAGTGTGGAGAAAAAAAGGCACAAAGTACGTGACTACAAGGGTATGAAAATGGTTTCAAATGGACAATGCTTCATTTTTAAGGAGTTTGGACACTACGTGAACCTATGTCCCAGTCATCAGACTATGGCGCAAATGATGCCATTGGATAATAATCAAGTTATGATACTACCACAGATAAAGTAGAATGATTAGAGTTCTTATGTTGATTATGTCATTTGAGTGTTGTATCGACAATGTACTTGTTATAATAATTATGGAGTATATAAATATTGTACTGAAGTACTATTTCATTAAGGACTTGAGATTGTGTGGAACAAAGAAAAGTGACTCAATAGCAGGTTAAATTTTTGGAAAATATATGTTTGAGAGAAAGATAAACCATTATATTATTCTGATACCGAGGTAGTGATTTTAGTATAAAACATGATTGATTTGGATAAATTATATAAGATATTCTTGACTACCTTTAAACTGATTAATGAATTTTATATTCCATCATTATTGGGGTTTACAACATTTTTGGATTGAAGGAGTATATATATTATTCTTTAAGGAATAAGGGATCATGAAAATAATCAATATGGTTTTATGGTAATTCAGGATGTTGCAGTGTTTTAAAAGAATACATGATGAAGGTGATCACATGATATTACGTGGCAAAAAGGATTGTCATTATGTTTACCTTCCTTATAAATTTTGGACTGATGTATTTTTGATAGTTCTAGTTTGGATTATTTTGGATTGCCATAAAATGACAACCCGGAGGTCGGGCGGCAACCTGTCACATCCGTCAAGGCCGCAAGAATTGAACCCACAACCGAAGGGCGACAAGGGTGTATCACCTACCAGTGACCCACGTGATGTCCTGGATGAAATAATGTTGTTTTTTAATGGTTCTGCTAAATGAATTATAAATTCATTTTTTAACCCTATACGAATAGGATAAATAGAATATTATTTTTAAGTTGTATTATCTTTTAGAGTGAAAGATGAGTCTATGGTAGAAAATAGTTAATGGATGGAACTCTACTTGTCAAGAATATATTTTTCTTTTTCTCTTATTCTATGAAGAAATTAATTCTTATACTTTATTTAAGTAATCCTAAAATGAAAAATGTGTTATCCTAATACCCTATGTTTTGTTGAACCGATGGTATTTCAAATCATCGTAGATTGATGAATATAAGGACCTCAATTTTACACTTGTTTGTGATTTATGACCTCAATAAATACCTATAAATATTTACGTTTTTTCCTCCAATTATATGTCTCTAATTTCCACCAATGTTCTCTTAATTGAGATCATAATTTGGTGGTGACCCTTTCATTTCTCTTTTCCTCATATTAAGACTAAATTTTAGTAACCCAATTTCCGATGTGGGTTTTCCCACAAAGATATTTTCTATTTTCAACCTTTTATTTTCAAAGAACAATTTCAAATTTTGAGGAGGAAATTTATTGAAGGAGGGGATAATGTAACACCCCAAGCTTCTACGGTACACTTCTCTTTGAATAATGCGATAGCGTGTGTTGTACGCAACATCGAGTTATAACACACCACAACCAATCAAACTAGCCATTATGAATAGTAATACCTACTTTTTGAAATTATATATATTTTATATTTCAAAATGGACTTAATTTTTGGTTTCAGAAAATCGAAATTATCCTAAGATGAATTTTTGGTATTTTTCTGACAACTTCCAATTTTAAGGAATAGTGAAAAATACTTAAAAACTACTTTTTTAATCAAAATAATTTATAGTGATAAATTATATTATTCAGTGGTTTTAAAGTATATATATAATATATTTTTACCATTTAATACAATTTTGGTCATTGGACATAATTTTACAATTAAACTGAACATAAACAAGTATCAATCTTTTGATAGTTATTACATCTAAAAAACACGCTTTTTGTTTTGACAGCGAGAATTAATTTTAAATTAATTTCTGCCACTTCTGTGTTTTGAATTTGAAAAAATGGATTCCATATTTTGAATCAGGATGTTCATATTGTGTAAATGGGTGACTTTTATTTTTAGACATTTTGAATAATTACTTCGGAAAATATTTTATTTACCATGGTTAAGTGTAAATCTGGTAAATAAGGGTTAACAAATAATATTATAAAAATATTAAATTACCCTAAAACGTGTCCTAGCCTTATTGGTTGATACATTTTCGTCCATAGGCATCATTGGGTTGATTTTGGGACCCCATGGAGCCACTTTTAGGTGATAGGGACACTTTATTTTAATTAAGTTAAAATGAATACAAAAATGACACAAGCATATATCTTTTAGAAAACCAATTTTTACATAGGGTTATATATTTTAGATTTTCGACTATAAATATTCGTTAGAAATATAAAAATATTTCTTACATAATGATATTTTATTTATAATTTTTAGATATTAAATAATTTAATTTACTTATGACACAATGATGATGCAGTAATTACCATAATAGTGAAAAATTAAAATAATGTATATTATAAATACCAAAATAAATATTATTTGAGACTTATAATGCATTACACTAATTTTATAGGATAATATGACATATTAGGATTGATGTAATGGACTTTTTTCGAAGTAATCATTCTGTTATGAGTTTTACAAAATTCAACTTTTGAATAGTGTCCAAATTGACATAAAAGAGTTTTTAAAACAAATATTATATTATTAATTGATACTAAATTACTAAAAGTCTAAGGTTAGGCCAAGAGACTTATATCATGATATTTATATCATTAATGGACCACTTGGGGGTAGCTTGGATGTATATAGTAAGTTTATTAACCATATAATATAAAAATACAAAGAGACATTGTAAAAGTGAAACTAATTAACTTAGAGTTAATACTTCAAGATAAGGTTAATATAAGTACCCAAACCTGTCTAAATTCTATTGGTTTAGTGGTTTTATACCCATACCCACCTTGATCTGTAAATAATAAACATTGGAGCCATTAGAAACCGAATATGAATTTATTATAAACCAATATTTCTAGCTTTTCCAAAGGTGCCCCTCACCCCTCTTATAAAAGGGCACGGCTCCTTATCATTTATTCACACCATCAAAGCCTTTTTGTTCGGCCAAACGCGGCCCAGATAATGTCCCAACTTCCCTCACTACAACCTAAGGGCCTTAGTTTTATCAGAAATCCAACCTAAGGATCCTTTTTGATCAAATCAAAAGGAAGAACCCGAAGAAGAGGTAATGATTTCACAATCCTTTCCCAAGTTCCTTTCTTCTTCCACTTCTTCTTCCTTTGTTGTTACCATTCTAAAATAATAACTCCAGTATCATATATATTCTGTGATTTTATTATAAATATGGTACAACCATATTAAGTATTCTATCCATCCTTTGAATAACATGTCACCATATGTGCGTACGTACGGCTTACCGTCTCCACGTCGTGGTGTAATTGTTATTCAATAAATTATTATTTGGTTGGGTATAATAATGATGTGTAATTTATGTAAATAATAAATGTAACATGATAATGTTTCTGTATATATGATATACCATCCAATTATATATTATTTTAATATCAAAAGAACGATATTGTCGCTAGTGCGTACGTACGGACTACTGTCTCCATGAACCAGATGAGATTCATTCTCCATCGTATCCATTCAAGTATAATTCTCATTTGAGGATTAATAATAGTATCTAAGGACTTGATATCATTATGGATTTTATTAATATACAACCTATCCATTACAAACATGGCTTATGTCACAAAACATATAAAATAAAATGAGTAATTTAACACCCGAAACAACGATAATACTAAGATATTATTAACAAATCAATGTTAAAAGATCATATATGATATCATATTAATGTATATAATTATTTTATAATTTAATAACAATTATTTCACCATTATACAGGAGGTTAACCTACCCCAACCAAGGAAAAGTACAAGGTAAGGGTTATTTCACAATCTCTTCATTATCCGAGGTTGTTTATAGGTAATAATCTATTGGGATATCTTTTTCATCCACATACTTGTTTCATAAAAATCTATTTCAAAACCTTTTTACGTTTTAAAATAATATGGGTTAAAGTCATTTATACCCTTGTTTGAATTTTTATATGATTTTTATAAAGGAATCTTTCCTTCATTTTCCAAACAAGTTGCTTTTAACCTTTTCAACCGAATTAAGGAAAGAATGTTTTTTTAACGTATAAGGTGGGTGCAGTTATTTCCACCGTTATATAATCGACGAAGCTTCCCTTACAATATTATAAGAATATTTTCAAAGAAAATATTTTATTTTATAAATATATGACTCTTAAATGATTTCAAAATAGAAAGAGATATTTCTCTAAAAAGAGTTTTGATTTCATCTATGTCAACATCCTTTGATGGATTTTACGCTTACTTGAAGTTGATTTATTATGATAAAAAACTTCTATATTGTATTGAATTTTTTGTGATATGTTTGATTTTGGATGGGCTATTTTTATACCATTCATAGTTTATGGTGAAAGTATTGAAATTTCTTATGCTAGTTTTAATACGAATGTTTCTGTTATGTTTTAACCTTTTCACATGGGAATGCATTGGACTTAATATGTGACGGGTAGAGCCCACTATAGCTCCACGATGCTTTGTTAAGTCTCATGAGACAAATTAGTGTCTTGGCACAAGGCCTTTCCAAAATCTTATTTGTAGTCTTGGCACGCGACCTTGTCTATGTGGTTATTATAGTCTGGCATTATGCATTTCATCATTATGAAAGTGGTTATTGATATTGCATGTGATTATTAGATTAGTAGAATATCCATGTGAATAAGTAAATGGAATTATTTCATTTTACTTTTGCCATACTATGTTGAAGTACATGTTTAAAAGGCTTTAGTTTTATTTATACTTTGCCTTAAAGTTTTATTCTTATTTTTGAAAGTTTCCTCTATATTGTTATCCTTACTGGGCATTTGAGCTCACCCCTTTTCTATGATTTATTTTTCCTAAGATGTAAAGAATTAATTTATGAATGACCTGTAGGGATAGTATGTGGGGATATGAGTGTGGTATATGAAGAAAATATGTAGTAGTAGTTTTTCACTTTATGATGTAATTTAAAACTTTATGAATATATCTAGTGTTTCCAATGATACTAAACCAATCGGTCTTTCGAAATTTTATCATTCTTGTGATCATGCCAATGTTATGTAATAATTCACTAACTCTAGGTAACTGGGGTTGGGGCGTTACATACCCCCTTTTCATGAAATCATTTAAAATTATCACAATATATAAAGGTAGTCATTTAAAATATAATTTTGAATCGAAGTGTCCCATACCACTTCGAAACTTTTTTATTGAATTATCATTTCAAAACATTCATGTCCATATAAATAAATCCCAAAAATCATTTTGAAAACATGGACACTAATTAAAAGGGTTTAGAATGATAAATCATTAAAAACATTTAAAATGATAATCTAGTTAAATAGACCCTCCCATAAATCCTTAAAAGATTAATTTTGAAATAATTTTTATAATATATGGTTATCAATGATAAGACTATCCCATTAAATACTTACACATGAACAATCTCAGATAATAATGAGATTGAGGAAATAACCCTTACCTCGTTGTAATCTATCAAGTCGTATGAAAAATAGTCAATAACCACCAAATGAATCACATGAATATCACGAATATAAATATAATCATTATAATATATATCAAATGGTAGTACACAATACACCACATGCAATAAATAAGTGGTGAACAATGGAAAACTCACCAAATTAAAAGTGAGATAAAAAACCCCTTACCTTAAACTTTCCTTTGGTCAAGGTTATGATTAACCTCCTATATAATGACCATAGTATGTTATTAAATTCTACCATAAAAAATTAATATTTATTATATAGTACATGATTCATTTATGACTTTATAATACCCATTTTATAATGGTTTCGTTGTTAAATAAACATTTTAGGATATAATCACTTTCTTTGTCCGACATGCTTGATTTATATATAATATATATTTAGAATATAAATGTAAAGACCCAAAAATTTCATTGAAAAGTTTTTCTTAAATTCTTTGGGATTTTACGAGTACGCAGTTTTTTACGGCACTTGATTCTGAGGCCCAGTGTGTCTGGAATCAATTTCTAAAGTTTAGCTTGGGTACGTTCAGTGAATGAACGAGTGGGTTTTTTCTAACTATTGAAACGGTGCTCGGAATCGAAATCTGAGGGTACCAATGAAACTGCAGCCCCGGTAATTGCTTAAGAAGACCCTTACTAGAGTTGTGTTTTCTCGGGAAGAGTTGTTAAAAATTGTGGATTAAGTATTAAGTGAAATAAAACTGTGTTACAATTTTATTTCACTTCCATGTTGTTAAAGCCCATGTGCTCATTGAAGAATGAGAAGAATGCCGACACGTCTTTCATATTCCCTAGGCATCAAAGAAAGGGAGACACCGCTTCTTCCACAAACATTCCCTGTCAACGTACATGGAGCCTCACCCGTGACACCGTATTCTGGGATGCGAGCTTCCTCGAACTCCATTGAGTTAGGGGTTGTTTCATCGTTCGAGTTTTATTTAATGAGTTTTGTTGTTATATAATTAGCGGCCTGTTATCGAAATAACGGGAGGAGGTCGAACGACACAAACACACCGATCTTTCTCCCCTTCGTTGTGGATCTTTATTGTCGCTTGAAATGGAGGCGAAGCGGTGCCGTCACACCACGAGGGAACGAGGGAACTGGGACTGGAGCGAGACGCGGTGAAGGAGCATGGTGTCTTCGTGCTGCGCCAGTGAAGCTGAAGGAATCTGCGGATAAGGGCGGGCCACGGTGGAGGGGTGCGGCGCCGTCGCACCGCAATGGATCACTATGGAGGGCCATGGCAGTGGTGGGCCGCGACGGAGGGGCGCGACGCCGTCGCGCCAAGCCTGTCGGACAACGGCCGCGGCCTAAGGCCGCGACGGTGTAGAGGTGGGCGGCCGGACTCCGCAGGCCGCCTGTGCTCCAGGAGGCGGGACCAGCCGGTCCCGCGGCTGCTACGACCGGCCATTATGGATGGCCATTTCAGGAAGACCGAGGGTCGTAACCCCCGGCCAACGAACCTAGGGCGGACCCCACAGGGGTCTGCCATTTCAGGAAAACAGGGGGGTAGCACCCCCCCTTCCGCGTCCGCTCAGCGCGCGGGCGCCCGCACCAGGCCAAACAGGCCGCGGGGGGGGGGGGGGGGGGGGGACCGCCTGCACCGGGTCGGGCCGCCCGCGCTGGGCTGGACCCCCACACCGGGCCAGGCCGCACCGGCTGGGTCGGGCCGCGCCCAACCGGGCTGCACCCGGACTTGGGTTGGGGCGGCCCAGTTTGGGCCGACCCAGGGGGTATTGGGCTGGGTCGGACCAGGCCCGAACCCCCTGATTTCGAGAAAGATCTGTTCCAACGCCCAAAAGAAGGGCTACAGACCTCCGATCGATGCGTCGTATATTGCGTAGTGATCCTTGGATTGAGGACGTCATTTCAGTATATTATACTCAGGATTTTGGAGAAATTTGGGTACGGCCGGGTTGGTTCAAACAGGAAACCAACCGGGCCCTCGGAACGAGAATACATATAAGATGAGCTCTGGACATCAGATTGACATGCCGTCGACTTTGTTGGATTCCTCTTAGTGAGATGGTTCTTTTGTATTACTCTTGTTGAGGTTGGGACACAGCTGGAGTACGGTTGGGTTGGTTTTATCTTTAAAACCAACCGGGCCCCTTGGACGAAAAAGCCAATAACTCTCAGACTAGGCGTCCAATTGACGCACCGTCTATCGTGTTCAGTTCATATTGAAGTGACATAACTTTGGGATACATCAACTCTGGACTTCGTGTTAGTTGATGTATCGACCCACTTGGCTTGTGGAGCGGACCCTCTCGGAATCGAGCATGCTGTGTGCGGGAACCCTAGAGTTGGCTGCGATTGCGACCATGATGATGACTATACTGGGATCCTCCGTAGGTTCGACAGCGATGACGACCGTACTAGAATCCTCCTTGGGTTCGACGATGATGACTACTATTCCTGTATCTGATATGGGTTCGGCCGTACTTGACTCAGTACATGTATCCTATGTGGGTCCGGCAGTGTAGCTAGTCTTGTATCCTTTGTGGGTCTGACAGCTTAGTTGGTCTTATATCTTATGTGGGTCGGACAACTTAGATGAATCAGTGGCTACATCTGATCATCACTATCGCCTTACGTAGTGTATACTTGTGTGAGCTGAGTCTTAACTTACAATCATTATCATCTATATGATTGTTGTGCTTTCCTGTGTGGATTGGGTTGTGCTTTCCTGTGTGGATTGGATTTTGCTTTCCTGTGTGGATTGGGTTGTAAATTCCTATGTATAATGGGTTATGTCTTTCCTATGTGGACTGGGTTGTATTTGGGCTCATGTGCTGGAGCCGAGCTGGAATAGATGACTTGATATATGTATGGCTATATACCTAATTAGAGTTGGTTGTTACTTCGTGATTGTATCTTTCCTTTGTGGTTTATCCTTCGTGGATTCTGGGAGACCTTCAGGGGTCTCGGGGTCCCTACTGAGTAGTGTATACTCACCCCTGAACGGGCTATGCCCGCACTACATTGTGTTGGATGTAGACGACGGACAGCGCTGATCGAGGTGGGAGTTCCTATAGCTGGACGGTACCTGGAGGTGGATAACTGGACGGGATGTACATAGAGCAGACAGTCAGAGCCGAGGAGTAGAGGATACTATCTGTACCCACCCTTCATGTGGGATTCCTAGAGGACGGCTCAGACTTTCTTCTTTACTTTTCAGTTATTGTATTTTCATTTCAGTTGTACTTTACTTTCAGTTGGGATTGTATTCTGGCCCATTAAATTTATTGCACATACCTTTGTACTCGGTTTACTTAGTGTTTACTCAGCTTGCATACTCTGGGGTGTTTATTTACTTTATAAAGGCAATGCCTTCCCTTTTTATCGAGATTTACGCCTTTGGTGCCAGTCACCAGCCCCTGGCCTATGGAAGGTAGGCTTGGGGTAGTCATGACACGAGCCCCAGGGACGAGTCGTGAAAAATTGGTATCAGAGGTGTTCGGTTATACCATATAACACAGGACTCTTACCTATCGTCTATGTCAAGCAATAGTTTTAAGGGTATTTTGTGTGTTTATCAGTCTAGGAAGTCCAGTGTTGGTGCGGCGGCCGATGTATCCATATACCAGGACCCCGACTTCTGATTTCTGACTCAGTGCACGAAAACATTAATTGCATGTGTGTTTCAAAAGTTTTGTTTTTGATTACTTTGTGTGAGCTCACCAGGTATACTGTATTGATTTTGGAAATCCTGTCTCTTTTCAGGATGTCCCCATAACAGCATCCAGCTAGGGTTCCGAGCATTGTGTGAGACGACAGCCCACCGAGCGACGAGGCCTCGGTGTAGGGCTCTATTACAGCAGAGGCACCTGCAGTACCTCTACTCGCCGAGCCACCGATGCCACTAGCCCCAGCAGCTAAGAGTACACATTTCCTTAGTGCACTTCATGAGTTTCATCGTCAGAGACCACCCATGTTCCGCGGGGAGATGGACCCTCAGGCAGCCAAGGATTGGCTGGAGGTTGTTGTTTGAGTTTTTAGATTAGTATGGACACCATCAGACCTCATGGTGATCCTTGTATCGAGTCTAATATATGCGGAAGCAGGTAGATGGTGAAGCCTGATGCTCCAAGTGCACGACGAGGAATCTCTCCTTTCGTCAGACTTTGAGAGACTCTTCCGCTCGGAGTTCGTTCCAACCACCCTTCGTGCGGTGCGCATTGAGGAGTAACTACAGCTGCGGCAGGGCAGAATGATGGTAGCCCAATACTCGGTGAGATTTACCGATCTCTCGTGCTATTCCACAGACATGGTATAGGACCCATTCTTCCAAGCCCAGACCTTCGAGCAGGGACTGATTCATGAGATCAGGGCATCGGTGATCTTCCTCAGCACTCTGACACAGGCAGCAGAACTTGATCGAACCCTTCTTGTGGAGAGATTTCTTGTTGAGCCTACACCAGCAGCAAGACCTACCGCAGGGTGGCATGTAGTGGAGTCTTCTATAGTTGGCAGTCGACAGATGACACAGTTATCCAAGCATACCAGACCATCAGGTGGATGACCACAGTATATTGGCTCAAAGGTGCGGGGCACATGGCACATAGCTAGCCATACAAGGAATAGACAGTGCTATGCATGCGGCGGGCAAGGCCACATGGCTCGTGACTGCCCGACCCACCATGTAGAGGAGCAGTAGAAAGTTGAGAGACCACCCAAGAAGAGGCAGAGGTTCGACTATGGCGGTCCGTAGGGAGAAGGTGGATGAGGACGAGGAGCTGGCCAAGCAGCAGGTGCTGGGCGACACTTTGAGGTTCTACCACCACCACCACCATGAGGTCCACCCCGACCATAGGGAGCTGGCTGACAGAGGTAGGCTAAGCTTCAGGCAGCAGAGGCCTACGACCGCGACACACCTGAGATAATTCTAGGTACTATCTGTGTCTAATCCACTCTTACTCTAGTTTTTATAGACACAATAGCAAGTCATTCTTTCATTTTTTCTGCTCTTGTTCGGAGCTCGGATATTTCGATGGAGGCGTTGGCTCGATCCTTATGTCTAGAGACTCCTACGGGAGTAGACTCGATGATTACACACTGGTGTCGGCAGTGTGATAATACTCTAGGAGGTGAGAGCTTCAGCTGGGATCTTCTTGTAGCGGTGTCGAGGCCTTACAACGTCATCTTGGGCGTGGATTGGTTATCTACAGTTCATGCTCAGATAGAGTGTATTAGGAGAAAGGTGAGGTGTGTCTACACCGATGGGAGTAGGTTCACCTTCACAGGTGGGAAGGGAGCCTTTGCAGTGTAGTATATACTCACACAGAGGAGAGGATAGCCGATTACTCATCAGTTGGCTGGCCTCATCCTAGGAGCAGTGGACGTGCGGAGTCAGAGTTTTCCTATAGTGGTGGATCAGTATGCAAATGTTTTTCCTGACGAATTTTTTGGACTACCTCCTCCTAGATAGGTAGACTTCTATATTTACGTATACCTCGGGATAACCTCAATATCTACTCCAACATATTGGATGGCTCCCGCTGAGCTTCGAGAGCTACAGGTACAGCTGGAGGACTTGTAGGGAAAGGGATTCATCTGACCCAGTGTTTTACCCTGGGCTTCCCCCATATTGTTCACCAAGAAGGCGGACCGGAGCTTGCGACTGTGTGTAGATTAGCATCGCCTGAACCAGGTGTCCGTGAAGAACAAGAATTCACATTAGAGGATCAACGACCTCCTCGATCAGCTCAAGGGAGCACGATGGTTCTCGAAGATAGACCTCAGGTCAAGCTATCGTCTTCTAAGAGTTCGATATGAGGATGTGTGGAAGACGACCTTCAGGTGTCGATATGGCCACTATGAATTCATGTATTTTCTATTCGGCGTGACCAATGCTCCAGCAGTGTCCATGAGTCTCATGAATAGGATCTTCTAGCCTTACCTCAGTCGATTTGTTGTGGTCTTCATTGACGACATATTGATATACTTGACCACTAAGGAGGACCAAACCTACCATTTGTGGGTTACACAGGACACACTCTGAGATTACCAGCTTTATGGTAAGCTCTCGAAGTGTTAGTTCTAGATACACGAGGTCCATTTATTTGGATATGTCATCTATGAGGTGGGATTTGTGGTGGATCCTGTGAAGATTGAAGCAGTGCTAGCTTGGGAGCCACCTAGGAGCATGACAGAGGTGAGAAGTTTCCTAGGTTTGGCTGGGTACTACCGGAGATTTGTTCCAGACTTCTGCAGAGTTTCAGCACCACTTACAGCTTTGGTGAAGAAGGGAAGACTATCCGTGTGGTCAGATAGATGTCAGTAGAGCTTCTAGGAGCTGAGACAGAGATTGACCAGCACACCTATCTTGAGGCTACCAGAGGAAGGAGTAGAGTACGTAGTCTACTGCGATGCATCAGGGACCAGACTCAGGTGTGTCCTGATGCAGGAGCAGGCAGTGATCACCTATGGATCACGAAAGTTGAGGTAGCACGAGTAGAACTATGCTACCCATGACTTTGAGTTAGTAGCAGTTGTCTTCGCTCTGATGATTTGATGACACTATCTGATGGGCGAGCGCTTTACAGTCTACTCTGATCACCAGAGGCTTAGGTATATCCTCTCGCATAAGGACCTGATCCTGATACAATGACAATGGATCGATTTCTTCTAAAGACTATGACTTTGAGATAGTCTATACTCATGGGAAGGGGAATGTAGTAGATGATTCTCTCAGCAGGAGGACGGGCATTCAACTTCTTGGAGAGGAGACAGAGCAGCTAGCCGCTTTATAGATATCCTTCATGGAATGAGATGGAGCAGCCTTTCTTTAGTCACTCCCAGTCACTCCTCCACTTCTTCGTGGGTCAAAGAGGCACAACATGGGGACATTTACTGTGAGACACGGCGTGCACAAATTTCCTCAGGATAGGCACCTGATGGATTCTCTATAGGAGTAGAGCACTTCGTCTTTTTCAGAGGACTTACCATGGTACCAGTTGCTTTATAGGAGGAGGTGCTGAGAGAGTTTCACACTTCCCCTTTAGTGGTACATCCTGGAGTAGCGAAGATGTACCAAGATCATAGATGAGAACACTAGTGGCCAAATTTGAAGAAGGCATTAGCAGAGTTAATTTCTCGATGCCTCACTTTCCAGAAGGTGAAGGCGGAGCTCCAGGTACTAGAAGGCATGGTACAACCTTTAGAGGTCCCATAGTGGAAGTGGGATGGGATATCTATGGATTTCGTGACTGTAATTCCATGTATTTCTAGAGGACATGACTCCATTTGGGTGATCGTCAGCTGAATCACCAAGTTGGCCCACTTCATACCCATCAGAGAGCAGTGATCAGTGGAGAGCTTGGGATTCCTTTATATTCAGAAGATCATACGGCTTCATGGTATACCATCATCTATCGTCTCTGATCGAGATTATCGCTTTACTTCTATGATTTGGAAGGGGTTACAGGAGGCTTTTGGGACAAAACTTCACCTGAGCACTGCTTTTCACTTTCAGACAGATGTTCAGACAGAGAGGACCATTTAGACTCTCGAGGACAAGCACCGTGCATGTGTCCTAGACTTTGAATGTAGCTAGGAGGATCGCCTACCCTTGGTGGAGTTTGCATACAACAACAGCTACCACTCGACCATCGGGATGACATCATACGATGCATTGTACGATCGAAGTTGCAGATCACCTCTGTGTTGAACAGACCCTGGGGAATCTGCAATTGTGGGACCATAGATGGTCCATGCCACATTAATGATACAAACTTAGCACATCATTTATTATGAAAACTAATGATTATTTAAATGTAGTGAATTAAATTTTGAATATTTGAAGTTTTGAATTGATGGAAATGTAAATAAAATAAGACAAGGGCCTTATTTTATTTGGGTTGTTTCCATTGTGTGGAGTTTTGAGAGAGGGAGAGTTCTATACTTTGAAGAACTTCATCTTCCTCATTGAGGAACGTGAAGAACTCCGACATGCCTTTCATCTTCCCTCCACATCAAAGAATGGAATACACCGCTTCTTCCATAGAGGTTCTCCATCGACGTACATGGAGCCTCACCCGCGACGCCATATTCCACGATGCAAGATTCCTCGAACTTATATGAGTTAGGGGTTCTTTCATCATTCGAGTTTTATTTAACATGTTTTGTTGTTAAATAATTAGCCACTTGTTATCGAAATAACTGGAGGAGGCTGGACCACACAAACACGGTTGATCCTCCACCCCTTCGTTGTGGATCTTTATTGTCTCTTGAAATGGAGGTGACATGATTCCATCACACCACGCAGGAATGAGGGAACCACGACCAGAGTGGGCTGCAGTGAAGGAGAGAAGCGTTTCCGCGCCGCGCCGATGAAGTCGAAGGAAGCCGCAGATAAGGGCGGGCGGCGGTGAAGGGGCGCGGCGCCATCACGCCGTGATGGCCAGACAAGGGCTGCGAACTAAGGTCACGTCGGTGCAAAGGAGGGTGGCCGGACTCCGCCGGCCACCAGCGCTCCAGGAGGTGGGACCAGCAGGTCTCGCGGGAGCTCCGGCCGGCCATTTTGGCCCGCCGTTTCGGGAAGTATGGGGGTCGTAACCCCTGGCCAATGCACCTAGGGCGGACCCCACAGGGGTTCACCATTTTGGGAAAACAATGGGGCAACGCCCCCCCACCCTTTTGCATTCGCACAGTGTGCAAGCACCCACAATGGGCCGAACCAGCCGCAACGGGATGGACCGCCCACGCCGGGCAGGACCGGACCGCCCGGGCCGGGCCGCACCACCTGCACAGGGCCTGACCGCCCGCAACGGACCACCCGCGCTGGGCCGGACCCCCTCGCTGGGCTCGGCCGCACCGGCTCGGCCGGGCTACGCCAGCAGGGCCGGGCCGCGCCCAACCGGGCCGGACCCAGACCCGGGTCGGGTCGACCCGGTTCGGGCCGGACCCAGACCCGGTTCGGGCCGGCCCCGGGGGACTTGGTTCAGGTCGGACCAAGCCCAAACCCCTTGATTTCCAGACAGATTCATTCAAACGCCCAAAACATGGGCTACAGACCTCTGATCGACACACCATCAGTTGTGTACCGATCCTTGGATCGAGATGGATGTTTCAGTAAATTACACTCAATGTTTCAGAGAAATTTTGGTATGGCTGTGTTGGTTCGAACACAAAACAAACCGGGCCCTCGGAGCAGAAACGCATATAACTTGAGCTCCGAACATCTGATTGACGTGCTGTAGACTTTGTTGGATTCTTCTTAGTGAGACGGTTTTTTTCCTTACTCCGCTAGAGGTTTGGATGCAGCTAGAGTATGGTCGGGTTTATTTTATCTTTAAAATCAACCAGACCCCTATGACGAAAAAGCCAATATCTCTCAGAGCAGGCGTCTGATTGACGCAACGTCTGTCGCATTGAGTTCATATTGACAAGACGGAACTTTCGGATACATCATATTTGGACTTCAGGTCTGTTGATGTATCAAACCCCTTGGCTCGTGGAGTAGACACTCCCTGAATGTTGTGTGCAGGATCCTTAGAGCTAGCTGCGATTGTGACGACGATGACGACTGTATTGGGATCCTACGTGGGTTCGGCAGTGACGATGACCGTACTAGAATCCTCCTTGGGTTCGATGGTGATTACTACTATTCTTGTATCCTTTGTGGGTATGGCAGTACTTGACTACTGTTCTTGTATCCTATGTGTTTTTGGCAGTATTTGACTCTATACTTGTATCCAATGTGGGTCTGGCAGAGTAGAGGGTCTTGTATCCTTTGTGGGTCTGACAGCTTATCTGGTCTTGTATCCTATGTGGGTCTGATAACTTAGATGAATTAGTGGATACATATGATCATATATATCGCATGTATACATGTGTGAGATGAGTCTTAACTTACAATCATTATCATCGACATGATTGTTGTGCTTAATTGTGTGGATTGGGTTGTGCTTTCCTGTGTCGATTGGGTTGTGCATTTCTATGTGGAATGGGTTATGTTTTTTCTTGTGTGGATTGGGTTGTATTGGGGCTCTTGTGCTGGAACCAAGCTGGAATAGATGACTTAGGTATATGTATGGGCATATACATAAGTAGATTTGGTTGTTACTTCGTGATTGTGTGTTTTCTTTGTGGTTTATCCTTCGTGGATTCTGGGAGACCTTCGGGGGTCTTTGGGTCCCTACTGAGTAGCGTATACTCACCCCTCCATGGGCTATGCCCGCACTACGTTGTGTTGGATGTAGAAAATGGAAAGCACTGATCGAGGTGGGAGCACGTGGAGCTGGACGGTACCTGGAGGTGGATCACTGGATGGGATGTACACGGAGTGGACAGCCAGAGCCGAGGACCAGAAAAGACTATCTGTACCCAACCTTCAGGTGGGATTCTCAACGGACGGCTTGGACTCGCTACTTTACATTTCAGTTGATGTACATTCATTTCAATTGTACTTTACTTTCAGTTGGGTTTGTATTCTAGCCCATATACTTTACAACACTTCCTTTTGTACTCAGTATACTTAGTGTTTACTCAGCTTGCATACTCTATGGTGTTTGTTTACTTTATAAAGGCAATGCCTTCCGATTTTATCGAGATTTATGCCTTTGGTGCTAGTCGCCAGCCCCTGGCCTATGGAAGACAAGATTGGGGTAGTCACGGCATGAGCCCTGAGGATGAGTCGTGACAATAAATATTTATGATATATGTATATATGAAATGGAAGGCATCTTTTATGGAGACGGTAAAGCATATGTACGCATAAACGAAGTTTTCGTTTTCACATCGTTTTGAACGAATGTAATTGAATAAGAAGTACATACATACATAAATATATAAATATATATATATATATCCAATAGCATTATTATTTCATATATTACAAAATTATTACTAATATATATTTTTATGATTATCTTTGAATGGTGAACAAGGAAATGAATCTCATCATGTCGTGGAGACGGTAATCCCCATGTACGCACGAGTGACAATATCATTCTTTTGATATTAAAATAATATATAATTGGATGAAATATATAATATAATGAATCATTAAAATGTTTTATTTATTATTTACATCAATTATACATCATTATTATACCCATCCAATATAATAATGTATTGAATAACAACTACATCATGACGTGGAGACAGCAAGCCGTACGTATGAACGTATGGTGACATGTCATTAATAGGATGGATAGAATAATAAATATCATTGTGACATATTTATAATAAAATCAAAATATATAAAAGATACTATAATTATTGTTTTACAATGGAAACAACAATGAAAGAAGAAGTGGAAGAAGAAAATAACATGAAAGAGGTGATGAAAATATTTACCTCTTCTTTGGGATCTTTCTTTTGATTTGATCAAAAGGGATCTATAGGTCAGCTTTTTGACCAATGTAAGCCCTCTAGGATAAAGGAATGAAAGTTAATAGGATATTTGGGCAGGTTTTGGCTGAGCTAAATGGCTTTAAAGGAGTGAATTTGAGAGAAGGGTGAGTGACTTTTTATAAGAGGGGTGAGGGGCGCCTTAAGAATTGATTGAAAAATTATTTTATAATAAATTCATATTTAGTTTATAATGGCTCCAAATTAATTTATTTTGAAGATAAAGTGGGGATGGGTCAAAATCCTCTCAACCAATCAGTTTTAGACAATTTTAGGTTACCTTTTTAACCTTATCTTTTATATTTAACTCTATGTTAAATAATTTAACTTTTACCATGTCTTCTTGTATTCTTACAAATATATGGTTAATAAACATACTATAAATATCTCAGAGAACCTCAGGTGGTTCATTAATGACATATATAATATTATTTATGCCCTTTTACTGAACCTTAAATTTCTAGGAATATTATATCAACCAATAATATAGTATTTTTTTAAAAACTAATTTATGTCAATCTTGACACTATTTGGTATTTTGTTTTTGTGAAAGCCATAACAACATTATCACTTTGAAAAAAATTAATCTAATCAACCCAAATATGTCATATTAACCTATATAATTAGTGTAATTCATAAAATGTCTCAAATGACATTTATTTGGATATTTATGATATCAATTATTTTAATCATTCATGAATAAGGTAATATCTGCATCATCATTGTGTCATAAATTATTTTTTTATTTAATGCCTAAAAATTATAAATAAAATACCATTATATAGGAAACTATTTTATAATTCTAATAAATATTTATAGTCGAATTAATCTTATGTATAACCCAATATTAAAAATGTTATAGTTATGAAAATTTGAATTTAACACTTTTAACTCTCCTTTAAATTAAATAATAATAAATGTCCAAATCTAATCCAAGTGGACCTAAAGGATCATATATTTTTTTTCATAATGTTGTTTTTGGCTGAATTAAACTTACCCAATAGAATTATAGCATGTGTTAGGGTACTTATAATATCATTTTTACCGTTAATTACCATATTTAATTTTAACTGTGGTAAATAAAAGTAAAATATTACTATTCACTAAAAAATTATTTTCATATTATTGAACAAAATTTTACTTACTGATATTAACCGTGTCTCTCAGATTTTTGAAATTCAACTCACAGAAATGGTAAAATTTTGTTTTATTCAAATTTTAAATTGATCCTAGTAGGTGGGTAAAAGACGGTAAAAAGTTTTATAAAATTTTATATATCTAAACATATTATACAATGAATCCAATTAATTAAATGAAAAATATATATGTTTTATGTATCTATTTTGACCTATAATAAATAAAAATATAATAACTAATTATTTAAATAAAAAGTTGGTTTTAACCAATAACGCAGTGTTTTTTCACTATTCATAAAAAATTGAATGTTTTCAAAAAAATACCCAAAATTCACCCTAAGATAATTTCAATATTAAGAATTCTAATATTTATTCTATTTTATAAAATTAATAACGTATAATTTTCATTTATTAATTTAAAATTAATTCCTGTTATCAAAACCAAAAGGCAGGTTTTTAAGAAGTAAAAAATATCAAAAGATTCACATTGTTTATGTAAAATTTAAATGTGATATTACATATAATAACCTACATTGTATTAAATGAGAAAAATAAAATATCATTATACTTCCAAACCATTCAAAATCATAATTTATGATTATAAATTATTTCGAATAAAAAAGTTGTTTTTAATTAAAATTTAGTAATTTCCCTTATTCATCAAAATAAGAAAGTTATCGGAAAAGTACCAAATATATATCGAAACTAAATTTTTATGTCCCGATTCTAAAGAATAATTTAATTTATTTAAAGTGAATATATAAAATTGTCAAATATTTGTTTTAAAAAGGGTTCTCCACTAAAATGTTGTGCAATTTCATTTTTGAAAAATACTTATTTTATCCTAAAAAATGAACTTGTTCTTATATTATGTCTATGAAAAACATAATATAGATGTTAAAATTATATATATTATATAAGATTTCAAAATGCAAGTAATACTATTCATAACCGCTTTTTGAATGGTCAGTTTAGTATATTGTGGTCAGCTCGAACACGGTGTTGTGTGTAGCGCAAGCTATTGAATTACATTAATGATATAACGTACTTTGAAATATTGGGGTGTTACATTCTTCCCTCCTTCAATAAATTGAATCCTCACAATTTGAAATTGTTCTTTGAAAATAATATGCTAAAAATAGAAAAATACCTTTCTGGAAAACCCACATCGGAAATTGGGTTAATAAAATTTAGTCTTCATAAGAGGGAAAGTGAAAGGAAAAAGTCACCACCAAATTAAGATCTCAATTAGGAGAGCATTGGTGGAAATTAGGGAAAAATATTTGGAGGGAAAATGTAAATATTTACAAGGAGTGATTGAGGTCATCAATCACAAACATGTTTATAATTGAGGGCCTCAAAGACATCGATCTGCGATGATTTAAAATATCACCAGTTCAACAAAACATAATTTATTAGGATAACAAATTTTTAGTTTGAAGATATCTTCCCTAATGATTAAGAATTAATTTATTCATAGAATAAGCGGGATATATATATATATATATAGATATACTTGACAAGTATAATTTCATACTTCAAGTAATTCCTTCCATAAAATCATCCTTCACTCCAAAAGATAAAAAATTTCACAAATATTCTATTTATCCAAATTGTGTAGGGTGAAAAAATTAATCTATATTCATTTTTTGGACTATTTAAAAAAACTACATTATAAAAACTATGACATCACGTAGTTTAGTGGTAGGTGATGAACCCTTGTATCCCTTTGGTTGCGGGTTCAAGTATCATAGCCTTGCCGGACGCAACTGGTTGTTTCCCGACCTCTGGGTTGTCTTTTTTTTGACAATACAAAAATAAACTTACCAATTTTATCCAATTTCAAAATTAATACATTCCTGCCTTTAGACTTATCCTAAATACTTCAATCCAAACTCACATTCAAAAATTTATAATGAAATTAAACACAATGATGATCCTTTTTTGCACATAATAACATGTGAACACCATCATCATGTATTCTTTAAAAACATGGTAACACCCTGAATTACCATAAAACCATATTGATTACATTCATCCTCCCTTATTCTTTATATAATACTGGATATATTCCATATATCCAATTTTTTTGAATATTACAACAATAATGGAATTAAAAAACTATTAATGAGTTCCAAGGATGTCAAGAATATCCAATATAATGTATCCAAATCGACCATATCTTATTGCAAAATAACTTCCTCATTATCAGGAACATATAAAGGATTACATTTCCTTTAACCATTCATTTTCCAAAAAGTGTTTTTTATTATTATGACACTTTTCTCAGAACCATATAATCTAAAATCCTCAATAAAATAGTATTGTGGTACAATCCTTATTTATCTATTTAATTCATATAACCAGCATATTGTTGATACCACAGTCAAATGAAATAATTCTCTAAAAACAACATAAGAAGAGTATTCATTCCTCTTCATCTAAGGTAGTATCATAACGTGATTATTATCCAATTGAATAATTGTTAGTATACTCTGATGACTTGGACATTTATTGGCGTGGTGTCCCAACGCCTTGTAGATGAAGACTTTTACATTTGAAACCCTTTTCTTACCCTTAAAATAATGTAATTGGTGTCCTTTTTATCCACACTTATAACGAACTCACATTCCCTTCAAGAATTTACCAAGGTAATTCTTTCCACATTTATCACATATGGAAAAATTCTTCTTTCCCCTCTTCACTTGATCCATCTTTCTCTCTACCATAATTTTGTTCTCTTGCTCCCCTTCAATGCCATTAGACTCAAAGAATTATTTACTTATCTTATTAACATATGATATTATTTCTTCATATGTTGAGAATAAATGAGAGACTATTTACCTTCTATATGTTGGCTTAATAGCATGAAAGATATGATTCTTCTTACTCTTTGGATCATATGTATTTCTGGAGTTCTAATTCCTTCCACTCGGTGCATTTTCTATACAATATAATACACTAAGTCAGTTTATGAATCACAATGATAATTCCAAACATGTAAAATACCAAAGGTAAATTGAACAGTTTATGGATATAATCCATAATAATAAAAATGTTTTTTTGAGGATGTATTTACTCTAATAAACTTCCTAATGGATTGTAATAAAAATGTGAATTATCCTAAGAATAACCCTGATGTGTATTGTAACCAAGAGTGCCGAAAGTCCCATTGTTGTGCACCGGTTCTCGTTCGAGTCTGGATCAAAGTGGTGTTTTCAGGTTTGAACCCTAGGTACATCTGTGCCAGAGCTTCCTCTACCTGCTAGTATCCAGATAGGGATGTATTTCTCGGAAAACTCACAAAATCTCTAAATTACCAAAATTCTAGGAGGTTCTTCTATAATAATCCTCAAAGTCTATCTTAGGGTAATTTTATCTAATTTGAGTTTATCTAAATCTATTTCCAAGTTTATTGCTAAACTTTCTCTGATTAAAAGAAATCATGTCCTAAAAGGCCGATCAATTTACCAGTCCTTGAAAATAGATTTTATACATGAACGTTACATTACACTTTCTAGCATACAAAAAAAATAATCCTTTGAGAATGTCATTGTTCCCTTTAGCTAATCACTGCATCTCAAACATAAAACACTTCATGGGATCCTGGGAAAATAAAACATAAGAAATGGGTGAGCTCTGATGCTCAGTAAGGGTAATTTTTTTTGCAGAAGCTATAAACCCTTAAGGGAATATGTGTAATAAAAAAATATACTTTTAAAAATAAAATTGAACATAATATAGAAAAAATATATCAAATAATTCCATTTACCTTTTTCACATGGAAATTATAATAGTAAAATAATCACATGTAATAAATAATTTCATAATGAGGGAATGTATAGTACGAGAAATTAATTTGTGTGTCAAGGCCTTGTGCTAGGACCTATGGGCTAACTGTAAACGGACCCAAACCTGGAGAGACTCTCTAACCAGACTCCATCCCGGAGAGCCTCTAAAACCGAAATCCAAACCGGAGAGCCTCTGTAACTAGACCCCACCCCAAAGGGTCTTCTGTAACCAGACCCCAACCTGTAGGTCTTACGTTTATCGGTCCACAACCCAGAACATATTATTCCTATTCATTCATCATAAGAAAATGTTGCAATATAACATAAAAATTTTGTATTAAAACTAGCATATGAAATGTCAACACTTTATCCATAAACCTTGAATGGTTTTAAAAGAACACATCCACAGTAAAACATATCACAAAAAATTCAATATAATATGGAATATTTTTATCATAGTAAATCAACTTCAAACAAGATTAAAATCCATTAAAGGATGTTGACATATATGAAAATGATTAGTAAAATACATTGAGAGAAATACACCTTTTTCATAAAATAATTTAAAATTTTAAAAATTTATAAAGGTTGTAATTGAAAAGAGATTTTTTAATCAATGTTCCCATAACACTTTGAAATATTTAAAAAAAAATTATCATTTCGAAAAAATCATGTCCAAATAAATAAATCCATAAAATAATTTTGAAGACATGGACATTAATTAAAAGGGTTTAGAATGATAAATCTTTAATAACATTTAAATTGGTGATCTAGTTAAATAGAATCTCCAATAAAACCTTAAAAGATTCATTTTGAAATCATTTATATAAAATATGGGTATCTATGAAAAGTATGTCCCAGAAAATACTTACATGTGAACAATCTCAGATAATATTGAGATTGAGGAAATAAACATTACCTCATTGTAATCAATCAAGCCGTATAAAAAATAGTCATGAACCACAAAATGAATAAAAAATTATCATTACTATAAAGATAATCATTATAATATATATAAAATGGCAGTACACAATACACCACATACAATAAATAAGTGGTGAACAATGAAGATCTCAAGGAATTAAAAATGAGATAAGAAACCCCTTACCTTTCACTTTCCTTTGGTCGAGGGTACGATTAACCTCCTATATAATGACCATAGTATGCTAATAAATTAAACCAAAACCATATTCATATTTACTATATCATACATGATTATTTTATGACTTAATACTACACATTTAATAATGATTTCTATGTTAAATTAACATTTTAGGTAATAATCACTTTCTTTATCGTACATGTTTTAACTTGTTATTCCTGATCGTATCATTTAGATCAGGATTTAAATACTTCCAGAATATAGAAACTGATTTATATATCATATATATTTAGAATGTAAATATTTATAATAGATTTATATATGAAATGGAAGGCACTATTTTTGGAGACGGTAAGTCGTACGTACGCATAAACGTTGTTTCTGTTTTCACTTCGTATTAAATGGAAGTAAGTGAATAATATATATGTAAGTACATAAATACATACATACATATATAAATACATACAAACATATCTCCTATAGAATTATTATTTCATATATTACATACTTATTAGTAATATATATTTTTATAATCATCGTTGAATGGTGAACATGGAAATGAATCTCACCGCGTTGTGGAGACGGTAATCCGTACGTACACACGAGTGAAAATATAATTCTTTTGATATTAAAATCATATATAATTGGATGTAATATAATATATATAGAATCATTATCATGCTATATTTAATATTTACATCAATTATACATCATTATTATACCCATCCAATATATTAATGTATTGAATAACAACTACACCACGACGTGGAGACTATAAGTTGTATGTACGCACGTATGGTGACATGTTATTCATAGGATGGATAGAATATTGAATATGGTTGTACCATATTTAAAATAACATCATAGTATATAGAAGATACTGTATTTATTGTTTTGCAATGGAAACAACAACGAAGGGAGAAGTGGAAGACGAAAATAACTTGAAAGAGGTGGTGAAATATTTACCTCTTCTTCGGGATATTCTTTTTGATTTGATCAAAATAGATCCATAGGTTACCTTTCTGAACAAAGGAAGGAATCTAGTATGAAGTTAGGATAGTTTAGAGGGTATTTGGACAGGGTTTTTCCAAGTAAAATGGAATTTGAGGTGTGAATTTGAGAGAAGGGGGAGTGGCCTTTAATAAGAGGGGAGAGGGGAACCTTAGGAAAATAATATATCCAAACTAAATTATTTCGATTAAAAAAGATGTTTTTAATTAAAATTTAGTAATTTTCACTATTCATCAAAATATGAAAGTTATCAGAAAGGTAATAAAATATATCCAAACAAAATTTTTATGTCCTAATTCTAAATAATAATTTAATTTCATTAAATTAAATATATAAGACTGAAAAATATTGATTTTAAAAATGGTTCTCCATTAAAAGACAGTAAAATTGCATTTTTTGAAAAATACTTATTTTTTCTGAAAAAATGAACTTGTTCTTATAGTATGTCTATGAAACACATAATATGGATATTAAAATTATATAGATTATATAAGATTTCAAAATTTATTTAATAATATTCATAACCTCTTTTTCAACGATTAGTTTAGTAAGTTGGGATGAGCTCGAACTCAGTGTTGTGTGTAACACAAGCTATTGAATTACATTAATGGTATAATGTACTATGAAATCTTGGGGTGTTACAATAGTATCCAATTTTTTAAATTTTATATATTTTAGTTTTTAAAATGGTCTTCATTTTTGGATTTGGAATATCAAATTTTTCTTAGGGTGAATTTTTGGTATTTTTCTGAAAACAATCAATTTTGGATGAATACTGAAAAACAATGTGTTATTCGTTTAAACTGACTTTTTATTTAAATAATTAGTTATTTTATTTAAATTTATATTAGGAAAAAACAGATGCATAATACTTTTTTATTTTCAATTTAATTCTTTGGAATCATTTTATAATAATATTAGATATATAAAATCTTATTGAACTTTTTATCGTCTTTTACCCACCTTCTAGGTGCATTTGAAAATTTTCTTAAAATATAATTTTTCCGCTTCTGTGAATTGAATTTCAAAAATCCGAGAGACACGGTTGAAATCTGTAGGTAAAATGGTTTTCAATAATTTGAAAATATTTTTTGGTGAATAGTAACATTTGACTTTTATTTACCACAGTTAAAAGTCAATAGGGAAATTAAATGTAAAAAAGATATCATATTTACCTTAAAACATGTCCTAATTCTATTGGATAAGATTATTTTGACCAAAAAAACCTTAGTAATAAAATATGATCCTTTTTTCCACTTGGATTAGATTAGGAAATTTTTTATTATTTAATTTAATTTAGAGTTAAAAGTGTTAAATTCTTGTTTTCATAACTAAAACATTTTAAATAAAGGGTTATTATAAGGCCCCAGTCTCAAACATTACTTAATCTTTACATATTTCAAGAATACACCTTCAGGATCTTTTCAGGGATAGAGTTTTCGATATTTAGATCATAAAACAAGCATTATATCCCACATTTAAACAAAGTGGTTACAATAAATGAAAATATCCATTTTTCCCATCAACAGAAACATATTTAAAAAAACATGGATTCTTTCTTGACACTTCCTTGACACTGTCGTCATATCATGTACCATTCCCTTGACCTGTGAAAAACATTTCAAAAACTTGAGATGAACATAATAAGATCAGTAAGGGTTATTAAAAAATATGAAATTAAAACATTAGTCCATGCATGAAATCAAACATTACTCCTAAAGCATAATCACATACCTCATCAAGTCATGAATAAATCATAGAAATCATAAGACATAAAGTTAACTTGAGGCATTCATAAAATTCTTACGTAGGGTGTAACCCTCTTGGTTACGTTTGGAATACCCATAACAGTATATTCCCTAAATCTCATCGGAGAAACCTTAACGTTTAACTCCTTCTCGTTACCCAATGCATTGGAGAGCTATATCGGGCTCACCTGCCCTTAGTTTATCACGGAACCACCCACTTCATAACAATACCTAAGAACCATAACATAATCATACCACATAATACATGCATAAATGAAACATAACATTTCCATATTTCAATCACAAGATATCAACACAACACATTGATATAAAAAACTTTATGAAAACCATTTTATATACCTAAATAAAAGAAACATAAAACATGGTATTTATTTTTCATTTTAAAAAAAGGTTTGGCTTGTAGAGGAAGACGAAACTCAAATAATGGTCACGGCGGCGGAGAATTCGTTGTCGCTGCATACGTATGACAAAAAAACAAAAAAACATTCCTTTTCTCCTTTAGTAAAATTCTTCGTATAAAAAAATATTCCTTTAGAATAAGAATAAAAGTCAAAGGGGTTTATACCCCATATAAAAGAAAGTTGTGTATAAAGCAAAATATGCATCAATGAATGGAGATTGAGACGAAGTCCCATACCTCATATTTGACTTAACTTGATCGTTATTTAATCTCCTGAATAATTAAAATGAGTTAATTTATACTTTATTAAGAACCTTTTTCATGTTCATTATTCCTTTTATATAACTTATTACAATGTCATGAACACTATGTCATTATTTAAGTTAATAACGGTCGTTTTAACGATCATTCGTACTTGAGTAAAAAATAAACTCTTTATAATTACATGTTGTTCATGTATCCATTATATCCAGAGTTATACTCATGATGTAGATATCATATATATCATATATATCCAGTATATAAATGAATTTATAATATTACATAACATTTTGAGTTAAGAAATGAAATACACCGTTCATGGAGACGGTAAGTCGTACGTACGCCTGAATGCTACTTTCATTTCTATTTCGTAATGTATGGAATTGAATCATAATGGTATAAAGGTATTTTATAATTCCAGTATAATGTAATATATAATATCATTCAATCAATCCTTTATATGTACCACATATGGTATTAATGAATCAAATCACTTTGAGGGGGCGGTAGTCCGCACTTCCTAAAATGAAGATATCGCGTTTACCCATAACGGAAACCATAAAGGTATGCCATAAATGAAAAAGACAGATGCTTAAGTAAAACATAAACATATTATATATCATATATAAATATAGTGACATCTTAATGGCCACATTTGAAGGTATTAAAATAATATTGAACAATCATCGTTTCGTGTGGCAGAAATTCACCATCCACAGAAACAGTATGTTCTTTAACCATTAGATGTAGGTGTGTGTAAGTGTAGCTCTAATTCTTCTTATAACAACATCCTAGTATATGTAAGATAGTGGTTTTGTTACAAAATAAATTAATAAAAAGAGTTTAGGGGGTTGGAAAAGCAAAATAAAACATAAGAACACAAGAGAAAACACTACCTTTAAATCAGGTAACTCTTTTTGATTTGAGTACAAAGGCTTCCTTGGGAAGACTTATGCCCAATGTGAGGCTTCTAAGAGTTATAGAGGGATGTGGATAGACAAATTGGGTAGGGTTTGGCCGATCCAAAGGCTTTGGAAGTGTGCGTACGATGGTAGAGGTGGGGGCCTTTTATAAGAGGAGATGAGAGGGACTCTTGGAAAGTTAAGAAAAGATACTTTGTTATAAAATGATTTTCGGATAGAAAAGGTCCCAGAAGTATATATTTCGAGGATAAGAAGATAAGGGTTCTAAATCTACCCATCCAATAGATTTTTGACAAGTTTAGGTATCATATATTTCATTATATTTTCATTTAATTTTAATCGTTAAATAATGCGGTAATCGCTGCATCATCATGGTGTCATAAATGGATTAATTTATTTAATGTCTAAAAATTATAAAAAAATACTATGATGTAGAAAACATTTTTATCTTTCCAATTAATATTTATTGTCAAACCTCTGACTTGTATAACCCCATTTAGAAATTGTTTTAGTAAAACAACTCATGTTTGTGTCATTTTTACTTTTACATTAAATAAAAAGATATTAATGTCATTTTCCTTCCAATGTGGCTCCTTGGGGTCCCCAAGTTGACCCATGGATTGTATTGGTCGGCCATGACACATCAAATAAGGGTAGGACATTTGTCAGGTTTATTTCATATTATTAAAACATTATTCTTACATTAAATTACACTAATTACCTCTAATCGCGATTAAAAACTTAAAAGTTACTATTCACCAAAAAATTATTTTAATCCCATTGAACCAAATTTTACTTCTCAATGACAACCATGTATGTTGGATTATTTAAATTCAAAACACAGAGGGCGTAAAATTTCATTTAAATAAAAAATTTGTTTTTTTAATTACCACTTAGTGGTTTCACTATACATCAAAAATTGAAGATTTTCATAAAAATACCAAAACATCACCGTAAGGTATATTTGATATTCCGAATTCAAGAATGATGTCTATTTTACAAAATTCAAAACATATAAGTTACTTTAATTATTTTAATAATTAATTCCTGCTGTCTGAGCAAATAGTGTGTTTTTATGAAACAATAAGCATCAAAAGATTGACACTAGTTTAAGTCCAATTTCAAAGTAAAATTAATTCCAAAAACCACTATTGAATTAAATGGTAAAAATATATTTTAATTGAACTTTAAAACCAATTAAAAAGATAATAAATCCATATAATTAAATTAGATTAAAAAGCAGTTTTGATGTAAAATGCATTATTTTTCACTATTCATTAAAAAATGAACATTGTCAGAAAAATACAAAAAAATTATCCAATGTAAATTTCAATGTCCCAATCATAAATAATAAGTTTATTTTGAAAAATAGTGCTTATAAGATTGTCAAAATATTGATTTAAAAATGGTTTTCCATCAAAAGGCAGTAAAACAATCTTATGAAAATATTAGTGTATTCCATGCTTAAGATTGGATTTATTCTTATTTTAAGCCTATAAAACACTATCTAATTGATTAGTAGACATAGATAAAAATATCTATTAGTCATTACTTACTTGGGATGTTACATCCTTCCCCACTTTATAAAATAACGTCCCCGCAATATATTTACTTATCAAATATGTGGGGGTATTTAGCCCTCATTGCATTTTCAGATTCCCATGTTGCCTCTTCGAACATGTGGTTATTCCACAAAACCTTTACCTGATGAATCACCTTATTCCATAACACTTTCTCCTTATGGTAAAGAATCTGGACTGGTTGTTCCTCATAAGATAGGTTCTCTTCCAGCTAAACTACCTCTGGACTCAAAACATGAGATGGATCTGGCATGTACTTTCTCAACCTCAAAACATGAAAAACATTGTGTACCTGAGATAAACTCGGAGATAAATCCACTCAGTATGCAAATGATCCAACTCTCTCCAGAATTTCATATGGTCCAATAAACCTTGGACTCAGCTTTCCTTTCTTACCAAATCATATCACACTTTTCCATGGTGATACTTTGAGAAAAAAATGATCACCTACCTCAAAAGAGAGATCCTTCCTCCTATTGTCCACATAACTCTTTTGCCAACTCTGAGCTGTTCTCATTTGTTTCTGTATCATCTGATCTTTTTTTGCCAACTCTTCTACCAATTCTGGTCCCATCACCTTCTTTTCACCAACTTCATCCCAGAAAGCCGGTGTTCGACACCGCTTCCCATATAACACCTCAAATGGTGCCATCTTTATACTGGAATGAAAATGTTAATATAATAAAACTCAACCAAAGAACGATGTTGGTCCAGACTTCCCTGATAATCCATCGAACAATCATGTATCATATCCTTCAAAGTCTGAATTGTTCGTTATGACTACCCATATGATTGAGGATGAAAAGCTTTACTAATATTTAATTCAGTACCCGACGACTTCTAAAGGCCTTTACAAAAGTTAGAAGTGAACCTGGGATCGCGGTCAGATACAATGGAGAGAGGAACTCCATGTAACCTGACTATCTCTTTAAGATAAAAATGTTAAAGTTGATCTAGGGAAAAAGTATCTCGTATAGCAAGGAAATGAGCAGATTTAGTCAAGCAATCAACAATAACCCATATTGCATTATTAACTCAAGGTGTCTTCGGCAATCCCACAACAAAGTCCATGGATATATTTTCCCATTTCCACTCTGGCACTGTTAAAGGCTGAAGCATCCCTTTCGGTAACTGCTTCTCTGCTTTAACCTGCTGACAAGTCAAACACTTTACAGTAAAATCAGCAATATCTCTTTTCACTCCATCCCACCAGTATTACTCCCGGAGATCACTGTACATATTAGTACTGCCAGGATGAACAGAAAATAGAGAACTATGAGCTTCACAAAACAAATATATCTTCAACTGTGAATCACAAGGCACACACAATCTCTTCCCAAATCTCAAATCACAATCATTATCAATGTTGAATTCATGCAACATACCCTTCTAACCCAGCTCTACCTTTTTCTGCAACTCACTATCTTGCTTATGTGCTTTCTTGATTCTTTCTGATAGAGAAGATTTCACTGATACCTGAAGCAAAACAGAAGAACATCCTGCACCAAAAACTTCTATGCCAAAGTTCATCAAATCCTTAACCAAATGATCACATTTTTAACACAACATTGTTAATGAAGCATTACTTTTTCGACTCAAAGAAACAACCACTTTATTTTCTTTTACTGGATGGTAATTAATTGTGAAATCATAATCCTTGAATAATTCTATCCATCCCCTCTGTCTCATGTTCAATTCTTTCTGAGTGAATATATACTTAAAACTTTTTTGATCAGTATATATTTTACACTTTACTCCATTCAAATGATGCCTTCAAATTTTTAAATCGAAAACTACAGCAGCTAATTCTAAATCATGTGTAGGATAATTTACCTCATGAGTTTTCAACTGACGTGAAGAATATGCAATTACATGATCATTCTGCATTAGGACACAACCAAGTCCTTTCAATGAAGCGTCACTATAGATAACAAACTCACCATTCCTAGAAGGTAGTGCCAAAACTGGAGCATTCACCTATATTCTATTCAGTTCCTGAAAACAATCATCACATTCTTTTGTCCAGATAAACATAACACCCTTCCGAGTTAGCTTAGTCATTAGACTAGATAACCGTGAAAAATTTCTAACAAACCTTCGGTAATAGCCTGCCAAACCAAGGACGCTACGAATCTCAGTGACATTTGTGGGTCTTGGCCATTCTTTCACAACCTTTGTTTTTGCAGGATCAACAGTTATCACATTTTTAGAGACAATATAACCAAGGAAAGAAATTTTTTTCAACCATAACTCACACTTTATTAATTTCCCATACAATTTCTTTTCATTTAAGGTTTGAAAAATAACCCTTAAATTCCTTTCATTCTCTTCTTTACTTTTAGAAAACACCAAAATATCATCAATGAAAATAACCACAAACTTATCCAAGAACTCATGTAAAATTCTATTCATTAAGTCCATGAATATAGTAGGTGCATTGGATAGCCCAAAAGGCATTACTAAAAACTCTTTATAGACATATCTTGTACGAAACGCGGTCTTCGGAACATCTTCTTCCTTTGCCTTCAGTTGATGGTACCCCGATCTCAGGTCAATCTTTGAAAAAAACTGAGCTCCTTGGAGCTGATCAAACAAATCATAGATATGAGGAAAAGGATATTTGTTCTTAATAGTGATGTTATTCGAGGCTCTATAATCAATGCAAAGTCTCATAGAACCATCTTTCTTTTAAACAAATAAAACAGGAGCACCCCATGTTGACGTGCTAGGTCGAATGAAATGTTTCTCTAATAAATCTTGTAATTGCTAATTCAACTCTAAAAGTTCAGTTTGAGCCATTCGATAAGGGGGTTTTGAAATTGGATTAGCATCAGGAACTATGTCAATAGTAAATTCAACTTCCCGTTCTAGTATTATTCCAAGCAACTCATCAGGAAAAACATCAGGATACTCATTTACCACTGGGACATCATTAATCTGAACAGTTCCTTTGTTTTCAATGATGTGTGCAAGGTAACATTCATTTCCATCTTTTACACGTTTCTCATCCTCTTGATAAGTTATCAACAGTAAGGGTTCATTCTTGTACACAAACTGAATGCCTTTCTGAAAAGAAACTTCTTTAGCTCTATATTCAATCTTAGCATGGTAAATAGAGAGCCAATCCATACCCAGGATAACGTCAAACTCTACTAGAGGTAAAAAAATAAGGTTCACAAATAGGTTCTTTCCACAGATAAGGATAGGAAGATTCTTATAAATTCTTTTTGCCTCAACATTTCCCCCGGGTGTTTTTACCACAAGTTCAGGAGTCATTTCATGAGATGGTATTCCCATTTGACTAGAGAAGGATTCATAGATGAAAGAATGTATAGACCCTGAATCAAACAACACACTGGCATAATCTAAAAAAAAAACAAAGTACCTAATACAACTTCATTTGATGGCCCAACATCTGTTGAAGTAGTTGCAAAGGATTTCACCACCCCTTTCTGCTTGTAGTCTAACTATTTCCCATCACTCGAGCTCTTTGTCGGACACTCGTTTGCATGGTGACCCATCTCATTGCACTTAAAACATTTCACTAACTGTAAATAAAATTTGGTCTTACCATCACCTTGATCTTTTTCATTGAAATCAAGAGTCGTATGTCCCATATTACCGCATCGGTAGTAATTTCTAGAATTCAAACGACATTCCCCAGCATGCCTTTCCCCAGATTTATCACAAAATGGAATCATAGTTTTCTTACAATCAGACTTTTTTAAAGAATTATTCCCTTTCTCCTACCACCTCGGTCTCTTCTTCTGTTGGTTGTTATAGAACACTTGATCAACGACAAACTCCATTTCCACTTTCTCAGCACATCAAACAAGCTTTTCATAACTTTTGAACTCACAATAAGCTAAAGCCCTTCGATATTTTGGCTTTAATCCTGGGTAAAAATGATTGATTTTACTATTAAGGTCTCAGGTAAAATTTGGAGCATACCTTGCCAATTGAGTGAAGCTTTCTTCATAGAATGCCACTGAGTCTTCCTCTTGCCTCAATTCTAGGAATTGTTTTTTCATCCTAAGCCGAACATACTTAGTAAAATACTTCTCAAGAAAGATACCTTTGAATTCATCCCAGTCAAGAGCATAAATCTCATCAGCGTCCCTGATATTTTTAACCATCGACCACCACTGATCTGCTTCACCCTCCAAACGGTAAATAACAAGACTAACCTTTTGATTTTCTAAACACCCCATGACATAAAAAATCTTCTCCAGTGCTTTAATCCACCCTTCATCTAGAACATGGTCAGATGATCCTCTAAATTATTGGGGATGTTGCCTCATGAAATGTTCCACCACTGACATGTTCCTCTGCGGTTGATCTGGTTGATCTCGTGCATGGATACCACGACCATTTATCGCTTTAGTCAACTGCGTCATTACTACAACAAAATCTTCAGTTCCAATTCCGACCATCTCAGGATGCTGATTCGGAAGGTTATTTCCTTTTGTTTGCCTTCCTAGCACTGCTTCCCTGTTTCCTCTGCAGAAACCCAATCTTAACACAGAAATTTCTTAGGCGAAGCAACATGGTAATCTTCAAATGCTATATCATTTCAGTTTTACCTTAAACAAATATTTTTGGATAATCATTTAATATAATTCTAACTCCTAAAGTTATCTAAACTGGCCTCTGATACCAACTATAAGGCCCCATCCTTAAACCTTACTTAATATTGAGTTATTACAAGATTACACATTGAGGATCTTTTCAGGTTTAGAGTTTTAGAGAATTAGAACATAAAACATGCATTACATCCCACATTTAAACAAAGTGGTTACAATAAAAGATAATATTCATTTTTCCCATCAACGGAAACATATTTAAAATAAAACATGCAATCTTTCTTGACTCTTCCTTGACACTATCATCATATCATGTACCATTTGCTTGACCTGTGAAAAACATTTCAAAAACATGGGATGAGCACAATAAGCTCAGTAAGGGTTATTAAAAAAATATGAAATGAAAACATTATTCCATGCATGAAATCATACATTACTCATAAAACATAATCACATACCTCATCAAGTCATGAATAAATCATATAAATCATAATACATAAAGGTAACTTGAGGCATTCATAATATTCTTACGTAGGGAGTAATCCTCTTGGTTACGATTGGAATACCCATCACAGTATATTCCCTAAATCTCTTCCGGTAAACCTTAACGTTTAACTCCTTCACATTACCCAATGCATTGGAGAGCTATATCAGGACAACCCGCCCTTAGTTTATCACAGAATCACCCGTCTTCATAACAATTCCCAATAACCATAACATAATCATACCACATAATACACGCATAAATAAAACATATCATTTCCACATTTCAATCACAAGATATAAATACAACACATTGATATAAAAAACAGTATGAAAACCATTTTCAATACCAATATAAAAGAAACGTAAAACATGGTATTTATTTTTCATTTAAAAAATGGTATGGCTTGTAGAGGAAGCTGAAACTCAAATAATTGTCACGACGGCGGAGAAGTCGTTGTTACCGCATACGTACGACAAAAAAACAAAAAAACATTCCTTTTGTCATTTAGTAAAATGCTTCGTAAAAAAAATATTCCGTTTGAATAAGCATAAAAGTCGCAGGGGTTTATACACAATATAAAAGAATATTGTGTATAAAACAAAATATTCCTCAATGAATGGAGATTGAGACGACGTCTCATACCTCGTATCCGACTTGACATGATAATTCTTTAATATCCTGAATAATAAACTTGAGTTAATTTATAATTGTTTAAGAAAATATTTGAAGTTCATTATTCCTTTTATATAACTTATTACCATGTCATGAAAACTATGTAATTATTTAAGTTAATAACGGTCGTTTTAACGATCATTAGTACTTGAGTCAAAAATAAACTCTTTATAATTACACGTTGTTCATGTATCCATTATATCCAGAGTTATACTAATGATTTAGATATCATATATATCATATATATCCATTATATACATGTATTTATAATATTGCATAAGGATTAGAGGTTATAAATGAAATACACCGTTCATGGAGACGGTAAGCCGTACGTACGCATGAACGCTACTTTCATTTCTATTTCGTATTTTATGGAATGGAATCATAATGATATAAAGTTATGTTATAATTCCATTATAATATCATATATAATATCATTCAATATATCCTTTATACATACCACATATGGTATTAAAGAATCAAATCACTTTGAAGGGGCGGTAGTCCGCACTTCCTAAAATGAAGATATCACGTTTACCCATAATGGAAACCATAAAGGTATTCCATAAATGAAAAATAAATAATCTTAATTAAAAAAATAAACATATTATATATTATATATAAATATAGTGACATATTAATGGCCACCTCTGAAGGTGTTAAAAGAATATTGAACAATCATCATTTCATGAGGCAGAAATTCGCCATCCACAGAAACAGTATGTTCTTTTACAATTAGATGTAGGTGTGTGTAATTTTAGATCTAATAATTATTATAACAACATCCTAATATATGGAAGATAATGTTTTTGTTACAAAATAAATGAATAAAAAGATTTTAGGTTGTTGGAAAAGCAAAATAAAACATAAGAACACAAGAGAAAACACTACCATTAAAACGGGTAACGTTTTTTGATTTGAGCTCAAAGGCTTCCTTGGGAAGACTTATGCACAATGTGAGCCTTCTAAGAGTTATAGAGGGATGTGGAGAGACAAAATGGGTAGGGTTTGGCTGATCCAAAGGCTTTGGAAGTGTGTGTAAGGTGATAGAGGTGGGGGCCTTTTATAAGAGGAGAGGAGGGGCACTCTTGGAAATTTAAGAAAATATACTTTGTTATAAAATGCTATTCGGATAAAAAAGGTACCACAATTATATATTTCGAGGATAAGGTGATAAGGGTTCTAAATACACCCATCCAATAGGTTTTTGACAAGTGTAGGTCTTAGATTTTACATTATATTTTCATTTTATTTAAATCGTTAAATAATGTAGTAATCACTGCATCATCATGGTGTCATAAATAATTTAATTTATTTAATGTATATAAATTATACAAAAAAATACTATGATGTAGGAAATCGTTTTACATTTCCAATGACTATTTATAGTCAAAACTCTGACTTGTATAACCAAATTTAAAAATTGTTTTAGTAAAACAACTCATGTTTGTGTCATTTTTACTTTTACATTAAATAAAAAGTTATTAATGTCATTTTCCTTCCAAAGTGGCTCCATGGGGACCCCAAGTTGACCCATGGATTTTCTTGGTCGGCCATGACACATCTAATAAGGGTAGTACATGTGTAAAGTTCATTTCATATTATTAAAACATTATTCTTACCTTAAATTACACTAATTACCTCTAATTGCGATTAAAAACTTAAAAGTTACTATTAACCAAAAAATTATTTTAATCCCATTGAACATAATTTTACTTATTAATTACAACCATGTATGTTGGATTTTTGAAATTTAAAAGACAGAGGTGGTAAAATTTCATTTAAACGAAAAATTAGTTTTTTTAAGTACCACTTAGTGGTTTCACTATTCATCAAAAATTGAAGCTTTTCAGAAAAATACCAAAACTTCACCCTAAGATATATTTGACATTCCGAATTCAAAAATGATGTCTATTTTACAAAATTCAAAACATATAAGTTACATTAATTAATTTAATAATTAATTCACGTTGTCTGAGCAAATATTGTGTTTTTATAAAACAATAAATTTCAAAAGATTGACACTAGTTTAAGTCCAATTTCAATGTGAAATTAATTCCAACGACCACTATTGGATTAAATGGTAAAAATATATTTTAATTTAACTTTAAAACCAATTAAAAAGATAATATATCCATATAATAAATTTTGATGAAAAAGAAGTTTTGATGTAAAATGCAGTATTTTTCACTATTCATTAATAAATGAACATTGTCAGAAAAATACCAAAAAATTATCCAATATGAATTTCAATGTCCCAATCACAAATAATAAGTTTATTTTGAAAAATAGAGCTTATAAAAATGTCAAAAGTTTGATTTAAAAATGGTTTTCCATCAAAATGCAGTAAAACAATCTTTTAAAAATATTAGTGTATTCCATGCTTAAGATTGGATTTATTCTCATTTTAAGCCTCAAAAACACTATCTAATTCATTAGTAGACATAGATAAAAATATCTATTATTCATTACATACTTCGTATGTTACAGTTATACATAATATAAATTAAATTATAAATATTCACTAGGAAGCTAAAACTATTTCCTACATAACGGTATTTTATTTATAATTTTTAGAAATTCAATAATAAAATTTATTTATTACACAATAATGATTCAGTAATTACCTTATTAATGAATGATTAAAATAATTTATTTTATAAATATTCAAATAAATGAAAATTGAGACTTTCGATGAATTCCAATAATTTTCAAGGTTATTATGACATGTTAGGGTTGATTAAATGATTTTTTAGAAGTAATCATGATGATATGACTATCACAAAAATCAAATACAAAATAGTGTCAAAATTGACATAAATGAGTTTTCAAGACAAATACAATCTTATTAAATGATATAATATTCCTAAAAATCGAAGGTTTGGCTAGAAAACATAAATAAGGATATCTATAATAATAATGAAACACTTTGGAATCTAATGGTAGTTTATAGTATTTTTATTAACCATATAATATAAAAATACAAAAAATCATGGTAAATTTCAAAATATTTAACTATGTGTTAAATCTAAATTATAAGGTTAATATGGTGACCTAAATCTATCTAAAACCTATTAGTTGTGATTATTTCGATCAATACCTATATTATACTCGAAATAAATCCTTTTGGAGCCATTAGAAACCAAATATGATTGTATAATAAAATAATATTTCAAGATTTTCCTAAAGTGACTGTCACACCTCATATTAAAGAACACTTCCCCTTATATCATATTCACGCCTCCCAAGACATTTGGCTCAGCCAACCCCAGCCAAAATATCCTCAAAACTACCCTCAATTCATCTTATAGGGCTTCCTTTGATCTGAAATCCAGCCTAAGGATCCATTTTGATCAAATCAAATGAAAGCACCCGAAGAAGAGATAATAATTTCATCACCTCTTCCAAAGTTCATTTCTTCTTCCACGTGCTCTTTCATGGTTATTACAATTCCAAAATAATAACTCGAGTACCATATTCATAATGAGATGTTATTATAAATATGATACAACCATATTCATTATTTTATCCATCCTATGAATGAAAAAGTCACCATATGTGTGTATGTACGACTTACCGTGTCCACATCACGGTGTAGTTGGTTATTCAACACATCATTATTTGGATGGGTATAATAATGAGTATAAGTTATTTAAATAATAAATATAACATGTTAATAATTCTTTATATATGATATACCATCAAATTAAATAAGAGTTATCCATCAAAGGATTGATATTGTCGCTCGTGCATACGTACAGATTACCCTCTCCATGAACATGATGAGATTCATTCCCCATTGTAACCAGTCACTAATAATTTTCATTTTATGGATAAGAATAATGTTTAAGACCATGATATCATTCTGTATATGAATCAAATACATCCTATCCATAATAAACATTACCTACGTAACAAAACATATAAATGAAAAAGAATCAGTGTACACATGAAATAATGATACTACTGAAATATTATTAACAAATAAGTATTAGAAGATCAAATATGATATCATATTTATGTATATAGTTATTGTATAATTTAATAACAATGTTTTAACTATTATACCAGAGGATAACATACCATTCACTAAGGAAAAGTACAAGGTAATATTTAATTTTACTATCTTATTATTTATATGAGGTTGTTTATACATAAGTATCTACTAGGACTTAATTATCATCAACATTTGTGTTTCATAAAAATTCATTTCAAAAAAAATTTACTCTTTATTAGACTATGGGGTAAAGTAATTTATACCGTTGTTTAAATTTTTTGTAATTTTTTTAAAGGAATCTTCCGGTCTTTTTCCAAACAAAGTACTTTATGACCTTTTCGATGAATTAAGGTAAGAATGTTTTTTAACTTATACTGCAGGTGCATCTATTTTCTGCTCTTATAACATCATCGAAGCATCCCATACAAGCATATAAATATATTTTCAAAATTAAAGTTTTCATCTATAATTGTTTGACTTTTAAATGATTGAAAAATAGAAATAGATTTTTCTCTCAAATAATTTTGATTTCATCTATGTCAACATCCCATGATTGAATTTACATTTTTTGAAGTTTATTTATTATGATACAAATCTTCCATATTTTGTTGAGTTTTTGTGATATTTTTGAATAGGGATGTGTTATTTTTACACAATTCATGGTTTATCGTTAATGTATTATCATTTTGTATGCTAGTTTTGATATGAATTTATTTATGTAATGTTTCAACCTTTTCATATGAGGAATGCATTGGACTTATTAATTGATGGGTGGAGCCCAATATAGTTCCTCGATGCATCAATCGGTCAGATGAGACAAACTAGTTTTTTCCACAAGGCCTTGCCAAATCTTATTTGTAGTCTTGGAATGAGGCCTTGACTATGCGGTTATGATGTCCGGCATTATGCATTACATCATTATGAAATTGACTACTGATATTTAATTTTATTATTATACTATAGAATATCCATGTGAATAAGTAAAAAAATTATTTGGATTTTTTATTTTCCATATTATGATGATGGTTATGTTTAAAGAGTATTTTCTTTTAGTCTCATACATTTTCTTTAAAGGTTTATACTTATTTAAGATAGTTTCCTCTATATTGTTATTCTTAATGAGAATCTAAGATCACTCCTTTATATGTTTTATTTTTCCCAAGATGATAAGAAGTATTTTATGGTTGACCTTCAGGGATAGGATAAGGGATATTAGTGTTTTCAAAGGGGACAAAATGTTGTTGTTGTTTTTATCTCATGATGTAATGTAATACTTATATTTGTATCTAGTACTTCCAAGGCTACTAAACTAATCCGTAATTCAATACTAGATCTCTTGTGATAATTCCAAGGTTATGTAATAATGCACCGATGCTGGGTAACTAGGGTTGGGACATTAAAATAATTTTTCGAAAATATATAATTTTTCTTGAGTATTGAAAATACCGATATTTTTTAAAATGTCTTTTCTTTTTAATAAATTATTTTATTTATAAGTAACAGTATGTTTTGAATATGTTTTAATGTATGATAATTTTTATTTTTTTATATTTAATCTACTAAAATAATTTTTAATCAACATTATATTGGATTCTTTAGAAGTCTGTTTTTGGTTTCAAAAGTGGGGTTTTCTAATTACTACATTAAGACGCATAATGTTTCTCTATTTTTATTATATAGAATAATAAAATATAAAGAATGTTTTAGATGAAATATATATATTATATATCAATAAATTTTAATTTATATTCATTCCATGGTTATTATTGGACATGGAGTTACTATAGAATTATCTTTTTCTTGAAAAATAATTCATTTCTTGTAAAAATGCTTTTTTAAAACCTCCATAGGTTTTGTTTTATGTTATATATTTTAAAAATTTTAAAAATTAAATTTATAAAATAAACATAGTTTTTTAAATATTAACATAAAAACATATTACTGGTAATTTTTTATAATTTTCTGGATAGATTAATTGTTTTGAGGAAAAATTGAAAATATTAAATTTCAATTGAAAACCTAATTTTTGGTTACATTATTTATAAAGATAAATTATTTTTTAAATTTTATTTAAATAATAATTAGATAAATTATATAATAATTAATTCAATTTATTTCATTTGAATAAATTTCATATTTATCTTAGATATAAAAACATTTTATTCTTTGGAAAATTTTCACTTTAAAACCCTACTTTCTCATCATGTCTCCAGAATTAATTTTAAATTGTGTTTTCTATTTATTTGAAATATCATTTAGAAAAATATATTTTATATTTGGAATAAAAAAAATTTATATTATCTAATAAGGAAATTATAATTTTTGACAAAAATGTATTGTGAAAATGGTAAAAAATATATTTTTCACGGTTTATATAAATATTGTTTTTCAAGGTGTAAAACCGAGATGATAATGTTAAAAATGAACTATAATCCTTTCTAAAACTATTTTATTAACATGTTATGACCCTTATATATATAAGGTTCTATATTTGTCTATTTTGGATCGTTTTTTAAAAGAGAAAATGTGGGATCACTCAATTATTTTCAAAAATACCATGTGTGTCATCTCCCCCACTTATAAAGGTATAAAACTCTCATCTCTTATTCATAGATTAAAACCAATTTGGATCATCTATTAACTACCCCAATAATTTCCAAAAATCCTTATTCTCATTCTAGAGTCCTTATTTTGGGCATAAATATATCCTAGAGGCCTTTCATGGAATCCTAAGAAGGATACCTAAATATGAGGTAACATTCTTTAGTAAGAGTTTCTATTTTATTTCATTCACAAACTCATTCAATTATTGTTAAAACTTGTTTATATAAAAACCTATGTATATAAATTTTAATTAGAAGTTATAATATTATTTTAAAAAGCTAAAACATTTCCATATTATATCTTGTGGGTTCTGAAATCCTGATTTGTGTGCATGGAAGACTAATACCTCACAAAATGATGTAATCTTTTCCCATTTCCACCACTCACAGTTGGGTGTGATAATGGTTATAAAGATTATATATGATTTTTATAACATAATTCTATCTCTAGATTCATTATATCATATAAACACATTTAAATTATATTTCATAGTCTATACGATAAAGTCGTATGTGTGTATGGTGGACTACTACCTCTCAAAGTGATGTGATTATTTTTTCACTAACACAGTTCATAGAGGTTAATAATGTTAACAAAAATGAATATATGATTTATATATGAGAAAAAAATTATATTCAATTAATATTTATCATTTTTAAAATATAATTTATCACTTTATTTCTTACATTTTCACTCACTGAAAAAGTTAAAATGTTGTACATGGACATGTGGACTACCACCTCCTCGAAGCGATATGATTTCATTCATCATACCCAAAAAATAAAAATAAAATATAATAGTGTATATAATTAATTATTATAGATTTTATGATATTATAGAAATTTTTGAAAGTGAAAATATTACTTAAATAATTTACATTATGATCATTGAAAAATGAAAATGTTACTCATTTGTCCATAAGGCATGTTATCTCCATGATTATAAAATCCCCTATATTTCAGAACAATATTAAATGATTTTTTAAAATGTATAATTTATTTATTAATATAATTAATATTTCACGATAATTATTATAAAGTATTTTTATATAATTACCTTTTTGACAGTATGCTACCTATGAATGTCATTTTTACCCATATGACAAATATGGTCAAAACATCTGATGTAAACCTAATTTGTAATATCCCCAACCCATGATACACTAAAACAGTGACCATCTTTGGGTCACTACAAGAAATCAAGTACACCTAAACATATTCTTGATATTCCTGACTAGTAGCAAGGGTCTAATGAGGTTACAATTGGAGACTATACCCTCTCTACAAAAGTAAGTCACAATAGATAACATATAAAATGGAGAAACAGTAAGATATAAACCGTAAACATGCATTACCAACGAATTCTCAAATGGGGTACAAAACAAAACAAAACAAATAATATTCCATGTAATTCTAACAATTCCAAAATTCAACAAATCCAAAAATAAAGACAAATAATTGAATCCCCAAAGGGGTCCTAACCCCAACTCTAGATCCCCATAAATGGACATCCCAATCCCAAATCAACCGCCTAAAATATGGCCTTTGCACATTTCATTCCCTATAACCACGTCATATTCATGGGTACTAGATAGTGGCCCAATCATGATGTGAGTATGACTCAGTAGACCACTACCAATAGTGACTACAAAATATCTAGTCCAAATAGATTGTGTATGTATACACTAATATATAACTATTAAAAATGTTGAAAACAAATTCCATTAATAAATAATTAATTAATTAATCCATCATTGTCATTTAAATATCTGGGTTTGGAGTTCCATTCATTTGACAATAGCCTAAGCTATTAAACCATATTTAGTGCCGTAATAAACCACATTCTTTATGTATATAGGGAAAACATCACCTTAAAAAATTCATTATAAATAAATTAGAGCACCAGTCTAGGTATCCTCTACCAATTTCATCAAACTTACCATGGAACCACATTCCAGGTAATAATCCAATAAAAATATTAGGGGCCTACGGTATCATATTGACTCCCTAACCCATGAACGCTAGTGAATTCATTTTGATCTTTAGTCCAACCCGACCTATTATAGTGAAGCATCAACAACTACCCATAACTACCAATCCATGTGCACATAATTCATTATCAATGTAACAAATATATCATTTCACAACCATAGACAACTAATTCACATAAAAATCACATTTCAAAAGTATTTAACATGTGAATTATAAGCAGGCCTTACCCTTTTTCACATTTACTGTTTAAATGACATATCCCATTTAACCCATTTAACTTTTCCATAATACTACCCATTTTTCATTTTCAAAAATATCAATTCATTAAATAGCATAATAAATTCATCAATTATCATCACATAACCCATTTTTGAATAATATTTATATGTTGTAACATAATTATCCCATTAATAATTCACATTCCATAGGAAATCGAATAATTACCCTTTAAAATTCTAACTCATTTAACTCATTCACATAAAAATAAAAACCCCCTTATTAAATGTTAAAAACCAAAAAAATACAATTTCTGAAACATTATCATTCAGACCATCATTTCATCTTTTTTAATATGAGATCCAATCCAACACAAGGCAAATTTGGGATCAAAATTTGAATTTTTCATGTTTCGGATTATCAATTCTCCCCATTGTCGGATCTAAATGAGTCTGCTAATACACCATGAATCCAATAGAGTTTTTGAGGGGTTAAATTCATGATTTTACCAACCATTTGTCCAAAATAATTCAAAGGAACCAAATTCACAATAAGGGAGAACCAAAAAACTACCACACATGCACAAATATTATTATTGAATATTGGATATATCATGTATACCACCTTCCTAAATTATGGAGATGAACTCTAAATTAAACTTAGAATAAGATCTTGATTCAAGAAACATTTGAATCACAAAATTAATATCCAATAGAAAATGTGGTTTTGGGGAATCTTAAGAATTAAAACATGACCACAATCCCAAATCCATAAAAGAGAAGAAATAACATCATTATACAAACATAGTGATTTGACCTACACCTAAAAATACTCCAAATAGTATTGAAATGTAGGAGAACAACCCATGGGAATATTTTGGAGCATTGGATTGTCACTATTGGTTTTAAAGGAAGAATGAGGTGAAACTCCGGTGAAACAATTAAAATCCTATGTGGAATTTTTTAAAAACATGCTTTTAATGAGGTGCATAGTTTGGGAACCCAGATTTCCAAACATTGTTCCAACCATGATCCAATCTATATCTAACAGTGGTATTATTCCCACATTTACCTAGGTATCCAACACTGTTTTACAAACCATGTCAAAACCATGTAAAATTCCAATGTCCATGTTCCCATTATTAGTCGTCCCCCCTTGCATGATTTTTTTAACCGTCCACTCCTCTTAGATAGCACTTTCTGGGTTCATAGTTTTCTCTAATAGTGAAAAAATCATTGGATGTCTATAATATACTTTCCATAATGTCTCCAACCCACATGAAACCCCTAATCTTCCTTATACATTCAGTAATCATTCATTATCTAAGAATAAGAGTATGACGATCCAAATTGTAACCAATAAAAATTCCCTTATTATAATTATTTCATATAGTATAAAAACATGAAATCACATTTTGATAAAAAAACTAATATGAAATTAAATAATATATTCCTTCTTATATGTGGCATTATGATATAATTATTTCATAGTTTAATTGAATAAATATTTTAAAAATTATTAATTCAGTGTTAGTGTTTTTATAAGTTATGAATAATTATTTACCATTTTTTATTAATATATTAAATTTAATGAAAATTTATATTCTTAAATTGTATTCTTAAATTTTTATTATTATGTCTTATGATTATGTGATTATTTTATAAGACCTTTGTAAATTTTTCAATGTGTTTTAAAATAAGTTATAATTAAAAAATATGGGTTTTTAAATAATTTATGGTTTTAATTAAAAATTAAATTTCTCATATTTAAAAGATTATTTTTTTAGTAATGGAATCATTTTTATTTTGATAACCTACTTGTTTCACTACCAGTTTTATATAAAATATTATGCAATTTTCATTTTTAAAAGTTCATAATATTTTCCTTAAACCGCACAAAAATAGGTTGATTCTAAAGAATCTTAAATAATCTTTTTTACATGTTATAACATTAATTTGAAAACAATTATCATTATCTATGCTTATTTTACCTTATTAATTTCCATGTATGATTTAAATTTATTCTTTAATGGATCCAATTATGATATTTCCTTATGTTATGCATTTTTAATAAGATTGTGATACCCAATTCATACCAGGGGTAAGCCTTGTGTTTATGATTGATTCCTTATGTAAGACAAAACATGTTTCCCACATATTCCTTAAAATGTTATGATGGGTACACCCATATATCTCAAAAATTAATTGGGTAATGTTTTTTCTCATAACACATTGTGTGCAAAGATCTTGGTGGGTAGCCTTTACTCATTTTGCATGTTCAAAAGTCTTGATGGTTAGCCTTGACTCATGATCCTCTATGTGCAATGATCCTGTCTCATGCTAAATTCAAGTTTGATATTTCTGAAACACTACTATGAATCCGTTATTATATAATCCAATGTTATGGTTCTTTATATTCCATTTCTATTGATATCATTAAGTTATGCCCTTAACTCATGGTCTAAGCTTTATTCATATATTTATTCCTTTACTGGGCTTTTATCTCATCCCTTTTTCATGCTACCCACGGGTTATCCTATAAACACGTAAGGGGCCCAAGAAAGTAACAATATCATAATGGATTATAAATAATGAAATTTTCTATTTTAGTCCCATTTTTTTAGTTTTTTGTACCTTGTCTTCCATATACACTAGACATTACGATCCTTGGCTTGTAATAAGATGTTTAATTATTCCCAAAATAATGTAATGGTATGTGTAAAAGTATTGGGTTTCTATAAGGATAGCTAAAAAAATTTAAATAGGGGCATTTCATAATGAATCCAATGATATTTATACCTTCCCACCTTATAATGGATCAACCACGAGCTGCAATTATAAGTATCACTGAGCATTCGAAGCAAATAGATTTTTCCACTAGGCATGTATATCCATCTCTCTCTCACAGGTTTCCTCATGAAAAATAAAATTCTACCTCAAGACTCAAACAAACATTACAACAATTCCCCAAAAGACCATATAAATATGATCCACTACATGAAAATGATGTTCCAAAAAGGAAGCATCTACCTCAAGATCAATATCCTCAAAATTGAGAACATGAGAAGGGTTTTGGTGATACTGCCTAAGTTGTAACACATTAAAAACATCATCCATATGTATATATAGCTATGGAAGTGAAAATTAGTATGAAAGTACTCTAATACTCTATACAAATTCAAATTCCCCCATGAACCTGGGAACCTGCATTCCTTATTTCTGAATACATCATTGTCCCAACCATGGAGACACCTGATGAAACACACGATCACCCTCCAAAAACTCAAGAGGACTATTATGATGATCCACATATTAATTATGCCTAATTTGATCCATTAAATTACATTTATTTTGGAAAAATAGAATTCTTCCAATGTCTCCCACACAAAACTCGGTCCCAAAAACTCTCATTCCCTAGCTTCAATCCAAAAAAAACTGAGATCTACAGGGTATACCATAGTGTTCCTCAATAGTTTCCATCTAAAATATAGCCTGGAAACTTCAGATGTAGGAAAAATAAACCAAATCCCAATGTTTTTCTCATAATCCACCAAAATTTATAACATAAAACTACAACATGTCATATCATACCTAAATAGTATATTTCGATTACCTGTCACTCTATGGTTGAAATGTTTTTCTAAAAAATAGCTAGTTACCAAGTGCCTTTTGTAATCCCTGCAAGAAGAGTGCAGTAAAACAAGAATCAAGATCCGAAACTATTTTCTATGCTACACAATAAAACCATAATATCTCTTAATCAAACAACTCACCCAACTAATCTGTGGACAAGGTCTCTCAAATCGGCAATAAATGGCAGTCCTTAATCAGCTGATCCCCAACCACCCATATCACTTCATTATATTTGGGAATCCTAAAAAAATCACTAAATCAATCACTACATCATATCCTTTCTACTTACAAATGGTAAATGGCTATAACAAATGACATGGTCGCTAATGTTTAGCCTTAACCTGTTAATAGGTCAAGAATCGCCCAATAAAACCTACATTGTCATTATTCATCCATGGTCTCAAATAATTTCATTGATGATCCTGATATATTTTTGACAAGATAGGGTTAACCTAAAACATTGATTCATGTAGCACATGCATCAAAACTTCTTGAATACATGATCACACAACAACATAGCAACAAATATAATGGTTCCCAACCTCACCAAAAATCCGACCAGAAGGTGACTCCATAACTTTAAGACATTATATCATGGAAAAACACACTAAATCATTAATATTAATCTCTTTGATATGATTCAAAATAAATTAAAAAATTACAAAGATAAAAGAGTAATATATATGTCTCCTTATTACACCCCTTGATGCATCATAGTAATAAATTCCATCAAATTCCACTCGAAACTGGATACTTGAACTTCCTAATTTAGAGTTTTCTAACTCAAAACACTGTAATATTTTTTCCCTATTCAGGTGTGTAGATTATATCCCATTCAAAGAACTATATGTAATCAACCCACCACTGTAGTTGAAGATTTTTATCACCCTGATTAAATATGTACTTACGACTCTTATGGTTGGTATACACCATAAATTATTCTTCCTGGTAGTAGTGTTTCCAACAATTTAAATAATAAGCCACTTTGGAAAGATCAAGTTCATGAGTTGTGTAGTTTCTTCTATAAGGTCTCAACATCCATGACACATATGATATAAAATTATCATACTGCATCAATACAATTCCATACCTAACACCAAATGCATCACCGAACAAATTATACTTCTAATATGGATGGGTTATATCAGAAAGAGTGTAGTAGTCACCTAATTATTCAACCCTTAGAAAGACTTCACACATTCCTCAACCCATTGAAACATGATTCACTTCTTAATTAAAATTTATTTTGGTAATAATAAATTAGAGAATTCTTTGATGAACCTCCGGTAAAATATGTCTGATCCTAGAAACCACCAAAAATTGAAAAAAAATTTGGGATAATACATAGAGATTACTTCCTGGTCATTTTCCAGATCCAACAACACACATTCCTCTTAGATGACGTGGCCCAAGAAATGCACTATATCAATACCAAAAATAATATTGGATAGTTTGGCGTATAGATTATAATTTCTATGTGTACTCAGGATGATGTCAAAAATATTTGGCAATATAATCATGAGTTAATATGTACACCAAGAAATCCTTAATAAAGAAAAATATGAACTCATCTACATAAGGGTGAAATATTTGACTCATTATGTCCATAAACACACTTGGTTCATTGGTCAACCCGAACAACATCACAACAAACTCATAGAACTAGTTCCTACTTATCATGGAATTCCATAATATATGAAATGTAATCACCCTCATCAGATGATATCACAACCCCAAATAAATCGTGAAAAAAAACTAAAGAAGGGTTCAGCTATTCAAAAATATCATTGATTTCAGGCAGAGGTTATTTATTCTTAACTATCATCTGATCCATCTTTCAATAATCGATACATAATTGCAAAAATCCATAGGAATTCATAGAATATAATACTAGATATCCCCCAATGTCACATATTAGGATGGATAAACCCTTTATTCTCTAACACCTTCAAATATGTTTTATTCTCCAGAACTAATTATGGTTACATTCTTTATGGAAGAGTGGAAAAAATTTCAAATCCAAGACAGAACACTATCGTGAAATCAATGTCTCTCTCTCATAGTAACCCTAAAATGCCTCCCAAAAACACATTTTTTATCTGATCTACCATAGGAGGGAATAATAGGGGATCTACTCCTCCATATTCCTGCTTGAGATAAACACTTTGAGTTCTGATCTCAACCAATATCTAACAAACATTCCCTACATGGCCTCCCTAAACATCCAATTCAACTTAGTGATCAAAAAAATCAACTCAAGAGATTTTCCTATTACCCTAAAAATATAACTATTAATATAGACCTGGTACATGCATAGCCAATCCAAACCCAAAATTAGATCAAACACTAACATCTTGAGTGGAAAGACACATTTCATAAACACTATCCCAAAAAAAATGTCACATCCAGAATGCTAGCCTCAACCAAACCTAACACGGGACATGGATAACATGGGTAAACCAGCATATATAGACACATGTCCATCATTAGGCACCATTGTACAAAAAATTCTACTCTCATAATGTAAATATTTATTCTTATTCACATTTCACTTATCAAAACATTTTACAAATTATATTTTTACTCATTTACGAACAATCATTAGACATGATTCTTTAACCACTCTTAGACATTCTTGAATTTTCCCCATTTATATCATTTTTAGTAATATGTTTTTTACCTTTTCATTAAAGTATATAAAATTAAGTCTACCCTTCATACCCCACACAACCATCATGTGTTTAGCTATCATGATACATGACACATATGTCTCTTGGTGCTTATAGTGATCCATGAATGCACAATGGTGTTCCATTTCGGCCATAAGAATGATATCATAAAATAGTAACATCACAAAAAAAGATCATTACCCAATGGTGAAATATAATTCAATTCTAACAAAAGGTATTAAGAACAACAATTCATGCTTGGGGAACTTTGGTTTTCCCACATACATGGGTTATGTACTCCCATGTACATGCTGAATACCAAGGGACGAAAATTCCTAATCTCCTATCAACCATCCCATATAGAAGCACTTGAAAACAACCCCTCTGATACCACTTTTTAACATTCAGGACATAGTATCCTCTAAACTGGTGCCCTGATCCTCTTCACAACATGACCTCGTGTGCACCTCCATGTACACCATAGCTTTTCTACCAGCAGTGAGGGACTAATAGGTCACTTAGTGAGACTATACCCTCTTTATTAGAGTAATCCATATTAGATTACATATAAATTGATGAAAACAAGAATAATCAAATAATAAATAGACAATACCAACCATTTCCCAAATTAGGTATAAACAACAAACAAATGATAAATATGTGACTTCATTCCAAAAGTTCAAAAAGTAAAGGAAATCTAAAATAATGAAAAACGGGAGAATTCCAAGAAAAATACCAGACTCCAAGTATATATCCTCATCCATTCACATTCTAATCCCATCTCAACTCCCTAAGAAATGGGGTTTTCCCTTGTCCTGGCCTACAACCATGAAATCTTCTTAAGTATCTTACATCGGTTAGAGTAGGGTCTGAGTACAATTAAGTAGGCCAACACTAATATTGTCATCATAATATCCTTTCCAAATAGATAGTGTATTCATACACTGATGTATTAAAAGTAAACAAGGTGTATCCATGTTCCATTAGTAAATAATTAATTAAATAAATCATTTTCTTCATTTAAAGACGTGGGTTTAGTGTTTCATTAATTTCATAATGGCTAAAGAAGGTCAACCACATACCATGATGTAATAAATCATTTTCCCTATCCCACTAGGGAAAACATCACATAAAAAAATCCATTACACACACCTTGGAGGGTCAGTCCTGGCATCTTATACTAATTTCATTGCATTTACATTAGACCCTCAATCAATGTAATCATCAAATACAACTATTTTGGGCCTAGAGCATCAATCTGACTCCTTAAACTATACATTCTAGTGGTGGGATTTATATCCATAGTCAAACCTGGCCCGTGGGAGTAGAGTATTAGTCACTACCCACAAATACCAGGCCATGTACATATTCTTTTTTATACATTTATCACATTTATGATATCACAACCATAAAGAAACCAATACACATAACAATCACATTTAATTTATATTCAACATGTGAATTAACATCAATCCATACAGATTATAACATTAACCATTTACATAACTTAACGCAATTAACACATTTCCATATTTCATACCACAACCCATTTATAATATTCAATGATTACTATTCATTTACCCATGTTACACATTTATCAATTCATAATCCTTAACCCATTTAAACAATATTATTTTAATTATTTAACCTTTTTAATTCATCTATCCTTCACATGCATTAGACAATCAACTAATTACCCTTTACAATTCATAACTCATTTGACACATTTACATGAATCCAAATAACCCTTATCCCATGTTGAAAATAGATACATTTACCATTTTGGAATCTCTTTAATTCAAACCATCATGTAAACATATTTACCATGGGCTTTAATCCAAAAAAAATCAACTCTATACATAAAATTACAAAATTCAGTGATCGAGAATACCGACACGCCCCATGGGTGGCCTTAAACGGGTCTAATCATCCAACATTCATCCCATGGGGATCGTGAGGGACTAAATTCATCGTTTAACCTCTCATTATACCAAAAACTATAAAAGTCAAAAAATAAAAAATATGATAAAACAAAAAATACAACCAAACATGAACAATTAATTTTCAACACAATGGGAAATAACTTATAGAGGACGAGCGTTGATTCTGAAGGTGAATACTCACTTAACCATAAACATTAATCCAGATTCAAGAAAACGTTGAAGCCTAAACCTGGGATCCACATGAAAATAGGATTTCTTGGATTAGGATGAAGAAGAACATTTCCATAATCCCTAATCCAGAAAATAAAAACAATAGGATTTTTAGATATACACAAAGCTTTGATTCACATCCAATAGCACTCCAAATACTCTAGAATCAAAGTAAAACTACCCTTTGGTATGATTTGGGATCCCTGGTTTGTCATTGGGAATGATGATGGCAGAAGGAGGGAAAATATTTTGAAACACTTAAACTACTGAGTGGAAAATTTGGTAGAAATAAACTTTTATTGAGGTGCACGGTTTAGCTATAGGCTTTATCAAACCATGTGCAAACTGTGCACCAGCCTCTATCCAAGAGGGGGTTACGTCACATGGCTACCTAGGGATTCATCATGGTTTGAAAAAAAAGTTTTCCAACTGTTTGAGAATTTATTGTACATGTTCAAATAGTTTGGTTTTCCCACATAAAATATTACCTTAACTATGGACCCCTCCTCCTAGGAAGCATGGTTTGGGTGAAGAGTTTTCTCTAACCATGCACCAAATATGAATAATGAATAGGATGGCTTGAATCTCCTTTCTTTCAGGTCTCAAACCCCAAGACACCCTCAAGCCTCATCGTACCTTCTATAAACATTTCATTAACCAAGAGAATTAAATTTAAAAAAAATTAAATAATTGCATACCTCCATGATGGCTGGGATCTTTTATAACTGATTATGTATTCCAGTATAACGTAGTAAGAATTTAAGTAAAATGAACATTAAACATGAAACATGTTGTTAAGAAACTATATAATTACATAAGATTATTATTTAGGAAGATAAAGAACAGCCATGATGAATCCAACTTAGGGTAATGGTTTTCACATGTCATATTTATTTATATGAGATATTTTCAAAATTCAGAAATATTTTTTGTCCATATTTTATGTAACATCTTGATATATTTGACAATATTTTTCTTTCAAATGAATTTTATTTTTTAAAAATTTATTTCTTAAACTAAATATATATTTTTTTCTTATATGTAACATTGCTATTAGATTTTATTTTAATAAATACCAAGTTATGATTGTAGTATAAGAAAAACTGATATATATATTGTTACACCCAACAATAGGTTTCTTCAATGACATGCATTACATAAAATTCCATGTTTTAGAAAATACTATTAATATTATTGTTTAAAATAAAAATTATATCAAAACTATTAAATTGATGGTTAAAAATAGTATTTACTGTCTTCTGAAAATATGAGGATTGAAAAAATAAAAAATTATTTCATTGTTCAGCAATTAATTATAAATGAATATAAAATCTAGTTGAATATTAAAGAAAATGTTTTCATATTAATACTCTTTCAATCTAACCAAAGGATTATTGTCTTAATAAATTAAATTAATTACATTTAGGGAATGATATTTTTGAAATTTTTATAATAAATATTCTTCAAGATATTTTTACATTCAATCAACATATTTGATAAACGTAATATAAAATCATCACTGATTTTACACTTAAAAATATTTTTCTATACATGTGGTTTTATTTTCATTCAGAGGCCCTCATTTTTATCAAAAAATAAATCTAATAGAAATATAATTGAAAATGTAAACGTTATTTTTTAAAAAATAATTTATAAATTGTCTTAGGGTGTATTTTTTTATTTTTCTAAAAAAAATTATTTTTTATTATTAGTGAAAAATACTCAGTTTAAATTGAAACTTTTAATTTCCATTAAATAATTCATAATGTTTGATTATGTATTTATTTATTTATAAATAAAAAATATATAAATGTTAAATATTTTAATAAATTTTGGGTAATTATAATCTATTCCATATTTATTTTTATATAAAATCATTCCAAACTTCTAAATATTTTCAGTTTATAACCCTATTTTCTAATTTGATCTCCTAGATTAATTTTAAATAAATTTTTTAAAAAATATATGATTATAATTTAGAAAAAATAGATTCAATATTTAGAATAAAAAAACTATAATGAATAATAAGGACATCTTCTTTTTTGATCATTTTGATATGTGAAAATAGTTAAAATTAATTATAGTGATTAAGGAAAAAATGACATTACATGGATGGTAAACTTAAATGATGATGAATAAAAATTTCAAAATTCTCATAAAAAACTATGTTGTGGAACTATTTACACCAGTGAACTATTAAGTTTTTGTATTAGTCCATTTGGACCATTGGGGATCTAGTTAGATGCGTGGATCATTCAATTTGTTTCAAAAATACCAAGTGAGTATTATCACCCACATATAAAAGGCAACCACCTCTCATCCACTCTTCACACCCTAAAAACAATAGATTCATAAAATACCTTCCTATATTAATTATCCAATTATCCCTTCTCATAATATAATCCTTAATGAGAAAATAAATCATACCAAGGATGGCCTTTGGTGCAAACAAAAAGGAGATACCTCAGAAGAGGTAATGTTCATCAATTAATATTTTTGTTTTATTTCATCCTAGAACCCCTTAAATTATTTATATATCAAGTTTATATAATAAAATAATTGTCCTAAATATACTAAGTTATTTTTATTTTAATTATAGTACATACAACCATACACATATCCATAAAATGGGTATGGAATCATCGTTTATTTGTACTATAACTAACGCCTCACAAACTGATGTCATTCATTTTTCAATTACCACCTCAAAAGGATGGTTATGTTACTCGAAATACAATTTTTATAAGATATATATTGTATTTATGATTTTTAGGAATCATTAATTCTTATATCACGCATACCATCATGATATCCAATTTTTTTGAATACTATAACATCATTTTTGTGTACCGATGAATATAGTCTCACGAAGTGATATGATATATTGACGCTTTACATGGAATGTATTACAAAAGGGAGGAATAATAAATTTTAAATATATTACCTTAAAATTATAATAAATTTATAATATACATGTAAATCATTTGTTTTTCATTATTTCAATTCAACAAACAAAATGGAAACAACATTTATATGTACGTACGACCTACCATATCAAGGAATGGTGCATTTGATTTTATATATCTATATTTTATGGTTCATTATAAATAAATAAAAAATGAATATATATTATATTTAAATAATTTGTAATATTATGGTAATTATTAAAATATAATATATGTTATATGAAAAAAATATAATTTCCAAACATATATGAAAACCAAAGCCGTTATTACCCATAATGTGACATTAACCGATAATTGTTAATAAACATATAATAAATGATAATAAGTAAATAATATATTGTACGATACATGTATTTATAGTTATGTAATAATTTTATAATATATTTTTATTTATTATACATGATGTGTGGATGAGTAATGCTGAAGTCAAGAAAAAATGTCAGGGTTTTCTCATCTCAATTTTATTTCAATGAAAAGTTTTCTATATTCACCACTTATATTTTTTGTGAGGGGTATATACTTACCATGAATGTATTATATTATTATCATTATTAAATTTATGGTTATTTACATATAATTATTTTTCACTCTTTCATGGGGTTTCATGTTTCAATGTTATAAAATAGGTAAGGAAATTTCCATCTCACTTTAATTCTCTTCGAGACAATGTAAATTTTCACCACATAATTATTTTAGGTGGAATTTATTATAAAATTGGATTTTTTTTATACTAATAATTATTTTTATTTGAATATCCATTTTATTATCTCTTTTTCAGGGGTTTTATGGTTAATGTGTTATAAAACTAGTAAGGGGATTTTTCCTCAATTTTCCTTCTTTGAGACACATGTTATGTTATACACCCATATGAATTTGCAATGTGTATATACATTCCATTTGACATGTATCATCATGAATATCCCAATTTTAATTAAATTTTATTTATTCAAGAAAATATTTTTATTTTATGGGGATTATGATTCAACGTAACCAAAATGATATGAATTTATTTCTATATTCTAATAATTTTACAAAGGGTTTTTTATGATTATTATTATATTGATAAATTTTTAGGATCCATAACTCTATAATTATAATGAATATTATTCTCCTATGGTTATTCAATATATATCAATTTAATTGTCATTTGATTCCACTATTGGGAACATAATAAAATTATGAAAATATAGAGACCCTCACTTTTCAAAAATTAACATTACATCACATCAACAGAACAGATTCCAAAACACCATATTTTTCTATTGAATTTTAAAAAAAATGGAAATATAAATATTGTTACATAAGTGGGATATATAATCTACCACAAGTATATTCATGACTAGAACCCTAATCATTCATGTCATAAATATTACGTATACTCAAATCCTATAGAATGTAAATATAAATATTTGTGAGATCATATGTTGAGTAATGTTAAAAAAGTATGTCATGTAAGAATAATCCTTATCATAATGGTTTCAGAACAAGATTATGAAAATATATTATTTTACAATTCATAATGACGATCATAACCATTAATCATGGAATAAATATTGGTAGTTAATATGTTAAGAATCATAAGGGATTCAAGAGTATAAGACATGAAATAATAATATAGATATTACATTAGGAATTTGTGGTAGAAACATAAGAATATAAGATTATTTCTATAGTAGTAAAAGAATCACAACCAAGGCTACAATAGTGGAACAAATAATTTACCAAACCGACAATACTCCCTATTCCAGACCTAGATTACATTATAATGTTCACTAATATTCCAGCCTCGTATTGCTGAAATTTGTTCACTCTTATTCTATCCTTGTATTAAATAACCAAGTTAACTCCTATTCCATTCATTTATATCACATGAGATACAAATAATAACCCAATGCATTTAATGGATATATAGGTCCCACTAGTTTCAATATGAAATCATACATATGTGTGCCACAATATCATAAAAATCATATCATGACCCATAAAATTAAATGGGTTACATAAACATGGAATCTTATCATACCCTATGGAAAAAGTGGCATGATTCATAATCTATTAATCAAAATTATAACTTCTGAATATAAGTAGGTTATAAAAGCATATAACCTGTGCAAGATAAAAATGTTTCATAGACATAACACTATCTAAACCTAAACAATTTAGAGAACAAATATGAATTGAAACATTAAATTATTTCCTCAGAAATTATTGAGTAACAGAAATTAATTTCATATTAGATGTTAAATAATATAGAAGTATATTTTGAAAATATTTCTCGATAAAGTATCCATTCATTAATGAAAAAGATTTTTAAATAAAAAATCATATTTTTGAAACCTTTTTCTCCAAAAAATAAATTTGAAAACTTATGAAGGATTTATTAAAGCACATAATAAAATTTTATAAATACTTTTTCCAAGAAAATTATAATCAGAGATATTTTGAAAACATTTTTGATAATATTTTTTAAAACATGGTTTTTGAAAAAAATAGACCTCCAACTGAATTGAAACATACAATAAGAATTTTCATAGGAACATTTTATTAATTATATTAAGTATAAAAGTGTGATAAATTTTACTAATACATGTTGATATCTTGAATAAATAGATGATAAAGATTTTCATGAGTGTTATTTAGTGATCTATCATAATATTTAATCAATTGAATCATAATCATAAACCATCCTGATAAATAACAAGATTGTTTGAACAAACTCTTACCAACTGGTAACATCGAATTATACTCCCATTGTAAGAAAATGGAACTATATATTGAATATAATATTATGAAAATAATTTTATTTATAATATAACATTCCAAAAGTAATTTTATACACTAGACAACAAAAGCTAGTGGTTAATAATGCATGTATTTCATGGTAATAAATATTGAGAAAAAATTCCATTACATTATGTCTTGAATCTCTTCATACATGTTGAAGTCTCCAGTATAAAAAATTTACGTTTATTATACATATATCACAGAACAATAATAACTTATTTAATATCATATATTATTTACTTGTGAATTGATACTACCAGTTTATTATTAACTTGATGTTAAAGTTAGATATATGGTGACATTTTCTTTGATAATAATATGTGTTTTGATGTGTTGTTCTTGATTCTATTTCATAGAACATTGTTTCAATATTTCCAGAACATAAAAATAGATAAAAATATATAATATTTTAAATATGATTTTTTTATAATAATCGTTAAATATAAACAAAATATACCATTTTTGAAGGTGGTAGACCTTACGTACACATGAATGCTATTTTTGTTTTCATGTTGTATTGAATGAAAATCATGTAAATGTATTGTATTTAAATAGAGAAATATATATAATATAATTATAGTAGCATTATTATTTCCATTATTTTATATATGTTTAAAAAAATTCCTTAATAAATTCCATGTAATATGTAAACGAATCACATCTATTTGAGGAGGCAGCAGTCCGCACGTCCAAAAACAAACATATCATAAATACACAAAATGGTATTTAAAAATTAATGTTTAGTTCAAAAATTATAGAAGAAAAATTGAATCATATATATCATATATATCATATAAATTATATAAAAATATTTTTTTCATCATAATGACCACACATGAGAGGTATAAAAGAAGAATGAACAACATCATTACACGAGGTTGTAATTCATAGTACCCAAGAATGGTAAGTTCGTTTCCTATTAGAAACATATGTGATTAAGTGTAGATAGAAACCATAAAATAAAAATATATCAGTATATTTAAGATACAATTTTCTTATGTTACCATGGATGAAGATGATTTTAGGTGAGGGAGAAGTAAATGTAATAAAATTGATCATTAGAAAGCATTACATTTTAATATGGTAACTCCTTTTGGATTTCACCAAATGGATCCCTTGGATGGATTTATTCCAAAATAGAGAATTATATAAATAGGGTTGTGATATTGAGGATTTAATTTTGTAGAACATTTTCCAGACAAATGTACTGAGAGTTTCACAGATGTTATAAGAGAAGAGGATTTTTATAGTAGAGGTGGAGTGGTGCTACACAAAATATTTGAGGCAGGAATTCCACACACGTTTTCCCCATGGAATGTGGATCCCATAATGTAAGAAATTCAATAAAAGGGAGGATATGGTCGATATATTTCATGAATATGTGTTTTTTAAATATTTCTATGTTGTTTTGGGACATAGGTTTATAGTGTAGTCATTTTTTATGTTAATTTTTTTCTTAATAATTGAAAATAATTTTAAACTCATTAAGTAATTTTTTTGGTAAAAATCTATGATTAAATCATTTTGAGTTATTAATTATTCGTATTGAAAATATGGAATATATTTTTTAATATTCCAATCAACAAATTGAAAACAATTAATTTAAATATAAATCCCACAGACTTGTTGCGATGATAGTTTCTTTAGTGAAAATGTTTTAAAAGTTGAAATGATTTTATATCCAATTTCAATATGAAATTTGATCTAATGAGATAAATTGTATTATTTTAATTTTAATTTATCTAACTAATCTTTAAATATAATTAAAAATATAATTTTTCTATATAAATATTTTACATCAAAAATGAGGGTTTTAATTAATGTGCAGTATTTTCATTATTCATCTCGAAATTATGTTTCTTAAGAACATATAAAAAATTCCCAATAATATAATTTAGGAATTATGAATTCAAAAATGTAGTTTATATTATCAAATTAATTTTTTAAAACTTTCGGTAATTAATTTTCTTGTTTTCCACCAAATTACATGAAAAACAGTTCAATTGAAAAAATATTATTTTTTAAAATATAATGAATTCAAAAAAATTCATATTTTTCATTATCAATATGTTTTATTTATAAAAAGATTATGAATAATATTAAAAAATTGTTCATTATTGTTCACAATACTATCTATCATGGCTAGGTTATAATCATCTCGTTTAAAAATTTATAATAATTAATTGATCTTTCATAGAATCATCAGTGTTGCATGTAACTTATTCCAAGTCGGTGTTTCTTGTAGTGAAACTGAATTCAGTGTAAAATATAGTGCATTCCATTTTAGTGTTAAATATAGTGCATTAAAATTTAAGGTAGTGTGATATTAATTATTCACTTATTTCAATGAAAGAAATTAATGAAAATTAATTTATTTGAAAAATATAGTTCACAAATACTTGGGGTGTTACATTAAATCCCCTTTAAGTGAATTTCACTCTCAATATTCATCACTCAAGTACAAAAAATGTTGATTCTATAACATCACAATATCCTCATGTTTCCATATAACTTCCTCAAAGTGGGCATTTCCCCATAAAAAATTGACTACGTGAGTGGTCCTGTGTCAGAGAACATTTTCTATATGATCTAGAATATCAACTGGTTGTTCCCTAAATTAATGATCACACTCCAGCTATATTACCGATGATGTCAATACATGTCAAAGGTTAGTTGTGTACGTACTATGGGGATAAACATGGAAAAAATCCCAGACATCATAGATATTTTGAGGATGTGCCGAGTAATTGGATTCCTCCCCAGTATGGTAAAGAATCTCCAACAACCAGATATACCTAGTAATTTGTTTGGATTTATTTATAAATCTCATATCCTTATTCCTTGGAAAAATTTATATGAACACCGTTTCACTAATATAAAATTCTAAATCATACTAATGGTTTTCAACATAACTTTTTTTCCATCATTCAGTGGCTTTGATTTACAGCTAAATAGTTTAAACTGTCTATACCATTTCCTCAATGATCATATGTCCCAATAGATTTCTCTGATGAACTTAATCCCATCACATTAGATCTCTTCATTTATTCCCACAGAGGGATATATATGGATCCACATTAATTCTTTAGTTGAATCTATTGTCATAAAATGAACTCATGTAGAGGAAGGTGTTGATCCCCACCACCTTTGTAATGTGGAGAAAAGTATATCAACATATCCCTTATGGATTTAATTTTTATTTCAGCTTGATAATCCATATGAGGATGATAAAAAGTTATAAAAATATGTTCTTTGTCATTTGATTTCTAATTACTTTTGAAGAACATTGAGGTAAACCTCATATCCCGATTAGATACAGATGAATGTTTTACTTCATGAATCCATACCACTTCCTTAAAGTATATAATAGAATGCTAATCAAGAAAGTACTCTTCTCATATAGTGATTACATTTTCAGACACAGTAAGGAAAAATCATACCACACATAAAACATTAAATCCTTTATAGGTTTTATGTAGTTAAATAAAAAGTCCATAGTGATGTTCTACCATTAAAATTCTGGTAGTGGTAATGGATTCAATATCTCTTTAGCCTTTTTTATTTCACCCTTATCATGCTAGCATACCAAGAACCAAGATTCAAAATCAATAAATTCTATCTTAATTCTATCCCAACAAAACTATTCTTTTAAATTTCTTTTCATCAATATACTTCCATGTTGAATAGAGAAGGGATAAATATGATATTTCTCTAATAGCTCCTTATTCAAATATAGTATGGACAAAACACATACATGGTCCATGAAGTATATCATTCCATCTTGATTAAGGGTAAATTCAGGAACATTTCTAACCATCTTTTGATGTTATAAATTTCCCTTCACCACCTCATTAATAATTACTTGGATAGAGGGTTGAACATTCATTTGAGAAAGATAAAATTTTTTCCCTTTAGGATTTCATGGTACATCCCTTCCAAATCTAGGAATATTGTACATTTTATGATCATCATCATGGATAATATAACATGACTCTTTCGACCCAATGCATCATACATATTTTTCCCTTCCCATGGTGGTAATTTATTTAGTAATCATAAACATTTATAATCATTAACTATCAACTCTAGTGCATGTTCTACACCTTTTGTGTGAATAAATATATCAAATATTTTTTATCGGTATATACATCACATATTTATACATAAATATAGTGGCACCATATCATTAATGAAAAAAATTACCGCTTATAACTCCAAATCAAGAGTTGGGTAAATTTTCTCCTGAATCTTTTACAATATAATGGCATAAGGGATAACCATGGTGTTTGACATAAGAATGTATCCTAATATATTCTAGTATCCACCACAATATATTAAAAACTCTTTTACAATATAGAGTAATGTAGGCACAGGTTCAATGGCCAACCTTCTTTTTACTTCCTTGGAGTTTTCCATACATTAACCTCTCTATAAGAACTTGGAAACCTTTAATTTTTACATTGTGATGGGTTTAGTTTTTAATGATAAATTCCCCTCAATCTTTTGATAATATCAATCTAATCAAAGAATACTATAGATCTCAGTCATCGTGGTTGGTCATGTCCACATTGAATACCCTCTTTTTTTATGGATCTTCTACTATAGAATATCTGGTGATTATGAGACTCATTAATTAACTCATTTGCTACAAAAATACACACTTTTAATAAATTTCATACAATGTTTCCTTCGTAGGGTATTTAGTACAATTCTAATGTGATATTAAATCTCTTCCTTGATCCATGAATTGATATAAATACCATCAATAAGGACATCAAAAACTAGTTGAGGTAATCTATAAAGACTATATCCATAAATCGATGAATATATGATGGGGATTTGTAAAACTAAATGGAATCACAATAATTTAACAGGTTCCATACCATGTTCTTAATGCCACCTTAGTTATATCCTCCTTCTTGACTCTAATTTAATGATATCTAGAATGAAGGTAAATCAATGAAAATTATTGTACTATTCACATTTGATAAAATAAGTCAATAATATGGTGATTAATATACTTATTCTTGATCGGGATCTATTTATACTCTTAATAATCAATTTAGAGTTTCATTTATCTATCTTTATTCTAACAAAAAGATCAAGTGCATCCCTATGTGATAAACATGGCTGAATGAGTCCTTTATCAAAGTTTTCTTGGAGTTGCTTCTTTAATTGTATGAAATCCTTTATTTCCATTCACTAGGGAGTCTTTGAAATTGGTGTGGAAACAAGTATACGTTCTTTTGAGAACTCAACTTCACATTTAGGTGGAAGTCTAGGAATCTCTTCTAGAAATACTTCCACAAAATCCTTAACAATAGGCATATCATCGATGTTGATTTTATCTCCAACCATTTGAGATAAACACACATTCTTATTAGTAATTAATAACTACACACTGTATAAAATCTCTCTGGGAATTTTATATTTATTTTCACATTGATATATGGTAATAGGTTGGTTTGAAAAGTATGACATAAATTTCTTTTCTCAATAATAAATGTGGCATTTTTTTCAATAAAATAAAATCCATGTATATAATGATAGAAAATTCAATCATATGAATAAATTAATGATTTATAGGAAGTACATTCCCAAAAACATTAACCCGAGATAAAACATTAACATTAGATGAAATCATCATACCATTAGCGGGTTGAACTCATAATTCCACATCTAATATTTTTGGTGGATTCATAATACCCTTAGAAAATTATTTATTTATGAATGATTGTGGGGATCAAAAATAAAATAAGACCTTATCAGTTCAAGATTTGATTGTATGTGTACATTTAACCATGTAATTTTCAAACAATTTCCCCTTATACATTAGATTAAGAGGTTACTTACTTCAATCATCATCACCAACCCTTGGGTTTGGGCAATGCTTAGCATAATTCTCATTCTTCTTAAACTGGTAACACTAAAGTGGGAAAGGTTCATTCTATGCATTTTTTCTATATTATAATTTTAATCCAACTTATTCTTATCACATTAACAATCAACTATTCGATAACCATATTTTCAATAAAATATATACTAAACCCTTAATAAAAATTCCTCTATACTTATTTTAACATTTATATTATTATGAAAAACTCATATTTTTTTCTCAATGGTTTTTAGAGTTTCCTTTGATCTATATCTTTCTTTTCTTTTCAAATCGAAGAGATTTATATGGGACTTGAACCTCTATTTCAACCATTATTATATAATGGACAATATCTTCATAGTTACTAAAGTCACTTTTGTAAAATTGCTTTATGGGACTTGTCTTTATGCCACAAAATAACGAATTAACATTACTTTTGGGATGGATGATAATTCATGAAGCTATCCTTCCAAGACATATGAATGTACCCTCTTAGGTACCATTAGATCTGTCATTATTTTAATTAAACACAAGTAAATAAATATCCAACTTTTTATGATGAATCCAAGAAAATTACAAAATAAAAATATGTTTTTGAACTTGCCCCAATCCGTGGATTCAAGTTCCTCTTAGATCCTTGAATTCTTCATTAGAGTTTAGCATTGTTCTACATCACCTTAAAATTGATAAACAAATAGAATGAATTTCTAATGATCTAAAAAGTAGATCATGGAGAATATAATTTCATTGGTATCAATCCATTTTTAAAAAAAATTGTGGATCGAAAGACCCACTGAATGAAGGTGGTGATTTACTCATAAAGGACTTGAGGGAATGTTGGTCCCTCCATTACTCATTTGGATTTACTAAATTACTCATATCTCGAAAAATTTGTTTTAACATATAAATGATATTTTTCATTATACTTCCATGGAATTTGGATTATCAAGAGAAAAATAATTTTATTATCCATTATAATATCCATTAATGTTGTTCCATCTGGTTCCATCCATTTAACAAAACCAAAAAATGTATGGTGTAAGAAATAATTAACATAATGGGGAACTACATTATCATGAAATACATATGTCTATCATATTACACCAAACTTAATATATAACACCTTATTTTTATCCTAGGTTATTCATATCCAAAAAATACTTAAATCCTTCATAATGGTATGTAAAGTGTTTATGAGTTCACAAAGCATTACCCTTGTGATTTTTAAACTAGATGTGAAGAAAGGCCTATTGTCATGTACCAGGTTACTCTAAATTATTAATGATGAACCTTATCGAATTAGTAACCCCTAGATATATTTTTTATAGATCCACATCCACTTGTAATATCTATATATGGAGGTAATTTTAGGAATTAACATGATCAATCATTTACCAAAATTCTATTAAATTTTCGTAGACATTTCCTTATCCTTATACATAACCTTATACATTTCCTTGGGTTTCTCACTATGGTTTTATCATCATAGTTTCTAACATTTAAATACACCATTAGACAGATACAGACTATAGTAACACTCAATTTTCATACATTAACATTACATCACTTTTGAGGAATAATTAAAACATTATTAAAACTGAATCCTAATGAATTTATTATTCCACTTCCTTTGGAAACATGGAAACCAATAATGGTATATAGTTTAGCTACATAATCTCCCAATAGTATATTTATGACTAGAACCCTTGTTAGACACATGATACATAGTATATAACAACAAAATCATTAGAATGGAAACCTAAAGATGGGTGCACTCAGATGCTCTATAAGGGTAAATAATGGAGACAAATAAGAATAATTATATGCATGAGGGTTTGAGAACAACATCATGAAAATAAAAGATCATTTTCGGCATACAAAATATCATAAACATGAATTATGATATAAATGTCGGTAGTTTATAAGACATTAATCATAAGGGATCCCGTATAATAATACTTGAAATCATAATATAATAATAGGACATGAAACTTATGAAGACACGTAATCAAATAAAACTAATTCTATACATGTCAATGAATCATTACTAAAGCCAACATAGTGAGAAAATATCCTTTTATAAAATGTGGTTCACCCCCTGTTCCATCCCGGGATTACTGAACCAGCTTCAATCCCATTCCAACCATGTATTACAGAAGCGGGTTAACTCCCATTCTAGCCATGTATTAATGATCCAAGTTAACTCCCATTCATGGCATAAAAATCTCATTTTATATAAATCATTACACAATAAATTTGAGGTAGGTATAGGTTCCACCCATGTCATAATAAAATCATACATATTTGTGGAATAATATTATAAACAATCATATCATATCCCATGTAATGGAATTCTTAACATAATAATATGATCATATCATAACATGTAGAATATATATATATATATTTCATAATTTGTTAATCAAAATCACAACACGTTAAATGAAGTTGATTTCAAAATCATATAACCCATTAAAGAGAAATAAATTTCATAAACATCATGCCATAAAAACATAAAAAATTCAAAGATATAATATTAATGGAATCATTAAATAATTCCAAAATAATGCACGAGTAACACAAATGGATGCCATATTATATGGTAAATAATTTTTAATAATATTTAAAAATATTTTCTTCAGGAAAATATCATTTTTGTAATGAAATTTATTTTCAAAAAATAAAGCATTATATAAAACATTTTTCATTGGAAATTTCATTGAAAACATACAAATAAATTATTGAATAAAATAATAAATCCAGTCTCTATGAAAATTATCTTCAAATATATTTTGAAAAAAACATTTAACACATGTATCAAAACAAGTTTTTTTTTAAATAATATTGATTTCTAACCAAAGCAAATAAAATAGTAAGACTTTTCTTAAAAAAAATTCTTATTTATCATAAGTACCAATGAGTTTAAGAATTTTACTAATACATTAGGATATCTTAAATAATTATTGAATATGATAATTCATGAGTTTTATTGACATAAGGATGATAATATTTCATTAATTGATGCATAATCATAAACAATCATCATAAATGATGAGATTGTTTCAATATACTCTTACCCCTTAGTATCATGGAATTGTACTCCAAATGAAAGAAAATAAAATTACATTAAGCTTCGAATATCATGAAAAAGAGATTCGTTATATAACATTTCAATGTATAGGTTATACACTACTCAATAAAAGTGAGTGGTTAAAAAGGCATGTTTCTCATGGTAGTAAAAGTGAGATGAAATTTCCGTACCCTATGTATTGAATCTCATTGTAATAGACATAAAATCCTATAAAATAATTATAATTTTATTATACATCTATCACTGAACCATACTAATATATTTAATACCATATATGATTTACAAATGACTTTTTAATACCTTTTTATTAACAACTCCATGTGAAGGTTATGTTCTTGGTGATATTTACTTTGTTAATCATACTTGAGTTGACATTCTATTCTTGATTATCTTACATATAAAATGATTTACTTATTTAGTGAATGTTAAACATGATATAAATATATTATATAGTCGATATATATTTTTTTTAATAATAATCATTAATGATAAACAAAATATACCGTTCATGGAGATGGTTGTTCATTTGTACATATGAATGCTATTTTGTTTTTTATCATGTCAAAGAAAAAATTTAAATGAAATATATTTAAATATATATATATATAACTAAATTAACATTAATACTTCATTTTGTAATGTCCTCACTCGGGTTCCATGCAATGTTTCCCCGAGCCATTTCACCACATGGCCTCAGGTGCATCTCCTCGTACGCCAGAGGCTACCAACTAGTAGCAAGTGTCTGGTAAGTAATTAATGGGGATACTATATCCTAATTTATTTGGGTATATTTCCAATGGGTGTAACAAGAAATAGTGAAATCATATATATAAAAACAATAAATTTTTTACAAGAATAACAAAGATATGAAATACAATACTCAACTAAAATGTAAACATGCAATGCCTATATATGTATCATCTGTTTAAAAATGAAACTGGAGGAAAACACTCTAGATAATACCAAGATGGTCCCAAAACATTGCTAGTTAACTCAACCACGTCTCTTCTCCAATTATCAATCTATTGCAGGTCCCTTCCCCTTAACATTTCCTCCAACAAAAAATTCTTTCTGGGTACTGATCAGGTAGCCCGAGTAGGGTTTAAGTATAAATCAGTAGGCCATAAAAATGTTGTATAATAAAATCTAGTGAAGAGAAATAATATTTGAGTCTATAATGGAAGAATCAATATGTGTAACTAAACAGTTGTTGCATTATCATTTGTTATTCATTTTATCATTTAAACTGAAGGTTTCTAATAGACACCCACAACATAAAAATAACATCTTCTCATATTGGATCCTAAAGTATTTCTTAGGTAATATGTTATAATAATACCTTATTTCACTCATACGAGAGCACAAAGTATTCATTGGTGATTTTACATGTCAAAAACTAATTTGACTCATTGACGAAGCGTTGTCATGCACGCTCTCAAAAATATTTATAGCTAAGTGCAGCACAGGGGCTGACCTAGGTCGTTCTCTTGAGGAGCTTTTGTGGTTAATAAATCACTACTTCTATTCCACCTAATCTAATTCTTTTTTTGTTGTTTAATATTTTATGAATGTAATACAATTTAATAAAAGATAAAACTAACATCCAATGATAAAATTCAATTAATTGAGAAAGAACTTGGCCTTTATGGGTTGGTATGTGGGTTTCATCATTCTCCTTGTTGATATTTAAATTAAGTTTGATAATTCAATTATGAGACATCATTCATGAATTACTATTCTTTTATTTATTGGTGTGAAATCTTGAATTCATTTTGCAATCTTAACTTCACCTCCTCCTATAATCAAGGTTGGTGGCACACCTCGATCGAGAGTGTGTCATCTTCCAAGACCTGGCTCCATCATATGCCATTTCAACCACTGAATGGCTCAACTCCATCATATGAAGAGCTTGTATCCAGTAGAAGGGAGGGAAAAAATTTAATAAAAGAATAGAAATGAGTTTGAGATCAGTGTCGTGGTGGACGATCACCACACCCGTGCACATCACTCTTACTCATCACAAACTTAATAAAACATAGGAATTTAAGCACTAAATTAATGAAATTTCCACATACCTACCCCGGGCCAAGTCTCGGGTTAACCCCTCATATTTGGGGGTAAGAGGTCACGGTGGATAATATGAGAATAATAAAAGAAGAAAAGAAGGAGAAAAGATGAAGAAGAAAAATAGGGAGGAAGGGTGGACACAAAAATAAAAACAATGCATGAATTTTATTAAAAATATGAATTACAAACTAAAACTAAAATAAAGAAAATAAATGAAATGGGGAAGATTTCTGGTCGGCCTCCCTCGGTGGAGATCTCCTCCTTGGTGCCTTGAAGGAATGGATGGAGAATGGATGATTTGGGAAGGAGGTGAGGGCCTCCTTTTATAGGCAGACTTTTTCTCTCACATGTCAACGCATTTTATACCCCTTTAATGACATATTCACGCGTTCCACCCTTCATAAATGTTGTTCATAAATGTCTTGGCCGTCTCCTCGCAAATGTTCAGATGATTTGGAAACAGTATGTAGGAGTTATTAATTTTTCATTCTCGGTTGCTCTTTCTGGACGAACCATCCAGGAAGGTTCCTCCAAAATAATGTCGTTCAATAGCCTCATTATGGATCTCCAAAATCCTCCAAATTTATTGTAGAGACGCCCCTATATGTCCTCAAGGTACCCCAGGTGGAAACACATCATTTGGATATGTTTAGGCCGCGTTTGATGTCCGTTACTTTGGGTGGGTCCATGCTGTCCGCCCGGAAAAACTCCAATCTTCAATGATTGTTTAGACCCTTTAGATGACCGAATCAGCTCCTGGCCCAGACGACAAACATGAAGGAAATAAAATAAGGATTCTAACAAAATTTTAATCAGAAAATTTGGAATTTTATTTTTCCTGAAATGACCAAAATACCCCTGACGTAAAATTCTGTCAAAAATCCAGAATTAGTCGTTTTTCACATTTGGGTTCAAAATAGAACTAAAACCTAAAAACATGATAATTACCCATTCAATAACACTTTTGTGGGATTATAAACAATGTTTTACAGTATAAAATATATGAAAATGTGAGCTTCATCACTCCCCCACACTTAAACATTGCACTCCTGGGCAATACACTTACATCCAAATCAAAATCCACACAACAATCAAAAATGAGAAAATATCAATGATTTTATCCAAAATAGAATTCCATCATGTCTCATTTATGAATAATAATTCTCTCATTTTCATTTCAATCATTAAAATTTGTTCAACCTCATAAATCAATCCATGGCCCAATCACAACCTACCTCACATTGATTTTTATGTCACTCTTCACTCAAGAGAAATTGATTCTGGAGTTATGCTCATACTTGAAAATCACATGTATCGCCATAGGTTTGTGAAAATTATCATTTCTCCACAGCGTGAAACATAAAAATGAATTTAATCATGAGGGCTTTAATTAAAGGTTCAAATGATTCTGTGGCTTAGGGTCGGTGGTAGAATGATTGAAAAATGTTCCAAGCTAGAAAGAGGAGGTTGAACTTTTAAGTACAATGCATGATTAAATCAAGTGAAAACACAGGAAATTCCTCACTCAATACTACGTGTAAATGTGAAAAACAACCCCACCCATCTTTATGACATGGTACATGAGCCAATAAGTGATTATATCATCTATGTTCTCCTCTTTCTTTTTTTTCAAAGCTCCAGAAAGGCACAACTTTATTTTTTTTCTCTTTTTTTTATGGAGGATGAGCTGAAAAATTGAATACAATGAATGAATGACAATTCATGCCCTTGATTTTTGGGAATGACATGAGTCTTAAAAGAATTTACAATGAGGAATTCAAGCTCATCTCCATTTTTTTCTTTTTTTTAGGAGAAATGGATGAACCAAATAAAGCACAACGAAATGACGACACATGCCCAATTCTCTTGTTATCCACTGCCCAAAGTATTGACACACACTTCACACTACCGATAAATGATAAACATCCCAATGAACTCACACGAAAGGCCCTTCCCCTACACTCAAACTTGAAATATCCATGCAAAAATACTAAAAGTGCGGGTAGGTATGGAAAAATTGGCTTGTAATATGGCTTAAACCTATAAGGCAATTCATGGCATCTAAGGGATTACGAAGGATAAATGTAAAGGTGGGTCTCAAGATAAAATGTGGCTAGCCAAAGAGATGCCTCAATCATTTCAAATACATTTCATGAAATCCAAAGCTTCGAAAGAGAATATTCACAAATTCTGGTTCTCACACAAAATTCAAGTTTCCCTCAAGAAAGTGTGGGTATTAGGAAGAATATGTAAAAGTGGTTTAGAATACCTCACAGGATTGGGAAAAAAATATTTTGAGTCAGTTGTTTCATGGTCATGGATTTCAAACATCAGTCAAACTCATACAAATGATTGACAATCCAATTCAAGAAAATGTTTTCACATCAACAATCATTTAAAATACATTATTTCAAAAATCATTTCAACTCTTTCAAAATAAATTGTTTTGTGAAAAGTGATAAGAATATTCATTAAAGCTCAAAAATCCTAAAAAAATGAAAAGCACACAAGAAGAACTAAGCAGGTTGACACTCCCCCACACTTAAATTTAACTACCCCTTATTTCAACTAAACAAAAAATAAATATAAAGTTAAAAAAATAAAAGGGAAGGAAAGATACAACCTGACATTATTTTAGAAGTGGATGCCTTGAGTTAAGCTCCTAGAAGCAGCCACTTTAAAACTAAAAGAAAGTAATGAAAATACATAAAAAAATAAATAAAAAGAATGAGAAAGGGAAAGGAAAAGAGATAATGCTTGGTTTAGACCCCCAAGCGGGTGCTAGGTTTTTACTGCCCCTAGTCAGGCAGTTTCAGTGGATTATCCCCGATCAGAAGGTGGATGTGGTTTCTTTGATATGAACCACCACATGTGAGTTTTCCCGATGTCCATGATTAAACACTGAAAGTAGAGAACCCCAAATAAGATTTGAATGTTCCCAACCCTCGAGAAAGAATAAAGAAGAAATTTGAGGTTCGAAGTGGGAGGGAATAAAAGATAAGGGTGCTCCCTGTTAACTTCGGTGGTGTCCTCCTCCATATGGTATGAAAATATTTGTTGAGGAGGTAGTCGCACCACCGCAACCTTCTCCAGATCTTTTTCCATGATCACCACTAATTTAGTGGTATCTTTCATATCATCCATGGTCTGCTCCATTTGTGCTGTATCAGAAATTTCAAAGGAAGAGATGTCAGAAAACAATTGAGCTTGAATAATATTAAAACATGAAGAATTAATAAAGAAATCATCCCTTTCAAGTAATTCAGCATGGTAATTGATCTCTTCAGGCATGACCATTGGAAACTCAATCTCAGTAGGTGTGTCTTCTTCCTTATCTTCCAAAGCAAGAGAGAGGTAGAAAGTGTCTCCCATCAGTGCATCAGTTGGAATGTGTACTTCTGGGACCTCCTCGAGCAATGGTTGAATGCGGGATGATGTGATTAATTCTTTTAGTAGCTCCTTCTCACCCTCCTCAGGTTCTTTAGCATAAAAAATGATGGGTGAAATCTCTTCCACCACTCGTTCTGGTTCATGTTCCTGTTCAGGTTCGGGTTGTTCTTGGGATGCACGTACATATTCTGCAATCAATTCTATTTGGCTCTCCAGTTTTTGAACATTATCACTAATCCTATAAAATTGAGCATCAAGTTCATTGCAAACCTTTTCTGGTACATGAGATTGTTCAGTCCAAGAATGAAAATTTTAATTGAAAGACATGATGAACAAAGAAGATTTTTTTTAGTTTTTGAAATTTATGATTTTTTGTTGTTTTTTTAAATTAAAGGAAAATTATTTACACAATGTGAATAAAAATAGTGAATTAAACAACTTGGCTCCCCGGCAACGGTGCCAATTTGACGAAGCGTTGTCGTGCACGCTCTCAAAAATATTTATAGCTAAGTGCAGCACAGGGGCTGACCTAGGTCGTTCTCTTGAGGAGCTTTTGTGGTTAATAAATCACTACTTCTATTCCACCTAATCTAATTCTTTTTTTGTTGTTTAATATTTTATTAATGTAATACAATTTAATAAAAGATAAAACTAACATTCAATGACAAAATGCAATTAATTGAGAAAGAACTTGGCCTTTATGGGTTGGTATGTGGGTTTCATCATTCTCCTTGTTGATATTTAAATTAAGTTTGATAATTCAAATATGAGATCTCATTCATGAATTACTATTCTTTTATTTATTGGTGTGAAATCTTGAATGCATTTTGCAATCTTAACTTCACCTCCTCCTATAATCAAGATTGATGGCACACCTCGATCGAGAGTGTGTCATCTTCCAAGACCTGGCTCCATCGTATGCCATTTCAACCACTAAATGGCTCAACTCCATCGTATGAAGAGCTTGTATCCAGTAGAAAGGAGGGAAAAAAATTTAATAAAAGAATAGAAATGAGTTTGAGATCAGTGTCGTGGTGGACGATCGCCACACCCGTGCACATCACTCTTACTCATCACAAACTTAATAAAACATAGGAATTTAAGCACTGAATTAATGAAATTTCCACATACCTCCCCCGGGCCAAGTCTCGGGTTAACCCCTCATATTTGAGGGTAAGAGGTCACGGTGGATAATATGAGAATAATAAAAGAAGAAAATAAGGAGAAAAGATGAAGAAGAAAATAGGGAGGAAGGGTGGACACAAAAATAAAAACAATGCATGAATTTTATTAAAAATATGAATTACAAACTAAAACTAAAATAAAGAAAATAAATGAAATGGGGAAGATTTCTGGTCGGCCTCCCTCGGTGGAGATCTCCTCCTTGGTTCCTTGAAGGAATGGATGGAGAATGGATGATTTGGGAAGGAGGTGAGGGCCTCCTTTTATAGGCAGAATTTGTATCTCAAATGTCGATGCATTTTATACCCCTTTAATGACATATTCACGCGTTCCACCCTTCATAAATGTTGTTCATAAATGTCTTGGTCGTCTCCCCTCAAAATTTCTGCTGATTTGGAAACCGTATGTAGGAGTTATTAATTTTTCATTCTCGGTTGCTGTTTCTGGACGAACCATCCAGGAAGGTTCCTCCAAAATAATGTCGTTCAATAGCCTCGTTATGGATCTCCCAAATCCTCCACATTTATTGTAGAGACGCCTCTATCTGTCCTCAAGGTACCCCAGGTGGAAACACATCATTTGGATTTGTTTAGGCCGCGTTTGATGTCCGTTACTATGGGTGGGTCCATGCTGTCCGCCCGGAAAAACTCTAATCTTCAATGATTTTGTAGACCCTTTAGATGACCGAATCAGCTCCTGGTCCAGAAGACAAACATGAAGCAAATAAAATAAGGATTCTAACAAAAGTTTAATCAGAAAATTTGGAATTTTATTTTTCCTGAAATGACCAAAATACCCCTGACGTAAAATTCTGTCAAAAATCCAGAATTAGTCGTTTTTCAAATTTGGGTTCAAAATAGCACTAAAACCTAAAAACATGATAATTACCCATTCAATAACACTTTTGTGGGATTATAAACAATGTTTTACAGTATAAAATATATGAAAATGTGAGCTTCATCACTCATACAAGAGTTTAAATTATTTTCATGTGTGGTCATAACTTGGAGTACTTTTTCTCAGAAGGCTCGCATGATCCCTCATAAATCAATCATACATCAATATCAGGGGTTGTAGAAAATAATTTCAATAACCCTAATATCCATTTGTGTAATCTAGTTACTAGTATATACTTACATCTAATGTATAACTTAATCTCTTACATCGAAATACAATTTGTGTAAACACAATCACCAGTGTATAATTTCATGTCTAACTCACATAAACCTGACAGATCTATTACTAAAAAAAAGTCAAGTCTAGAACCAATTTAACCCTGTATTTATGTCATCCTTAGACAAGAACATCATGTCCAACACCCAATCCATCACAATCACGAATTAATTCAGAATTTATATAATCCAAGAGAAATAATGAATTAAATAATGAATTAATTAACCACATAAATTTTTCCTTTAAACAATTTAGTACTTGATTAGCCATTCACATATTTAACATATAAAAATTAATCATCCTATTAATTATTACCAGCTTAAAATTCATTTTTTTTATAATTAATAGTTTAGGTAATTATCCTAAATCCATAATTCTCAATATTCGATCAAATACACAATTCCCCAATTTTAGTCTTGATAATTAATAATTTAATAACATATCAATTTCAACAATTCGTAAAAATAATTTCATAATGAATTATAGATTTAATTATTATGTTCATTGGTTCCAAATTTTCAAAATTCTATAACAATCCTTAATAAATTACTCTACCGAATTAATTAATATTATTTATAAATCCAATTGCTAAACAGTTCTACTAAATTCTATAGATTTCATTAATGAAATAAAGTCATGACTTTGGGAATTGCATTTAGAAAACCTACATTATTCCAAAAAATGTGATCACATAAAAATAAATGTATGGTATGGTCTAGTTTAGGTAGAAGAAAAGAACATATGAATTTATTTCCCTTTTTAAGCCACTTTGTTCACATTAGTTCCACTGAAGTATTTTATTTAAAATAAAGTAAATTTGATCAAAATATTTTTTTTAATTATTATAAATTTTCTAATATATGGCTTTCTTAAAGAGATTTTGAAAATTATTAGTATTTTAATATATATTTTATATATATTATTAAGGGTGATTAAATTTAATTTTTAGGTAATGAATAAATACCATAAATACTTACACATTGATTATGTAGTAATTGATAATTTAATTGAAAAATAATATAAATGATTTTACAAATATTAAAATAAGTAATTTTTTTTGATAATTAGGTTGATCTATGAATTATATTGATAACTATGACATATCCAGGATATAAAAAAAATTTAATAAATTTAACACTTCTTTTTACATTATTAATGTTATAGTAATGAATACTGATAAAATGGACAATAACGTTATTTCATGAATATAATATTTTATTTAATTAAATAAATTCATAAAAATATTGAAAAATTCTTAATGGGATAATATTTGGTAGAAAATATAATACTCTATGATTTATAATCATGTTTAAGACTTTTCCACTAGAATATCCTAAATGAATGATAATATTTTATGAAATTCAAATAATAGCCATCACATAAATTATAAAAGGGAACTGCTTGCATAACTTCATTTCACTATTATGGCCTATCTAGATCAGCCAAATTATTCTCATTTATCTACTCAACATCCTTATCCATGTTTTGGAGGTACCTATCTACTAAAAAAAGTCAAACATTAGACTCTTTAGAACGTGTCTAATGGAATCCTGATGAATAAGAGGTAATTGTGTGTACTAACTCATTCGAGTTCTTTTGTTCTTATATTTCCTCTTCGTCTGTTATTTAAAATAAAATTTAATAACTCTATTATTATATATATATATATATTTATTATAATATGTTGTTATAATTATGTACAACTATTTTCTACAATTTATGCACCTATGAAGAATAAAGGCACCACATGTGTGTACGCATGACTTATCACCTCCATTCCATGGTGTAATTTTTTTCATCACCAAATTACAAGGATGGTTATAATTATGGACAAAATGGATATATATGGTACTTATGGAATGATATTGAATCTATAACTTTTTTATAACTACCACTTCCTTACCGTATCATCAATTAATGGAATGATTTATTTGCTCATACGTATGTATGTCACTCCATCTACATGACACGATGCAATTATTTTTCCATTTTCAACATTAAGGAATGATTCTAAAAATGTAATAAATAATAAGAATGATATTTATAATATTAAAATAATTTTGTAAATCATTTATCTATATCCAATGCAAATGAAAAAGGATATTCATGACAAATCATAATTTTGGATGCAAGGAATTTAACACCATCCAGCAATAAAAATAATGAAATATAATTAACATGAAGATAATAAAATGATATAAAAGTATCAGAAAAGATATCAAAAATATAAATATGGGTCTCTAATAAATCAATAACAATCATTAAACCACTCTAATGTAGGATAAATTACACACCAATAAAAGGAAGTGTGAGTAAATGATTTCTTACCTGAATTTTCATTCACTCTGATAAAATTATATTTCATTAATTATGTCCTAATAAGAATATATATAGAATATTTTAATATAATTTTTTATTTGAACATTTTTTATATAGATATATAGTAGATACTCATAATTAATTCATTTTATTAATGATGTGATCTTTTTAAGGTACTTTTTCTCAATTTTCATTAGTTGAGGCATATTGTCGATACTATACACCTATTTTCATTTTTATGGTGAATAAACTTCCCCTTTTATTTATGGTAATAATTTAATGAATATTTCATTAAATATATATATATTACATATATATTAGATATGATTATTTATAAACCATTTTCTATTTTAAAAAATGGCTATTACATTGTATGTTATTTGATTAACCACGGAAATAATTTTAAATCTATATCTTAAATTTAATATGGATATTTGTTTATTATTAAAAATTATTATTGAATTTAATTACCAATATTCATATTTGAGTAATGTTTTTTACATGTAGGTGTGGTGGGGCTTGACTAAAGATAGCTCATCGATACATCATAAGTCTTATAAGTAGAATTAGTTGTTAAAATTAATTGTGTTTTTTTATAATGATTAAATAATTCTATGAATGGTGTTGAATGTATTGATACCATGATTTATAAGACCATGGAAACTAATATTAAAAATTTCATTTAGCAAGAACTCAATTTATTTTTATCCATGTGATTTTACCAATGATTTTATCTATGCTTTCATGTTGTTCACAAGTTATTGACAAAATGGATTTTTTTCAATTATTTACATTTCCCTAATTATCATTCATACTAGATTAAAGATAACTTCTATTGTATTTAACCTGTACTGTGCATTTGATATCTCCCTATTATTTTTCCCTTTTCCATTGGATATGATGATGAAGTGTTTTAATAATTTCAAGGATTAAAATTTAATTCCTTTGTTTTTTTGTTTTAATTACCAATTTAATAATGATATAATGTTTGTATCTAGTTCATAAAGAATATTAAACTTATAGGTCAATTGTTATTTGAGTCGTGTAGCTTGTTCCAATGTAATAAATTAATGTTCGGTTTTAGTGCTACAAGTGTTGATGTATTTACAATTTTTATTATTTATTGTTTATTACATACCTTGCGAAATTGATTTTAATATAAATATAACCATCATGACAATTATGATAATTATTATCAAAATTTAAAAACAATTACCATTTGATGAATTTTAAATTTGTGTCTCAATTCTCATGGTGATTATGGGGTAACTCATTTTGGTCCATTAATTAGTGATGAAACCTTACAGAATGAAAGGAATCAATACCTACATACAATGTAAGGATTTCCCCACTGAGCAAGTAAACACTGTTATTGGGGGAGTTGTGTAGATCATGACCATAATAGGAAAACAAAATAATGTTACAACGAAAATGATTTCCTAAATGGAAAAACATGATCCTTCAAGAGATTATTCACCTATGTAGGATAGATTCATGCAGCATAAGCCTTATATATAAGTGGTACTATTAATCCAGTGGTACGCGATAAATATATCAAGTCCCTTGAAATTTATTTCTCAAATTGTGATGCAATAAAAACAAATAATTAGCACATTCTGAATATTGTCTCAAAAGATAATAAATCAATGGGGGTCATTGGTCCAAAATATTAAGGAAACTATTAAATAAAACATATCTAATTGAAATCCTTTAAAGAATCATTCTTTGATAAATATTTCCATCATGATCTATGAATTAAAAAGAACAGAAAATGACATAGCTTAATGAAATTTGATTACTATAGTTTTTTAGAGTATGAGGATAAAATTAAAAGGCAATTAATGTGTTACACATAATACATATGTAATTTAGTGAGAAATATTTATCTTTGTTTTAAAATCATTAGTTAAAACCTTGAAGGGGCACTATTGTTCCATACTTTTTCATCATATAATTAAATAGTATTGTGTTCTATAAAAAAGGTGAAAGAATTTTCTAGATCATTTAAATTCAAAGGTAATCAAGAGAATAATAGGTTGGTTGATAACCATGTGAAAGTTATATATGTAATGAAGAACAAGCGAGCGATGTGTCTTCAATCTTGTTAAAAATGTGGGATGAAATATATTGGGAAATGTTTAAAGGCAAAATGAGTATGTTACATGTGTGCAGATGAGGTTCATCTATCTCATGAGTTAAAAGGGAAAAAATATTCATATATAATTCTTCCATTACAAAAAAATGGTTCATTATTTAAACCAATTACCCATGTGCTAGGTGAATATACTATATAATATTCAAAGGGTAGATGGATAATATTTTGTGATCACTACACGTGTGGTAGACGAACCCAACGACGTATTGGAATGTATATTAATCCTATCATCATATTTAGCCAAAAAAATTTATTATATATCATTCCATTATTTTATATCTTCCCATTTTTTCTTGAAAATAATATATTTACCTTTTGATATAATAAGGTATTTTTCAGTTAAAAATCCTAAGGAAAGTCTCATTGTAATAAATATGTGTTGGGATATCCCCATTATGAAATATAAACATGCTTTATATTATTTCTTTATCATCATACCTAATATTGAATTTGATTTAATAATTGGTGTGGACTGGATTTAAAAATATTATGTCAATATTCGTTGAAAGAAGAAGTAAATTACAATTTTTTTGAAATATTAGTGAAGAATCATATTCATATGATTCTTATCTAGATCCACCCCATTTATCTCTAACAAAATCTTTTCTTGAATTGTAAGAGAAAATAACATATAGGTATGAATAATTTAATATTTAAAATTGTTTTTTACTTATTTTATAGGAATACATTAATGTATTTCATATGAAATTACATGGACACCCCCAAGATTGTGCAGTTGAGTTTTCAACTAATTTAATACCTAGTGCAAGACCAATATCAAAGTCTCCATATAGAATGTCCACCATTGATTTTTTGGATTTTACTAAATGAATAGAATAGTTGATTAATAAGGTATTTCTTCATAAATTTATTTCTCTAAGGGGACCCCTAGTTCTCTTTATTTAGAAGAGTGAATAATACTTGAGGCTGTGAATTTATTATAGAGGAATACATTTTATTATGACAAAGGAAAGGTATCCTCTTCCTTTCATTGATAATTTATTTCATCAACATTAAATATATCAATATTTTTTAAATATTGAATTTTGTTTCTTTATATTATTAGACATAGTGAGGACATATTTTCAAAAAATGAATTGAAATTATGAATTTAAAGTAATTCCTTGTGGATAGACTAATGCACCGTAGATATTTATACATCAAATGAACAGTGAATTCATGGAATAATATAATGATTTTTTTGTAATATTCGTTGAGAATATTAAAATGTCTTATAAAACCATTAAAGTCCATGATAAACACATACAAATCATTATTGATACTCTCAAAAGGAAATATTTTTATGCTATATTTATTAAGTGTCAATTATGGATTCAATTTTTTTTTCATAGCTATATTATCTCTAATAATATAATCTCAACTGATCCTATGATGATAACAGGAGTCCATGAATGGAATACACCAATTAACATAACCAAGGTACACAGTTTCATTGGTTTATTCGTTTTATATTAGAATTTCATTTTTAATATTTCAGGATTTTATAACTTGTTAAAAAAGTTTAGACATAAGTGGATTATGATTTTATGTACAAAAAAGTGTGCAAAATGTTTTTATGATTTCATAGAATATTAATTAATGATCGAATTTTTACTTTAAAATCAGTAAATGATGGGTTTTTTATATATAGTGATACATCCATGAAAATACTGGGTTTTGTCCTTATGAAAAAATATAATGTTATTGCATGTGCATCAAGACTGTAATTTCACCATGAAAAAAAAATTATCCATCTCATTTTCACTAGTTAGTATCTGAAATATTTACTCTCATGAAATATGTAAACTATCTTCAAAGTGAAGGATGTGAGATATATATGGATAATAAGAGTCTCAAATTAATATTTACATAGAACTAATAGAACATGACGCAATGATGATGGCTCAAATTACCCAAATATTGTGATTTATATATAAACTGTCACATCAAAATAGAAAATAATGTTGTATATGCATTAACTAGTAAAGGTCATGAAGATCTAAGAAAAATTAGGATTGAGGGAGATCCTATGATCATGGATTTCGTAATGATGGATCTAAGAATTTTTATGAAATGGGAGACACCACTCTATTAAAAATTGATAATAAAACCATCTTTTTTGGAAAGGTTAAAAACCTCTCAATCTGATGAAGAGGATTTTCATAATAAAATTAATGCTGTGATTTATGGAAAATTAGAAGGATTTAGTTGTGAAGGTAATGCTTTGATATTTTTAAAGAGGTTATGTGTTCTATCAATACCTGATAAGTAGAGGGAACTACTATATGAATCTCAATGCTCAAATTTTTCTATACACTTTGTAAGTACCAAGATATATATATATATCTGATGGAACATTTTTGGTGTGATAATACGATGTGGGAAATTGCTATCTATATATCATGACTCCTTGTTTTTAAACATGCAAAGGATGATAGGAATCATCCTAGAGGGGTTATGAAACCTATACCAATTAATATGTATAAGTGGTATGATATTATAATATACGTTTTCGTAGTACTACCAAGGAATCGAAAATTAAATGATGTGATATGAGTTATTGTGGATCCCTTTAAAAATCAATATATTTTCATATTAAAAGAATAGATTTACCTTTTTCACTAATAAAGACTCTATATTAATGATGTTGTAAGTCATCATGGTAACCCTCTATCGATTGTGTTTCACTAAGATCCAGGTTTTATGTCAAATTTCTAAACCAATATCTTGAAAACTCTAGATACAAATCATTATTTCATAACTACATACCATCCTCAAACACATGGAGAGTATAAAAATACTATTCAAACTTTAGAGGAAATGATAAGTTCAAAATCACTTGACTTTTAAGGTATGTGGGATCAATATTTATCTTTGGTATAGTTTTCCAACAATAATAGATTCCAATAAATTATTCAATTTGTGATGTATAAATTATTATATGGAAATATACTTCATAATCTGACTTTTCTGGATAATGTTGGTAAAAGGAAACTTGTATAACTATAAATCCACAAAGAGATAAAAATAAAGGAAAATACTATTCAGAATTATATTAATGTAGCGCAAATTAGAAAAAAATAGTTAATTTGATAGCTGGAGAAAGGATTTGGAATTCCATGTGAGAAATTAAGTCTTTATAAATGTATCAAAATGGAATGGTTTACTATTGTTTTGTTAAAAAGGGATAATAATCCCCATGATCATCATACCATTCTAAATTATGGAGTAAATTATAGTTTTAGCTTACCGATTTGAAATTCCACCACGTCTCTGCACATTTGATGTTGTGTTCCACATATAATTATTAAGGAAGTGCATGCCAATCTCAAATAATGTACATACCAATGATTAAATAGAACTGGAATCTAATATGCATTACATTGAAGAGCATATCGAGATCCTTTAAAATATAGATCAAGTATTGAGAAAACGGTCAAATTTATTGGTA